>CM035227.1:84886205-85572044 GCA_020226215.1 Sindora glabra | reverse complement strand
TCATCAACTTCAACCATCTTTTCAGTTCCAACCTCGATTGAGTTTTCGGCCTTCATTATAGTTGAATTAAAAATTTTCAATTTATCCACTTGAGTTTTTCGAAGATCCTTAGTTTTGATCAGTGATTTATTTATCTCAAGTGCGATCTTCATGTTGCCCTTGAATTATGCCAACCAGTTTGAAAACTTTATGACATGGGCAAATTGTGGAACATTTGATCTGGCCAAATGATCGTTAATTTTTAAAAGTAAAGCTTGCAAATTTAATATGAAGTCTTGGTCAGTAGAAAGTTTGTTGAGGAAATTTTCTTCAACCACTATATTTTTTAGATTGGTGAGCAATTGGTCCAGTTCTGGGCTAGTGACTTCTATTAACTCCATATGAGTTATAGATTGTTGAGATTTTGAGGACAGAGAGATAGTCCTTGCAATCAACTATCCATTGTTACTAGAGGATCATCTTCGATGAATTTGTTCAAGAGTTCAACATCCATGATAGTGAAAGCTTGCGTATCAAAGGTTACTTCACCCATTAAGACTTCGAATCCTTTAGTTTGTTTTATAGGAGAAGAATTAGATGCACTTGAAGCCTTGTGTTGTTCTTTATTCAAGTGAGCATCTTCAAGTAGAACATTCTGATTTAAGTCTTAAGAATTCACCCTCGGCTCTATCCTTTCTTCTTTAAGATTTTGTTACTTTGATATGGGAGATTCTACAGAAAATATTAGTGGAGATTGTTCATCCGGATTAACTCCCTTGACTTATCAGATCTTGGTGCAGTATCTCAAATGACTTCTTCAGGTTGAGGGCTCAGATTTGAAACATTCTCAGTTTCTTCAGAGACTTTTGCTTTCTTCTTTGAAGAAATATTTTTAGATTCTGAATTAGAATCCAAAGCTATAATCTGATATAAAATAAATATATATATATATATATTTAAAAAAAAGGGATATACCTCAAATGCTTTTGGATTCAAATCTAATTTTTGTGAAGCTCTTTTTCTTTCACTTCATCTCGGTGGAGATTTCTTTTCAAGCTAATAAAGAAATGGATTTAATCCCAATAGACCAATATTAAAAGACCAAAATAAGGTTTTAGCAGTATACCTTTATTTTCTTTGAAGGGACATTTTTTCCTGTTTGATGTGTCGCTATAGGAGATTCTGAAGTGTTAGATCCCTTTGGTTCTATTTTATTTGAAGTTTAAAAAATGAAAAGAAAGGTAAGTTGTTATTTATTCAAAAAATATTCATAAAAAGATATGCTTACTTTCTTTATGGGCTTTGGGGGTTTGGAGGAAACAACAGGCCTTTTTCCTTTCTTTTTGGAACCTTCTTCTTCCTAACCTTCACTTTCATGAAGTTCTTTGAAGACTTTAGTGTTTTCAGTCACTATAATAAAAATTTGGTTAGAACAAGTTGGGAGATAAAGCAAATCAAATTTGAAGGAAAAAAGTTACCTAGAATCACTTTTTCTAATAGGTAAGTTCCTTGATGTGAATGCATATCAAAAGAATAATTCGAAACATTATATTTGGTTTTTTCAACCTTTTCCATTTTCGATATTTATTTCGATTTTGGCTTGGATAATATATTTACCAAAGAAAAATCAATTAGGTTAAACCATTTTGGATAAGGTAAAGGTTTTGCTAATCCAAAAGGAGCATTTAGCAATGGGGGAAATAAAGGATAAAATTTTTGAAACTTAGTTCTTGTATCAATTTTTATAGGTTAATAAGTTATACATCCAGTTTCAGGATCCTTAATTTCAAGGCAATTCGATAAATTAAATGTCTATTTTCCAGTAATTTTATTTATTTTATCCTTTAAAATGTGTGTTGCATTAGCAATTGTTCTTCCTACAGCTCCCAGTACATAGCTAGTTTCAAAATACTTTTCAAAAGCAGAGATTTCTTGAATATGCATACTTTGGTCTTTCAATTGGGGTCTCCTTTCTACATGGATTGATCAAAAGTGAGTTAGTCAGTCATCCTTTTGAAGTGTCTAGTTAGAGGTTTGTGCAGTAGAAAGAAGGTTTGAACTTAAAAGGGATCAATTCTAGTTTTTTCTTCCTATAATGTTCAATGAGAGCAAGAAGATTAGGTAAATTGACAACTGATGATTCGAACATAACCTCAAAAGAATCCTCATACATGGTAGTTAGAATATTTTGACTAAGACTAAATTGTTTTGCCACTAAATTAGGCTGATAAGAGTAAACTCTCATTTCTATCCTAGAAATGTGAATAGATAGAATATCACAAGTTAAAAATTTCTTTTAGATTTCACTATTTTTAGCTTAGATCTTAAGGATTTTAGAGAAAACAGAATGGGTAAACCACTTTGGACCTCAAGTCTAACTTGAAAAAGGAGAAAGAGATGAAGAATGAGCTTTGAGGGAATGAAATAAAAAAAGTAATATTAAAATTATTCTAAATTATGGAATTTTGAAGAAGTGATAGTCAAATGACTAAGTCTTACACCTTTAATAGTTTTTAAAACATCATCAGGGGCTTTTATGCTTAATTTATCTTCAAAAATAGCATTAAGCTAAAGTTGCAGCAACCAGAAAGGCTTTCCAAGATTATAAAGAGACTAATTTGATCTTAGAACAATAATAGCATCATTCATAGCCTTATAAAAATGACTAAGAATTAATTTACTCAGACTGATGTTTACTCCTTCGTGGAGGAGTTAGGCTAAACGAAGAAGGGATTTAGAAATCTGGTTTCTTTTTCAACAAAATACATAAGAACATAGCCAAAGCAAAAGAAAGGCAACATGTTCATTGTCCAAAACTTCCTCACTATTGGAATGATTATTAGCAATGAATTAGGTGTTGGTAAGTTTCAAAAAATTTAGGAGAACCTGGTTGTTCGAAGGCTTAACATTAGGATGCAAAGTCACTCCAGTGGATTTAAGACTAACAATAGCAGCTAAATCGAAAAGAGTTGGAGTGATCATGCCATAGGAAACATGAAAAGAATTGGTGACTCTATTCTAGAAAAAGAAAGAACTAGCTACCATTGGAAAATTGTAATCGAGATTACAATGACTCAAATGGATAAAATCATAAATCCCTAAAGCTTTCCAAGCATCCCTCTTGTGAATTTGCATCCTAGTTCACCAATCAAAATAAGAAGAACGATTTGCAGGAGGATTCGTTCTGAAAGTTAATTTTAGGTTTTCAATAAAATTAGTTCTAATGATGGAGCAGGAAGCTAGAATATTTTCTTAGTTAAGCGAAGGAAAGAAATCATTTTTCATCTTAACCTAAGCAGGTGGTGAATATGGACCAAGAAAGGAAAAGGTTGTATCATTTACAGAAAAACGAATCAATACTTGAGACCTCTAGATAGCCAATTTTTCTTCTTGGTTTTCTAGTCCAAGTACATAATCAATGTGATCTTTGGATATAAAGCTGTCAGACTTGACAGTGTTAGGTAAAGAATTGGAAGATGAAGAAATCTTTTCCTTTTGAGCCTTTTTTTAGGTAAAAGGGTGAAGGTAGGAAAGATGTAGTAGAGAAGTCACAAGGTTTTTTAGAGCAAGGTAATAAAGATTGAAGGAGGCGAAACGACGAAAAAGATTATAAAAGATAAAAGATAAAATGGTCATTTTGATATTTTTTACCCTATCTTGATGGAGTGAACAACTGAGATGATTTCAAATAAAAGAAGTCCATTAAGAATAAGTGATTTTATTACTGATTATGGTGGGCCCGTTTTCTGAAAATGTGATTATTATGAGGATCATGGTAATTGATGATATTGTCATTTATTTTCTCCCTCAATTTTTGGAATTTAAAATATTTATTTTTTCATTACACTTAAAAGACAAATATTTTAGGGGGGCATCTGTTGGTGTTAAATTTCGCTAAGTCTTATTTTTTATTTTAATTCAAAAATAAGGAGATTTTGAAGAGTTAAGGCTGGAGTTGATATTTTGAATTTAGTTTGAAAAGGTAGTTTGAGTGTGACAATTCAAGTTGTACAATGGATAAATCAAATAATTTGAAAGGGTCTTGAAGGAGGTTATTGTGGTAATTGATATGATTTCAAAAAAGATATCCATTTCAATTTCAATTCAGAAAGAAAGCTATATAAATTGAAGTTCAATCGTTGGAATGGTTTCGATCCGATTTCAAAAATTAAGGAATGCCTTGATTTTAAGAGTTGATTGAAGATTGTTGAAGATATCAAAGTCTAGTAGTTTTCGATTTGATTTTGAAAATTGAAGATATTGAAGTCTAGTAGTTTTTTATTTGATTTCAAAAATTGGCAACAGTTATTAAAAGCAGTTTTTAGCAGTTTTATGTGATGTACACTTGTCAAATTCTTAAGAATTAGCTGTTAGCATTAGAAATATATAAATAAGACTTTTGAATAGTGTACGGAGGTTAGATTTTCATTTGCTCACAAATCTCTCACACGCCTAACATGCCTACTGTCACAACAATTAGCAAACAGAGAAAACTAAGTATGTAATTCCACCATTTTCTATTTCATTTCTAATTTATTCTTGAATTGATTTATTTTTGTATTTATCTGTTCTTTTCTTTATATTTCTTTTGTTATTTTATCTTTTCTTTTCTTTATATTTCTTTTTTTCTTTTTCTTAATTTGATTGGCACATAAACCTATCAAACTAAGGTTCCTTTAAGGACATGATTCAAGTCCTAGATTGTTCTTTGAATCAAGTGTATTTCGAATTTCATATCGAAGTGAAAATTCACCATAAACAGGAATAGAGGTAATAATGTTGATGTATAATTAATGTAATTACTAACTTAATGAAATACAAATGGTTTGAAAACTACCATTGAAAATTGAAGTTCAACTATAACATAGAAACAAACTATAACATCAGTTATTTTAAACAATCGACATTATTTTTCATAACAAAGATGACAGTTATTTATAATGACTAACGTTATTTATTATTTTTTTAAAATTATGTATTCACCTATACCCCACTATATTAAGAGTTATATTTGAACTTAATTATAGAATATAGCCATCATATTATTATTCAAGTAATATTATTAAGAAAATACCATTTATTATATAAAAATGTCACCTAAACACATGTTAGAAACTATTTAATAATCCAAAAATGCTACCTATCATACATATAATATAGACATGAGAAATATTAACACAACTACCTTCAATCTTTCCTAACATGTTTAGGAGGAACCTCAACTTATATCTTCTTAGCATAATCATCTCGCAAGTAAAATTCCTCTACAATACCTTCATTATCCACTAAAGGTATTTCTATGGAGAAATGAGGAGTCTCTTCAATATCATCCTCCAAGTCTTTTTTATCTTTATTATCAATAATTTATCTCTTCCCTAGTAGAGTTACACTCTACTTATGATCGAATAGGCTCATAGCATTGAACACTTATCTTACTTAGAATACTATTATGAATAACTCCCTTTTGTGACCTTTGTTATTAAGATCCACTAATGCAAAAATCCTAACTTATCAACCTAAATATTGCTCTTATGCTCAATCCATTACATCAGAACATGGGCTCCCTTAACATAATGTAGTCAAACTCTTAAATATATTTAATAACCTTATAATATGACATGTTGGCATAGACAAGGTTTCCATCTTTAGAATTACTCACATACATAGCTTGAGCCTCTAAAATAACCCTACTATTTTACATAATGCTTCTATGATCTTAGTCTTTTGTATAGAGAAAATACCAATTAATGTCATATCCATGATAAAATATTACCTATATGCATGGCCTCTGTGCTAGCAATATGATGGTTTTCGAAATAGCATCCAATAGTCCTTACACATTCCAATAATGAACTTAACTTTCAAACCAACTAAGGAATAATTAATTGTATTTAACTTGGATCTAGTGATCATTCTTTGTTGAAGTTATCCTCTTAGAAAGTCATATCTCATCCATATAAGGCTAAACTTCATCAATATTATGTAAAAGATAAAGGTGAGCCTATATGTGTGTTTTAAGGCTTATTCTCACCACCTGAGTACCCAATACGCCCTTACCTACAATTCTACTCTTGTGACAAGACTCTAGAAATTTAATAACATTCGTATTTGATAGGTAGTACTACAAAACCCGACCACCCCTTCAATAATATAGCCTTTAATAATGCATGCTTCTAGTTGATATCTATTCCCTATATATCTTTTTATAATTTTTATACTTAGTCAAAAGGATACATCCAACTAAATTGAACCAATCCATATAGTTTTGTCTCTCTTACCAAATAGATAACTAAATGCACAATAATATTAAAGAAAGAAGGTAAGAAGAACATCTTTAATTGATATGGTGTAACCACAACTTCTCTTTGCAAGTTATACAACTTCTCAGGGTTAAAGACCTTGCTACATATTGCATAAAAAATAAACAAAGTCTAGTGATAGCATGTTTGATATGTTTAGGCTAGATTGATCAACTAGTCACTAGTGATAGTTACTACATTAAAGTATGGCAATCATGAAATTTTAAACTAACTAGCTTCAAGTCTTTTATTGAAACCAGGCTCTTAATTTTGAAGAATATGCCTATGACACTTTAACATCAAGTAAATACTTATAAAAACTTGTCTTCTCTTTTCTAAATAAAGTGTGGTAAGTTAGTAAAAGATACATATGTCAACCCTTTTTTTTTTAGTGCCAATTCTTTCTAAATAGACATTTCAACAAAGTTTAACTTAGCTTTAATACCATCCTTGGTTTTGCCTAATATGTTCAATAGTAATCCAACAAGACTATTACAAACATTTTTCTCCACATACATGACATTGATATTGTGTCTTATAAATAACTTTTTTTAGTATGAAAGATTAAAAAATATAGACCTCTTCTTTCATGAAGTATCCCCACCTATGGGCCTATAAGGTTTGCCAACAATGACACTAATATTTCTAACACATTCATAAACTTAAAATATAGAATCACACATAATTAATAAATTAAAGAAATTATTTGAATGCCAATAATAAAATTACTTTTGAAAAATTCAATTACAATCATTTATTTATACCTGATGCCAATCAAGCAAGTTTGAGTTATTGTTTCTTCTAGTGACCTATTGAAAGCCTTCCTTAACTTACAATATTGGTGTCCATGATGTAAAAATCGCTAGTAATCAACATACACTATCTTCCTACCATGCTTTAATTGAAAAGAACAAGTACCATTTTCACAAATAAGGCATGCTTTATGCCTTATAATATTGTAGCCAAACAAGTTGTCATAAGTTAGGAAGTTATTGATTGTGCAAAAGAGCATGGTATGCAAAATAAATGAATTCTCACATTATGCATAAAAAATCAATACACCTTCTTCCTATATCATCTTTAAGTCTTCAATAAGCAATGCTAAGAAAATATCTATGTCATTTTTTTTACTATTTTAAACTTGAAATAATTAGGGATAACATAATGTACTTATGCCTCATGCATAGCCAAGGAGGTAGATCATGGATCACTAACATAATAGGTCATGCATTGTGTTTGTTACTCTTGTTATCATGAAGGTTCATTCCATCTATGCAAAGTATAAGTCAAAAGTTTTTTAACTCACTACTAAACACAGAGAACAATGTATTAACTATTTGCCATTGAAAAAAAATTAGCTATTGTCAAAGCTTGCCATTATATAGTGTTCGGTTTACATGTCATGTTAAGCTCTTGGTGTCCCTTGAATTAGCAAGCATTTTTTTAAAACTTTGTATTATTGAAAGATACTATAACACCTTAACCAAAGCCTTTTTATTGTTGATATCATCATTCTTCCTCATTTTTTAATGTGGTGCCCTATGTTTTGAACATTTTTCTAAATTTTTATTCTCTTTTTAGTACAATATGTAATCCTTAAGGTAAGCATGTATCTTTTTGTACTTTATGCCTATTAGACATGTGACTTTTTTAGTCTCTAAGTATAATCTAGTAGCTTACTACCTTTAGGAAGCATTTCTTTGAATAGTTATAGCAATATCGTAAAGCTTTCATCACTCAAATCATTCATTGTGTTCAAATTAAACAATCTTAGTACAATAGATAATTGCATAGATTTGGTGCAATTTGGATACAAAGGCTTTTTTGCATCACTTAACAACTTATAAAAAATATGCAAGTACTCAGTAAAATTATCTTTAACACTATAAATCATATCCTTTAACTAATCATCTACTCCTATATCTACATTATCATTATCATGGACTCTTTTGCCTTTATAGTTACAAGACAAAGTAGAAAATTCACATTCCCCATGCCATATCCATCACTTATACCCCTTATCAATGCCTTTGAAAAATAGATGCACTTTTATTCTTACCAGATTAAGCATCCTAGCAAAAACACATTCCTCACAAAGACATAATATGAACTCAATATTGATTTCCTATGATTTGTCTTTACTTATGGCAAATCTAATAAATTCATCTTGGCATATTCAAGGGTTAAACAATTAGCAAATATCCATCTATGATTTATGACTACCTAATCTAAAGTAGAAATGCAACAAATATAAAAGAAATCCATACATTAAAGAATGCACGACAAACATGTAAACAAAATGAAAGTTTTAATAAAGCTACTAAACATATATTAATATTTAATCCACTTAAAAATATAAAAAAGGAATAAAAGATATAGAATCCAAACAAAAATAAAGTTACTTAATTATGGTATTTTATGATTCTTGCTTGTGATTATAACAACAATAAGCATCACAACACACGTTAACAAAATGAAGAAAACTTCAATGAGTTAGGGGATGAACAATAAATTGAACTTGACTTTTTTTGCACTTTGGTAGTAGTACTAACTTAAGGCAAAATGACTCTCGAGAGGAAGGTTAGAGAACTTTACATTTTTCTCTTTAACAGTGAATCAAAGATTATCATCTATTTCAACTTCCACCCTCATTTTAGTGAATAATTTGAAAAATAAAATGATGTTATTGGATATTCCATGACTAAAACGAACATTTAATGTCTGAAGTTTGATGTAAAAATATTAACGATGCAGATAACATATCACTTAACAAATAATCGTCATCTTATAAAATACTTTTGACATCAGTTTATTCAAACACCCCATATGGTTTCTTAGTTTTTCATCGCAGAGCAAGTTCATGAATATATGAAATATAGCTTAATTGGTCAATTTTTACAAAAAAAAACTATCATGATTTTTTTTTCATATTATAACAAAAGATTCAATTATTAGCAAAATGTTCTATTCATCATACACCAATATATAGAATAGAACAATATATTGAAAATGCTAGGAAATTTATATATAATAGTTATTTTAAAATGTTTAATGCATTTTACATTTAAACATAGAAAGCTATTCAAGCATAAGATAAGAAATGTATGAGAAAGGATAAATATAGATATATGAAATTGTAATTTTCTTCACTTCCATTGCATTAACAAAATATAATAAACAACCATAAACTTCTTTACAAACATCAAATCATCTTAATTTATTATACAAGTTAGTAAGAAGATACACTAACTAATACAATATACAACTTTGTTTAAGGACCAATTATCTTAAATTTGGTTCCTAACTTCCAATTCTCTTATGTTAAATATTCTCCATGCTTAAGTAAAAGGGCCAATTTATTATATAACTTGGTAACGCTAAAAAGAGAACTTTCTACCACCCTTGTAGAGAAATTATGGCAAATGGAGGTTTTTATCTCAAGAACAACAAATGCAAATGTTCAAAATCTTTGCAATATATTTGCCTCCATTACTAGCACTAAATTTTAGAACAAATTCAAGGATAGTATTCTCTTCCATCTTAAAAAGCCCATTTGGAGAAATCTGTAAATCTTATTAAAGGACATATATACTATGAGACCTAAAATTGCAAATGAAAGAAATATCCTTCGACAAGATTTATAACCTCCTCCAATTAAGCTTCCTAAGATAGAAAGGAATGTTATCCTTGAATTAAAAAAACTTTAAAATTAAAAAATAAAGTTCAGCTATCATGGAGATGTTTTAAAAAAATATTAGAGCATAATTTGTAGGCAACACTATATATTATACATTGATTATTAACATATGAATAGTATTTTAAAATCAAATTTATCATTTAGTTTCTATTAGTATACCTTTTAAACTTCAATTATCTAAACAATTAATATTGTAAGTGTTTATCTTGAAAATACCATAGTAAGTTTTAAACAAGCTGACTATTGAAATACAAATAAGCTTTATTGTTTCTAGTAACACTGTAAATATGAAGATTAATTGGCTTTAAATAACCTTTAGATGTTGATTACCAAGTAAAAATGATGTTTAAAACTTTACTATTTCTAATATATTGTAAATAGAAACATTAGTTGGCTATTGACATTCTTTCAAATGACAATTTAGTTTACAACCTATGTTTAATATTTCTTATTGTATTCATTTAAATGATGGTTGATTAAGAACTAATGTGGCAATTCATATTCAATGCCAATTTAATATACAACTATCATCTTAAGTTTGTCTATATCAAACTCCTCATCACCCATCAGAAAATATATCTTTATAACATTGGCTCATTAATATAATTGATATGATAATTTGCAATTATTTATAAAAATGTCATCACACCTGGGGGTTGAGGCAAGTATTGCTTAGTAGGGTTAGTTGATCCTACTAAATTTGAGAAAATGTCATATACTACATTGGAAACTTACTTACATGACTTCATTAAAAAAAAATTCTTAACCCCTCTATTTTGTAAGATATTTAAGGAACAATGTGTAAGAAATTATATTGAATAAGATCATCCAGTTTTGTAAGAAAAAAAAAACCCTATACTTGATATGAAATTTAAATATTATTTGAGAAAGATCCAATGCAAAATTCTTAAATTATAAATTTATATTATTATTTAGTACATTTTTAAAAGGAAAATTGTATTTATACATATTTTTTAGTTTTTTAATAAAAGATAACTTCCTATAAAATTTTGTAATTTTTTTACTTGAATGTTACAATTTTTTATAAAACCTAAAAGTTTTTAAAATTTTTTATTACATCTTTATATGATGAAATTGTAAATTTTAATACATGAATGGTCCATATTGATCATTTTCCCTCACGCCATTATAGACATCAAATTTTTTTATTTAACTAATCTAAATATAATGACATTAAAAGACAAATTTATAGCAATGAAATATTTATATATCTAACGGTGCATGCATTAACCATCGATAACTATCAAATTTGAAGGCAATTTTGGCAATCACCCCAATTTAGCATGAAATTTTGTAATGACCATGCTACTAGTTACAATGAGATTAGTATTTAATTTTTTTGTGTACGATGCATGTCAATGAATCCTTAGTTTGCCACCTTGTTGAGTAAGCTAATCACAGTATCAAAAATCAAGAGGCATGTCAAATATATATAAATATATATAATTATATATAAAAAACTATTATATATATATATATATATATATATATTATATATATATATACTATATATCCATAATTATATGTCACAATAGCATAGAAATATATATAAAACTAATAGAATGCTATAATAGTTCAAGCTATAATGATATAAACATGAGTGACAGACTTAGTAAATGAACATCAATTTTATGAAAAAAATTTCAATGAACAATTTTGTTGTAAATTTTGTCACTATATAGAAAAAAAAATTGGCATAAAACTCCTACCAATTATTTAGGGATGGAATAAATGTCGAATTGCTTTGGTTTATCATCAATCTATTAGTAATTCAATCACAAAATTTGATAATATTATATTTTCATCTTTCCTTTATTGATGGGTTTTTTGTCACTATTTCCATCCTTAAATGATCTTCACAACATTTTATCAAAAAAAAAAGTGATTTTCTTGTAATGCTAAGGTTAGACTATTGCCAGACTCTTCATGACTAAGAAATGTGGTGGAATTTTCAAGATTATCATAATGACTAAGCATTTAACTTTAGTTAAAGATAGTAGCTTTGCTAAACATGGTTTATTTCCTAATAGCATCCCTTAAACCAAATTCTTGAAAAACACTACTAAGGGTAGTTTCTCTTCCAAAATCTTTTTATGATCATGTTTTCTTGTAATCAGAAGTGATAACTTGGGTAACTTGCATCTTTTCTTAAAGTTGTACAACCTTTTCATTCAACGAATCTCTATCATGAATGTTTACATATAATTATTCAATTTTCAATTTAATTTTACTTCCTTTTGAGAAGTAGTTGTCAAAATACTTCCATCCTCTTCTTTTAGGCTAGATTAAACCTTCTTTAATTCTTCTTTAACTTCAATGAACCGATATTGTAAGAAAAATTTCTCAGTGGCCTTAGCCTTGAGGTTTTTGAATTCAATTCTAAAAGCCTTTTCCTATTTCTTTTGTACTTTTAATTCTTCTTTTCACATTTTAGTATCATAACCTAAAGTTTCTTTCAAGTTTTTTTATAAAGCTCTAAAGAACTTATCTATAACTAAGGATATTTAGGATTTTAGAGTCTCCACTTTAGTAACATTATAACATGAAGGAATATCATATAATATTCCTATGAGAAACAAATAATCCTTAGGCATTTTGTCTTTACTATTATTCCAAACTTTTCATCATTGATAGTACAATATTCCTAATTGAATTGTAAGTTGTAACATTTTTTGTACTAGCTATCTATTGCTCAATAAATTTTAGTTAATATTTAGAATATAGAACACATTAAAAATGTAATTTAGTAAACCATCCTTTAATCTAATCATTATATTTCCTTTTGCTATTGCTAAAATTTTTTAATTATCATTAAACTTGATTGTGATTTAAAAGTTCTCATCTAAGTTCAAAAAGATTTCTATTTTCGCACTTAGATGGTTAGTATGATGTGTATCAAGAAACTATGAAGTGTCACTACTATTAGTAGTTGCATAATTTTCCACTAATAAAAGTTTGTTAAATTTCATTGCTTTTTGCCACTCTAATATGATTCTCTTGGATTTTGTACTTTTGCATGACATTCTCACAAATAATGATTATACTATTTATAGTTATGGTATTGAATATGTGGCTTGCACTTAAATTGATAATCTTTGTACTTTTCATATTTATGACATTGAATATTGAATTTACCTTGAGAAAAGTCATCACTTCTTACTAGTAATCTTGAATTTGTTTTCAAATTTCTTCTTTTTCTTCCTCTAAAATTTTGGCCTTTTTGATTTAGTTTTGATCTTGCGATATATTCATTCTCATCATTGAAGTTTGTTTCTACTTTTACTTCTTGTTATGTTAAACTCAACAATTGTTCATGTTAGTTTTCAGATGAACAAACATAGTAGAAAAAATTAAAAATCCTTCCCAAAACCTTTCAAGGATACATGCAAAAAGTTATATATCAATGATAGAATTATACCTTTGTAACACAATTCAAACTTGATGCAAAAGAAACCAAACCAAATTAATCTTGCTACATCTAAGTTCACAAATGCAAGGTGCAATTGCAAATTGATGTATTACTTTAATTGAATATTTGAATGTATGAATGATCCAATCACAAATACTCAAACAATTTAATCACTAGATCATAATAAAGTTTATCATAAGCAAATGATCACAATGACAAACCATGAACACTGTCTAAAGGATAGCATCTCTATGATATCTATATGAGCAGTCAAACTTTTGATCCGTATTAGATGGAATTGCTCAACTCTCAATGTAGTGCTAACTATAGGTTTAATTTCTAGTTTAACCACTCACAACCTTACTCAACCCTAAATGCTTTATATTAGATAGGAGAGCTAAAGTTTTCATAATATGAATGTAATCACATGAATAAGTTACCAGTGGTCTAACCTAAATATTCTTAAAAAGAAAAGAGATCATTGGGCTTTGATTGTTAACAAAGCCCTATAATGATTCTAGTCAATAATCATCCTATAATAATGTTACCTAATTATAGTCCAATTATATTATGCTATTGCTTAGTAAAGCCCAATCAAATTAGCCTATCCTAACTAGAAACTCTAGTCTAACTAAGAGTTTCTAAATACACTATGACCCTAATATTTAACCTGCTCTTTATATGCAATCCTATAAGTTCTCATTATATTAGTAGTGATTCTAAAATCTTATCTTAATGTCACAACAATTAGTGGTATCTAGTAATGCATTACTATTACCTAAGTAATGAGAATATCAGTGATTCAACATAATTTTTTTCATGATCAATGTTTTATGTAGTCTAATCATTTTTATTGTAGATATTCAAATTGAACTCGAGACATAGAATGTGTCATCCTTTTTGTAACTCAATCTATATGTTTTTAATTCTTGAGTTAACTAACTCAAAACAAATAAATTAACATCACAAATTGATTCATTTGAGTATAGTCATACATTTCATAGTCTTACTTGATCAAAGAGCCTACAGATATCACTTCTCTTATATAGGTTAGACAAAATTACATCTTGATCACTTATATCCCTTTGGATTATTCATGGTATACCCAATCATTGTCTTTTAAGATAACCTTATTATAGGTCATATTAGATAGCATCAAAATATATGACTCCTTATATAAGAAACTATAGTGATTTTAAGTCAAAAAACCATGTATATCATTGTCAATATAAAAATTACTTATGACATTTACATAGCAAAGCTCCCTAGTACATTCATTCTCTAACATGTACCTATATATTAACTTGATATCTCATATTCATTGCTAATAAGATTTGGTCATTAGTTAATATGCATATTAGTCTTGATATATTATTGCTATCCTAATTTATAATAATACTTGACTAGGAGTATTTGAAAATATTATTAACTATTCTAGGGACAAATATTATATTTATTTATATTACGCAAATATAGTATTAACATAATAATTGTAATGCTTATATATATATATATATATAAAGAAAAACACAATATAATGTATACTAATACAATCATCTTATAATTGGCTACAAGAACATATACCAACAATTCATTCATCCGCAACACTTGTGAATCCAATGAACCTTGTAAAACATTCCAAATCAAAGTATTAAGATCTTTGGATTCTTTGATGATTGTCAACATATAATTTTTCATAACATTTTTAAGAATTTTTGCTTACATTGTTTTTCATTTCATTGATTGTTTTTTCTATTCATGAATACTAGTCACAAATACTATCATCCTTTCTTTCTTCCATAATCTCAACTATCTTTTTAATCTTGCAATCTTGTTCTCTTTAAAGGGAATACACCTTTATATGTTTTAAGTGGAATTTCTCATGCCTATATTGTAATTTTGGCAATTTTTTTTTTCAAGATCCAATAACCCAATGAATTGACATACTAAAAATAAAGCCCTTCATTGAGCAACCAATCACGATCTATTTGTTACTTTTCTTCTATTGATTGTTCCTTTTCTGAGTTACGTTCCTTAAAACCTTTCCCCAAAATTTTTTTCATAATTATTGCTTTTTATGCATATCTCCATCAATTGTTTTCACATAGCAAAAGGAATTCTACCATCAAATTTGAAAATTGTTGTTTGCATTTATTGGAGCCTATTAGAAGCCATCTCTTTAATCAAATCTAGCTCTAATACTAATTGTTGGCAAATTTAAAAATTGAACATAGTAAAACAATGAATTTTACAATACTCAATCACAAGTGAGACATTTTATGATGAATAAAATAATCTCAATACACTCACAAATTTGTAATATCAAGCATAAATTATATGTTGACAAACTCAAAACACACAACTTATTACATCTCTTTGCACCAACACTCTTTCTTCTCTTGTGAGCACACCCTTAAGTATTTAACACTAAATAAGTAGAATAGTTTTCATAATCTTAATATTTTATAATTAAAAGCACTTTTTAAATGAGATTATTCTTATGCAAGATATTCTTCATCTATCATAACTGAAAGAGACAATTTGTCACCCATTAATCTCGGTGGCAATTCTCATCGATTTATGGAATCCAACTGTTATGCTACTCTCAGTAGCTATATTCAACATCATCTTCTGGATTATAATATACGGAGAATTCTCTTATTCAATAAACATTACTAGGCCCTTGCAATTCTATGTGTATAGCATTAGGCAAAGGTCTCATATATATGTTGCATACACTTTAATAATTCAGATACACCAAATTTTCTAAATATTAACGCCCCCGACCATAACTGCAATTTAGAATTAAATTTCAATGGATTAATTTTGAATTCCAAGGTACACCTCCGTAGGTAATCTCGGTTTTGCCATCGCTACAAGTGGGTCATCAAGAAGGATGTTATCTTTAGACTTGACAGATCAATGCTTGACAAATTGGGTGGTGCACTCCAAGTGAAGCCATGAAGCAACCCAGCAAATAGCATCACAGTCATGGAAGTGCCAAGCATAACTCCTGGGCAGCGACACCTTCCCGTACTAAACGACACAAACTCTAAATTGGATTCCGTCAAAACAACATTAGATCCATTGATCTTCAAGTGTCGTTCAGGTTTGAACTTAAGAGGTTGATTCCAAACTCTAGGATTTCGGCCAAGTCCTAATCTGCTTAGCCGTACATGGCTTCCCTTTGGGATGAAGTAGCTAGCAACGACAATGTCGTTCATGGAGACATGAGGAAGATTGAAGGCACAATTGGATGAAGACGAATGGCTTCTCTTGTACAACCTTTGATAAAGTTAAGCTTAGGCAAATCTGATTCTTGGACTTGTCTCTGGTTTCCAACCACTTTATCTAATTCTTCAGTGGCCCTTTGAAGCAACTCAGGTTGATTTATCATCTCAGCAATTGCCCATTCTACGGCATTTGATGGATTGTCAACAGCTGCAAGCATTAATTCCTGTAAAAAAAAAATTGATTTTGAATTCCTCCCTTATCATATAGGTGTATGTGCAAATAACATACTTGTAAAATGTATGCATGAAATTAGTGTCTTGTTTTGGGAAATATTTGTAATATTTAAACTTACATTTTAACATGCCAAAAAATCATCTTCTAAATTTTATCCACTCAACAAAAATTTTTTATTGTAACGTGCTTCATTAAGGCATTTAATAAAATTTTTTAAATGATAAACAACTTATAAGTTTTGATTTATGCAGTATCTGCAACTACAATTACAATATATAACTGATTAAATGTATAGATTCCCTACATTTTTATAGATTCCATAATAATCAAAGATCAGATGTAATACCTGAGTGTAAGACTCATAAAAATACAGAGGGCCTATGCATTTTTAAGGTTATACGCAATAATTACAAGTGCAATTCCTATATTAGATCAAAACAAATAGATAATTTAATATTTAAAATATTATTTTAAATGTTTTAATATAATATATTTCATATACATAAGAATCTGTTACTCAATCATAATGTGCAAAGATTCAACTTTTTAAAATTTAAAAGACGGTAGCACTAGAAAAAGAAAGGTTAATTCTCATATTCCTAAATTTCTTCTTTTCTAAGGCGGTCCAGAAACTCTTTCAATCCTAATATTCTTGACAAGAAAATGCATGATGTAAAATAAAAATGTATATAAAAAATCAAGTTAGATATTTAATATTTAGAGTAGTGGACTGGCAGTAATTAATTGAACTCTCTCAGCCTTTTGTCTAAAGATTTTGATACTATATCAAGTATCAACCATTCTAAAAACTTAAGTTGTTAAAACAACGCCCAACATTAATTTCATTAATATAATAACATTAATATTGTTTTTAACACTCAATATTAGTTTAGGATTTAAAGTTCAGTCCTTGCAATTTGGACCTTAAATATTGTGTGTGTGTATATTAGGTAGCTTGTGATATTTCTATGCTTTTCTGTCTTTAAATATGTACCAATATATAAGTGATATGAACTCAATTTTCACATATGCTTTTACTTTGGGTAGAAGTAAATTTCTTATTGACGTTGATATGGGACAATTTCTAATAAGTTGTGAGGGACAAAATGAGCAACAAATTACATATACGTAAATGAGAGGAAAAAATTCCTGTGACGTTGTTGAAGACTTTCTCACGTACGGGACATAAAGACTCATGGTCAATGTTAATTTCACATGAATTGGACCCCCATGATGAAACTGTACGCCGAGACAAACTTTAAAAATATAAAAAAAAATGCCAAAAATGTATGCTTCCTACATTGTGTATAAAGGTAATCGTAGGTGAATTCATGGGACCGAATTTTTCACACAAAATTGTATATAATGCACAGATCTAAGCTTGTCTTCAACCGTGATTTTCAGAAAACTTTGATTTGGTCCAACCGGGTTTTTGTTTTTCTAAGATCTTGAGACTCAAATTTTTTAAATTTTTTAAAAACTTACAATTCATATAATTAAAATTTTTAAAAAATTAAAAGCAAATTTTTATCAAAAATATCTTTTAATTAATTAAAAGGAAAGATATTTTAATAAAAATAATTAGTTTTAAAAATTAATATATTATAACTAATTAATATATCATATATTATATTAATTTATAATGTAATTTATGTGATCTAGACCAACTTGTTATGATTGTATTTTTGTTGGTCCAATCCTAAACTAATAAGTAATCGAGCTTCGAAAAAAATTTGAATATTATTTGAGCTTATATTTATTTTTTACATAATTTCATTATTTTCGTACACCGTCTAGTTAATGCTTACACACACAAAGATATATATATATATATATATATATATATATATATAATATATATATATATATAGAGAGAGAGAGAGAGAGAGAGAGAGAGAGAGAGATGGGGAAGAAGAAGAAGAAGAAGAATTACTAACCTTAGCATTTAACATTTATACATGGAAGTTAGCCATGTTTACCCTTTTATTTGAATAAAAAAATTATACTACTAATTTAATTTAATAATAATAAAATAATAAAAAATATTATAATCAATTTATCATTACCACCAACTATTTTGATTAATAAATACATGTAAAGTTAATTTAAATATTTTAAATTAATATCTCTTTATTAAAATTAAAAAAAAATTAAACTGATACCGTTTATTATAATTTATTGTAATGAGATACCACATGCCCACTTTCTTTTATTTAAGTGCACTCATATACGAAAATTTATCATAATGCTCAAAAAATAAAATGAAATACTTACAATGCATCTCAAGAAGACTAAAAACATCAAAACAAAAATTTTTTTTGTCACATATTAAAATTGAAGAATTTTTAATTTTATAAAAATAAAAAAATAAGAGACTAAAAATTTATAAAAATTAAAATTAGAGAATTTTTAACTTTATAAAAATTAAATTAATATAAAATTTTAATAATAAATAAAATTAATAAAAAATTAATTTTTAAGGATTAAAATAAATTTTTAGTTAAGATAAAAATAAAAATAAATAACAATTTAAAGGCATAGAACTTTATATAGACTTATAAAATAGTCTCTTTCTTTTGCTCCTTTTTTTTAAAAAAAAATAATTATATTAGATGAATTACTCTTTAGAGACTAAATAGTAGCATGCCTTCATTGATAGTTTGATTGTTAATAAAATTTGATTTATTTATTTATTTTGAATTTTAGGTTAATGTTACTATTTAAGTAGTAACATGTTATTATTTAGCAATTTAATTGTTAATGAGATTAAATAATTACATACTCTTCTTTGACAATTTAATTGTTAACAAAACTTAATTTATCTATTTATTTTAAATTTTTTATCGATGTTATTGTTACTGTCTAAAAACTAAACATGGTAAATTTTTAATGAAACTTAATTTATCTATTTATTTTAAATTTTTTTATCAATATTACTATTTAAAGACCAAACAATATTATTATCTAGATAGTAATATGTTACTATTTAAAAATCAAATGGTAATATGCTCTCATTTTGTAGTTTAATTATTAATGAAAACTTAATTTATATATTTATTTAAGATTTTTAGTTGATGTTACTGTTTGGAAATGAATAGTAACATATTATTTTTTAATAGTTATTTGTTAATGAGATTTGATTTATCTATTTATTTTACATTTTTTTATCAATGTTACTATTTAGAAATGAAAAAATAATATGTTAATATTTGTTACTATCTAGATATTAAATAATAATATGCTATTATTTAATAATTTGGTTATTATTTGATATTTGATTATTAATAAGATTTGATTTATTCATTTATTTTATATTTTTTATTGATATTATTATTTATATATCAATATATTACTGTTTGATTTATAAATAGTAATATATTATTCTTTGATAGTTTTATTATTAAGAAAGTTATTATAGTACTATTGGATACTAAAAGAATTAGGGAATAAAAATTCAATATAGAATTCAAATGAATTTGAGTTAAGAAAAATGAGATCAAAGTTGGTAAAATGACAATAAAATGAAAAAAAATTGAAAAAAAAGTCATTGAAAATGCCTTTTTTCACCAGTCAAATTGGAAAAAATGCTTTCGGCTTTTACAAGTGCATAAATCTCAAAAAGTTAAATGAAATCAACATAAAATTTGCCTAAATTGGACAAGTGAGTACAAAATTATAGTCATTCAAATTTTCGAACTCAATTTATACATTTTCGATCCGGTGGACCTCATTGAAATCAAATTTCCTTATTTTTCTATTGAAAGATTATTAGAAGACGAATGAAAATAGGTAGTCTTATACAAAAATTAGTTAACTAATCATAAAATTATGTCATTTCGAAGTTCTTGGTGTATAGTTGCATTCTCATAATTAAAAAAAGGATATTTTGAAAATATAATAGTAATAATTCATAAAACTAACACTTTTTTTAAAATAAAGATGAATATTAATACCTCTTTAAAAAAAGTTCAAGAAGTAGCACTACATTACAATTTACTGTTAAAATTACTTAAATGCTTTTTATTATTTTATTACTATTAAATTAGTAATTTTTTTTGCTTAAATAAAAAATTAAAGTTAAAAATGTATGTGTATGTGCCTATTTGTTTGTGTGCATGTGCATGTGTATGAGCTAGTGAGTGTTAAAAATGAGGAAAGCAAGGACAAGAGACTACTACCATAACTTGGGCTTTGATTTCCTCTAACGTCAATACCGAGTAGTTATTATCATCTTTGGGTGATACAAGGACATCAACCAAGTCCTCTTCGTCCGTCCTCCTTCCATCCTTCTATTTCTTAATTCTCTCTTCAATGATGGGATCATGATACCTTTTCAAGATCTTTATAGCATTCTTCATCTTCTCCTCGTGACCACCCAAACCAAATCCCCTCGAACACATCATAAAATCAGAAACACAAAACCCATATATATATATATACACGCTTGAGCATTATGAAAATTGCATCCAAATGCTCAGTCTCCTCAAAACCAGGACCTCCATCCTTCCCACCAACCCCAAAGTATCTTTTATTGAAAATCAATTTTCTTATCACATTCCCACAATGATGCCTTGCAGCAATCCTCACGTTCACAAGACCGCCTTCTTCCCGATTCTGGCATGAATTGTGGACGTAATTTACAAGATTATCAACTTCAATTCTTTTTTGATGCCACCATTGACGTCTCATTAGAGAGAGAACTTCCTTCCTAGAGATTCTCTTCATTTTCTTCCTTTTTTCTCCGTATGGCACGAGAGCTGTCGTTAAATATCCACTCGAGGCCCACTCGAGGCAAGCTCTGCAGATATGCTTATCGGCCTTGATGCAAAAATACCAGCATGTTGTTTCAAGAATTCACGTGCAATTACAGGGCAAGTTTATGGGGATTACGTGAACATTTCCCAGATGGATACATGCGATTTCGTTGTTCAATTCATTCATTAGACTGTGTATCCACCGAAAAGCAGGCTGGTTGGTGAGCATTTCAGGAAGGTTACAAACAACAGGCCATGGTTTGGGGCCTGGGGGAAGTTCGTGTTTCTTGCCAGCCTGATCAATGGAGTGATATTTTAGGTCTTTGATGTAATATGTAATGCCAGCAAGAATCAATAAGAAGGCATTCCAAAATCTTTATGAGATATTCCGTAGCTTGGATGTAGAGTTCTGTAGATAAACAAGATGAGGCGCGGTCTTTTGTGTTAGGTTCGTGTTCCCGTTATATACACTACTCACTGACGAGCAAGGTCGGTTTAAATGAGGAGAAAATGTAAAATTCAAAAAGGCTGAGGGAAACAAAAGTCACGTGCGCTATGTATTAGTCATGTTGTTTCGTGCATCTTTTGATGACAAATATCACTTTTATATTACTCGTTATTTGTTAATTTTTCATTATCTCTCAAAGTTTTTTTTTTTTGGCATATGACATTTTACTCTTTAAAATTCATAAATTGTAATTTTTACACTTTATAGGAAATTTTGCTAATTTCATTTCCATGTTGAAGAAATATCTTCCTGGTAATTTTACATTTTTCTTTTAAAAAAATTAAAAATAATACCTTATAATTTCTATTTTAAAAGAAATTTCATTGATGTAAAAGAAGAAGAAAATAGAATAAGTTTTTCTTTATAATTAATTGAAAAGTAAATTTTTCTCATCTTTCTTCATTAATATTATTTTTTAAAAAATAAGAATTAGTACTGATAAACAGAGGAATAACTTCTCAATTTGTGTGAATCAATTAATATATTATTATAATTATTCATTTTTACCCTTAATTTCATTTAACTTTAGGTAAAGTGGAATCTTACTACAAAAAAGAATTTAAGAAAGTTGACTGTAAATAATTATTTATTTTTTGAATTTTAATTTTATTTAATTTTAGAAAAGAAGATATATTATCATAAAAAATGAATTTGAGAAAGATAATCGTTGATAGTTCAAACTAAAATCATCTAAATAGATTATGCTGATGATAAATACATAATTATTGTTTAAAAATACTTTGTAATTAACTTAAAAAAATATATTATAAATTAATTGTGGGAATTTAAAAATAATTTTGAAAGGAATAAACATGCTTATTAAAAATTTTGAATAATGCAATTACTAATTGGTAAAGAATTTTCTTTTCAAATTTTTATATATAATAATTCATATTCAACTGAAAAAAAAAAATTACCCCTGGGTATCATACAGGTTATAATCTATTTTTTTATATTTTTGCAATTTATCATATAGGACTTATTAAAAATCAGAACTTTTAATTGTAAAAATAATTTCCTCTTTCTTCTGTAAGGGTATTGTAATTAAATATTTTTTTATGAGGGCACTACGCATATAATACTTACGTTCTTTAAATTTTTTAAAAGTGCCCACCCCCCAATAAACACGCATCCGCCTTGGATCTGGTTCCCTAAAAATATAAATGCCTTTATTTTTATTTATAAAAATTTTTAATTATTTTTTTTAAAATTTAAAATTATATACTTTGTACAGATTTTTATATTGATCTTTTTAAACTAAGTTTTGACTCATCATCATCACTTAAAATGAGGGGGGAATCATCGAGTATCACATATTTTCACAGTTTAACGTGGTGGGGAAGAAGGTGCCGGCCTCGTTTGGTACGTAGATGATTAATACGGGATATTGCAGAGGGCAGAGGATCTGATAGGAATGGCTCACCAAACAGATAAATGGCCAAAATATAAGGTATGGACTACAATATCTTTGTACCTTTTCTTGGGACAACTCACCCTAATTTTTCTGCGGTTGATTTGTCCAGGTAATGTCAACGGGCAATAACTTTTACACTCATAACTCGTTTTGCAAAACAATCATTAAAATTTATAATTTTTTACTGGTTTCTAGATTCCCTGCAAGAACGAAACTGGCTTGCAGCGGCGTACTACGCTAGTTGCTGGTTTTTGACGCTGGAATAAAGGGCCGAAATGAATAGAGGAGATCCGAAGTGGTCAGGAATTGCAAGCCCAAAAGAAGAAAAAAAGAATAGACCAAGTTTGCAAGCCCATTAACAAATCGCAGTAGTTCAAAGTATTCTATTTTATCATATTTAAAATTTTCTAAGATTTTCTTGTTTATTTCCATAAAACACTTGTTCTTCAAGTATTTATTTTATATTATTTTAGTAGAATTTTTTTCCCACCTCAAACCTATAAATAGATGGTGTTTCTATCATTTTTACAGACAAGTTGAATTTTAAAAATTCTTTCTATTTGTTTCGTCAAAAAATACTTTTTATAAAAAATTATTTACATATATACCAATGAATAAATAATGTTACTTATGCTTATGATTAAAAATATATATTTAAAATTACAGTAATAAAAAATAAATTTTTCTTTGAAAATGAAAAAATTATTTTTTTCTATTTTTTATATTTAACATTAAATAAATAAAATATTTTCATCCTAATATTTTATATTTTACTAAAAACATTTTTTGTTGAAACAAACAGAAGTTGAAACTATTTTCTCTTGGCTTCAGAACCAGAGCCAGCATTCTGGCCAAAAACAATAGATGATTGTGGTTGTAAAAGAAAGGAAGAGAGTGTTTGCCGGAGATGAGGAACCGCATAGGGAGAAATAGAGCGGGGAAGAAGGGCCATGAGATGAAGAACAAGGAGACTTGGCTGTTTAATGGCAGAGGATCTGTATGACGAAGATCATTGTTTTCCTTTAAAAAAAATTATAAAAATAAAATAAATTAGATAGAACATGTGTAAAAGTGCATTTATTTTTAACAAAATTCAAATTTAAGAATATAAGAGTATACTGAAATTTTATACTTTTATCTATTAAAATAAAGTTATTTTCGGTGCTAATTAAACACATTAGTATAGCTAAAATATCATTACACATGAATTGACTTTTATATCTAAAGGTTAAATGCATTACACTTTCATGAAAATTTAACTTCTCAATGGGTTATATTTTAACCGTGTAAATTGAATTAAAGCACATCTTTAACCACAAAAATATTTGGAATTTCCCATAAAATTTAGATTGGGCTCTTCTAAAGTGGCTCTTCTCCTCCTTCAAGGAAAATTTTTCAATACTACGTTAACATTAAAAATTCAATACTATTTTTATATATTTTTATCAAATTTGTCATTTTCCCAATTCAACAATATATATAATCTAACAAAAAAATCAGTTGTTTTTGGGAAGAAATCATAGTGTTGAATTAGAAAAATAACACATTTAATACAAATTGTATAGGAATAGTATTCAGTTTTTAATATTAAGTAATACTCAAAATTTCCCCCAACTTTAAAGGATAAAATATAACATCACAATCTTAAATGAGAAAAATGAAAAAGTAAAAATTTGATAAATAATTGTAAATTTAAAAAGTAATTATGATTTAAACCTAAATATTTTATAGTAAAAGAATATTCATACGATAATACTCAAGGAGGGTAGGTTGCCCTACAGCCCCACTTTCGCAAAAAAATAAATAAATTAAAAAATGAATTTTGATTTGCAATTAATGATTCTTAGTTTTTCTCATTAATAATTGTAATATTATATTTTACTCTCTAAAATTTATCTTACACTTTAAAAAAGTCCAATCCTCTTGATTTAAACAGCTCCATATTTATCTTTTTTTCAACATTTTACTAATAAAAAGTTTACAATTCAATTTAAGTGTAGTATTATTTTATATTTTTATAGAAATTTGAATAAATTTTCAAATTAAAATTTTAACTTAATTTTATTAAAAGAGAAAATTAATTTTGTCAAATAAAAATTTTTTGTTATTAATTATTTGTTTATTAATTTATCTATTTTATTAAATAATTTATATTTTTCATAATTGAATACAATCAGAGTTTTAACACTGCATGTCTCAAGTTTGGGCTTCACGTTAGGGTAATGCATTAACAGAGTCAGTTTTTGTAATTAAGTAAATTTCAAGTTTTCTAATTGCAAGCCTTAACGTAATCTATGAAATTCGTGTGGGTCAGGTTTCAGGTAATTTCATCTGGCCATTAATTTTCCTTTACTTTGACTTCTTCAGCTTGTAGTTGTATCGAACAGTTAGTGTTATTTCTTCTTTCCTTCGTGTGACAGGCTATGGAAGAAATGTTGTTAGAGCATCATAGTCCCTCCCATATACGAATGAGCATGTTAGTGTGGTTTGGGTGGCATTTAATTCATTAAATTTTTTTCGTGTTTTTGAAAATATTTTAAAGAATGGTAAGATTTTTTATATTTTATTCAACTTTCAAAAAAAATTCTACAAAATATTCATATTTTCAAAGATGTGCTCATGAAATAAAATATTCATATTCATATTCAAAAAAAATTCTACAAAATATTCATATTTCCATCACATAATAGGTATACTACATTCCCATGAAATAAAAATTTTTAATAATACAAATAAATCATTGTATTGACCTTCCATTAAGGTTTTATTGCTATTAGAATCTAATTTCACCACCACCTAACTTGATTGCCCATTGTTGGACAATATTAACCATTGTTATCCATAATCTATTGCCAACCATCACCCGTCGACTATCACTTACCATTAGCAATCACTATCACCACTTACTTAATAATCACTATCAATCACTACCTATTACTAATGATAATTATTAGTTATCATCCACCACGTCTAATATTCATTGTTATCACTCATTATTGATAGCCTCCATTAACCATTATCCATCACTAGTAATGTTAGTTGGCCACCATCAAATGTCAATGACAATCATTAATCACCTCCCATTACCACCTACTGTCATTAAATATTCAATTTTTTATTGAGGCTTCTTTTGTAATTTAACAAAATTTTTAAAATTATATAAATTAACTAAAATATAATATTATAATATTTTTAAAAAAATAAACATAGTAATATCACATTTTGTAGAATTAAATTTTTAAAAATCACATTTTTAGGATTACTAAGATTCTCAAGAATGTATGATTTTTCAAACCAACCCTAATATCACATAACTCTCTTGAAATTTCAAAATTTATAAATAACCTTTTATAGTTTAAAAAAAAATGAAAATATTGAAATTTCAATTAAAAATAAGAAAAGACATAGATAAGGCATTTATAACCTTTTTTTGATTTTTTTTAGTAAAGTTAAAGAAGCAACTAAAACAATAAAAGAAACACATACATTACATTCCTAAACATAGTTTAGTCAAGATGCATTACATAATCAATATGTTGTTAATAATTTATTTTAAAAGAAACATCATTCAAAAATTTCTTGAATTCATGTTAAAAATAATTAGAAATAATTATGAGTGATTTATATACTTTTTTCTATTTATTTAAATTAAATTAGTCAATATTTTTACTTTTTTAGAAACTTAATACAATTATTTGTAAAATTTAAGACTTTAAGACTTTATATGACACTAAAGTCATACTCTTTAAGAGCCTTATTTGTATTTTTCCTGGATAAATGGTATTTTGTTTCCTTGGTACTTTACACCCTTATTTTAATGAGAGACAATAAAAAAATAATTTGACTAATATTTCTCCTCCTTCTACCTTATTATGTATATATCCGCTTAAATCAAATTCAAGACATCTTATTTGAAATATTCGGACCCCTTCCACTCTAACTAAGGTTCGATTTTGTATAAATAATTGATAATTAACTTAATAGATAATAAGGTAATTACTTAACTGATAAATGATAATTAATAAGTTAACTGATTATTTAAAAAAATTTTCATAAAATTAATTATTAAATTAATTAAAATTATAAAATAAAGTAAAAGGATATATTAATAGAAATAGATATATAATTAAATTAATTAATATTTATTTAAAATTAAAATTATATTAATGTAATTACTAAGTTTAAAATAAAAATATAATATTTAATAGTTAATTAATTGTATTTTATAAACTTATATATTTATTTACTTACATAATTTTTATTTTAATATTATTTATAAAAAAATTATAATTATTTAAAATATAATTAATTATATTTTATTATATTATTTATTTACATATATATATTTTATATATTTATAATTTAAAACTTATGATATAATTATATTGAAATTAAGTTAATTATATTTTATAAAAAAATTTAGATTTATGTTATAGAGGGCCATGGGTTGTAAATTAATAAAAAGAAAATGATAGATTTGGAAGAAACTTGTAGAGGATAGTAACTTCTCAATTATAAATTATTTTAAATAACTTGTTAAATAAAAACTTAATTAATTAGATCAATTAATTATAAATTATCTTATTTATTATATAAAATAAAGCATAACTTATGTTAATAGTTAACTTATTATTTTGATAGGTTCAAAAGATATTTCCTCCTTGATATATATATATATATATATATATATATATATATATATATATATAAGTGAAGGAGGAGTGTGAGGAGGAAGTAAAAATATTTTAATTTTTATAATTTTTTATATTTCAAAAGATGTGGCTCAAGATTTTATTTTATTTTTTAGTGGTAGATATAGTTATATCACTAAAAATACATATAAATTAAAAATTAAATAATAAATAGATAAAAAAGCACAAGAACTTCAAAAAAAATGGTGAATTTTATAGTACACTTGATGTTTTAAAATTTCAGATATGTAATCATATAAAAATTATTAGATTATAATTATTTATTCACATCTATTAAAAAATAAAGAATTATAATTAAATAATTTTAATCTAATAATTTTAAAATTTATTATGTCACCTGTAAATTTTAAAATTCCATAACAAATATCTTAAAAAATATATATCAAAAATCACTTCATCCAAAAATTCTCAACATATGTCACAGGTCTTTAATAATGACCACCGACCATTTAGACTCGATGGCAAAGGTGACAATATTATTAATGTGCTTGACAGCTTTTACATCACGTTGCGGTTGGGGCTCACTCGTTTCTTACGCCGACTCGATTCATGCAGGAGAGGACAAATTGAAGTGGAAATGGGGCGGTTTCCTCCCACAGTCCCACTGAACCGGTCTAGGAAGAAATTTATACATGTCATCGTAATATCCCAAGTGCACTGCCTTCCTGTTACATTCTAATTACCTGTTATTTTGAAAATCGTAAATATTGTAGTAAATTACGGTCGGAACATGGCATATTACTATAGTCACTATGGCCACAATAATTAAAATGTGCCCATATTCAAAAAATCTTAATAAAATAAAATTTGAAAATTTTGATATTTTATTTATAAATTAATTTTGTATAATATAGTATAATATTATGTTAAATTAAAAAAAATTAATTTCAAATAATATAATAACTATTATATATATTTTATTATATTTTGTATGGATCCGACCAAACAAAATTCCATGATCACAATATTGTTTGTAACTATATTTTTACTTCTGGAAAAAATATAACACAGCCATAATTTAAAGGTTTCCACTGTGAGCGTTTAAAAAGTTCATGACTAATAATTCTTGAATCCTTCTTATTAGAAAAGAAAATTATTATTCTTCAATTAATTATAAAAGTTTCTTGAAGTCCTATAAAAATACATTGCAAAAAACTTAGCATACTTTCTATGTAAAATAAAAGTGATGATAGAACTCTTTGGTAACACTTGTACGTTGTGAAAGCTTAGCAGATTTTCAAAATGCAGCAAAAATGATATGATAATATAACCTAATTCTGTGAATAAATTGTTATTTAGTGTGTATATAATGAAAGTTGAACCGGTGAAGGAGACCCACAAAAATTTTTTGTATTTTCCGAAATTTTACCGGGAAAATTCTTTATATTTTTGTGGAAAACGAGAGTTTCAGCAGCATTCCTAGGGCTTCAAGACTGCCGGCAAAACACGCTTGAGAAAATTATTTTCACAGCAATTAATTCCCATGTATTAAAGTTTTTCTCCTTTTTTTTTAAGGAAAATTTTTCGCAGTGGTAAAAACCATGAGAAGATGGTTTAAAAATTACCCACGATGCATAGGGCAATGGAAATTTTTTTATAATTGTTTAATAGTTTTAGAAAATAAGCTCTCATGGTTAGTTTTGTAAATTGCCATGGTATTGTTGCCAGTAATTCTTTAAAAAATTGTAATAAATAAAAACCGAAAAATAAATGCCAATAAAATTAATTAATTTTGTATCCAACAAATTTAAATTTATCCATTACTTGTAATGCTAAAAGAATACTACAAAAATTGGTCCCCTAAATTAGTGTCCTTAGCATGATCCTTCTCCACCTCCCTCTCATCGATATATATGCTCCAATGTCAGCACAGTCACTCTCCCTCAACCCTTGCTCGACTGTAATACTATCGAAAATAGACTGTGGTCGAGTCTCATTTCTCTCCATTTGACGTTGGATGGTAGCCATCTTTTTTGAATTTGGTTTGCGCATCCTTTTATGCCATAACTACATTCAGCGCTAACCTACCTCCGCATTTCGTCCAGTTCCTCTCAAATGAGCCACGAGCCCGGTGGTTAAGGATTGGGATTGGCCAATGCCAACAAAGGATATATCTACCCGAAACACAGAAATGCATCTTACACACAAATGCATTATATTAGATTTTTTTTAAATCAAATATACATTCAACAATCAAAATTTAAAGTCAAAATTATAAAATAAAACTGAATGTTAATATTTTATTTATATAATGTAAAAAAGATTAAAAAATAATGGAATTCAATATCTGTATAGAAATAATGAAATCCAATATAAGTAGAAAAATAAAGAAATAAAAAAATCTTGTAGACAACAAGCCTAGCTGCTCAACATCTCATTGTGGTCATTACTTAGGCATTAATGTCCCTAAGTTAGCTAGTAGTGGACAAAGGTGTTGAACCACCCATTTGCACTCTCTAGGCCAAATTTGTCAGCATGCACTTTTTCTCCTCAATTTAACTAAGCAGAGCTTGAAGCTACTACTATACCACTATAACAATCTCTCATGCTACCACAAGCTTTGCATTCTACCACTTGATAATGTTCTATAGCTCCTCCAACTCTAGTTGTAAGGTCGATCCAACAATGGCAAATAAAAGTCTAGTAACCTTGCACACCTTTAATCTAAAGTCATAAATGAAACTCTTTTTATTCCAATCACTAACTATCTCTACCTATATCGAGGTCTCATTAACTTATGCTAAGAAACCCTCACCATTATCAGCAAATGCCTAAGAAAACTATGCATCCATCACCCTGTAGTACTCCTACAAAATAAAATGTGAAGGTTAAGCAATTTTCATAAATAAAGACTACAATATAATGTATATGACAAACAATAATTAAATTTTAACCAATTCCCCTCAAATATCTCATCTACAAATACCCAGTTGCCTTTCAAGGGAAGATAAGTATGAGTAAAAATAAACACTCTAAATCAATATTAGAGATGAAACCACTAGTGTGTATATTCCTTCCCATAGCAGATGCCTTGATTTTTGTTGACTTCTTTTTTTTTTTAAATCAACATATTCAACCCACTTCCTCTTAAAGTTCTAAAAAATATACTCAAGCATCCACTCAAGCATTTTTTATAAGCCTTTCTTCACTTAGTCCATTATGCCCCAATAATTGGTTACAACCCTATGGGCACAATTCTTTCTTATTAGGTATGTATCCTCAAATGCCATTTATACATGGTTTATAAACATTGAATAATGAAACTTAAATATTAGTAATTTCCAGATTAAATTATAAATACAAATACATGATAATTAAATATATAAAATATATATATCCAAATGCAAATTAGGCTATAAAGTATAAAAATAAATACAACCTATAGTCTAAACTAGTCATCTTTAAACTGCTACAAGACATTAGTATAGGTAAAAGCCAATTCTACAAAGCCCTCTGAATCACCCTAGTTATTTCCCTAATGGGATCATAGGTAGACATAACAATCAAATTGTAGTTAAATTTAACCAAATATAGCAATACAAATTTATCACAAATGTTAAACATTCATGCAAATTAATATAAATTATTACAAATAATTCAGATTAAAAATTAAATAATAAATAGATAATATATGCCAATCCCTTTTTTGATTCGGTATTTTGACATCATTGTTAATTTAAAAAAAGGACATGAAATACTCAAATAATTCAGATTAAAAGCGCAGTAACCTTGCACACTTTTAATCTAATGTCATAAATGAAGCTCTTTTTATTCCAATCACCAACTATCTCTACCTATATCAAGGTCTCATTAACTTATGCTAAGAAACCCTCACCATTATCAGCAAATGCCTAAGAAAATTATGCATCCATCTCCCTATAGTACTCCTACAAAATAAAATGTGAAGGTTAAGCAATTTTCATAGATAAAGACTACAATATAATGTATATGACAAACAATAATTAAATTTTAACCAATTCCCCTCAAATCTCTCATCTACAAATACCTAGTTTCCTTTCAAGGGAAGATAAGTATGAGTACAAATAAACACTCTAAATCAACATTAGAGATGGAACCACTAATGTGTATATTCCTTCCCATAGTAGATGCCTTGATTTTTGTTTACTTCTTTTTTTTTTTAAATCAACATATTCAACCCACTTCCTCTTAAAGTTCTAAAAAATATACTCAAGCATCCACTCAAGCATTTTTTATAAGCCTTTCTTCACTTCGTCCATTATGCCCCAATAATTGGTTACAACCCTATGGGCACAATTCTTTCTTATTAGGTATGTATCCTCAGATGCCATTTATACATGGTCTGTAGACATTGAATAATGAAACTTAAATATTAGTAATTGCCAGATTAAATTATAAATGCAAATACATGATAATTAAATATAATATATATATATATATATATATATATATATATATATATATCCAAATGCAAATTAGGCTATAAAGTATAAAAATAAATACAACCTATAGTCTAAACTAGTCATCTTTAAACTGTTACAAGACATTAGTATAGGTGAAAGCCAAATTCTACAAAGCCCTCTGAATCGCCCTAGTTATTTACCTAATGGGATCATGGGTAGACATAACAATCAAATTGTAGTTAAATTTAACCAAATATAGCAATACAAATTTATCACAAATGTTAAACATTCATACAAATTAATAAAAATTATTACAAATAAATAATTAAATATAAACTAATACTTATAAATTACCCTCTGGATGCACCTAGATCTACTTGTTAGTAGGGTCTTTATCCCAGGAATCTACTAGAAGTTATCCCATACATAGAGTTAGGTTATATGTAGCCTTCCAGGTAGGGTCTTAGGCAAAAAGATTGAAAGAATTTGCTATTTGAGATGGAGGCAAGAAAGCCTAGGACTCCTATCGAGATGATTATAGGGATTCTATGGCTCATCTATGTGTGTCAAAGGGTGCACACTAATCATGCCTGAGGAAAATGGAATGGATGAGCCCAAACTATAGCCTTTGAGCTTGTAGCTACCACCCTTGTTAAGAGTAAATCTACTAGATCTACGTGATGATAACATAAAATCAAATAATTTATAATAAATATTATTTAACCCTAAAAACTAATTCTAATAATATCTTTATGACTAAAATTGGTTTCGATGAAAATAACTTATATTTTCCTCATTTACAAAAAGGCAATATAATCATAGCATTATACTTAATTCATTCATCACTTAAAAGTATATATAAAGTATTAAAAAGAAAAATATTCAAATGACAACCTAAGAACCTAAAGATATTCTCAACTAATATAAACAAAACAATTTTTAAAAGCATGTCAAAGATAATGAATTGAATCCATCCCACATAGATACACAAATATTTATCAACATTAGAAAGCATAACTACTACTTGACAAATAATATGCCTTAACTTTTAAGATGCTGGAAACTTGCACCTTATTGAAAATGTGAGAAAAGCTTCATAAACAATGCATTTAAGCTACATATACATACATACATACATACATACATACATACATACATACATACATACATACATACATACATACATATATATATATATATATATATATATATATATATAGTATATAGGGTTTAGGGTTTAAGGTCGACACAATATAAAAGCATTAAGTTTAACAAAAGTCTTGAACAATGATTCATAAATAATGCTTGAAATTAACACTCTAAATTACTTATATGATATAATATAAGTTACATTAATTTAAATATTAATTTGCAACATCAACTGAAGGTTGATTTTGGTCCTAATAATTTTTTTCTTTGTGAAAGTTCCTAATAATTTTTTCAACTACTAAGTTTTGGGGACAATTTTTAATTTCACAAAGATATATGGTTAAATATTAATCATTGATTGTCTTAAATGGAAATTGAAACTACAATTTATTGAAATATATGTCATTCTTGATTATTAGTTAGCCAAGTTATTATAAAAATTATCTTTTCATTTACTACATAAACTTTTACAATTCCAGATAGGCAAACTAACATGGGAAAAGGTCATATTCTCCCAAAAATTGAAATGAATGGCAAAGGTAGATCAACCAAGAAGAAATTCAGAATGTTATGAGACAAGCATAAATGGACTAAACTCATATGAACTTAGGTTCACATGTATTTAAATTGTTTAACAATAAAATGAAGTTCAAGTTCATATAGATTTCTTGCAAAGTCATCTTTCGATTTTCAAATTCATTTTAAAGTAAATATGAATAAGATAGAATAGCAAAACTCCCACATTTTATATAATTAATTCAACTCAAATATATACATCGTTATTCATGATGGTAAAACCTAATATATATGAATGCCAATAATAATGAAAATAATGATTCCACTAGTTCATGGATCATAACCTAACCATATTTTTTCAAACCTAAGGTTTAATAATATAAGTTCAATGGTTAGTCCAATTTTTTAACATTAGAAGTACTATGCCAAATGCAACATAAAGCTAGATATTTATGCAAAAAAAACCTCAAACTCTAACGAGTAATCTACTAAACAAATATCCCAAAGCCATAAATTGGACCTATTCAATAATCTATATATCACCTAAATTTATAGTGTAAGGCACATTTTCTTGTACATCAAATACATTATGCATAAATACTACATAGAATGCTAAAAAATTGCAGTTGATTAAGAGAGTTTACTACATTAAGGCATAGGGTAATTTTATTCTATTCTTCTACTAGATTAAAGACATGATCTATGTATATGCATGATTTTATGAAAAAATCACAAAACTAATTCACTAACCCAATTTAATGTTAAAAATACAAATGCTACAAAAAAATTAGGAGACATCATAGAACTATCAATCAAATTGCAATTAAGTAGACTAAATTAAAGAACTCTAAACTTAAAGCCCTAAAAATTGAAATGCACCTAAAACTATCAATTAATCACAAAAAAATTTATTAATTAGAACCTTGAGCAGCTAGAGGCTAAAGGCAAAGCTTACGATAGCAATGAAAATGATTGAAAAGGACAACAAGCAATAGCAGTGATAGTGGAAGTCAAAGCACATTAAGATATAGAAAGAAAAAGGAAAATGGGGATCTAGAGTCAAGCATTGATATAGGGTTCAATTTAGTAGTAAGATTTTTTTGTTGTTAACACATTTCAATAAAATGATTCATTTCAATTAATGATGGAATTAGTAATGAGCATTGGTGGATATTAACCTTAAAGAGGTTAATAATTATCTTTTGATAATTACAAACTCATTATGCATTATTGTGTAGATTAACTTGCTATTGGATTGCTATGACAAGTTAAAAGATTGAAGATCCATAATAATATTAGATAATAGTTATTAGAAATCTTAAGGTTTAAGAAATAAAAAAAAAACTCAATTTTGTTTAGAATTATACTTAGGTCATTTTTACAAAAATATTTACAAATGTTTTTAAAATTATCCTTATGAAATTTTAATCAAAATCATAAAATGAGACTAAAAATTATAAGATGAAGGTTGTATGTCTATTATGCTAAGTTTCCACTTGAATATAAGGGAAATAGGGAAACTAGGCTAACAATCAACTACTAGGATCTGAATTTAAATTTTTATAGCTTATAATGACTATTTTCTATATAACCTACCCCAAATCACCATCAAATGGTAATATTTTGTCTCTTACTCATATATAATGAGTTTTATGCCAAAACACATTAGTTTCACTCATTTTCTTATGAAGAAAATCTTAGAAAATGCCTTCTCTTGAGCTATCTTGATTTCTCTTTATCTTTATCAAGAACTTCATTGTGAAATCTAACTATTGAGAGTGTTAGGAATTCGGATTATCATATGCAGCAGAAATTCAAAATTTTGATCCGAATTCTACCTAGGATCCATACAAAAAACATAAATCAATGATTAGAGTTTTACCTATTGGACACTCGTGTTTCTACTGATTAAAACTTGAGAGCGGATGAATCAAACATCTGGCCTGGAAGGTACGGTGTCTCTACGGTATCCACACGGAGTGAACAACGACCTCTCACCCTCCACGAATCTGCTAGGATGCATTTTTCTCTCTAAGAATTAGGATTGAATATTTTTCTGAATGATTTAGGGTTTTTATGGAAGCTTTGAGTGTATTATTAAAGTACTGCCCTTAAGTCCCTTTTTATAGAACTTAGGCAAGTTATAATCCTAAGTCCTACTAAGGATACTGCTTCCAAAATCCTAATCACACTCAACAACTCATCTTATTCTTATCCTTAGAGATAATGGGGAGAGATAGGACTTATCTATTAATTATCTAATATTAGATAATAATATTATCTCATAATATAAATATCTTAATTATTAGATAATTACATATAGTTATCAAATATCAAAATAATATTATCTCATAATATACTTTATCTAATATCTGATAATGTAATTGCTTGATATTACTTAATATCAAATAATATCACATAATATATATATATATATATAATACGAATTTATTATTCTTAATAATATATATATATATATGCACGAAAATAAGTCCAATTAATTAGATATTAATATAATTAAAGTCAAATTAATTATTGTCTTATTCCTACTCCTTTTGTGTGACCCTGTAGGTTCTTACTATGTTGACAATGACTCATTATTGAGCCATAGGCAGTAAGCGGTATCTAGCAATACATCACTTGCCACTCAAGTAGTAAGAATGTCTATGATTCGACATCTACTTAATACATGATCAACGTTTTGCATCATAACCCTTTTGTAATAATATCCAAATTGAATTGGAGGCATGGAATATGTCATCCTCGTCAATGTTCAATTTATATTCTTGATACTGAGTAGACTTAAAATAAATTATTAATATTACATATTAATTTAATTGAGATATCACATATTAATTCAATTGAGCATGGCCATGCATTTCTAAATCTCCCTCAATCAAGGGGCCTAAGAATATTTCTCTTTTATACAAGAGTAACAAAATTTCATCTATCACTCACTTCCCTCTGCATGATTTATGACACACCCAATCAGTGCCCTACTTGTTATCCTGATTAAAGGTGACATAGGACAATATTAAAGTGAGTAATTCCTCATGTAGAGAACCGTAGTGACTTCAGGTCAAAGGTTTATGTGTATTTGTGATCATATGAGAATAACTTATGACACGTCTATCCATACAATATTCTCATAGTGGGTCAGTCCAATACACTAGTCACTGGCAATGTACTCATGTATTGACTTGATATCATATATCCATGATTCGTAATCATCAGTCACTATACATGCTAGTCTCAATATATTATTACTATCTTTTTGGTAATAATACTTGACTAGGAGCATTTTAGGAATAGCGAAGCTATTCTAAGGATAATTATTATATTAAGTTATAAATTGGGCATAATAATAATAAAATTATAAAAATAAAATATAATAATTAAATTGTCTAAAATAAAACATAATACATTGTGTATAACTTCAATCATCTATATGATTGGTTCTAGGACACACACTAACAATCTCCCACTTGGATTAAAGCCAATCACTCATGTATCTAATACCAAGTGACATAGTATGACCATTATGTTTTTTTTTCGCTAAAGGCTTTGTCAGTGGGTCGGTGATATTATGATCAGTTGGTACTTTGCATATCTTCACATCTCCTCTATCGATGATTTCTCGAATAAGATGGAAGCGCCTGAGTATATGTTTGGATCGCTAGTGAGATTTGGGTTCTTTAGCTTATACAATGGCTCCATTGTTGTCACAATAGAGATCCACTGGGTTTACAATGCTAGGAACAACGCCAAGTTCAGTAATGAACTTTTTGATCAAACAACCTCTTTTGACGCATCAGATGCAGCAATATACTCAGCCTCTATAGTAGAGTCGGCCATTGTTTCCTGCTTTGAACTCTTCTAGCACACAGCACCACCATTTAGGCTAAATACATAACCTGACTGGGATCTAAAGTCATCCTTGTCGGATTGAAAAATAGCGTCAATGTAACCTTTTACAACAAGTTCTTCCTCTCCTCCATATATTAAGAATGAATCCGTAGTCCTTCTTAAGTACTTAAGGATATTCTTAACGGCAGTCCAGTGAGATTTACTTGGATTTGACTAGTACCTGCTCGTCATGCTTAAAGCATACGAGACATCAGGATGAGTACATATCATGGCATACATGATAGATTCAATTGTTGATGCATATGATATCTTATTCATGCGGTCCTTCTCATCTTGTATCGAAGGACACTGAGCTTTGGACAAATTTATGCCATGCGACATAAGCAAAAATTCTCTTTTAGATTCTTGCATGTTAAACTGTTTTAACACTTTATCTATGTATGTACTCTGACTTAGGCTAAGCAATTTTCTTGATCTATCTCTATAGATCTTAATACATAGTATATAAGCAGCTTCACCTAAGTCTTTCATCGAGAAATAATTCCCTAACCAAGTCTTTACTGTTTGCAGTGTAGGGATATCATTTTCGATGAGTAGTATGTCATCTACATATAATATAAGGAAAATAATTGTGCTCCCACTAACCCTTTTGTAAACACTAGATTCATCTTCATTTTTTATGAAACCAAATTCTTTGATTGCCTTATCAAAACAAAGATTCCAACTCCGTGAAGCTTGCTTTAATCCATAATGGATCGTTGTAGCTTACATACCTTTCCAGCAGTTTCAGGAATGATAAAACTCTCAGGCTGTGTCATGTACACATCCTTGACGAGCTTTCCATTAAGAAAAGCAGTTTTGACATTCATCTTCTAAATTTCGTAATCATAAAAAGTTACAATAGCAAACAAAATTCGATTGGATTTAAGCATGGCAACTGGGGAATAGATCTCATCATAGTCTATACCATGAACTTGCCTATAACCTTTTACGACTAATCGTCCCTTAAAGGTTTGCACGTTACCATCCATGTCGATTTTCTTCTCAAAAACCCATTTGCACCTAATAAGTTTTACCCCTTCAAGTGGATCAACCAAAGTCCATACTTAGTTAGCATACATAGAATCCATCTCAGATTTCATGGCCTCAAGCTACTTCTCAGAGTCTGGCCCTTTTATAGCTTCTTGGTAAGTTGTAGGCTCATCTTGATCCATGAGCAAAACATCACCATTTTAAGTTACAAGAAATCCATATCTCTCGGGCTCTTGGCATATCCTACCAGACTTACGTAAGCTTTGTGTTACTTGAGCTAGTTCCTGACCCACAACATCTTATGGTATTTTTTCAAGCTCTTTTATAGGTTCAGTGTTACTTTGTGAGTCTTGCACTTCTTCGATTTCTACTTTTCTCCCATAGTTTTTCTTAGAGATAAATTCTCTTTTCAGAAAAATATCAGTTCGTGCGACAAACACTTTGCCTTCACTAGGATTATAGAAATAGTATCCCTTAGTTTCCTTAGGATACCCTACAAAGTAGCACTTATCTGATTTGGGTCCAAACTTATCAGAAACTTGACATTTTACATAGGCCTCGCAACCCCAAATCTTCATAAAAGACAAGCTGGGATGTTTCTCAGTCCATATCTCATATAGAGTCTTTTGAACCATTTTAGAGGGAACACAATTGAGTGTAAAAGTAGCTGTCTCTAAAGAATACCCTTAAAAGGAAATTGGAAGGTCTATATAACTCATCATAGATCATACCATGTTTAACAAGGTACGATTCTTCCTTTCTGAAACACCATTCCATTGTGGCGTTCCAGGTGGAGTGAGTTGTGATACTATACCACACTCCTTTAGATAGTCATCAAATTCTTGGCTTAAGTATTCTCCACCTCGATCTGATTGAAGTGTTTTAATACTTTTATCAAGTTAGTTTTGTACTTCATTCTTGAATTCCTTGAACTTTTCAAAGGATTCTGATTTATGTTTCATAAGATACACATATCCATATCTATTGAAATCATAGTAAATGTAATGAAGTACTGGAAATCTCCTCTAGCAGGTGAACTAATAGGCCCACATACATCAGCATGTATGAGACTTAATAGATCATTAGCCCTTTTACTGTGTCCAGTGAATGGTGTTTTAGCCATTTTTCCTAGCAAACAAGATTATCATATTTCATATGATTCAAAATCAAATGAATTCAAGAATCCATCCTTATGAAGCTTGGATATGCGCTTCTCATTTATATGGCTCAAACGACAATGCTAGAGATAGATTGGATTTAAATCATTTGATTTAAATCGCTTAGTGTTTATGTTATAGACAAGCATTTCAAGATCAAGAATATAGAGCCTATTGAACATTTGTGCACTGCAGTAAAACATTTCATTTAAATAAACAGAACAACTTTTGTCCTTTATTATAAATGAAAAACCTTTCTTATCCAAACAAGAAACAGAAATAATATTCCTGCTGATAGCAGGCACAAAATAATAATCCTCTAATTCTATTACTAAACCAGAAGGTAAAAATAGATAATATGTCCCTACAGCTAGCGCAGTAACTCTTGCTCCATTGCCAACTCGTAGGTCCACTTCGCCTTTAGCTAGAGTCCTACTCCTTTGTAGTTCTTGCACATTTATACAAATGTGAGAACCGCATCTGGTATCTAATACCCAAGATGTAGAAGTTGAAACATTAATTTCTATAACATATATACCTGAAGCGGAAGTCTCGCTTCCCTTCTTCTTTTTCAGATCTTCTAGATAGACCTTACAGTTTCTTTTCTAATGTCCCGGTTTGACTGCAATGGAAGCATGTCCCTTCCTTAGCCACACCCCCTTTTGGTTTCAGCACAAAGGATTTAGACTTAAGCTTGCCTTTGGATTTAGAATCCTTCTTGTTTTTGCCCTTACCTTTTCCTTTGCCTTTGCCCTTTTGAACCATCATTATGATATTAGGCTTAGTCTTTTGCAAATTTTGTTTAGTAGTTCTTAACATGCTTAACAATTCTGGCAGTGGTTTGTCAATTTCATTCATGTTGTAATTCATGATAAATTGACCATAACTCTGTGGCAATGATTGCAGAATTAAGTCAGTGGCCAACTCTTGACCTAGTGGAGCACCCAATCTTTCAAGGTTCTCAACATACTCAATCATTTTGAGTACATGAGGCCCAATAGGGTTTCCTTCTGCCAGTTTGCACTGAAACAAGGCTTTTGTCACCTCAAACCTCTCATGCCGAGCTTGGCCTTCATAAAGCTTCTTAAGATGCTCAAGCATGTCATAAGCTTCCATGTTCTGATGTTGCTTCTGAAGCTCAGAGTCTATGGTAGCCAACATGAGACAACCGACATCTAATGTGTCATCATGATGCTTCTTATAAGCATCCTTTTAAGCTCGAGGGGCAGTAGCTTCAGGTTCTTGAGGAATAAATTCCTCTAGGACATACATTTTGCGCTCATGTTTGAGGACTATCCTCAAATTCTTGTACTAGCCCAGGAAGTTTATCCCATTCAGTTTGTCCTTCTCAAGGACAGATCGCAATGATAAGTTATTTGATGTATTAGCCATTGGTTATCTACGACAGAAATATGCAAAGTAAGTATTAAATTTAAAACATTTAATAAGGTCTTTTATTAAATGTACCTCCCACTATTTCATTCAAATTAATAGCCCTCACTATTAATTCCGAAAGTCATATTGTTTAAGCTTTCTAGTGGGCCAAGATCTATATTTCACCAAGCCTTAAGTTAACTTTGGCTAATCACTTAAAACTTAGTTATTTAGGTAAGCAACACTTGCCAATTGTATCATATACAACTATGGGATAGTTAGGTGAACAACACTTATTCTAGTCTATCTTATGAACTAAAGCCCAACTCTATGCCTTTAGGTCTCAATCCCATTAAGATATCCTAGTTAAGTCGGACCTAGTATCTGACATTCGGATATCACTATTATCCAGTCACATCTCACCAAGATAAACGAGGTACCTTACTTTGGCAAACCTACTTTATGTCGATCGAGGCCTTGATGAGTGCCAAACATTGGAAGGCATCATTAATTATTACTGACTTAATATTTTAGATGAGGGATTTTAACTTAATTATTATCATATCTCACCATAATTAGCCTATTTATTCATGTAATATATCTAGCATATCTCATATATCATATAAAGTAAATGAATAAAATAGATTACTATATATCATATATCATGCAATGAATAGAACTATCACATAGTAGGAACACATTCTATCACATAATAAATGCATGCTCATCAATATCATCACATAATAAAGAAATCAAAAGGTCTCATAGTATGACCCAAAATTCTATTTTCTAATGACATTCCTAACTAACTCCTTAGATTTGACATGTATTTGACTATATGATTGACATTCAAATCATAGTTTAAAAATAAGATTTACATCCAAACACTTTGAATAATTTTAATCATATCAATACAAATCCAGTCGTGTTTAAATTAAAGCATACATATACCTCATGGACTAGATTCAACTTAATGAATTTAAACAAGTCCTTATAGATTTAGAATTAATCACATTAATTCTGTGCTGACTAGGTTATATGCTATTAAACGCAGAGAACATCACATATTCAGAATAGATTCATGGGTTTATCATTTGAAAAACTCAGAATTACGCATCAAATAGATTTGAATATGAAACAGAAAAATGCATGATCATATTCATACAATTAATCTCATCAATTGATAATCAGATTCAAAATTCAGATCATATATATCATATATATATTTATGAAATTAGAACCACACACGAGTTTGCATATATCTCATATATATTTAGTTTAAACAGAAACTAATTTGATATTAATTTATCACATAAACATTCATCAAAACGTGTAACTTTTGATTTAAACCGAAATAGATTTGACATGTATTTATCATATAAATATTCATCAGAGATGGTAAAACACATAATCAAAACTATGTTTTTGCAAGAAGTTCTGATACCATTGTTAGGAATTTGGATTATCATATGTAGCGAAAATTCAAAAATTTAATCCGAATTCTACTTAGGATCCATGCAAAAGACATAAATCAATGATTAGAGTTTTACCTATTGGGCACTCGTGTTTCTACTGATCAAAACTTGAGAGCGGATGAATCAAACATTGGCCGGAAGGTACGGTGTATCTACGGTATTCATACGGAGTGAACAACGACCTCTCACCCTCTACGAATCTGCTAGGATGCGTTTTTCTCTCTAAGAATTAGGATTGGATGTTTTCTGAGTAATTTAGGATTTGTATGGAAGCTTTGAGCGTGTTATTAAAGTGCTGCCCTCAAGTCCCTTTTTATAGAACTTAGACAAGCTATAATCCTAGTCCTACTAGGGTAATGCTTCTAAAATCCTAATCACACTTAACAACTCATCTTATCCTTATCCTAGAGATAATGGGGAGAGATAGGACTTATTTATTAATTATCTAATATTAGATAATAATATTATTTCATAATATAAATATCTTAATTATTAGATAATTGCGTATAGTTATCAAATATCAAAATAATATTATCTCATAATATATTTATCTAATATCTGATAATGTAATTATTTGATATTACTTTAATATCAAATAATATCACATAATATATATATATATAACGTGAATTTATTATTCTTAATAATATATATATGCACGAAAATAAATCCAATTAATTATTATCTTATTCCTACTCCTTTTGTGTGACTCTGTAGATTCTTACTATATTGACAATGACTCATTATTGAGCTATAGACAGTAAGCGGTATCTAGCAATACATCACTGTTACTCAAATAGTAAAAATGTCTGTGATTCGACATCCACCTAATACATGATCAACGTTTTGCATCATAACCCTTTTTATAATAATATTCAAATTGAACTGGAGGCATGAAATGTGTCATCCTCATCAATATTTAATTTATATTTCTTGATACTGAGTAGACTTAAAATAAATGATTAATATCACATATTAATTCAATTGAGTATGGTCATGCATTTCTAAGTCTCGCTCAATCAAGAAGCCCAAGGATATTTCTCTTTTATACAAGAGTAACAAAATCCCATCTACATCACTCACTTCCCTCTGCACGATTTATGACACACCCAATCAATGCCTTACTTGTCATCCTGATTAAAGGTGATATAGGACAATATTAAAGTGAGTAATTCCTCATGTAGGGAACTGTAGTAACTTCAGGTTAAAGGTTTATGTGTATTTATGATCATATGAAAATAACTTATGACACATCTATCTATGCAATATTCTCATAGTGGGTCAGTCCAGTACATTGTTCACTAGCAATGTACTCATGTATTGACTTGATATCATAAATCCATGATTTATAATCATCAGTCACTGTACATGCTAGTCTCGATGTATTATTACTATCCTTTTCATAATAATACTTGACTAGGGGCATTTTAGGAATAGCAAAGCTATTCCAAGGATAATCATTATATTAAGTTATAAATTGGACATAATAATAATAAAATTATAAAAATAAAATATAATAATTAAATTGCCTAAAATAAAACATAATACATTATGTATAACTTCAATCATCTATATGATTGATTTTAAGACACACACCAACAAAGAGTTATAAGCTTAAATTTTATTTCCATAATCTATCTTGCATTATAACAATGAGAAATCCCTAGGAAATCCAAAAGTGAGGCATTTTTTGGATAGAAAAAGCTTTAAGTCAGGAACTCAAAGGGATTATCTTATATTCAAAGACATCTTTGTAAGAAACATTTTTGAAGTACACAATTCAAACTTGAAAGAACAATAGATTAGTAAAATCCAAATTTAGTCAACTTGGTAGTAAATGTAATCCTTGGAGTGTTAGATCTTCAAGGTTAAATTACTATAAATCTTGTATTTGATCTTGTCTATATCTCTTTAAATTTTTGAACTTTACATTGAATCTTCTTTAAATTTTTATGACATTTGTGATAGTGTGGATGATCATTCAACTTGTGATACTTGAATTTGATTAAGATTGTTAGTAAGTTATTCATTTAGTATTTCAAACTTTATTAAGGACAAAATATTCCTTAAAAAATTAATTTAACTTTAAAAGGGGGTAAAAATTTTTAAAACCTAATTCATCCTCCTCTTATGTAGAATCCTTGGTTATTGTAGCATTTGTTGTTAATTTTATCACTAGTGAAAAATAAAAGAGCAAAATACAGAAACTTGCCCTCTATTTAAGTGAAATTACATGAACCTTATCTTTAATTTGAAAATATACACATTATTTCATTTAACATTCCACCATGTGGAATATTTCATTAAATTCTTTAATTTTTATTTCATTGTAAAAATAATTATTGAATTATAAAATCACCCTTTTACATAAATGAGAAATTAAGGAAGAATTCTTATTCTACTAAAGTTTTAAGGTTGTTATGTGTCCTCTCTTTAACTTCAATCAAACCCATTTGTTGAAATATCACATTAATCTTCCTTGTCCAACTAAGGCTATGATATCTATCTACCTTCCTAGTAAGCTACTCCCTATTTCTAATAAAATATTTAGTTTAGGTAAGGCTATCTTTTTCTATCTTTTTGCTTCCCTATGGATAGTTGTTAGGATTAGGAGCCAAACAAGTGCAACAAAATTAATTGATCCCAGCCAACAGATTCATGTAAAATATTAGATTAAATAAAAAAAATTCAAGGAGTACCTTTGGGATGACTCAAGAACTTGTTCGTTGATCACCTCTTTAACTTCTTTTCAAGCAAAGACTCTGAAGTATCTACACAAACTAACAAATCACTAATAAATGTCCATACAAATACTGGTTAGAATTCTCCTCCTTAGTCTCGTAGTACTAGCTACGCCTCTTCAAAAGGTATGGTCAATGAGGGGTACTAGGATTTTTCTATGCTTTGAGATACGTGAATAATAATGTATTATTACCTAACAAGCTTATTTAAATAGGTACATAGAAAATCCTAACTAATTAGACTTTGTTCTGTGTATAATTGTAGGCTTATTATTGGGCCTTATAATCATAACATAGAATTCCTAAATATTAGGCTTAAAAAATTTAGCCCATCAATTCCAAATCCACTAAGCTCTAAGTGTACAATCCTACAGGCTCTTATTACATTAGTAATGATTATAAATCACATTAATGATCATAAATAATGAGTGATGTTTAGCAACACATCATTGTTACCCAAATAATGAGAAAGTTGATGATTTGACTAAACCTTTATATGTGATCATCATCTATGTCCTTTTATCCTAAATATCTAGATTGAGCACGAGACATGGATCGTGTCATTCTTGTATAACCCAATCTAAAGGTTTCTTGATTCCTAAGTAAACTGACTGAAGCAAATATAATTGATATCCCATATCAATTCACTTAAGCATGACCATATATTTTCTCAGCCTTACTTAATCAAGGGACCCACAAATGTCACTCCTATTATATAGGAGGGACAAATTTCATCTTGATTACACAAATCTCTCTGCATGATATATGACATATTCAATAACTACCCTTGCATTTACTCAACCATGAGTGACGTAAAGTAGTATCAAAATATGAAACTCACATGTAGGGAACCTCGGCAATCTTAGGTCAAAGGACCATATTAATAATTATCACTAAAAATCACTCATAATACTCATATAACGATTCATGCAGTGTTCTTAGGGTAGGTTGGTCCAGTATACAAGTTCTCTAACTTGTACTCATATATAAACTTAATATCTCATATAAGTCATCGCATATGCTAATCTTAACATATCAAAGCAAGCCAATCCATAATGATATATGACTAGGGATATTTAAGAATACAATTATTCTAAGATTATTATCATAATTAATATATTACATAGATAATATATATAAATATGATAATTGGAATTCTCGTTAAAATAACACGATTTAAATTTACAATCATCAATATGATTGATTTTAAGGCATATACACTAACAATAGTGACTAACATGGTTGCCAAAAAGTGACTCTTTACATTATATTTTTCTATTAGAGGCTAATTTTTCAAGTAAATTTTATACATTTTCTTTTTCATTTAGGTAGCTTTTGAAATGCTTCTAATTTCATAAATTTAGCTCATTAAAGCTTAATCTATTGTTTCACATGCTATGTTGATGTGAGATTTTCAATTACAAAGTTTTGATTTTTGTAGTCTAACACTAATAATAAATTTTCTACAAGTTGAAATTAACTCTTAATTAAGAATTTTTATTAAAATCTAAGGTTTGCTTAAAAATATGAAGATGTAAAGTTTGTATGTTGGTGAAAAGGAAGTCCTCAAGTTGATCATTTTCTAGTTATTGAAGGTGAATCTAGGATATGGTTGTATTCTTCCAAGCAAGCCAAGTTTCATTAATTATTATTGGTACTATTAGATAAATTATTGCTAGGCAATAAAGGAGATTATTTATCATTGTTTTCATTTTTGGAGTGATCCTATGATAATTATAATAGGATATGTAGCAATTAAAAATATAGAATTTATTTTATGGTGGACTACTTGAACAAGTTGTTGAATTTGTTTGGAACAAATCATCTTTGTGCTATAACATTTTATCATGGTCAAACTTGCTCACCATTCTTCCTAATTTCTCTTCATATAGTGTTACTTACAAAGCTTTATTTGCAAAAAAATAAGTGTTATTTAATTACTTTATATAGCTCTTAATTTTTATGTCCCTACCTAAGGCCAATTGATATGGTTCTGGGAAACCAACTACATGTATGCTAATTTAATCAAAACATATTCTACAATTTTCAATAGTTAGTAATGTGCTTGTAAGTTTTAGTAAATTTTAACTTATGTGCCCTCTATTTTTTAAGGAGTATTTAGTCTAAATCTTCATGCCTTGTCATTTCATATTGAAAAATAGAGGTCTTCCACTATTTCTACATCAAATGGAAATAAAAGTTTGATAGGCTTTTTTATAAAGCAATAAGTGTAGTTTAGGCAATATGTATAGTATTTTAGCTATTGACCATGAGCAAATGGCGGACTTAACAATTTGTCTAACAAAACTTGGATTTTAGAGTTAGTAGTAGTGCTTTTTCTAAATACAAGAGAGGTCCACATAATTTTGCCTAAACAAAGGAGAGGTCTATGTATTTTACCCAAAAAAAATCATCACATCTAATAAAAATTTAAATTTTCATGCATAAGTCCATTGCTAAATTTGTTAGTAATTTGAAATCCAATTTTTTTAATTCTATCACTAATTCCATTAGTAAATTTTACTAATGGAAATAGAGATAGATCTTGTTTAAGTTTGAAAATTTCTAGAAATAAAAAAAAATTAATGACAGACTTAGTGATGAGTCTGTCACTAATTTTATCATTAAATCTATATGCAAATTTACTAATAAAAATTCTATTATTAAGTCCATCACAATTGGTTTGTCATTAAATTATATTGCTAAATACAAATTTTCTTGTATTGTCCGCTTATAGCTTGAGAGAAGACACCTTTGAGGTATTACTTAAAAGGGATTGGGATACACAGAGATCTATAGCCCTTTGACTAGATATAGTCTATGAAAGAAATAAAAAGTTAATTCATAATAAAAAATTATATTGAAGTATATATAAAAAGTAGAAAATTTTTATATTTACATGTGTCTTTTCTATGCATTGATCCACCTAAATATTATCCTTATGATGGTTAGTGCATGTGAACACCTTAAATATCGAAGGTGACCTTCCGAGTTACTTTTTTTACATTTTATCAAATTAGTTATATACCAATTGAAAATTAAAATTGACATGTAAAATTTGAAAAAAGAATTATTAGTTACCTCCTGTGCTTTATATCTAGGATAAACCCCTAAGTGTAATACGTTGGGCCTTGGCCACTTATAGATATCTAGTACTTCTTGTTCCTTTTAGAGATGTCTTTAAAATCATACAACTTAGCCTAATGATGCGCATCATACATGACAAAATTAGAAATTGTTCTTGCTAGAACATGTAGTGCCAATAAGTTTAGGCTGAACCAAAAAGATTAAAGGTTAATTCAAGCTAAACATATTTAAAAATAAAGGTGTGTATAAATAACTAAATAGCAATAAAATTTAACCACTAATAAAAAATTAAAAGCAAAAAGATTTCAAGAAGGAGAAAATTAAGTTCAAAAGGTGCTCTAACACTTAATTCATTTATTTATCCCAAACATCGATAAAGATCACTTTTATTTTGACCGCTCAATCAACAATACAAAAAATCACTAATTAGAGATGGAAAAATCCATCTCTAATTTAGGAAATTTTGTTACTAAAGATAGTGACAAAAATAACAATAAATAAAAAGGCATAAGTAAATAATGCATCAATAATTTAATTAAGTTGGTACATCCGTCACTAATTTGACAAGATAAAGATAAATGAAACAAACGAAAAATGGAATTAGTGATGTATTTGTTTATTGATAATTTTATATCCAGTGATGAAATTTCCATCCTTGAACCATGAATTAGTGACAAAAATATCCATCATTGATTTGTGTTAATTGCTAAATCTATCACCAAATTCTGATTTAGTGAAAGTTAAATATGATGCTAATTGAAATCCATTAGCAATTCTATTATTAATATTATGCACACAGTATGGGATATATTTATAATATGTTATCTATTTTGTAGCAATTCAAACAGTAAACATCCTACCTAATCAAACTTTATAAATTATAAACCTTATCAATAAAAAAAAAAAAAATTAAATTTCATAAAATAAAATTAAATATGGATATTTAAGTAAAAAATATAATAAAATTAATAAATTTCAATATATAAAGAATGATATCCAAGGTTTATACAAATAAAATCCAAAACCTTAAATGGCTACCTCTTGAAAAATGTATCGATGTTATACTTATACTGTTCAATCTTCAACTATTAAGATACAAGTCGTGTTAGTGTATATGCCCTAAAAATAATTATATTGGTGATTGTAATTTTAAATCATGTTATTTTAATGGCAATTCCAATTATTATAATTATATATATTATCTGCGTAATATATTCAATTATGATAATAACCTTAGAATAATTGTATTCTTAAATGTTCCTAGTCATATATCATTGTGGATTAGGTTGCTTTGATATGTTAAAACTAGTATGTGTGAAGACTTATATGGAATATTAAGTTTACACATAAGTACAAGTTAGAGAACTTGTATACTGGACCAACCCATATTAAGAACACTACATGGATCGTTATATGAGTGTCATAAGTGGTTCTTAGTGATCATAATTAATATGGTCCTTTGACCTGAGATTACCAAGGTTCCCTACATGTGAGTTTCATATTTTGATACTATTCTATGTCACTAATGGTTGAGTGAATGCAAGGGTAGATATTGGATATGTCACATATCATGCGGAGGGGTTTGTGTGATCAAGATGGGATTTGTCCCTCCTATATAACAGGAATAACATCTGTGGGCCCCTTGATTAAGTAAAGCTGAAAAAATGCATGGCCATGCTCAGATGAATTGACATGGGATGTCGATTACATTTGTTTCAATTAGCTTACTTAGGAATCAAGAAACCTTAAGATTGGGCTATACGAGAATGACACGGTCCATGTCTCGTGCTCAATCTAGATGTATAGGACAAAAGGACATAAGTGATGATCACGTGTAAAAGTTTAGTCAAATCACCGACTTTCTCATTACTTGGGTAACAATGATGTGTTGCTAGATACTAATCATTGTTTATGATCATTAATATGATTAATGATCATTACCAACGTAATAAAAGCCTTTAGGGTCGCACACTTAGAGCCTGGTGAATTTGGAATTAATGGACCAAATTATTTGAGCTTAATATTTGGGAATTCATGTTATAATTATAAGGCCCAATAGTAAGCTTATAATTGTACATGGAATAAAGCCCAAATAGGTTAGGTTTTTCTATGCACCTATTTAAATAGGCTTGTTGGGTAATAATAGGATTACTATCATTATTCACGCACCCCAAAAAGGCATAGAAAACCCTAGCACCTCTCATTGACCAAAACCCCTGAAAAGGCGTAGCTAGCACTACGAGGTGTAAGGAGATCAATTCCAACTGGTGTGTGTAGTGGACATTCATTGGTGATTCACGGGTTCGTGTGGATACCACAGAGGTGCAGCCACATGAACGTTGTACTGGTGATCTAATCTTCTAGTTTCTATTTCGATTCGTGATTTGGAAGCAGATCAGATTTGTTGTGCAGGGGACAGAAGATTTTTGACTGAAAGGTATAAACCCTAATCCCTAATCTATGGCATTCTAAATTCGCATGGATCCTTGGTGGAAATCATGCAAAAAAAATTTTCTGCTGTGCATGTATGATGCTCGATTTTCAGCAGTGGTATCAGAGCCACTTGCGAATCCCTAGATTAGTTTTCTGTGTTATGCATTTAAATCTGGATAACTTGTGTTTAATCAGATCATGCATGATGCAATTAGGGTTCTGGATCAATGTAATTCTGTATGCTAATGATAGGGTTTTGATTAGATTAAAACATGCATAATTAATGATTCAGTTTTAATGAGATTAAAAACTGGAAACGTAGCTGATGAAGGTTTCATTTTAATAAGATTAAAATTCGAACAGAAACATGTTTGATTGTATACATGTGATGTATGCATTCTGTTTCGTTTAATGAGATTAAATTAAATAAAACATGGACTAATGGTTGAGTTAATATGGCGGAACATCAAGAAGTAGGATTTCAGAACAGTTCTGGAATTAGGGTTCTTGATAGATTCTAATTTTGGCTGATTATTTTAATGGTTAATACAGAAATTGAAACATTCAAAATTTTTTGGATTTTTGCTCGAAAGTCTTCAAATTTTTGAATGTAAGATGCATAAAAAATTTTAGGAAGGGGGCTCTGCCCCTTCACCCCCGCGAGGGGCAGCCTCCCCTCGACCCCCGCCCGCTAACCGGCTAGCGAGACCATCGTACTAACTCTGCGTAGTGCAATAATTGATAGCCTGAATCTAAGCTACGTTTTAAAATCAATCTTTTCATAACCTTCTAATTTTAAACAAGTTAAAATTGGAAACAAGATCAATTTCAATAAATACCTATGGTTGTTTGTATGCTTACATGTGATGTTTGCTGCATGATGCATAATTATGGCTCTTACACCATAATGTATGGTTATCTTTCATTTATTGGTTTTAGTTTTATTGTAATTAAATACGGCCTACGTGTCGTGCCTTTCTCTATAAATTCTAGTTGTACATTCTTTCTCTCACCTTACTCCCCTTGAATGTAACTCGAGTTTTCTCTTTTATTATGTATTGTAAAGCTAGAATAGTTTCCTTTCAAATGTATAACATGTTTAAGCTTGGAGCTTGCTACCATGGAGATAAGGAGCCAAAATCAATATGAGGACAACCGTGGAAGATGCTTAAAGAAGATATCTTTACCCTAGGTTGACCTTTTGGTTTTCTCATTGGCTTGGGAAAATCAAAGTAGTTGGGCCATAACTATGCACATTTATTTTATGCTTTATTGCATGCTTTATATTAATGTATATGATATGTTAGATATAAGCATGTATGGATGGCAAATAATGGTGAGATCTAAAATAGACATTTAAATCCCTCAATGTGAATATTAAGTCAATAATAAAAGTAATGCCTTCCAATGAATGGCACTTGTTAAGGCCCTGATCAACATAAGGTAGGTTTGCCAAAGTAAAGTGCCTAGTTTATCTTGGTGAGACACAATGGGATAATAGTGATGTCCAAATGCCAATAATTGGATTTTTGACTTAATTAGGCTATCTCAATAGGATTGGGGGCCTAGAGACATGGAGTTGGGCTTAAGTCCATGAGATGGATTTGAACAAGTGTTGTTCACCTAACTATCCAAGAGTTACATAAGATGTAATTGGTAAGGAGTTGCCTACCTAAATAGCCAAAACTTGAGTGATCAGCCAAACCTGACTTAAGTCTAGGTGAAATATGGATCTTGGCCCACTAGAAAATCTCAAACGCTACGATTTTTTGAAATAATAGTGAGGGCTATTATTTTGAGAAAAATAGTGGGAGTATTATTTAATAAAAGACCTTATTAAATAAATAAAATACATGATTCTCATTTTGCATATTTTTCTATTGTAGATAACCATGGCATCAAATGCATCAAATTTATCACTGCGATCTATCCTTGAGAAGGATAAACTGAATGGGACGAATTTTCTCGATTGGTATCGAAACTTGAGGATTGTCCTTAAGCATGAGAAAAAGCAGTATGTCCTAGAGCAACCTACTCCAAATGAGCCTGCTGCTAATGCTCCTCGAGCGGAAAAGGATGCTTATAAGAAGCATCTAGAAGATGCTCTGGATGTCAATTGTTTCATGCTTGCTACCATGAACTTTGAGCTTCAGAAGCAACATGAGAACATGGAGGCATTCAATATGATTGATCACCTTAAACAGCTTTACCAAGAGCAAGCAAGACATGAGAGATATGATGTATCTAAAGCATTGTTTCAGTGTAAGATGGCTGAAGGAACACCCGTTGCTACACATGTACTTAAAATGATTGGGTACATCAATAGCCCTGAAAGATTGGGTTTTCCTTTGCAGCAAGAATTAGCCACTGATATAGTTATGCAATCGTTGCCTGAGAGCTATAGTCAATTCGTCATGAATTACAACATGAACGAAATTGATAAGACTTTGCCCGAACTGCTTAACATGTTGAGAACTGTTGAGCAGAACTTGAAAAAGTCCAAGCCCAATTCCATTATGATGGTTCAAAAGGGCAAAGGAAAGGGCAAGTCTAAGGCCAAGAATAAAAAGAAAAAGGACAAGACTGATGGAAAGTCCAAGTCAAGTTCCTCTGCACTGAAGCCCAAAGGTGGCATGGCCAAGGAAGGACAATGCTTCCATTGTAAAGAATCAGGACATTGGAAGCGAAATTGCAAGATTTACCTAGAAGAGCTTAAGAAGCAAAAGGAAAGTGGGACGTCCAACTCAGATATTTATGTTATAGAGGTTAATTTATCTACTTCTACATCTTGGGTATTAGATACTGGATGTGGTACTCATATTTGTGTAAATGTGCAGGATCTTAAAGAAAGTAGATCATTAGCCAAAGGTGAAGTGGACTTGCGCGTTGGAAATGGAGCAAAAGTTGCTGCATTAGTTGTAGGGACTTATTATTTATCTTTACCTAGTGGATTAGTTTTAAAATTGGACAATTGTTATTTTGTGCCTACTGTTAGTAAAAATTTAATTTCTGTTTCTTGTTTAGACAAGAAAGGTTTTTCATTTATAATAAAGGACAAATGTTGCTCTATTTATTTAAATGAAATGTTTTATGGCAGTGCACAATTAATGAATGGTCTTTATGTTTTGGACCTTGAAAATCCAATCTATAACATAAACATGAAGAAGGTCAAAACTAATGATTCAAATCCAACCTATCTTTGGCATTGTCGTTTAGGCCATATAAATGAGACATGCATCTCCAAACTTCATAAGGATAGATTTTTGGACTCATTTGATTTCGAATCATATGAGGTATGTGAGTCATGTTTATTAGGTAAGATGACTAAAGCCCCTTTTACTGAGAAAGGTGAAAGGGCTAGTGATTTATTGGGCCTTATACATAGTGATGTATGTAGACCTTTAAACACACAAGCTAGAGGAGGTTATCAGTACTTCATTACTTTTACTGATGATTTCAGTAGATATGCTTACGTGTTTCTTATGAAAGACAAGTCTGAATCTTTTGAAAAGTTCAAAGAGTTCAAAAATGAAATACAAAACTAACTTGGTAAAAGTATTAAAGCACTACGATTAGATCGAGGTGGTGAATACTTAGACCGAGAGTTCCTTAATCATCTAAAGGAGTGTGGCATTGTATCACAACTCACTCCACCAGGAATACCTCAATGGAATGGTGTTTCTGAAAGGAGGAATCGAACTTTGTTAGACATGGTTCGGTCAATGATGAGTCAAGCTGACCTTCCAAATTCCTTCTGGGGACATGCTCTAGAGAGTGCAACTTTCACACTAAATCGTGTTCCATCAAAATCAATTCAAAAGACACCATATGAGATATGGACTGGGAAACATCCTAGTTTATTTTTTATAAAGATTTGGGGCTGCAAAGCTTGCGTAAGACATCAGGCTTTTGATAAACTTGGACCTAAATTTGATAAATATTTTTTTGTTGGATATCCTAAGGAAATAAAAGGATATTATTTCTATAATCCAACCGAGCAAAAAGTGTTTATTGCTCAAACTAGTATTTTTCTAGAGAGAGAATTTATCTCTAAAAGAATCAGTGGGAGAAGAATAGAGCTTGAAGAAATTCAAGATCAACGAGAAAACATTGAACTTGAGATGGAACCTGAGCCAGTTGCACAAACAGTTGTGGAAGAACTTGCTCATGTAACACAGAACCCACGTAGATCTAGTAGGATACGTCGTGAGCCTGAGAGATATGGTTTTCTCGTGACTTATCACAGTGATGTGTTGCTCATAGACCAAGATGAGCCCACAACCTACCAAGAGGCTATGATGGGACCAGATTCTGAGAAATGGCTAGAAGCTATGAAATCAGATATGGATTCCATGTATTCAAAGAAGTTTGGACTTTGGTTAATCCACCTGAAGGGGTAAAACCCATTAGGTGCAAATGGGTTTTCAAAAAGAAAACTGACATGGATGGTAATGTGTGTACCTTTAAGGGACGATTGGTTGCAAAAGGTTTGAAACAAATCCATGGTATTGACTATGATGAGACCTTTTCTCCAGTTGTCATGCTTAAATCCATCAGGATTCTACTAGCTATAGCAGCATATTATGATTATGAAATCTGGCAAATGGATGTCAAAACTGCTTTCCTTAATGGAAATCTTCTTGAGGATGTGTACATGACACAACCTGAAGGTTTTGTAAATCCTGAAAATGCTGGAAAAGTTTGCAAATTGCAACGATCCATTTATGGGTTGAAGCAAGCTTCTCGGAGTTAGAATCTTCGTTTCGATGATGCAATCAAAGAGTTTGGTTTCATCAGAAATGAAGATGAACCCTGTGTATACAAGAAGGTTAGTGGGAGCACAATAGTCTTTCTGGTGTTATATGTAGATGACATATTACTCATTGGAAATGACATTCCTACACTACAGTCTGTAAAAACTTGGTTAGGAAATTGTTTTTCTATGAAAGACTTAGGTGAGGCCTCCTATGTATTAGGTATCAAGATCTATAGAGATAGGTCGAGAAAATTGCTTGGCCTAAGTCAGAGTACATACATCGACAAGGTGCTAAAAAGGTTTAGCATGCAAGATTCTAAAAGAGGATTCTTGCCGATGTTACATGGCATAAGTCTCTCAAGAACTCAATGTCCTTCCACAAAGTATGAGAGACAGTGCATGAGTAAGATCCCTTATGCATCTGCGATTAGGTCTATCATGTATGCTATGTTATATACTCATCCTAATGTCTCGTATGCTTTAAGCATGACGAGCAGATACCAATCAAATCCTGGTGAAAGTCACTGGACAGCTGTCAAGAATATTCTTAAGTACTTAAGAAGAACTAAAGACATGTTTTTGATTTATGGAGGTGAGGAAGAGCTCATTGTAAATGGTTACACTGATGCTAGCTTTCAAACCGATAAAGATAACTTCAGGTCGCATTCAGGTTATGTATTTTGCCTTAATGGTGGTGCTGTGACCTGGAAGAGTTCAAAGCAAAGGACAGTGGCTGATTCTAGAATAGAAGCTGAATATATTGCAGCATCAGATGCCGCAAAAGAGGCTGCTTGGATTAAGAAGTTCATCAATGAACTTGGAGTTGTTCCTAGCATTGCTAACCCAGTAGAGCTCTATTGTGACAATAATGGAGCCATTGTGCAAGCCAAAGAACCTAGATCTCACCAGAAATCCAAACATATACTCCGGTGCTATCATTTCATAAGAGATATTGTTAACAGAAATGATGTCAGGATATGCAAAATACTAACAGACGATAATGTCACCGATCCACTGATAAAAGCCTTAACACAGCAAAAGCATGATAGTCATATGAGATCCATAAGTATTAGATACATGGATGATTAGCTTTAGTGCAAGTGGGAGATTGTTAATGTATATGCCTTAAAAATAATTATATTGGTGATTGTAATTTTAAATCATGTTATTTTAATGGCAATTCCAATTATTATAATTATATATATTATCTGTGTAATATATTCAATTATGATAATAACCTTAGAATAATTGTATTCCAAAATGTTCCTAGTCATATATCATTGTGGATTAGGTTGCTTTGATATGTTAAAACTAACATGTGTGAAGACTTATATAGAATATTAAGTTTACACATAAGTACAAGTTAGAGAACTTGTATACTGGACTAACCCATATTAAGAACACTACATGGATCGTTATATGAGTGTCATAAGTGGTTCTTAGTGATCATAATTAATATGATCCTTTGACCTGAGATTACCAAGGTTCCCTACATGTGAGTTTCATATTTTGATACTATTCTATGTCACTAATGGTTGAGTGAATGCAAGGGTAGATATTGGATATGTCACATATCATGCAGAGGGGTTTGTGTGATCAAGATGGGATTTGTCCCTCCTATATAACATGAGTAACATCTGTGGGCCCCTTGATTAAGTAAAGCTGAAAAAATGCTTGGCCATGCTCAGATGAATTGACATGGGATGTCGATTACATTTATTTCAATCAACTTACTTAGGAATCAAGAAACCTTAAGATTGGGTTATACGAGAATGACACGGTCCATGTCTCGTGCTCAATCTAGATGTATAGGACAAAAGGACATAAGTGATGATCACGTGTAAAGGTTTAGTCAAATCACCGACTTTCTCATTACTTGGATAACAATGATGTGTTGCTAGACACTAATCATTGTTTATGATCATTAATATGATTAATGATCATTGCCAACGTAATAAGAGCCTGTAGGGTCGCACACTTAGAGCCTAGTGAATTTGGAATTAATGGACTAAATTGTTTGGGCTTAATATTTAGGAATTCATGTTATAATTATAAGGCCCAATAGTAAGCTTATAATTGTACTTGGAATAAAGCCCAAATAGGCTAGGTTTTTCTATGCACCTATTTAAATAGGCTTGTTGGGTAATAATAGGATTACTATCATTATTCACGCACCCCAAAAAGGCATAAAAAACCCTAGCACCTCTCATTGACCAAAACCCCTGAAAAGGCGTAGCTAGCACTACAAGATGTAAGGAGGTCAATTCCAACTGGTGTGTGTAGTGGACATTCATCGGTGATTCACGGGTTCATGTGGATACCACAGAGGTGCAGCCACATAAACGTTGTACTGGTGATCTGATCTTCTAGTTTCTATTCCGGTTCGTGATTTGGAAGCAGATCAGATTTGTTATGTAGGGGACAGAAGATTTTTGACCGAAAGGTATAAACCCTAATCCCTAATCTATGGCGTTCTAAATTCGCATGGATCCTTGGTGGAAATCGTGCAAAAAAAATTTTCCGTTGTGCACATATGATGCACAATTTCCAGCAAGTCGTTACTCCTAAGTACTCATCCTTCTTCGACATTAATTTATGTCAAATTAGCATTTTGAAATAAACAAAAATGACTATATTTCTTTTCCATATTGCTAACTTAATCGAATAAATTTAAAGATATTAGTAATAATAAAAAATTAGTATTTCTATAAAGGTTCACTCATAACAGCCTTAAGGATGGAAAAAATGGATTAAACTTCTTAGACCAATGAACTTTTTCAAGCAGACTACAAGGATAATTTTCATCACTATTCATTTCCTCTATTATATGACCACCTTTGAATACTCACTACCTTTTCTTCAAAGTTGTGAGACTCATGTTAAACTCCTTAGCTATTTATGTTATAAGCATGTAAAATTGCTCAATTATTATCTCTTTTGATAATATTTTTGCATAGATATTTGTCCTCCTGCCTTCTCTATAAACCATTTTCTCTTAATAACATTTCTGACATTTAATGAATATTAGTGTAAGTGAAGACCGACTCCAAAATCCGTCATCTATATGATTCCTCTTTATGTCCCTAATAAGATCATGGATAAATGTAGTAACCAACTTGCAGCCAAGTATAAAAATATGTATAAATGTAGTAACCAACCTGCAGCTAAGTATAAAAATATTATTCTTGCTAGAGCTTGTAGTAACATTAAGTCCAAGTCAAACCTAAGGTATAAGAGGTCAATTAATCAAGCAAAACAAAATTAAAAAAAGGTTTGTATGAACAATTACATTAAAAAAATTAACTTTTAATAACAAAATTAACAGGATAAAAAATTTCAAGATCGAGAGAATTTAATTGAAAAGATGTTTAACCCTTTATTCACCAATTTATCCCAGGCATTGATAAAATTACTCTTATTTTAACCACTTGCCAAGGATTAACTGAGTAGTAACCTTTATGCTCCATAATATTGATTAACCGAAGACCAACACCTAGATAACTTCATTATTGGAGCCTAACATCCAAACAATAGCATTAAGTATCAAAGAATAGTAAAAATTAAATTAACAATTCAACCTAGCGTTAAGCAATCAATTTAGCCCTTGTTTTTCTTAGATTATTAATGATTTAACCTAATAACCAATCATATGAACCTAATTACTACTTGCAACAATTACAAGTGGGAATTAATCATAATCAATTATTTAGCTATAGAAAATAACATATAATCAACTAAATAGCTAAGTATAGCAAATTATCTAAATTGTTATAAACAATAAGAATAAAGAAATAAAAGATAATTGAATTAAAAAAAATTAATAATAACAAGGTTTCAACATTAAACCAAATTAAAATAGAATTCCCTTAAACTAATTGCATGATTTAGCCACTCAAAACTCCTAAAAAAGAAAAATAAGAAAAAAATGAATATGTGTATGGAAAGTGGTCTCCCTTTGAATGCACTAATCAATTAAAATCTGAGTGTTTAAGAGTTTTCTCCCTCTTTGGCTAATGAGGGATAACTCTTAGGGGTTACAATGGTTTAACTCATTAAATTTTGAAGGTTAGAATTTAAATTATAGCCTAAAACACTAACACAATTAATTATAGTAAAATCTCATAATATAACTTCTAACTCCCTTTTCATCACCAAATCTACATTATTTCACTTAAAATTAAACTTTAAAATTGTTAGGTTGTACATTAACTAACTTGTGGCTTTAGGTTTGAATCATTTTGACTTTTAGAACTCTAAATATGCCCTAAAAATTGTGATTAGGTTAGGTGTTAATAATATGGCTAGATTTCTGCTTCATCTTGTTAGCCAAACTCAAATCATTAAAGAACAAAACCAAATCTTGTTATCTTCATAACATTTGTAAAGTTTTCTCTTAAAATTTTGAATATATAATAATAATCAACCTAATTGAAACTCAAGATATTTCCAAAAACCTAAAATAACATCAAAATTCCTACATTAGCTAAAGAAATTAATTTCATACCAAAATCATGACTAATCACAAAATAAGCCAAAATTAACTCAATTAGCATATGTACACCTTAAAAGCTAAAATATTGTAGGAAATAAGTATGAAAATACTATATATATCACTCAAGACCTTCAGGGATTCACGACGGTTTCTTATTATTTTCACACACTTACATCATCATGTCTTATAAGTGCTTTGTAACCTTTGCATAATTTTTTTTTTCAGATAATGGCCTTATCTTAAGGCTTGCATCTATATAGAGCCTACGAAGAAAATAGATTAGATGATTAGTAATAAAATTAAACTTTAATTAATTTCCTAGAATTTTGTGAAGTTGAAAATGTTATCTTTAATATATCTTACCACAAATCCTCCATTTGTTAGTCCATATCCTTCTAACAAGTCCACATGCCCTCAAACTTGTTAATCATGATGTAACAAATGGCTTTAACGATGGGTATTGGATCTATAAATTTATTCACCAAAAAAAGTTTGAATTAAAAATCAATAATATTAAATTATTCAATAAAATATAAATAAAAATGCTTCCAAATTCGATATGGAACGGTTTAGTATTTCTTCATTCATTCCTATCCAACAAAAAAAAGAAATTTAAAAAAAATACTTACATGTATTCCTTTAGTGTAATCCAAGTATGCATATCCTTTTAAGCTTAGGAAAGAGAAGTCTGCTAATGAGAAGGACTACCTAAAAACTATCTAAGTGCAGTAGAGGTAGAAATGATAATGAAGATAGGAGAAGGCAACTAGCTAGGGACATTAGGAAAAGAAATAAAGGCTAATAGTGGGCATGAAGGTCCCACCTAAATGTAAGCCCCTGCTAGTTTACTAAAAGGTAGCAACATATCCCAATAGGTGGTCGTTATTGAAAAGGAGCCAGTAGAAACTATGCAGTAGGGTGAAGCTGTGTTGGTAAGGGAAAGGGTGGTAAGGGCAATGGGGGTGAGACATAACCATCGCGACCACCATGCAATAGGGATGTATTCCAACCATCGTGACCATCATGACCATTACAATCTTATATACTACCTTACCTGTATTATAGTGACTTTATAGAAACATCAACCATAATAATATATCACTTTCTAATTATAACAAAAATTTATTAACTTCTATTCCTAATATCTATGTTGAAATTAAAATATTTTCAACTCATATTTTTACCTAACATAAACTAAATTTTCTTAACTAAAAATATATCCAATACCTATTTTTTTCTAACTTAAAACTAAAAGTAATATCTATTTTTAATAACTAATATACAATCATTCTCAACAACAAAACTAAAAGTAATATCTATTTTTAATAACTAATATACAATCATTCTTAACAATACAACAAAATATACATATTTACAAAGAGGTAATGCAAGTACTAATTGGTTAGGAAACTCTAGCTTCAATTTATCTCATGTTCTCATAAGCTTCATTGTCCCCTTTCTTATATGTTTATTTTAATTCTTGTTGATATTCTTCAAGTCTCTACAACTTGACATATATTTATTTCATAGTTTTCTTTTCTTTTTGGACCTAAGCCTTATACTATAAAAAATGTTTGTGAAAAAACTCTAAAATTTTTCCATTTATTTAGTATTTTAGCTTGTATTGCAAAATTATATTAAGACAATTAGATAACTAATTCATGATTGCTACAAAGTATTTATATTTATTTCATAGTATTTTAGTTATTAATAGTATTTCTAAAAAGTAAATTCCAATAGTTAATAGATGTATATAAAATAATGTTTTGTTTAGAAAAGAAAACAAAAAATAGAAAGAAGGAAAGAAAAGGAATGTTATTTGATAACTTTCCTTTCATTTAACGAAGGAAGGGAAGGGAATAGAGGATTATAGTTAATCCTCTAACACCCTACAACATACTCCAATTCTAAAACTTTTTATACTCTTCCAATTTGAAGGATTTTGTAAACATCCAAAAAAGAGAAGTAAAGGTCAAGACTTAACCATCCACTTCTCTTTCCTTTTTTCCTTTTTGTTTGTTGTCTTCATTTTCTTTCCTCTTCTAACTTCCAAACATTTCAGTATGATGGAATTGAATACAATGAAAATAGGAATAGAACGAACATTCTATAATTATATTTAGTATAATTAGGAATGAAATAGGCATTCCATTTCATTTTTATATTTAGTATATCAAAATAATGTAATAATGAAATGAACAAGGAAAAATTAATGATAATAATATCATTATAACAAAAATAATAAATATCTTATTAAATGATTTAATACAATAAAAATATATAATATGATGAATAATAAAAAAATTGCCAAGCTTAAAATTCTATTATCAAAATTATAACTAATAACTTTTCTATAAAAAAATTATAAAATTCTTATTTATTAATTTTTATATTAAATAATTTTTATAAATAATAAAAATAAATTTAAAATTTATTATTAAAGTATTATATAAATTATTATTATTTTATTATTCATTAATAAAAAGTATTGAAATATTTGAAAGATTAAAAGGTAAGGTGTAAAAAAATTATTCTGTAAATAATTAAATAATACTTATTATTTATTTTATATGGAATAAAAATTTTATTATTTGATGAAATGATTACTACTTAGGAAATACCTAATAAATTTTTTTCTATTTTCATTCAATTCTAATCTATAATATCAAATGACATATTACTAATGAAGTGAAGGTTCAAAATTCTATGTACCATCTGGATCAATTTTATGCAAAGATGGACCCCATCAATTTTTAAAAGAAATTGAGAGGGCATTTGATTCAGAAAATACTTTTTACATTCTTAGAAATATTTTATGTGAATGTTATATTCATATATTTACTTCAAATTTTTAAGAAATTTATCCAAGAATGTAATATTTTTAAGAATTTTTTTTCTCAACTTTTTCTCTAAAATATTTTCATGAGGAAAGGCGGGTATCTCAAATTTTCATGAGATTGAAATATTGATATTAAAATAAAAAAATGATTTTGCTCTCATTTTTTCATACCCTAATTTATTTTGAAAATTCTTTACTTTCATTTTTTACTTTTAAATTATATTTCTCATTTTCAATTTTTTCATAATAATAAGCATAATTACATTAAATAAATAATTTCAATTATATTAATTTATATACAATCTCATAATAGATTAATAAAAATGGATTTATAAAATAAATTTAATCTATTAAATTTTAATTTGTATAATTATATTAATTAATATTTTGTATTCATATGTAATATATGTTTTTAAATTTTCTCATTTACATAAAAATTACAATTAAAATTTATAATTATTTTTTATAATTTTTAATTCCTTGGAAATTAAAAAATAGAAAAGTTTAAATGTGTGAGTTATGTAAAACCACTGATATCAAAGATAACTTTTAATTTATTTATATAATTAATTCTATGAAAATTTCAAATTTAAATTCTTAAAAATTTTAATATTTTATATATTAAATTATTTATTATGTTTTAATTTATGAGAATTCAAATTATTAATTTATTAAGTATTTAAAAATCTTTATTCATATATTTTTATTAAATCTATAATTTATTACAATTTATAACTAAAAATTAATATGGGTTATTTTTGAAAAAATAATAAAATTCCTAAAAATATAAAGTATGAATCAAATATAGGAATATAATACATTTAGAAATATAAAAAAAATTCTTAGAAATATATGTATTAAATAAAATATAAAAATATTATATTTTAAAAAATTATATATTTAAAAATATGCTATTTTCTAAAAATATAAAATTTCATTAACCAAATGCTTTTTGAAGGTATGAATTTGAAAGAGAGATGAATATAAATCTCTTTTTTATATCGAAATAGTAAGTTTTAGTAAAAATTCTATAGATCCTAAAATGAAAAATTATATGTTTATTTCTTTTAAATCGAAAGATATTATTTTATTAATAAATAAAAAAATTGATGAGCAAAGCTGAAGCTCCATTGGTCATTTGGTTTACTTCCACCAGTGCTTCCCGGGGAAACTGACTTGTGTGTTTACTTGGGTCATTGGATGGGCCGGATCTGAAAAATGGGTCCCCAGTTGAAAATAATAAAGTACAAAAGGAGAAACAGGTCTCATCCAACAAATCTGTCTAATGGCCACTCAAGTAGTCAACTCCCTCGAAAGGCAAAGCATCATTTTCACACCTTTTAGTGCAAAGGTACCTTTTGGATGCAAAGGAGGATGCGCAAAGAATTTGTATTTCTTATTTTTCTTTTAATGTCTTCTATCAATAAAAAAATAAACACAAAATTCTTATATACAATAAAATTTAGAATTTATTTTTATGTATAATAAACTCACAAACAATTTGTATTTATTTATAATCATAACAAAAATAGATTGAAAACAAGAGAGAATTTAAATCCATGTGTTAAAATGCACACCATCAATTCACCTAACCAATCTCGTTATTTAAAGACATCCAAATAAATCCCCAGGATATTGATCAACTTTTCAAAGAGCATGCTTACGCTAACGGCCCTCCACTTAATTATGTAAACTTTCCACTACTATGAGTAATGCTATACTCATTCAAAATAGAATTCAAAATTAAATTCTAATTTTTGAATAAAAATGAAAAACTGTTAGGTAAATTTATAAACATGTAGGTTAATTCTTATTTTCGGTACTTATAGTATTTTCCTTCCACTATTCATCTTTAGTACGTAGTATAAGGATAATTTTATTATTAAAACTCTTGTTAACTGTAAGCAAGCAATGTGGATTATGAAAAAATCATCGGTAAAGAGCGCTCAATCGTCGGTAAATGAAAAAATCATCATTGAAAATGTCGTCAGCATAGTTTCGTACCTGAAACAATCAACATTGATGATATGGTGTCATTGCTAAAAGTACGGTCTTCTACGACAATAAAATCATTGTAAAAAATAATTTCAAAATTTTAAAAATTTTAAAATTTAATTTTTAGCAACGACATTATCGTCGCTAAAAGTCAAAAAGTCATCGTTGAACCTTACTTTTAGCTACGACAATGTCATCGCTATAAGTTGTATCTTTAGCGATGACAATTATCATCACTGAAAGTTTGAAATTCAGCGATGACAACTATCGTCGCTAAAAGTTAAAGCTTTAGTGACAACAGTTGTTGTCGCTAAAAGTACGGGCTTCAGCGATGACAGTGTCATCACTGAAAATCGTCTTTAATGATGACATTTTGCCTCTATAGCGACAACAATGTCGCTGATAAAAGTTTTTTGAATTTTTTTTTAAAATTTAAATTGAAATTATCTGTATGATTAAGTGTATTTTAAATAATATATTATATTTAACAACATTTATCTAAAATATTATTTATTTGAATTAATTTGAATTGCTCAATATCTTTTTTAAATTTAATCTAATGTAAATTATACAATTATAATACATTAGTAGTACTAATAATAATGTCTAACAATTTGTTCCAACATAAAAAAATGAATACTCATAAAGCAATTGTAAAAATAGTATTTACATGAATAAATTATATATACACAATCCATGTAAATGTGTACATATAAAAAATATAAAGATACATATACATAATATATTACGAGGAAGGGAGGTGAAAATATGTCGATGCATCATCATTATCATCATCCTCCTGGCAACGAGAACGATAAAATGATTGTAGCAGCTGAGATAGACCGAGTGGCTGAGTGGCAGGTTCAGGCACAAATCTACTCGGCCCAGGCAGTGTAGCAGCAGCAAATGGAGTCGGCAGTAGGATGATACCCTACTGTCTAATAATCAAGGTCATCTCAGTAAAGTAAATCCCAAGCTACTACTACATCTGCTGTTGTTGCTGCTCCTAAATCAACTGCTGGCTCTGCTTGAATTGCTCTGACTATTTTGTAACTGCTCCTATAACTTACCGACCTGTGACATGGATTGTGAGCTCGCCTCCACACTAGAAGTCCCCGCCAAATAATAGGACTAACTAGCAAGCACATGCTCAACAGCCTTCATGTACCCTTGAAGGTTGCTGAGCACCTTATCAGCGATGGTAGCCTCATCTACCTGTACAGGAGTTGCAAGCAACCTAGTGGATGATACACTAGACTGTACGTGCTGAGTCATGAGCTTAGTCATCCTTGCCTTAAATTATTAAAATAAAATTTAATAATAAATCTTACAAGATATATTCGTAAAATTATATTTAAAATATAAAATTCAACTAACTAACATATTGCCCCCTGAGGGATCAGATGCACCCACTCCCCTAGACCTATACGTGTGTTGGTCCCTAAAATTGTTAGGAACCGACTACAGCTCACTAGTGTCTCTATTTCTCTGTTCAATTCTTGTAAGAGAAAAAATAAAGGATGAAATAAATAAATAATGATGTAAAGCTATCTAACAAGTTGATACATTTAAAAAATAAATAAAAAAGTTAAATTACCTTATCAAAGCGATGTACAGCAATAGACTTTGACCCATGTCGATCATTTACAACCTTTTGTGCTTTATTATTTGCATTTCTCCCAAACAACTCCTATAAATTAAGAAAAAATAGTATTAAATTTTTATGCTTACAATTTAAATATGTGAAATAATGATATAATAGCACAAAATGTCATACTTACCCTGTACTCATCACTGTCAAAAAAGTCTATACACCTCTGCCATGTTTGCGGTAAGACAGATCGAGGTACACAACATTTAGCCCAATCCAAATCATAATCCTGATATCGGTCGCTTCTATGCTCTAAGAAATGCTTATTCAACCTGTACTTCCAATCTCTATACAGGTCTGCAGCAGTCTACATCAAACCAGAGATCGGGGTAAGACAGATCAGGGTCTACATCTATACAGGTCTGCAGCAGTCTACATCATACTTACCCTATACTCGTCACTGTAAAAAAAGTCTATACACCTCTACCATGTCTGCAGTAAGGCAGATCGGGGTACACAACATCTAGCTCAATCCAAATCATAATCCTGATATCGGTCACCTCTATGCTCTAAGAAATGCTTATTCAACCTGTACTTCCAATCTCTATACAAGTCTGCAGCAGTCTACATCAAACCAGAGATCACTCTATCTCGGTCACCCTTAGAGATGCCTTGGAACTTGAAGTGGGACTACATTAAAAGATATTTAACAAATTTATGAGTAATATATTTAGAAATTTCAATCTCAGAAGGATTAATTCAGCAGATGGAGGAAATAAATACTCACGCAAACCTCCTGCACAACTCTTTCTCGGATCTGCAGAGGTACAGCCTATCATGACTTATAATAAGGTGGCACGTGGGCTCGGATCATGTTGCCAATATCACGAGGGAGATGGCTGGCATTCTTACCAACTGCATGTCATGTACTAGTCATATCAACCTGTACAAGCACCAATCTACCCCCACCCCTGCCTATCTTCTCTCACAGCTTAAGGGACCTATTTAGAACCTTCTTTCTAGCAGCTGCCACTTCAATAAATAAAGAAAAATATCAATACGATAAACATGATATTTAATCAATCTCAAGTATGCACAATTAATAATAAATACTTGATCCCTCACACTGTGATGGAATATGGGTGGGTCGCTGTCATAGGTTGCCTCCAGCGTCACATCCGTGATGTTTGCCTCGACATACGTCATAACTAAAATAATACACATTATACAAGTAATTAATAGAGAATCCATAGTCAAATTGAATGATCAAATGGTATAACTTTTTGCAATCATATTAATTATTTAAACAATCATCTTACTCAATTACGAGTTATAGTTCGAATATCTTATTTTATCCATAGTCTGAATCATTATGGGTAAACCTAACAGACTCATGGTCATCAATTTCTCCTTCATTATCATATTGTAAAGGCCCCTCATCCATATAATCATCAATGGTTTTGTCTTCGAAACTATCATCATCATTGATGAAGGCATCTTCTCCATAAGCACTAAATCCAACATTTCTGTAAGGTGGAATGATTGAAGGACTATTTCTTTCATTACCCAGATCTACTAGATCAAAATCTGTAAGATCAACTATGAGGTTGAAGTTAGATGAGTTACTATCCTATAGAAATAACAGGTCTTGTGCACTGTTTCCATCAGTAGGTGGATCCTATATGTCGCGATGCACTAAATTATGGACAACCCTCCAATTTGGTCCATTAAGGAGATCTTCAGTGTAAAACACTTGTTTTGCTTGGGTAGCAAGTATATAAGGATCATCTTTGTACCATTATCCATTGATAGAGATGCTTGTGATATTCTTGTTAATATAAAGTTTCTTCCTTATAGGATCAGTGTTAGAACACTTGCATTTGAATAAAGTCACACTATACTTATTTAAATAAGTTAACTTAATGATTTCTTCCAGTATACCATAAAACATGTTACCATTAGTCCCCGGAATAGAAATGCCACTATTTTGCATTTTATGCTTCATATCCTAAGTTTCGACTACAAACCACACCCCATTCATAATACACGCAGAGTATATTATGGTAGTAAAACTAGCACCGAAGGCTAATGATAGTAGCGCTTCTGTGGCCTCCAAGGAATTGTTCCTATATAAATGGTACATCTAAAAAAGTAGCAATTTTTTCAAGAATTAAATTGAAAGATTAGTAAGAGAAATGAACAATATTTGGGATATTGGTTTAATGAATTTAGGAAGAACAAACCTTTACCTTCGAGTAAAACCACGAGGGGAATTTAGTTTTCTATAAGTTATCAATATTTTCAGCACCATTTCGTTCTAGTTCCAATCGGTGCTCACTATAGAACATAACAATCTTAGTCTATTATAAACACAAAAAAGAGAAAAAAACAAATGACCATAGATACCTACTGGAGATACTTTTCAATCTTAATACAATTATTCAAGATGTACCATACTACAACATCTTGATCCTTCCTATCAAAATGAGAAATAATCTTCTTCCCCACTGGTCGACACTGGGATTAGAATACCGATAATGCCCTTCTCGTTTAACTAGGTGTTACATCTTGATTTCTATTAGGCCGGTTGGATCTAGTTTCCACTCCTTCCAAGTACATAGAGAAAAACGTTAATGCCTCATCAACAATATACCCTTTTGCAATTGAACCCTTCGGTCGAGCACGATTTTGGACATAATCCTTCAACTTTGTTATATATCTCTCATATAGGTACATCCACCAAAAATGAATAGGTTCTCCTTTCAATGCTTCATCTAGAAAATGCATCACCAAGTGAACCATTATGTCAAAAAATGCTGGAGGGTATATCCTCTCAAGCTTGTATAAAATAATGATAATGTTTTATTCGGCTTGCAAAATATCCTTCCTATTGAAAATTCTAGCACATATTTGACTGAAGAAGTTGTATAACTCAACAAGTGGATATGATAATTCCTTTAGCAAGAAAGCCCGAATTCCTGGTCCTAATAGTTTTTACATAATAACATGACAGTCATGCAATTTCAACCCCTTCAACTTCAGATGCGATTTCAGCCCCAGCAAACCCATCTGGAAATTTCACATTCTTTATATGTTGACAAAATCATTTTCATTCTTCCTGGTTAAGCATATATGTAGTATGCGGCTTGAAAAGTTGACCCCTCTACTCATATAAATCTAAGTTGGCCTTTATCTTCATGTATGTCAAATCTCGTCTTGCATTGTTTGTATCTTTTGTTTTGTGCTCAATATCCAATAATGGACCCAGGATGCTATCACATACATTCTTCTTAACATGTATCACATCAATGTTATGTCTTAAGTTCATTGTCATCCAATACAAGAGATAAAAAAAATATACTTCTCTTGCTTAAATTAAGTTTGTCAACACCCCTCTTTCGCTTTAAACCACCAAATTGAGCATGTTTTCTAGTAAGTCTCTGTGCCATCTTTCCCAATTGTTCCATGATAATGTTATTAGTAAGAGGACGAGGAGGGGCTCTCCTCTCTGACCTCCTATTGAATTCTTTCTTATTTCTCCATGTGTGACTTCTTGGAAGCCAATAGCGATAATCAATATAAGCTATTTTTCCTCTAACTCGAATTGATGGAGTATCCAAATTACATGTAGGACATGCTTTGTATCCTTGCTTGCTCCACTCGAATAGACTACTTCGAGCAGGAAAATCATTTACAATCCATAGCAACACTACCCGCATGTTGAACACTGTATTTGTATTCACATCTCGAGTTTTAACTCCTCTCTCCCAAAGATGTCTCAACTCTTATACGACTAGTTGTAAGAAGACATCGATATCCTTACCTGGCAATTGCGGCCCTGGGATAAATAGGGTCAACATGAAAAAGACTAATTCATGCATACCCATGGTGGTAAGTTATAAGTGGTCATAACCACTAGCCACATGCTGTAGGATAGGTTTCTATCACCAAAAGGATTAAATTTGTTTGCACTTAAACATAATCTAATGTTTTATGGGTCAACAGAGAAATTAGGATACCTCTTATCGAACTCCTGCTAGGCTTTTTCATCAATGAGATGTCGCATTATCCCTTCCTCTTTTAACTTTCCAGTATAATGCCATATCATATTCTTCGTAGTATGCCTCGACCCACACAAATGCTTTAATCGAGGAGTTAATGGAAAATATCGAACCACTTTTTGAGGCACCTTCTTTTCTTTCATATTTTTATCTAACCATCGACTCTCCCCACAAATTGGACAATTATTCTCAAAAGCATATTCTTTCCAGAAAAGTGCACAGTCATATTTGCATACATGGATTGATTCATACCCCAATCCCAACTTGTTGAGCCATTTCCTTGCATCATAGTACAACTCAGGCAATTTATTATTATTTGGAAGTGCCTTTTTTAACAATCGCAAAAGAGTATCAAATGACTTATTTGTCCACTTATACAGAACCTTCAAGTGCATGAGTTTCATCAGAAAGTTTAAGGCTGAAAACGTTGTGCATCTTGGGTATAATTATGTTTCTACTTGCTTAAACAGGTTATCACAATTACTATAATTTATTCTAATGTCTCCGTCAGTTGTATTCTCACTCCTATACTTGTCCTTGTGAATATCAACTTCAAGTACCTCAGGGCCGATGAAATCATGTATAATATATGCTAGCTCATCTCTATTATTGGAAGATACCCCCCAAGTTCCTCTAAAAGTCAAAACATCTGCTTCACCATGGTGTACCCAATTTATGTATAATGGATGAAATCCATTATTTATAATATGTGCCTCCAATGTTGGTAATGTCTGGAACATTAAATTCATACACTTTTTACATAGGTATCTTACCAAACCCCTTTTATTAACAAAGTTTTTAGCTCTTTGAATAAATATCATTGCACCATTCTAATACTCATCCGACAAGTGATTTGGTAGATGTATCCAACTTTTATCGACGAATATTGTATCACTAAACAGGAAGAAAATAACTCTAGGTGGAATAAAGTATTGTGATTAATATTTGAAATGTACCCTAAATATACTATATCACTCCAACTTTGAAAGGTAGGGCTCTATCCCATTCGAGATATTTCTATAGTTATGATTTTCTCCAATTTATCCACACTCATTGTTTGCTCCGTGCAAAAATTTCAACAGCATCTCCCCATGATTCTCCAAGTGCCTAAACTATAAGCCTATATAGTTTATACCCGGAGACCAGTTAGGATACTAAGATAGTCTCACAATATCAAACAAAAGCTAGATAAATTGTTAATAACAACTACAAAATATATCTTAAACTGTCCAACTTTTCAAGATAATTCAAGGGTTGGTTGATGTTTAAAGAACAACTAATCCTTAAATAGGTCTAAGCTTATAATGTAAATGCAAATGTAATTCAATTTAAAATTATTGTAAAAATATATTTACAATAATTATAAATAACAATACAACATTTTATGATAATCATTATTTAAGTATTTTATTATGTGGATTATTAATTTTTTTAAATATCCATAACAATTGTTATGTTTCATAATAAATTTATGGGAATATAAATGTGTAAACTACTCTACTATACTTATAAGGTGCACAATTCAGCTTTTTTTATAAAGAGGTATATTTTATGAATACTTATAAATTATCAGACATGGGAACTTTTCAATTTTCTATTATGGTATGGTCATTTTGATTTTTTTTGCCAGGGAGTCTTTTCATAAGAATTATTAAATATATTTTTATACAAGTGTAATATGTCATATGTTATTATAACTAAATAATAATATTTATCATTATAACATTGAAAGAAAGTAAGATGATGCTATCACAAAATAGGGAACCATTATTTATCAATATTTCTTTTAATCTAATTCTAAACAAATTAAATAATTTTCATCATTTCAATTTTTTTCCAAATTATATTTTTTCAATTAATTTCAGTAAACTGAAAGAAGCTTCAGAATAAATAGCACTGAATTAATATCGAAGAGATTATAGCATTAGTAGATTGGGCTAAAAAAATATTTCACTATACATTTTGTGTTAAATTTCATAAGTTATTCATTAATGTAATGTTATTGTAATTTTAGTTATTAGAATTACGTACATAACATATATTTTCTAAAATAATTAAGAAATGTTTTATAATCCTAAAAAATTTACATTCCTTATTTTGAAAATTAATTTTTAATCCAATTAAAAAATTAAGATACATAGCGGTTGAAATTGTAAATAAAAAATAATTCAATTAATGATAAAATTGACATTGAAAATAATAAAATATAATTCAAAAATTAAATAAACTATATTTATTTTGGTTGTGTTCAGGGTCTAGCTTTAAAAAATAATTTTAATAGATAAATTTTGAAAATTAATCAATTATAAATTTTATTATTTTTAAAAGAAAAAAGTAAATTCAATTTATCCATGAAGGGGTGATTTTCATGTGGACTTCTTAGTTTTTTGACTTTTTATTTTTATGTAATGTAGATAGTATAATTTAGATCGTTAGGTTTGATTTTCATGTGGTCTCAAGTTTAATTGAATTTTTCTTATTATATAGTTTAAATAGTATAATTTGAATTGTTAAGTTTCAATCTCAATTAAAAAAAATTATATTATTATAATCTCTTATTTTCTAAGCTATATTTGCATACTTATTCTAATTTTCTATCTTACATTATTTCAACAAATCTAATAATTTTGAAAATTTCTAAATTACATCATAAATTTTAGATTTTGTGGTTAAAATATCATAACAACTCTTTTTTACATTAGTCTAACTGAATAATCTACACATATATTATATACTACAAAGTTATAATTTAAGGGATATATAATAATAACAAATTTTATATTTACAAATTTTATGCTAAGTTAAATTTACATAAATAAATTTAAAATTTACAACATGCAAAACTAAATAATACGGAGTTTCATATTAAATTAAATATACTTTCAACTCTATTAATTCATTGTAAATTATTAATCTTATATAACATTTTACAATAAAAATATTATAAATTTTAGTTCATGTACCTCAATGACAAAAATCTACTAATCAACTTTGAATACTCTCTACGAACAATGATAAGTACTAATAATAACTAATAAATTAAAATATGAAATATAAAAAATTAATACACATCAATATATATAAAAAATAGATATACTAAATTACAAAAAATTATAAGAGAAACTTACCTCAAGTCCATTGCTTCTCCTTTGCAAGCATATGAATGAGAGAGGGAGGAGGCGTTAAGGGTTTATATAGGCGGACCCTTTATCGATGACAAAAAATTCTTGGTCGTCGGTGAACGTTTACCCTTCAACGATGACCAAATCATTGTTGAAGGCCTATTTTTTTTGGCAGAGAGGCCTTCAGTGACAACATTTGTCGTCGCTGAAAGGCGGACCTTTCAGTGACAATATATGTCATCGTTAAAGGCCTGTCTCAAAAATTAGACAAGGCCTACAATGAAGACAATTATCGTCACTGTAAGGTCTACCATTCAACTATGATAAATGTCATCACTATAGGTGATCCTCGAAAATTAGGTGAATCTTCAGCGACAACATTTGTCATCATTGAAAGTTGCATCTTTTAGTGACGACAGAGTCATCACTGAAGGCCTACCCAATTTCTGAGGTTGACTCTTTAGCGACGATAATTGTTATTGCTGAAGGGTAAATTTTCCTACCAAATTTCTTTTATGCTTTTAGTGACGACATTTATTGTCACTAAAACCTAATTTTTTCCCGCCACCATCTTTCGATTCCCTCTAAAAGTCATTTAGCCTTCACCGACGATAATGTTGTCAATAATACTTTTAGTGACGACTAAATTTTTGTTATTGCTAAAAGTGTCATCGTTGTTGTTTCTTATTCTTATAATATTTATAAATAAAATAATAAGGGTGACATTACCTAAGGTAAAGCCACCCAAGTTCATTATTTATTTAAAAAATTTTAATTATTTTATAAATAAAATTTTGATAATTTTGTAAATAATTTTTTATGTTTTTATTTTTGTTTTAATATATTTTATAATTATGAATTCAAAATTTATTTTTATTTACAATTATTTTTTACACCTATTAGAATAAATTAATAAAATTTGAAACTATAATAATAAAATGACAAATTAATATAAATTATAAAAATTGAAAACTTAATTTAACATTTTTTCTAAAGTAATTGCTACTTTTTATCTCAAAAAGAAGAAGTCATCTAATTTACATAAAAAATAAGTTTCTATAGGAAATAAAACGTCCTACCAAATAAATTTTGACCGCTCATTTGTTTAAGTAGCAAGTTATTTAATGTATTTATTTTATTATAGTTATAAATTTTTTGTTATTATATATTTATAATTTTTTATATTTATTGCAATATTCTTGTGCATGAAGCATTTAAGTAAAAATGACAATGAATTATTTTCAATCACCATAGATAATTTTAATGAAAAAAAAGTGGTTGAATATATTAATGGCAATGAAAAAATAAATTTTATTGAGTTGGTAGTGACATATTAATTGTTAGTTAAAAAATTTTAAAATTAAAATATGTAAAAAGAAGAGGTAATACTTCTAATTGTAATTTTGTGTATGTAAAAACATGTATATATCATTCTAATAATATTTATCTAACTCATCAATTTTATAAATGCTTATTTAATTATACATTTATATTAAAATAATATTTATATAATATATAATTTAGTTATAAAATGTGAAGTTTATAAGAAGTTTATTTTATTTTGTAAGAACTTTAATTTCTTACAAAAACTTATTTTTTGTGTGAACTACATGATTCCTCCTTTTTAAAGTGAAAATATAGTAAATTATTTAAAAATATATTAAATTAAGTTTTTAATTTTTATGATTTATTTTAATTCATAATTTCATTATTATAATTTTAAATTTCATTAATTTATTTAATTGAGTGTAGAAAGTTAATTATAAATAAAAATAAATTTTAAATATATAATTATAAAAAACATTAATAAAAATAAAATAATTATAAATAATAAAATTGTCAAAATTAATTTATAAAAATTACTAAAACTTTATTTATAAAATAATTAAAATGTATTAAAAAATAATAAACTTGGAGTGTTGTTACCCTAAACTCGAAATTTAAGGTAATGCCACCTTAACAAAACTTATTTTTTATTAAAAAGACAATACATTAAAAAATAGTTTTAAAATAATCTTATGTTAAAAAAAAAATTTTCTTGCAATATTATAGAGATTAAAAAGCACCTTATCGCGATAAACTTTTTACCAAGTTATAGGCAGATAGCATACCCTTACTATATTCTGCCATTATCATTACCTTGTACTAAAATGTACTTTTAGTTTCTTACTTGATTGGTCAAGCTAGTACTTTATACAATCCATTGGTACATACACTCAATGCCTTTCACCAACCCTTCCATTATACGTATCCTTTCCTATGTGTTCAAAATTAAACCAAGGCCTTAGTGCCTTAAAAACCACACCCTAAGAATTTCTACTTACTCTTCTCAACAAAATCCTAATAAAAGGTGCTCGTAGTTAAAACCCTCTCCCTAAACAATAAAAATAAAAATAAATAAGGAGAGTTTTATGATATAATAGGGCAATTTTATTGTAGACATATAATAGATGACATGGCATAATCTTAGGATATAAATAAAATAAGCTAGAATATCAACCATTGATTTGTTAGAATTGAATTATTGTTTTCACATGAAAAAGATTGAAATTCACTTATCTATAATTGCAAAGGAATCCTCCCTCCAACTGCAAAGAAGCCCTTACTTGTTAGTCTCAAGTGTCATCTTCATCGTTGAGCAACATGAGACACACGAGCATAGCTCTCTTCCCTTTCCTTTCTCTTTCTTTATGCCAAGTTGCAATTTTGTGGTTTGTTTTGGAGTCTAATTCATTGATTAATAGGCCTATTTCTTCATCGGTTTAGTCATCCGAGTATGTGTTTTTTCCTTCATTTCTTTTGTTTCTTTTGGGTGGAGAGATTAAGGTTTTATTCAATTTCTAATTTTCTCTTATACTATTTAGCTACAAAGACAACTTGGTGAACAAATTGAAAAAGCCATAACTTGATTTTTCTAAAATTTGAATATCTTCATAAAAAAATAATTTGAAATTTCAATCAAGTAATTATTTATTATTTACCTATCATGAAAATGATATTATAAATTAAGATATGTAATCTTTTCTATAGTAGTTGCGACTAATCATTAATTAAGCTTAAATTCCTAAGTGTTATAACTATTCCTTGTAGAGATTACAATTTTGATCTTCAAATAGCTATCATAAAAATGAGTCCCTTTAACAATAACCAAAAAGAGAAAAAGTAAGTTTCAAACTTTTTAGTATTTTCCACATAGGATGCTATTGATATTCAAAGTTAAGTGTATTTCTTGACATCTCTAGAAAATTAATTCAAAAAATAATATTTTGAATTTAAATGATTCAAGTATTAATTAGGTTTAATGTCAAATATAATAATGTCCCTCTTTAGTGTTTGTATTTTGAAACTATTTAGTGGCCATAAAATTTTATTTTTGGATTCCATTATCAAATGATCGAATTATAGATCAATAAAGTATTGTAATATGCTTAAGGTGTGGGACAATTGTAATTACCATTTAGGTGGTTATATTATAGACTCATAAAAACTTTATAAAATATGCAAGGTATAGTAAAATGGAAAATTTTGCTTTTCCTATTTTCATTGAACTTTATTGCATGTTCATACATTTATTTCAAAATCAAGATTTAAGTTAAAGGAAAGGGGAATTCAGGAATAAAGTTATATGCTAATTCTTAAATTTTGAATTTGTAATGTGTTATTTGGTTATGAAGCTACTCCCTTAGTGGTGATGATCGAACAACCATATATTTATTTTCTTTCGGATATTTTTTTTGCTTGACTTACAATCTGGTATTCTGATTTCATTTTTTATATGATCCATGATACTTATGAGTTTAATAATTTTTATAAAGAGAAATAGTATCTAAAAATAAATATTAAAGCTAAAAATGAAATATATATATTGATTCAATGCCAAAATTAAGTTTTTTAGGTAAACAAAAGAAAAAATATTTATTACAAAAGTTTAATAGCTTCTATTACTTGTTTTTTTTTTTTTTCATTTTGATAGTTTCTATCACTTGCTTCATTAGCAACCATATACTATTTTACAAAGATAACTTGGTTTTGTTAACAATCAATCAAAGCAAGCAACATCTTAAGTTCATTAGCACTTAAATTTGTATCTTTTTTGGATGTCTCAATTTATTTGTCTACTTATGAGTCTCAATGTTTGGAATTATGTTTGTTCTAAAGGCATTAAATTAGGTTACTTTAATAGTGTTAGATTCCCCATTAACTTTATAGTGCATTATATAGTTTAGATTAAAAGCACTCATTTCAGATAAACAACTAGTAGGATATTTTTTTCCTTTTGAACAAGTCTTAATCTATTGAATTGGATAATAGATGTTCATTGGCTTATTAGTACATTAATTAAGTAATTATGCTCCTTGAAATTTAAATAGCTTTCTTTGGATATACTTTATCAACTGTGATTGGACTTTTGTAGTTTTTTAATTTGAAATGAGTAAAGGAAATGGTATTCTTCATAATCCATAGTTCATAAGTGTCAATGAGAGTGTTCTATAGATTTAGCAAATGTAATAGTATTGGTAGTTGGCATCCCACTAGCAATTGTCATTGTCAAGAGATATTATAAAAAATTTCTAGGAAAATTTTAAAAATTTGTCTATTCAATGTTCTATATTTTATAACTTTTATTATAAAATCCACTAAATTCAAAGAAATTTAGTAAGTTTAAGCAAGAAGCAAGTTCAATTTTATTCAAGCTACTCCAAAACAATAAAGTAATTATGTATAGCCACTATGATATGTTAAAATTTTCTTTTGTGAAATTCCTTTGTAATTATCAAATAAAATGTTTAATTTATCTCCATTCACCTAGATAGAAGTAGATAATCAATTGGAAAAGGAAATATATGTTACTAATATTTCTTCCATAAAGGAAGCATATGTATAAATAAAATCATTGTTCAACATAACTCTAGTTTGCCTTTGTCCCTTCCTCTTTCTTAAATGTCATTTAATAAGTTTGATTGGTTCTATGCAAATCTAATGAAAGGATTAATGAATGCAAATGGCTAAACAACTTGGAAGATGAAAGGTTCTTAGAAAGGTTTTACTCTCACTCTAGCGATAAAGGATCAAACAACTATCCTATTTGATTATGTCTACTTTTGTTGCAAGCACTATTGCAAGTGGAAGCCTAGAACATGTAGCTTATGATAGTAATTTGTATTAATATCTACAAGAACTTGAGAATAATTGTTCATATCTATGTTAACTCATCTTATTGGAAAGTTGATTTATGAGTTTTATTTAGAAAGTTAATATTTCAATTATTATATATGATTGCATATGCACATTTTTCCTTCTTGACTTTGACTTTGGCATAAGGGTGGTTAAAAGGATCAACCATAAGTATAAAACTTTGTTTTTATTTTTTTATTTTTTTCCAAGTTAGGAGGTTAAGAATGATATACTTATATGAGCTCTTCTTCTCAAGAGTAGTTTCCTTTTTCTTTTTTTTCTTTTTTGAAATTTTTATGGTTTATTTCATGTAATTGTTATAGGAATTTGAGTTAATACCAAGTAGCATTCTTATTATGGTTCAAGTGAGTCTAATCAATTTATAAATGATTTGATTGCATGAAATGATTTAGAAGATCTTTAAGAAGTGTTTTACCTATGTCAATTTTGGTAAAGATTTATGATTATTCATTAGAAATGTCACAACTTAATATTATGAATGATGTTACATACATAATAGTTTCTCATGTTACAAACACAACAAAATCTCTCATACTTTTAACCATTTTGAATTTATTTAGGCCTTTAATTAATTGCATAAAATTATGTAAGAGATTTTTGTAGACAAATTAATTTTTTTTCCTTTTCTAATATGCAAAGTCTATGATGGTGGACATTTAGTGTTTAATTTGTGATAATTCACTAAAGAACAAGGAGAGAACTTTGATTTCTATTCTAATAAATCATTGTCATTTAGAAGTTGCTAATATCATCTTCTTAATGAATTTTATTATATTCCAATAGAAGTTTATAGGACAATAAAGAAAAATTTTGATAAGAAGATTGAATATTTCAACATAAAGTAGACTACATTGCGGTTAAACTTAAGTAGCGCAATACATTAATACTATAAAAAAGGCTAACACATTATATTAAACCACTAAGATTGAATTTATCAATGTAATGTAGCCTACATTACTAGAGAGAGTTTGTCCTACAATGTTAAAACCTCTAAGAAGTAGGGAATAACATGAGTTACTTGAATCATAATCACAATAATATGGTACAAATAAGAAGTTGGGTGTGTTGGTGTGTGTCCTAGAACCAATCATATAGATGATTGAAGTTATACACAATGTATTATATTTTATTTTAGGTAATTTAATTATTATATTTTATTTTTATAATTTTATTATTATTATGCATAATTTATAACTTAATATAATAATTATCCTTGGAATAGCTTTGCTATTCCTAAAATGTCCTAAGTCAAGTATTATTACGAAAAGGATAGTAATAATACATCGAGACTAGCATGTATAGTGACTGATGATTACGAATCATGGATATATGATATCAAGTCAATACATGAGTACATTGCTAGTGAACAATGTACTGGACTGACCCACTATGAGAATATTGCATGGATAGACATGTCATAAGTTATTCTCATATGATCACAAATACACATAAACCTTTAACCTGAAGTCATTACGGTTCCCTACATGAGGAATTACTCACTTTAATATTGTCTTATGTCACCTTTAATCAGGATGATAAGTAGGGCATTGATTGGGTGTGTCATAAATCGTGCAAAGGGAAGTGAGTGATGTAGATGGAATTTTGTTACTCTTGTATAAAAGAGAAATATCCTTAGGCCCATTGATTGAGTGAGACTTAGAAATGCATGGCCATGCTCAATTAAATTAATATGTGATATTAATCATTTATTTTAAGTTTACTCAGTATCAAGAAATATAAATTGAACATTGACGAGGATGACACATTCCATACCTCCAGTTCAATTTGGATATTATTACAAAAAGGGTTATGATGTAAAATGTTGATCATGTATTAGGTGGATGTCGAATCACAGACATTCTTACTACTTGAGTGGCAGTGATGTATTGCTAGATACTGCTTACTGTCTATGGCTCAATAATGAGTCATTATCAACGTAGTAAGAACCTACAAGTCACACAAAAGGAGTAGGAATAAGATAATAATTAATTAGACTTATTTTCGTGCATATATATATTATTAAGAATAATAAATTCGCGCTTTATATATATATATATATTATGTGATATTATTTAATATTAAAGTAATATCAAATAATTACATTATCAGATATTAGATAAATAAATTATGAGATAATATTATTTTGATATTTGATAACTATATGTAATTATCTAATAATTAAGATATTTATATTATGAGATAATATTATTATCTAATATTAGATAATTAATAGATAAGTCATATCTCTCCTCATTATCTCTAGGATAAGGATAAGATGAGTTGTTAAGTGTGATTAGGATTTTCGAAGCATTATCCTAGTAGGACTAGGATTATAGCTTGCCTAAGTTCTATAAAAAGGGACTTGAGGGCAGCACTTTAATAACACGCTCAAAGCTTCCATACAAACCTAAAATCACTCAGAAAACATCCAATCCTAATTCTTAGAAAGAAAAATGCATCCTAGCAGATTTGTAGAGGGTGATAGGTTGTTGTTCACTTCATATGGATACCGTAGAGATACCGTACCTTCCGACCGGTGTTTGATTCATCCGCTCTCAAGTTTTGATCAGTAGAAACACGAGTTCCCAATAGGCAAAACTCTAATCATTGATTTATGTCTTTTGCATGGATCCTAGGTAGAATTCGGATCAAATTTTTGAATTTTCGTTGCATATGGTAATCTGAATTCCTAACAATGGTATCAGAACTTCTTGCAAAAACATAATTCTGATTATGTGTTTTACCGTCTCTGATGAATATTTATATGATAAATACATGTCAAATCTATTTTGGTTTAAATCAAAAGTTACACGTTTTGATGAATGTTTATGTGATAAATTAATATCAAATTAGTTTCTGTTTAAACTAGATATATATGAGATATATGCAAACTTGTGTGTGGTTCTAATTTTATAAATATATATATGATATATATGATCTGAATTTTGAATCTGATTATCAATTGATGAGATTAATTATATGACTATGATCGTGCGTTTTTCTGCTTCATATTCAAATCTATTTTATGTGTAATTCTGAATTTTTCAAATGATAAACCCATGAATCTGTTCTAAATATGTGATGTTCTCTGTGTTTAATAGCATATAACCTAGTCAGCACAGAATTAATGTGATTAATTCTAAATCTGTAAGGACTTGTTTAAATTCATTAAGTTGAATCTGGTATATGAGGTATATGTATGCTTTAATTTAAACACGGCTGGATTTGTATTGATATAATTAAAATTATTCAAAGTGTTTGGATGTAAATCTTATTTTTAAACTATGATTTGAATGTCAATCATATAGTCAAATACATGTCAAATCTAAGGAGTTAGTTAGGAATGTCATTAGAAAATAGAATTTTGGGTCATATTATGTGACATTTTGATTTCTTTATTATGTGATGATGTTAATGAGCATGCATTTATTATGTGATAGAATGTGTTCCTACTATGTGATAGTTCTATTCATTGCATGATATATGATATACGGTAATCTATTTTATTCATTTACTTTATATGATATATGAGATATGCTAGATATATTGCATGAATAAATAGGCTAGTTATGATGAGATCTGATAATAATTAAGTTAAAATCCCCCATCTAAAATATTAAGTCAATAATAATTAATGATACTTTCCAATGTTTGGCACTCATCAAGGCTTCGATTGACATAAGGTAATGTCACGACCCACTTTTAATCGTGACCGGCGTGGATCCCGTTACCGGTTTCCACAAGCCTTAACTATTATTACTCTTTCTTTCTAATGAAAATTTTCAAATATGACAAGATCAACATACATATAGAACAATCTAATTTTATACTTATGTACATACAATTAATTCATCACATTATATAATTTATTAAAACTCTATTTGACTATTAACCCTAATCTTAACTGTCAAATATCTTAATCCAGGCGGTCTTTGATCCTCCATGGATGTTAACCTGAAAACATTGAATTAGAATAGAGTGAGTTCCACAAACTCAGTGAGCATATAACTACCACTATCTTACAAGTAATTGACTTAGATATATTAAAAAGTAATAACAAACCATCTTTTGGATTCCAAAGATATATGAAACCATATCCCAAAGTAGAGGTTCTGTGGCATAGTCATAGGAGTCTCAACTTTCTATCAACACACGAACCATATATTACCCATTCCGGGTAGGTATCATACACAAACATCCGCTAAGGCTCAAATATAAGCAAGTCATCGTAATCACATCATTAAAAAAAATCAATCACAAATAATTATCTTATGCCATATGCTCAAAATGAACACACACATAACTATTCTATAGTATCTAAATCAATTCTATACTCTTTAGCCATTAGCTAAATATTTCTCATCTGACTCTTCAATCCTTCTTACAATCTTCTAAATTGTTAGCCAAGGATTTCTCAACTGACTCTCAAATCGATTATATATCTATTCCATCTCTGTGTACCGGGAATTTCTCATCCGGATATCACAACATCCCTTCATCATAAATCATGATATTCAATATCATTGCTCTAGTACATTTCACCATTTTCCATATGCCTCATAAGGCTCAATTCATAATGTAGCAACTTCGCTAAAGCTTCACCCCAGTCTTCTCACTAAATTCAATATAAGTTCATATAAATAACTATTCAACCATCACGAGTCATTAAAGCATGTAACATAATCATTACAATTCTTTCACAATTAATTAATTGATGGCTACTAATGACATAACCGTACTTTTGCTACGCACTCTGACTCCTATCAATTATCATCAACTAATTATTCTTATATCATAAAACTAATTTCAAATAATAAGAATAAAATCGACATTGCTAATAATAATAATACCAATAAGTCACTTTATGTTAAGATAAAGTGAATGGTAAGATATATACTCACTTGGAATTAATAATCCATCTTAGAAGTTCCAAAGCAATTGAATTCAACTTGCATCTCGTCTTTAGTTCACCCAAAACGCTTATCACACCTCTAATGGCAGTGAAAGTATTGCCGGAAATCGTAGCGACTCTTCGGAGTCAAGGAGGACCAACAGCTCCGCACCGCTGCTAAACCGACAGCGGCTCCATAACCCCTCCCTCACTCAGTAAGCTACAATTCGGTTCAACCAGGAAGCACTCCACGAAGAGCTATAGCGTCAGCTACCGAAAAGAGACCCAGGGTAGAAAAAGAAGAGCCGCTCTACTACTATTTACCGCTTCTATTCAACGTCGATCAAGCACCGTCCAACATGAGGTAGTAACAAACAGGGGAAATTTAACCCTACAGTATCCTCACTCGGCTTTGTCCCGTTATTCCTACGGTCATGCTAATTGTGCTGCAACACACAGCGGCCACAGATGGAAAGGAATTCCAACAAGATAGGAACAAGCTACAGGAAGAAGAGAAGGAGATTGCTGGATGAGGAAAGAAGATAGGGAGAGGGTGGTGAAACAGGAGAGAGGCGGCGATGCTAGAAAGAGCAAAACCCGTGGCCTCCTGCTCTTCGTATAGCTTCATTCGCCTCCAGCAGCAACCACGGTTGGCGACACGGCAACAAAAATGGCAGTACCCAAGTCCGTGCAAGGTAGCAGCAATTGGGTTTCCCTCAAGGTGCCAGCAAGCTTTCTCACAGAGAGAAGAAAGAGAACCCGTGAAAGGAGCTCTTTATTGTGTACCAGCAGCCCCCTTTTTCTATAAACATTCCATAGCTTACAGGAGTTCTCCTGTGACAACAAAAACAACTCATTTTTCATGTTTTCCCCCTTTATGGACGGATAATAGCAACAGTGGGTTAGAAAATTGAGCTCCATGTGGTGCCTTTGTTTCCTTCCGTTTAACCTCTCCTTGCCACTGTGTTTAGCCGTAAAATGCAGCTCCCTTCACGCCCTCACAATCAACAACTAAATAGAGACAACAAGCAGAGGAGCAGAGAAGACCGGTGGTGAAGAATGACATTAAGCGGACATGCAGCAGCTATAAACAGAAGCAACGACATGGAGAAAGAGAGGGAGAAAAAGCGACAGCAACAGCAGCAGCTTTGTCTAGCTTCTCCCCAAGCTATTCCCACCAATTATTCCTCATGCAAACGGACAACAACTCAACGAAAATGCCACCAGCAAGGCGATGTACAGTGGTGCAACATCATGGCCAAGGAAGGCTGGTTTCGTCACTGAACAAGGAAGCAAAAGAAAGAAATAGGCAACGGACAGAGAAAATGAAAGAAAAGAAAGATAGTGTGTATTATGCCGATGGCAAAGAGAGAGGGCTGAATAAAAGAGGGAGAAAAGGGTGGCGAAGAACAAACTAGAAGAAGCTAGAAAACATGAGAGAGAGAAAAGAAACGAGAGAGAAGGGAAACCAGAAAAATTTGGCCCCTCTTCATGAGGGGGAGAAGTCCAGAAAAATAGAGAAGTGCTATACTAGAGTTCCACGTGTGTCATGTAATTTCCAGGCACATTTAAGAAGAAAAAGGCGGTGAAATGTGAAATTCTGGATAGAGCAAGAAGCTACTGTCTGAATTATTAAGAGGAGAGAAGCGGTGAGGTGACATGCAATAATTAAAATGTGCTGGAAAAGAAACAAGGCAACCAGCATAAAAAAAGAAGAATATTAAAATCAAGAAATAGAGGGGTACCGATTTTATGCTAAAAAAATCAAGATTATTCCATGTAATAATTATTTTCAATCATTTCTTTATAACTTCTAGAATAATTACTTTCAATGAATGAGAAATTCATTATAAAAATAATCATATAAAAATAATTAGCTTTCACATATTTTTAGCATTATTATTTTACGATCTCAAAATTCTCTGAAGGAAAAGAAATTTCAATTCAATCACTAATCAATTAAATACATATTCATAAATGTAAAAAAAAAATTATAAAACTAAAATTTTGGGATGTTACAGGTAGGTTTGCCAAAGTAAGGTACCTTGTTTATCTTGGTGAGATGCTACTGGATAATAGTGATATCCTAATGTTAGATATTGGGTCCGACTTAACTAGGATATCTCAATGGGATTGAGACCTAGAGGCATAGAGTTAGGCTTTAATTTATAAAATGGACTAGAACAAGTGTTGTTTACCTAACTATCCAAGAGTTGTATATGATACAATTGGCAAGTGTTACTTACTTAAATAACTAAGTTTTAAGTGATTAGCCAAAGTTAACTTAAGGCTTGGTGAAATATGGATCTTAGCCTACTAGAAAGCTTAAACAATATGATTTCCGAATTAATAGTGAGAGCTATTAATTTGAATGAAATAGTGGGAGGTACATTTAATAAAAGACCTTATTAAATGTTTTAAATTTAATACTTACTTTGCATATTTCTGTTGTAGATAACCAATGGCTAATACATCAAATAACTTATCACTGCGATCTGTCCTTGAGAAGGACAAAGTAAATGGGACAAACTTCCTGGACTGGTACAAGAATTTGAGGATAATCCTCAAATATGAGTGCAAAATGTATGTCCTAGAGGAACCTGTTCCTCAAGAGCCTGAAGCTACTGCCCCTCGAGCTCAAAAGGATGCTTATAAGAAGCATCATGATGACGCATTAGATGTCGGTTGTCTCATGTTGGCTACCATGGACTCTGAGCTTCAGAAGCAACATCAGAATATGGAAGCTTATGACATGCTTGAGCATCTTAAGAAGCTTCATGAAGGCCAAGCTCAGCATGAGAGGTTTGAGGTGACAAAAGCCTTGTTTTAGTGCAAACTGGCAGAAGGAAACCTTGTTGGGCCTCATGTACTCAAAATGATTGGGTATGTTGAGAACCTTGAAAGATTGGGTACTCCACTAGGTCAAGAGTTGGCCACTGACTTAATTCTGCAATTGTTGCCATAGAGTTATGGTCAATTTATCATGAATTACAACATGAATGAAATTGACAAACCACTGCCAGAATTGTTAAGCATGTTAAGAACTGCTGAACAAAATTTGCAAAAGACTAAGCCTAATACTATAATAATGGTTCAAAAGGGCAAAGGCAAAGGAAAAGATAAGGGCAAAAACAAGAAGGATTCCAAATCCAAAGGCAAGCCCAAGTCTAAATCCTTTGCGCTGAAACCAAAAGGGGGTGTGGCTAAGGAAGGGACATGCTTCCATTGCGGTCAAACCGGACATTGGAAAAGAAACTGTAAGGTCTATCTGGAAGATATGAAAAAGAAGAAGGGAAGTGAGACTTCCGCTTCAGGTATATATGTTGTAGAAATTAATGTTTCAACTTCTATATCTTGGGTATTAGATACCGGATGCGGTTCTCACATTTATACAAATGTGCAGGAATTACAAAGGAGTAGGACTCTAGCTAAAGGTGAATAAGACCTACGAGTTGGCAATGGAGCAAGAGTTGTTGCGCTAGCTGTAGGGACATATTATCTATCTTTACCTTCTGGTTTAGTAATAGAATTAGAGGATTGTTATTTTGTACCTGCTATCAGCAGGAATATTATTTCTGTTTCTTATTTGGACAAGAAAGGTTTTTCATTTATAATGAAGGACAAAAGTTGTTCAGTTTATTTAAATGAAATGTTTTACTGCAGTGCACAAATGTTCAATGGGCTCTATATTCTTGATCTTGAAATGTCTGTCTATAACATAAACACTAAGCGATTCAAATCAAATGATTTAAATCCAACTTATCTCTGACATTGTCGTTTGAGCCATATAAATGAGAAGCGCATATCCAAGCTTCATAAGGATGGATTCTTAGATTCATTTGATTTTGAATCATATGAAATATGTGAATCTTATTTTCTAGGAAAAATGACTAAAATACTATTCACTGGACACAGTGAAAGGGCTAATGATCTATTAAGTCTCATACATACTAATGTATGTGGGCATATTAGTTCACCTGCTAGAGGAGGTTTCCAGTACTTCATTACATTTACTGATGATTTCAATAGATATGGATATGTGTATCTTATGAAACACAAATCAGAATCCTTTGAAAAGTTCAAGTAATTCAAGAATGAAGTGCAAAACTAACTTAGTAAAAGTATTAAAACACTTCGATTAGATCGAGGTAGAGAATACTTAAGCCAAGAATTTGATGACTATCTAAAAGAGTGTGGTATAGTATCACAACTCACTCCACTTGGAACAGCACAATGGAATGGTATTTCAAAAAGGAAGAATCGTACCTTGTTAGTCATGGTACGATCTATGATGAGTCATATAGACCTTCCAATTTCCTTTTGGGAGCATTCTCTAGAGACAGCTACTTTTACGCTCAACCGTGTTCCCTCTAAAATGGTTCAAATGACTCCATATGAGATATGGACTGGGAAATGTCCCAACTTGTCTTTTATAAGGATTTGGGGTTGCGAGGCCTATGTAAAATGTCAAGTTTCTGATAAGCTTGGACCCAAATCGAAAAAGTGCTACTTTGTAGGGTATCCTAAGGAAACTAAGGGATATTATTTCTATAATCCTTGTGAAGGTAAAGTGTTTGTTGCACGAACTGGTATTTTTCTGGAAAGAGAGTTTATCTCTAAGAAAAACTGTAGGAGAAAAGTAGAAATCAAAGAAGTGCGAGACTCACAAAGTAACACTAAACCTATAAAAGAGCCTGAAAAAATACCACAAGATGTTGTGGGTTAGGAACTAGTTCAAGTAACACAAGGCCTACGTAAGTCTGGTAGGATACACTATGAGCTCGAGAGATATGGATTTCTTATAACTCAAAATGGTGATATTTTGCTCATGGATCAAGATGAGCCTACAACTTACCAAGAAGCTATAAAAGGGCCAGACTCTGAGAAGTGGCTTGAGGCCATGAAATCTGAGATGGATTCCATGTATACTAACCAAGTATGGACTTTGGTTGATCCACCTGAAGGGGTAAAACCCTTTAGGTGCAAATGGATTTTCGAGAAGAAAATCGACATGGATGGTAACGTGCAAACCTTTAAGGGACGATTAGTCGCAAAAGGTTATAGGCAAGTTCATGGTATAGACTATGATGAGACTTATTCCCCAGTTGCCATGCTTAAATCCATTCGAATTTTTCTTGCTATTGCAGCTTTTCAAAATTATAAAATTTGGCAGATGGATGTCAAAACTGCTTTTCTTAATGGAAAGCTCCTCAAGGATGTGTACATGACACAGCTCGAGGGTTTTGTCATTCCTAAAATTGCTGGAAAGGTATGTAAGTTACAACGATCCATTTATGGATTAAAGCAAGCTTCACGAAGTTAGAATCTTTGTTTTGATGAGACAATCAAAGAATTTAGTTTCATAAAAAATGAAGATGAATCTTGTGTTTACAAAAAGGTTAGTGGGAGCACAATTATTTTTCTTGTATTGTATGTGGATGACATACTACTCATCGGAAATGATATCCCTACACTGCAAATAGTAAAGACTTGGTTAGGGAATTGTTTCTCGATGAAAGACTTAGGTGAAGCTACCTATAACTAGGTATTAAGATCTATAGAGATAGATCAAGAAAATTGCTTAGCCTAAGTCAAAATACATACATAGATAAAGTGTTAAAACGGTTTAACATGCAAGAATCTAAGAGAGGATTTTTGCCTATGTCGCATGGCATAAATCTGTCCAAAGCTCAGTGTCCTTCGACACAAGATGAGAAGGACCACATGAATAAGATACCATATGCATCAGCAATTGGATCTATCATGTATGCCATGATATGTACTCGTCCTGATGTCTCGTATGCTTTAAGAATATCCTTAAGTATTAGTCAAATCCAAGTGAACCTCACTGGACTGCCGTTAAGAATATCCTTAAGTACTTAAGAAGGACTAAGGATTCATTCTTAATATATGGAAGAGAGGAAGAACTTGTTGTAAAAGGTTACACTGATGCCAGTTTTCAATCCGACAAGGATGACTTTAGATTGCAGTCAGATTATGTATTTAGCCTAAATGGTGGTGCTATGTGCTGGAAGAGTTCAAAGCAGGAAATAGTGGCCGACTCTACTACAGAGGCTTAGTATATTGCTGCATCTGATGCGTCAAAAGAGGCTGTTTGGATCAAAAAGTTCATTACTGAACTTGGCGTTGTTCCTAGCATTGTAAACCCAGTGGATCTCTATTGTGACAACAATGGAGCCATTGCACAAGCCAAGGAACCCAAATCTCACCAGTAATCCAAACATATACTTAGGCGCTTCCATCTCATTTGAGAAATCATCGATAGAGGAGATGTGAAGATATGCAAAGTACCAAGTGATGATAATATCGTTGACCTACTGACAAAGCCTTTAGCGCAGAAAAAGCATGATGATCATACTATGTCACTTGGTATTAGATACATGAGTCATTGGCTCTAGTCCAAGTGCGAGATTGTTGGTATGTGTCCTAGAACCAATCATATAGATGATTGAAGTTATACACAATGTATTATATTTTATTTTAGATAATTTAATTATTATATTTTATTTTTATAATTTTATTATTATGCGCAATTTATAACTTAATATAATAATTATCCTTGGAATAGTTTCGTTATTCCTAAAATGCCCCTAGTCAAGTATTATTACGAAAAGGATAGTAATAATACATTGAGACTAGCATCTATGATGACTGATGATTACGAGTCATGGATATATGATATCAAGTCAATACATGAGTACATTGCTAGTGAACAATGTACTGGACTGACCCACTATGAGAATATTGCATGAATAGACATGTCATAAGTTATTCTCATATGATCACAAATACACATAAACCTTTGACCTGAAGTCATTACGGTTCCCTACATGAGGAATTACTCACTTTAATATTGTCTTATGTCACCTTTAATCAGGATGATAAGTAGGGCATTGATTGGGTGTGTCATAAATCGTGCAAAGGGAAGTGAGTGATGTAGATGGAATTTTGTTACTCTTGTATAAAAGAGAAATATCCTTAGGCCCATTGATTGAGTGAGACTTAGAAATGCATGGCCATGCTCAATTGAATTAATATGTGATATTAATCATTTATTTTAAGTTTACTCAGTATCAAGAAATATAAATTGAACATTGACGAGGATGACACATTCCATACCTCCAGTTCAATTTGGATATTATTACAAAAAGGGTTATGATGCAAAACGTTAATCATGTATTAGGTGGATGTCGAATTACATATATTCTTACTACTTGAGTGGCAGTGATGTATTGCTACATACCGCTTACTGTCTATAGCTTAATAATGAGTCATTGTCAATGTAGTAAGAACCTATAGGGTCACACAAAAGGAGTAGGAATAAGACAATAATTAATTGGACTTATTTTCGTGCATATATATATTATTAAGAATAATAAATTCTCGCTTTATATATATATATATATATATATATATATATATATTATGTGATATTATTTAATATTAAAGTAATATCAAATAATTACATTATCAGATATTAGATAAATAAATTATGAGATAATATTATTTTAATATTTGATAACTATATGCAATTATCTAATAATTAAGATATTTATATTATGAGATAATATTATTATCTAATATTAGATAATTAATAGATAAGTCCTATCTCTCCCCATTATCTCTAGGATAAGGATAAGATGAGTTGTTAAGTGTGATTAGAATTTTGGAAGCATTATCCTAGTAGGACTAGGATTATAACTTGCCTAAGTTCTATAAAAAGAGACTTGAGGATAGCACTTTAATAACACACTCAAACCTTCCATACAAACCCTAAATCACTCAGAAAACATCTAATCCTAATTCTTAGAGAGAAAAATGTATCCTAGCAGATTCGTAGAGGGTGAGAGGTTGTTGTTCACTCCGTGTGGATACCGTAGAGACACTGTACCTTTTGGCCAGTGTTTGATTCATTCGCTCTCATGTCTTGATTAGTAGAAATACGAGTGCCCAATAGGTAAAACTCTAATAATTGATTTATGTCTTTTGCATGGATCCTAGGTAGAATTCGGATCAAATTTTTGAATTTCCGCTATATATGATAATCTGAATTCCTAACAGGGTGATGCATAGTAACTTTATGCCTCAACATAAATAAATTTTGGTGATGCTAATAAGGTTTTAGCATTCGCCTAAATAGATAATCATCTTCATAAGTTAGAATCCAACATTCTAATCTCTAATGCAACCTCTTAGTGTGATTGAGTTATTCCAAATATCTTGATCAGTCAAAAAATGACTTCTTTTTCCTATCTCAAATGCTTTTCAAGGCTTATCAAAGAAAAGGCACTCTCTAATAGCCTTACCCCCCTAATAGAGAAAGATCAAAGAGTTCTATAGCCAAATAAGAAATAAAAAATAAGCTCATATTATGAAAAAGTAAAATTTTAGTTCATACAATGTTACTTCTACAAAAAAAAAGTAACCCAAAATAAATATTGGATGTAATAAAAAATAAATTACCAAGTGCATTTATGGGCATTTTATTTGTTACCCTTACACAATTAGGGATACCAACATCTTTACTTGGTGCTTTTACATTGAGAACAACAAAAAAGTAAATTGTCCTTTGAACAAAATGCCCCTAAGTTGTAAGAATGGAGCCACGCCTAATAGTACTTAATTTAATGCAAAGCAACATGAAAATTACTATAGTATTCTTAACTCTAATCTAACCTTTGAGCTAGCCATGAATAGTCCCAAAGTGAACATTTTAAGATGGAAAAAGCAAATGGAAGAAAGAAAATACTTGGCAAATAGCTAGATGCATGAGGCTTAGGCTATTATTCACAAAAATAGTGCTATTAAAGCTAATAAATAAGGCATGATCAAAGTCCTAATCAAATCTATCTAATGGTGAAAACCCAATGATACAATATTGTACACTTGTCTATGCCTTCTCAATCAGTAATGAAAATACATCCTTCTAGAACTAAACATAATAATCCTAAGGAAAGTAGGACAAAACATAAAATTGATAGCAATAAAACTATTGCAAATACATAGAACTCAAAGATAACATTTCCTTGGAATACTATGTCAATCATACTTGCACACTTGACATTTTTATACAAAATGAGACCACTAAATATCCAAACAAACTCATATTGACAAAATTGTATTATTAAATATCAATAATAGCCATTGGTGTGGATTTGAAAGAAAATAAGATTTTGTTTATACATTAACTTAAAGTGATGCACCTATTAAAATTAAGGAATTTCAAATTGATGCTATGAAATAAATTTATTACATAAAACACATAAAACTACCTCTACCAATATAAGTGATTAATCCTCAAAAAGGGCAATCACCTCTTAAGAGATCACATGATCCCTAATTTGCAAGTTTCAATTATTAAGTTTAGATTCAAGAGTGAAGTAACTTGTAAAGATATATTAGCTTATAATCCTATAAATTTTACTCCATTAATTATAAATCATAACCAGATATAATTCAATACCAAGCTTAATAGATAAAGAAAAAGTTATTAATAAGATTTAAGTCTTAAGGTGTTCGATTAACTCAGATGAACAAAGGTAAATTTCATATGTTAACCAAAAACCTTTGAGGATCCTCCATAAAAAGAGCATTGTCTTTATCCTATCAATAATTTTGCGGTCATATGTTATAGGCATGTAAAATGAGCAAAAAAATCTGCTAGCAATATGTGCAATTGTGGTCATGGGTGGGGTTGGACATCCTTATTTGGAGTTCATAATATATTATTATTGTGTTACTCTCAACAACAATATTTTCTTTTTCATTTTTTCAAAGCAATGTATCTATACTAGTATATAAAGAAGGCTACTCTCTTTAATGTTTATTTTTCGTTTATCCATAAAATCAAATATAATACTTATTTATTCTAAATGTAAGCAGATTAAACATTAATTTTTAATTATTTTAAATATAAAATAACTATACATTAAATAAAATTAATTTTTTTGTAACATTATTTTAATTCAAACTCATAACATTTAAAATAAGATGATGATATGGCACCACCAAGTTACCTAATTTGACAATAACTTTATGAAACATTAAAAGGGGATCGGAATAGTTAGACTCCACTTTTTTATCTTCAAAAGAATTAATATTTATTTAGTTTAAATTTGATAAAATGTGGACAACTCTATAATCTTTAATTTATAAAGATAACTTTGTAATTTATTTCTTCTCTCTCTCACCCTCTTGCAATTATTTCAAATTGTAATTAAAAATTATCCTTATTTTGAATTTGTAACTTTTTACAATTATATCTTATCAATTTTAAGTAATTCTTCTCTCTTTCTCTTTCACCCTCTTGCAGTTAGTTCAAATTATAATTAAAAAATTATCCTTATTTTGATTTCTTAACTTCCTATAATTATATCTTATCAATTTCTAAAGAAACCAATATTTATTTATTTATTTCAAATATGATAAAATAAGGATAACTTTGTAATCTCACATTTATTTCAAATAGTAATTAAAAATTCTCTTTATTTTGAATTTGTAAATCCCTACAATTATCTCTTATCAATTTTAATTGATTCTTCTCTCATATTTATTTTAAATAGTAATTAAAAATTATTCTCATTCTAATTTTGTAACTTTCCACAATTATCTCCTATCTATTGGTTCTTCTCTCTCTCTCTCTCTCTCTCTCTCTCTCTCTCATGCACATTTATTTCATATAAGAAATAAATATTATCTCTATTTTAACTTTATAACTTCCTACAATTATCTCTTTTCTATTTTAACCAAATCTTCTCTCTCTCGCTCAAGATATACCAAATTCTAAAATCAATTTCTTATTCTATCTCAACATTTTCTTCTAATTTTCTTTCATTAGCATGAACTCTTATTTACTCCTTGAATGTGTTTCCTCTCCCTCTTTTGATATGCACAAACTTTTAATAAGTGATAGGAGTTCTCTATTAAAGTGAAAATATATTTTCTTTTTCTAATGAAGTATAAATGAATTGTATGAAGATATCAATTTGTATTTTTTTATAATTATATATTTTATAAGAGGTACAAAAGCTGTCATTTCATATAAGAATATTAATTTGGTGCCTGTCAAATCTATTTATAGTATTTAATCTATTTGTTATTGTTTGTATGGCTTCTATTCAAATTCATGCATAATGTTTTTCACTTTTCATAAAACAAATTTTTTTAACATTGAGAATAAATATAAGTATGATTTCAAGATTTATTAAGCCCAAAAGATGTATTTTTATTTAAAAGATTAAAATGACTCAAAAAAGAAGATTTTAAAAAATTTAACATAGTATTGGTAAAAAAAAAAATAGGGTGGTCCTTAAATTCTACAAAGCACTTACATTTGAAATTAAATTATAAAGATAGAATGTTGGTATCCTTTGTGAATCACTTTATTTCACTTTATTTATAGTCCCAATGATGAATCAAATTTAAATTCTTATAAATAACATATATGGAGTAATGAAAGTATGAGGATCAAATTATTAGAAAAATTTTAGATTGAGCCTTAGGCAACCTTATGTAAAGACTATAATTTTTTTTGAACTAAAGTATCTCATATTTTGCAATAAATCAAATCATATTTCTGTATAAATCAAATCATATTTCTGTATACTTAATACTTAATTGTGTAGAAATTAAGTCTTGCATCTTTTAAATTCATATAAGCCATATTGCAAGATGATTCTTGAAAGCTAGGAGTAAAATTGGCATGAAATAAATCAATTAAAACTAATTAGGGTCATTGGCTAAAATTTCTAATGAAAACTAATTTGTAATAGGATTTTTTTTCATTCAATTATATGAATTGAACAACATATTTAATTATATATATATTGATTTTCTAGGAAAATATCATTGTTTGATTAAAAAATATAATCAATAATTAATAATTAAAAGTAATGATTAAATTTTTCTTCTTTTTTTGAAAAAAGCCTTTGAGCATGTGCGAAAGCACTTATGAAAAAATTGGTGCGTACATGTATGTATGTGTATTGTGATCATTGCATTAAACAATAACCATAATCATTATTATAATTCGTACTAAGATCTATACTTGTACAATAGAGCAATGAGTGTCACCGGTAATAATGGATTTGAATTACGATTAAGTTCGCAATTCTAATTTTATTATAATAAATAAAATTGGGGAGAAATTTTAAAAAAAAAAAAAAAAGAAATGTGATTATTGCAGTGTTAGATTGCGACTGCAATACATTTGGTAACAGTAATATTGCCTACAATCATATGATTGATCTGCAATTTAGAAGCTCGTTGATAATTTCAATATAATGTGCTCTTTTGCAGTATAAATAGAGAAGCCAGGATCGAACATGAATTCATTCATCTCCTAATCATTTTCTTCTACGTTACCTTTCTCATTTCTCCAAACCTTTTTGCAAATTATGGATTATGCTAATGTCTCTTTGTTGTCGCAGCTTCCAACCTTTTGGTTTTCTCTTTTCTTCATACTTGCTAGCTTTATGCTCCTCGCCCTACAGGCAAGAAACAAAAACTGCCCCCAGCTCCCAAACCATGGCCTATAATTGGTAACCTTCCTGAAATGCTTGCAAACAAGCCTACATTCCAGTGGATACACAACCTAGTAGACCAATTCAACACTGAAATCATGTGTATTTGCCTGGGAAATGATCAAGTAATTTGCGTTAAATGCCCTATGATTGCACAAGAATTCTTGAATAAACAAGATGCTGCCTTCGTATCGCGACGCCAAGGTGCATGTCCACTGATATTGTCTCGAGTGGATATTTGACGACAGCTCTCGTACCATACAGAGAACAATGGAAGAAAATGAAAAAAAAAAATCGAGAGTAAGGAAGTTCCTTCTCCAATTAAACATCAATGGTTGCATGACAAAAGGATTGAAGATGCTGATAATCTTGTAAACTACGTCTGCAATTCATGCAAGCATCCAGAAAATGGAGGTCTTGTCAATGTGAGGATCGCTGCACAGCATTACTGCTGGAATGTGATAAGAAAAATGGTTTTTAATAAAAGATACTTTGGGATTGGAAGGAAGGATGGAGGTCCTGGGTTTAAGTAGGCAGAGCATGCAGATGCACTTTTCACTGTTCTTTTGGATGGCCACGAGCAAAAGGTGAAGAAGGCCTTGAAGATCTTAAACAAGTATCATGATCCTATAATTGAAGACAGAATTCAACAATGCAAGAATGGATTAAAGGAAGAACAAAAGGACATGCTTGGTGTTCTTATCACATTGAAAGATGTCAATGGTACTCATTGTTGACGATCAACCAAATCAAGGCTCAAATTATAGTAATTCTCGACTTCTCTCATGTTAAATTGTCAGTTTGAAGCCCTTTTTAACACCTGTTGCTGCATTTGGTGTTTTTTTGCTGATCTAAATTTGAACCCGGGGTATTATATGTCTGTGGTAGTATCTAACTCAAAAGGTCAAAATATAAAATTTTTGCAGGAATTGATGCTTGCAACAATGGACTAGCCATCAATTGCGGTAGAATGGACGATCGCAGAAATGATCAATCAACCTGAGTTGCTTGGAAAAGCTTAGATAAAGTGGTTGGAAAGAAGAGGCAAGTTCAAGAATCAGATTCGCCTAAGCTCAACTTTGTCAAAGCTTGTGCAGGAGAAGCCTTTCGCCTTCATCCAATTGGGCCTTCCAATCTTCCCCATGTTGCTATGAAGGACACAACAATGGAGAATTACTTCATCCCAAAGGGAAGCTATGTGTTGCTAAGCAGAAACCGGAATCCCAATGTTTGAAATTATCCTCTCAAGTTCAATCTCCAACGACACATAATGGAGGATGAATCAGATTTTGTTTTGACCGAACCGAATTTACAGTTCATATCATTTAGTATGTGAAGGCCTGGCTGTCCTGGAATTATGCTTGGCAGTTCAATGATTGTGATGTTGTTTGCCAGGTTGCTTCATGGCTTTACTTGGAGTGCAACTGCCAATGCGTCCGGAACAACCTTGCTGCGTCCAGTGATGATATTTTACATGTTGACCAACTTGTGGCCTTAGGCAAGCCAAGATTACCAGCGGATTTATACGTTGGAATTAGGTCTTAAGATAAACCTCAAATTTGGAGAGTTATTTGGTTAGGTAATTAAGAAAGTTAATGAATAAGAATATCGGTGGATTTTTATGTTAAAAATTAGATTTCGAGATAAAGTTCGAATAGATAAACAAGAGCGATGATTTTATGGACTTAAAAAAGTCCAATTTAATTGCCACGAACATCGCATATGCCGCTGTTTTAAAGTCTTATCCTAATCGCTTGAATGTCAAAATGCAATAAAAAAAAGTTGTGATAATTACAATTAAATTAGAAAGCTGTCAATCCTTTAGGTTTTTTTTTTTTTTGCGTAATAGTAAAAATAATTAAACCACTAAATATACATACAATAAATATAGATTGAAATACAATAAAAAAACATAAAACTTTCAAAAAATATTATATATTACTTCAAGTTCTTTAATAATTTTCTGCTACTTCTGTGCCCTTAGACCCCTAAAATATTTTATCGTAGTTGAATCAGAAAATATGTGTTTTAATATTCGATATCGGCAATGAATCAAAATGGTACTAGAGTTACAATTTTGCTACACCTTGTTCATTAGAACAAGATGATTATTCTTCTCTTTGCTACAATTTCTTAGTGTAGTCTGACCCAATGGGGCCTCTTATTGCTTTGGGAAATTTTTCTTCCTTTGCATCAATGGATTTTGATACAAAATTTTGGGTGTGAAATAAATTATGTAATTTTCTTTTAGAAATTTTTTTGCATCATTGCATAATATTAACAGAAAAATATTTTTAACCTTCCTTAAGTTTTAACAAAATTATGCGGACTCCCCATAATTTCAAAACTATATAAATCTTTTTTCAAATACAAAAGTACTTCATTTGAACTCAAATTCAAATCTTTTATTAGTAAAATAATGAGAAAAGATAATTAGTAACTCAAATTAAACAATATAAATTATTTTAAGTAATTTATGATCAAATATATACTTTAATTAAGTTTAAATAGTAGAAAAATTATTACACTTAATCAAAATTTAATTTTTTTATCAATCATATTTTAGTAATTTAAACTTAATCAACACATTTTTAACACAAAATAATTAAAATATTTTATATTATCATATTTGAAGTATATACTTATTTTTTCCTCCAGTTTACAATGAAAATTTTAAATTTAAATTTAAATATAGCATTATATATATATATATATATATATAAAGAAGTGTCTGTGTAGGTTTTAAAATTAAAGTGATGGTTCGCATGGTTGCACTAAAATTAAAGGAGTTACTTCCCTCTAATGTTAAAGCATAACTTTAAAAATTTTGAAAGTCACAGCCCCTAAACCTGTTAAAGGCTTCACCAGTGTTCTTCACGTCCTCAAAGGCTGTCAAATTTTCATCTAAAGCCAAGGTATTCTCATGACAGTTCAACTCACATATACGAAACATTTCTGTGAGAAATTATTCACACATGCAATTATGATTTTAAACATGTATAATTGCAATCACGGCGCTAAAAATTATGGAAAAAATATATTAAAGAAAGGTTTTTATCAATGAAAAATTACAAAAAAAAAATTATTATTATAAAATAATTAGAAAAACAATATTATGTGCAATATTGATAAATCTAACATCCAATTTGTGTCAGAATAGATACAAACAAGTTGAAAACAATAAAGAAATATAAAATTAATAATTTCATTCTTTAAATTAGAGGTCATTTGTAAAATATTTTTTGAATTATATAAATTTATAGTTTTGCTTTGAATAATAATTCATATGTATAATTTATGTATAATTTTATCTTCCAATCATGCAATTTAGAAATAGAATAATCTACATCACGAAACCATACTATATATGCAAATTATTCTTCAATGATGAAATTATAATTTTATATAATTTAAAAATTATTTTATAAATATCTTATAATTTTTTTAAAAAAAATACTTTATATATACAATTTTATACGTCAATCATATAATTCAAGAACAAAATTAGTTATAGTGATAAACACACTATATGTATTGAGTATTATCCAAAAATAAAATTATAATAAAATTATAATTTTATTTAATTTAAAAAAATATTTTATAAATATTTTGTAAATTAAAATTTGTTAATTTTATCGGTAAAATAATCCGGGCGAGAAGTTCACTGCAAGGAGGACAGGACGAAGAAAGAAACCGGTTGACTTGAAACCGGAAGAAGGTAAAGTAGATTTTCTACTTAGAAGACCCATGATCAACAACTCAATTAATAAACATTTTTTTAGAGAATTTTGGTCCGTCTGTTCACCAGAAATTGCTTTTAGTAGAAAGGTCAAATTTTTTAATAAGCCTTACGAAGGCAGCAAACTTATAATCATCCATTTTGTCATTTTTTAGGAGTGACTGCTGAAAACGAAACTAATCATTTAACTTTTTTGTCGTATATAGCGAAAGTGGGTGCGGCGATTAGTGCCGTATGCTTTCAGCTTCCATCGCGCACAGAGATGAAGTCAACAGAAGTGGGAAAATGGTTGATCACAATTGACGTTGGATTTGATTACTTCCTTTTTGGATTGCATCCGGCCATTTCCTCACTTTTTCATACCACACTAATCCATCCATGATCGGAAACGGAACTAATAAATGATAATTTTTTTAACAATATAACATAATAACATTTAAGAATTGAAATCTAGACTCTAAGATTTCAAGACTCAATTTGATATTACGAAATTATTTATTTATTTATATATCGGGTTACTTTTTAATAAAGCAGTCATAAATATATTCGCTACTTAAAAACTTCCAAAATAACTTTTTTTTAGTTGCAGTAATTAATTCATTAAACTTTCACATTATGATAAAATTATTACTAATATAAATTACTCTCGCGCTCACATAATAAGAGTGAGTTCTTGATTGATCTAAGACTTCAATATGAAATTTCTAGAGGAAATCAATATTGGGCGTGGATTACACTGGTGATATAGGAAATATCCAAAACGGGGGGAAAATTAAAGATGGAAAATCAAACACACAGTTACCCGGAATGCTTAACTTTCAAGTTTCTCTGTTCATGAGTTCCAAATTCAAGAAAATAATTCTTGAGTTTTTATTCACTATAGTAAGAATCACGATGATACGAGTAGATTAATCTTTTCTTATCTAATATAATATTTTAGTATGGGGATAAAACAGTATCTTATTTCATACTTCACAGTAGGAGATAAAGTTTGCTTTATTTTTATGCCCTATGGAGTAATAGAGCTCTACGAGGATTTGTCTGAAAATGATAAAAAAAAATAAAAAGAAAATACAAATCTTAGTTAACAAAAAAATACAAATTTTAAAATTAAGGGTTATGAATTTATATGTAATTATTAAGTAATTTCAAATTTAGTAAATAAGGAAGAAAGAAAAAAATTAAATTTAAATACTAAAAATCATATATAATTAGGTAATTGTTATAATATAAGTTTAAAGTTATATATAATTAATTTAAACAATTTAAAACTTAAAAAAAATAAGTTGATATATAACTAACAAAATATTATTATATTTTTATCTTCATCATCACAAATGAAATCTTAATGTATTTTCAATATTTAAACAATTAAATTATTAAAATGGCTAAAATAATTATACATATATGGGTGTATATATGCATATATATTAGTGTATAAAATAAAAATATGACAAGTTTATAATAACGGAATTTCAAGGAATAAGACAATATATTACTACTTTATTCCCACTATTTTGTTCAGAATGAGAACTTATCACATATCTTAGGAGGTAAAAAATCAGATCATCATAAACTCTATCGAGACAATCCCCGTAATACATTGCAAATTCGAGGCATTTTGTTATACCTACACTAGGATCCTCCTATTTTCATTCCCACACAGCTTTGTTGCCATAACTAAAAACCCCCCATACAACTGGCAATTGCCGTGGGCAATTCTCTAAAATTTGGGATGAGAATATTACAATTTTGTAAACTTAATGATAGTTGGAATGATTTAAAGCACCATAAATACATGCAAACAAAGTCAAAGTCATATGAACCAAGATAAAAGCATAAACAAAACCCTCCACATGGAATTTATTAACACTAGATGGAGAGTCCTCCTTTTATTAGCCAAAGTGCTGCAATATTAGTGGTTTCATGCATTACGTTTAAATTGCAAATTTTACATATCACAATATATATATATATATATATATATATATATAATGTGAGAAAAGGAAGCCATGCATATACTGAAGAGGCATACTAGATGATAAAATGAATAAATATTCAGGTATCTTAATAAGTGTGCTCTGCTCACTCCAAATTCATAATTGTGAGACACACTGGTTAAAGATATTGCTTGCGGCTCCTGGTTTGAAAGTTGTTTTGCTTATACACCTGTGGATGCTCAAGAATGCTTTAAAATAACTAATTTGACATTACTTTTTTTTTTGTCAGTGTTAGTTCTCTTTAGGTTACCAAAGTAACTGCAATATTGAAGATCTTTGATGCGTCATATACATCTGAGGTGAACTCTTGAATAATAATTGAAGTTCATGAAATAGTGAAGCAGAAACCATCAGATCTGGCATGCAAATTGGGAAAGCAACAAGCTATGACTCAAATCTATGTTAAGTTTAGATAGAAATGAGCTAAGACATATCAACTAATCGTATTCTTGATACTTAGTTTAACATTTCTATTAGTTATATATTATTTATTATTTTTACCAGCCATTTTAATCCTTGTTTAGGCCTTAAAATTGGCTAAGTTCATTGACTTATCCATCAGTTGTATGAAATTAACCAAGGCTCTTAAGTGCAAAAAGGAAATAAAATACTCCCCTTAAAAATTATCCTCTATCTCTTCTATGTTATGTGGTTCACAATTAAAAATTGATTCAAAAGTACACACTATTATACTAACTCACATTATTATAAAATAAGTGATTAATGTTCGGTGTTTAAAAAATTAAATTTTTTTTTGTGGCTAACATTTAACCAAGCAATGTTGTATATCAAATTTAACATCTAATATAAAATTGTCATAATAAAATTACAACAAAATTTGCTAAATATATATATATAAAAAGCAATGTTGTATCATTTATTAATGTCATGGGAAATGACATTCAATGTTGTTTTTTTCTAAAAAAATTGACATCTGATTTCAAATATATCACTTTGATTTTTATAACTAATCAGTGTGTTGATAATATGATAGAAAATTTAAACAATGTGAATTAATCATAATTGAATTATGAGTATACTTGGTGCATAATCTAATGAAATCATGATTAGCCTAGATGATGATGATAAGTAAAGTTTGTAACCTACTTCACCCCTTAGGTTATTTAGAGAAAAGAGATAGAGAGATTTCACAAGAGTGGTAATCCTTATTATTCCTAAATGACAATCTAATCTCTTTATATATAATCAAACTTGTGATAGGAAACCACTAACCGCTGAAGAACTATAGGTTGGGACCTCTACCCATATGGACTTATGTATGATCCAACATATCACAGACCACATACATATTAAATCAAGGCCCAATCTATTCTATGCTTAATGTTAAAATATAAAATTAATTATTTAAATAGATATTATAATAAATTAATTAATGCTAATTCATATCTTATAAATTATTTATTTTATTTTAATATAATAATCTCCCACTTGGATATCATTAATTAATTGCATGAAATATTTGAAATAGCAATAATTAAGTAATTATTATACATTAAACTTAATTCAAAGAATGAGACCATACAGAATCACTGAATCCAATAAAGAGATGAGTCATGTTTAGATATAATGTCTCGTAATTTGAAAAGAAAAAAATATATAAAGTTAGTCTTTTGACGACAATTTAGATTAGAAACAACTTAAAATCATTGAATCTGATAGGAAAACAAATGATATATATATATATATATATATATATATATATATATATATATATATATATATATATATATAAACACATCACCAATGTTTCAATATCCAAAATGAGCAATGATTACATAAGTGGTCTCAGATAGTAACAAAATAAAACAAGCATATCTCAAACTCCCACTAAACCTAGGCTTCATCAAAAGATTTAACAAAACTTATATGAGTTACATAATTCTTAAATACTCTAACAAGCAAGCCTTTAGTCAACGGATTTGCTAGCATGCCTCCATTAGGGATATATTTAATGTAAGTCTGAGATTCAACAATCTTCTCTCTAACAAATAGAAGTTTAACATCAAAATATTTAATACAATTATAATTCCTATGGTTTTGAGAGAAATACGTAGCAAAAGAATTATCACAAAAATTCATTAGAGATAATGATATGGAATCAACCAAACACATGCCAAATATGAATTTCCTCAATCATACAACTTGACAAGTGGTCTCATAACATGCAATATACTCTACCTCCATAGTTGAGGTTGCTATGAGTGTCAGTTTAACACTTTTCCATAAGACGGCTCCTCCAGAAATCATAAAGATATATATGAATGTTAACTTAGGATCCTCTATACATAAGATATAATTCGAATTTGAATAACTAACAACCTCAAGTGAACCAAATCTTCTATAAGTCAACATATGATTTTTGGTGCCTTGAAGATACTTCATTACTTTTTTAGCTACTTTCCAATTATCCATCCCAGGGTCACTCAAGTATCTCTCAAGCATACTAGTAGCAAAAGCTATATCTAGGCAAGTGCATAGCTGTGTATACATAAGACTACCAACTTTGGAAGCATAAGGAATCTTATCCATTTCAACCTTTGCAATATCAATTTAAAGGCACTACAATTGAGATAATGTATCACCTTTCTAAATAGGTAAAGAACTAGAAGCATAAGTATTCATTTTAAATCTTTTAAACACTTATTCAATATAATTAGCTTGAGACAAACCTAAAATGCCACAATTTCTATCATGGTAGATCTAAATTCCAATAACAAAATATGCTTCACTAAGATCCTTCATATCAAAATGGCATGACAACATACATTTTGACTTATCCAGAAAATTCATTGAGTTGCTAGCAAGTAGAAGATCATCAACATAAAGTATTAAGATGACAAAATTGTTTCTATCAAATTTATGATAGATACACTAATCTAAAGCATTCTTAATGAATCCAAGAGAGGTAATGACCTCATAGAACTTTTGGTGTCATTGCTTGGAGGTTTGTTTTAGCCCATAAATGGATCTGCATAATCTACACACCCAGTGCTTTTTACTGGGTTCAACAAAACTATCCGATTAAATCATGTAAACTTCTTTTTACAAGTCTTCCTTTAGAAAAGTAGTCTTAACATCCATTTGATAAAGTTCAAGGTTAAACTATGCAATAAGTGCCATGATAACTTTAAAAGCATCCTTAGTAGACATAGGAGAGAAAGTCTCTATGTAATTAATGCCTTCTTTTTTACTATAACCTTTAACTACAAGTTTAGCTTTATATCTTTTAATCTCACCAGTGGTGCCCCATTTAGTTTTGAAGACCCATTTATAACTAACTGGCTTGTATCCATTTGGTAACTGAGCAAGCTCTCACACGTGATTGTGATGCATAGAGAAAATTTCATCATTCATAGCCTTTTGCTAATTAGAAGAATGAGGACTTAACATTGCTTGTTAAAAAGATACAGGATCTATCCCATCAATAATATCTTATTCAACTTCATGCAAGTACATGATATAGTCATTCATATTGCAGGCCTGTGAACTCTTTGAGATTGTCTTAATTCAATGGTTGGCTCATTAAGTTTTACCATATGAGGTTTTTCTTCTATCTGATTCAAATTTTCATTATTATCACCTTAATGGATGAAAGTGTTAGAATAGGTATGGTTAAAACAGTGGTCTCATCATGCAAATTGATAACTCCAAGAGCCGGACTCCTACTATCCAAGTCATCTTTAAAATGGAATACTCAATCAGACTCGATGATTTTAGTAGTGTAAATAGAACAATAAAATCTATAACCTTTGGATCTAGTATAGTACCTAATGAAGAGGCCACTAATTGTTCAGGAGTTTAATTTCTTCAACTAGGGATTATATGGCTTTACCTTTTCCTTACAACCCTATACTTGAAAATGTTTCAAATTGAGCTTCTTTCTAGTAAAGAGCCTATATAAAGTCTTTGGAGATAAATTATTAGGTACTTAGTTCAAAATATATACCGCGGTATTTAAAGCCTCACCTTACAAGAATTCTCACAATGAAGACTGACTAATCATGCTTCTGACCATGTCCATTAAAGTACAATTATGCCTTTTTGTAACCCTATTTTGTTGTGGTGTCTCAAGCATTGTATACTGGACCTTAATACCATGTTCTTGCAAAAATAAAGCAAATGGACCAAGATTTTTGCCTACCTTAATATATCTCCCATAATACTCTCCACCATAATCTGATTTGGCATATTTTATGGCTTTACCAGTCCTCAACTTAACTGCTACCTTAAAGTTCTTGAACACATCTAAAGACTCTGAATTTTCACGTATAGGCTCAATCCAACCATATATGAAATGATCATCTATAAATGCAATGAAGTATTTAAAACCTTTAATAGCTGCTAGTGTGATAGGCCCATATATGTTAGTGTGTATTAGGACCAAAATGTTTTCAGACCTTCGTTCCCTTTGTTTCTAGCTCTAGCAAGAAATTGTCCTTTAATGCAGTTAAAGCAAGTTTCAAAATCTAAGAAATCTAGATCTGATAACACACCTTACTTGACCAATCTTTCTAATCTTTATCTAGAAATGTGGCCTAATCATCGATGCCACAAAATGGATGAATTCTTATTTACTCTAAGACGTTTATGCCTAATCACAACATTAATGGCTATATCAGAAGACATAATAGGACAATCATTCAAATTCAAACAATATAAACCATTTTGTAAAGTCGCAATACCAATAATAGTGAAATTATAATAAATTTCAATCTTTCCATCTCCTTACTAAAAGGAACAACCATTATTATCTAAAATAAAACTAAAAATCAAATTCTTTCTCACAGAAAGTATATAAATGACATTATTAAAATCCAAAATATGTCCAGAAGATAAACGTAAAGAAACTAATCCTATATATTCAACTTTAACTTTACTCCTTGCTACTCCTAAGACAGTCTTCTCTCTCTCACTTAGGATCCACTAGTTTTTAAGCCCTTCCAAAGAATTTGCAACATGAATAGTTGCACCAAAATCCAACCACTATAAATTAAAAGATGTCTCAAGATTATTGGACTCAAACCACATTAAAGCTAGAAGGGTAAAAATGGAATATGTACTTTCCTTTTCACACTTGTTCTTTAGCTTATAGTACTCAAATATCTTGTGTTCAGGGATTTTGCAATAATTACACTTGTCATTAAATTTCTTTTACGGCCTTTTACCATTTCCATAATTTTTTGTGTATCTTTGGTTTCTTTCCTTTCTCATTATCACTTGACTTACTATTAAAGCCCTAAGACAAGTGATTCATAAAATATGGCTGTGAGTTATTCTTCACGGTCTCTTCTTCTTAAGTTACTATGGAAATCATTTAGTTTACTAACCACTTTGTCTTTTGTGAATTGTAAGAAATTCTCAGGTAACTATATTTAAATGGCAATGATTGAAGGACTCTATAAACTAAAGTACTCTCTCTTAGATCAATGTCATATGATCTGAGCTTTTTATAATAATGAATCATCTTCATGATGTACTTTCTGACACTTGAGACTCTGTCATAGTGAGTGTTATCAAGTAAGGAGAGGTAGTAACTTTTTGAGTCTTCTCAACTTTCTCGAATTTCTCTCCAGTTGCTTTATGTATTCTATAGCAATATCCTTATCTAGGATACTCTCTCTAATTCCTTTCTCAATAGTGAACTTCATCACTATTAGATAAATCCGGTTTGATTCATACTATTGCTTGTGATAAGTCTTATTTGCAGCACTAGACTTAGTCAAAAGATTAATTAGCTTTGGTTCTCTGAAAGTCAAATCTTCTTTAGAAATTGTTAGGTACATGTTCAAAGACTCTTTTCATTCAATATAATTTATTCAATTATGAGTCCTAACCACAGATAGTTGCTAAAAAGTTGAGACTAATGCTAAAAAATTAGGAAATTTTAATTATGCATGTATAACATAATTATAACACAAGATTCTCAATTAAAAAAAAATCAATCAAGCAATTATATGGCAAAGTGGTATTTATGAAATTACATGTTGTTAGGATTCAGATCAACATATGCAGCATAATTTAAAAATTTTAATCCAAAACCTTCCTAAGATTCATGCAAAATAGCATAAATCAGTATTAGGGTTTTACCTTAATTGTGCTCGTATTTTTTCTGATCGAATCTTTGAGAGACCAAGAGGAATCAAATGCCAATCAGAACTTACAACGTTTCTACGATATCTATACGGAGTGAACAATGACTTCTCCCCTCCACGAAGCTACTATGATTTATTTCTCTCACTAGGATTAGGTTTGGATGTTTTCTAGAGTAATTTTGGGTTTAATTAAAGCCAATGTGTGTTCTGTAATGTGCTGCCTTCAAGTCCTTTTATAGAATTAAGGCATATCATAATCCTAGTCCCACTAGGATAATGCTTCAAAAATCCTAATCACACTAAATAACTATCACCTTATCCTCATTCTAGAGAGAGTGAGGAGAGATAAGACTTATTTATTAATTATTTAATATTAGATAATAATAATAATATTATTTTATAATATAATTATCTAATATCTAATAACATAATTATCTGATATTATTTTAATATCATATAATATATAATATATATTACATGAATAACTAAAATTCAATTAATTATTGTCTCATTCCTACTCCTTTTGTGTGACCTTGTAGAATCTTACTACGTTAATAATGACTCATTTTGAGCTATAGATAGTGAGTGGTACCTAGCAATACATCACTGCCACTCAAACAGTAAGAATGTCTATGATTCGACATCTACCTAATATATGATCAACATTTTACAACATAATCTTTTTTGTAACAATATCCAAATCGAACTAGAGGCATGGAGTATGTCATCCTCGTCAATGTTCAATTTATATTTCTTCATACTAAGTAGAGTTAAAATAAATGATCAATATCTCATATTAATTTAATTAAGCATGACCATGCATTTCTAAATCTCACTTAATCAAGGAACTTAAGGATATTTCTTTTTTATACAAGAGTAACAAAATCCCATCTACATCACTTACTTCCTTTTACATGATTTGTGACATACCCAATCAACGTCCTACTCATCATCCTGATTAAAAGTGACATAGAACAACATCAAAGTGAGTAACTCCTCATGTAGGGAACTGTAGTAACTTCAAGTCAAAGGACTATGCACATTTGTGATCATATGAGAATAATTAATGACACGTTTATCCATGCAGTATTCTCACAGTGGATCAATTCAATACATTATTCACTAACAATGTACTCATGTATTGACTTGATATTACATATCCATGATTTAAAATCATCAGTCACTATACATACTAGTCTTGATGTACTATTACTATCTTTTTCGTAATAATACTTGACTAGGGATATTTTAGGAATAGAAAATTATTCTAAGGATAATTATTATATTTAAGTTATAATTTATGCAAAATAAAATAAAATATAATATAATAACTATATTACCAAAATGAAATGTAATACATTATATAATATTGCAATTATCTCTATGATTGACTCCTAGGGCACACACCAACATATATATCATATGATTTAACTTGTACAAGAATCTACACAAGAATGTAATCAATATAGCCATACTAATAAGGTACAAGAAACATTGAAATATTATAAATGCTACATGCTTATTCGAAAAAGTCTAAACCCTAAAATTACATTAATAATGTCATATCGATATGGTGTATCCATCATCAATGCAATATATTCCTAGACCTCCCAAAAGGATAATATTTTCATGTAAAACAGCTTCATTATAATCCTAGTCTACTATTGATGTGAATCAAATAATTTTGGTATCCATACATGTATAAAATTACATAATTAAGGATTTAACAATTATTAAACATAGCTAAACGTATAACCAAATAGAGTGATTCATCACCAAGTTCAGAAATATTGTGAAAATTATTTATGAATTTTAACAAGTCAAAATTCTGTAAATAAAATGTATTTTTCACATAGTATAAATCTTATAAAATTCAAAATAAATATTTATTGGCACAAAAAATTCTAAAAGACTAATTAATAAATAGAAAATTAATTTTTAAATTAATTGGGCCAAAACCCAGCTCAAAAAGCCTAACACATGAGCCACACGTACTAACAAGAGCATTAATCCATGTGTGGGCTTGACTGGAGCTGAGATTGGCATCAACCTCTAGCTCCAACGTTCAGGCATGGCATTTTTGTCACTATTAGTAAGCTTTCAAAGCTTAAAAAAAATACAATTTTTGCCTATTTTAATGCAATAAATTACATCTACTTTAATTTTTACATTAACCCATGTATAAATCCAAAGGAAATGAGTTTAAAAATTGTACAAATAAAATCCTATAAAATTTTTAAGAATTCAAAAAAAAAATTCATGCCTTCAATTAGGAATAATCACAAATCAAAATGTAATCAATCAATAGTATGATATTCTACATATCCATGCAAACAAAATTCATCATTCAATTGAAAGAAAATTAATTTAAATTGTCTTAGAATCAAAATCCCCAATTTCAAGGGTTCCATGTACCGAAAAAGAAAAATTAAGAATTTTATAAATTTTGTCAAAATTAATTAAATTAATCATAATTAGATAGTTAACATAACTATACTGATAATTAATATTAACATATTATTAACATCACTCTAATACCATTTGTTGATAATATGATAGAAAATTTAAACAATATGAATTAATCATAATTGAATTATGAGTATATTTGATACATAATCTGATAAAAATATGATCAGCCTAGATGATAATGATGAGTAAAGTTTGCAAGTTACTTTGCCCCTTAGGTTATTCAAAGAAAAAAGATAAAAAGATTCCACAAAAGTGGTAATCCTTGTTATTCGTGAATGACAATCTGATCTCTTTATATATAGTCAGACTTGTGATAGGAAATCACTTACTAATACAAGGTTGTAAGTTGGGGCCTCTACCCATATGAGTATATATATATAATCCAACCTATCATGGACTACACACACAATGAATCACGGCCTAATCTATTCTACGCTTAATATTAAAATATAAAACTATATACTTAAATGGATATTCCAATAAATTAATTAATACTAATACATATTAAATAAATTATTTATTTTATTTTAATATAACACTGTGTGGTATATTTTGCCCCTCCACCCAACCCTATCCTCGTCTTACATCCTCCCTCTAAATCCTAGCATCCTTCACTAGTTCTTCTTTCTTGAATCTTTCTTATTGTTCATGTATTCCACTTTATAGAGCTTTGTATAAGAAATAGAAAATAATATCTCCTATAACTATATAGAATTCTAATGACAACAATTATAAAGAATAAGTTTTGTAACAAAAGTTTGGAAATTGTGAGAAGTTATATACAGCACTTCAATCATTGATGGGTGTTATGCTAATTATTGTCTTCATACTTGTACCTCAATATGTAAGGTTGCACTCCCTAAATAAGCATGCTTGAATCTAATTCTTATAGATATGATAAACATTTGTTAAATTTTTAGAAAATAATGATGCACATTTCATATAAATATTTAGTAGATAATACAAATGAATGTTAAAGAACATGAATGAGATTAAATTTCTTAGTTGTCCAAAACTATAAACCTGAGTCAAAATGATGACCAACAAAATATGGTAGATCATAAACTAGAAACTAAATTGCAAGAACAAAAAAAATTTAACTAAATAAACTTTTACTTTTAACTCATGTGTTTTTTCAGCGTGTATGCAGCCTCATAGATTTAGCAATAAGCATATAGAACTTCATTCTTGGAAAAAAAAATACAGTGACTAAAAACACAATATTGATGAAAATCATCTTTAGGTTGGAAAAATTATGCCTAGATAATCATTTTATGTTTTTAAAGAGCAGTGCAATAAAATTTACAATTAGTAATAGAGCTTTACTCATTTTGAGTGTTGCACAATGAAATTTGTAATTGGCATCTATTCTTTACTCATTTTATTTTCAACTTGATTGAAGTTTAGATTTTGGTAATGAATAAATAACTAACATGTAAATGACAATGATGTCATCCTTCTAGACAAAAAAAAAATGACATTGGTTATTAACTAAACATTAATGTTTAAAGAATAATAATGTTATCCTGCCAATAAACTTAAAGACATAGATTTTCTGATTAATAATTGACATTGTAGCATTAAAGATGTTGGTTTTAAGTACTAAACCAATGTTTTTTCACACACAATATCTTTTTTAAAGAAAAAGCTCTTGAAAAAATAATTAATTGATAACTCTAAAAATAGAATTAGAAATAATTAATTGACACTTGCAGAATAAGATAGAAATTGACAATAACATAACCAGTTGTACGAACATTTTTTTTAATTTTTTCAACTTTCATTTATACATTAAAATACAATAAGTTGCTATATGTTATTTACAAATAAATTAACTATCAGCAACTTATTTGCAATCAGTTTAATTAAAATCAACAGTCATATTTAGTAACACCAAAACCATTCACTATAGTTGAGGTTTGGTTCCAAGAAAATATCCTGCCCAAGCCTCTTTAATTTCATCAAGCTATTCTTCAATGTATGATTTGGGCTTATTCCTAAAGCAATGTAATTTGTACACAATTAACATATTAGCATTAAGACCATTTAACTAAGCATGTGATAAGTTATAAATAAGCAAATAATTACCTTATTTAGGATTTTACAAGCAAGTATTAAATTATACATGAAGCACATGATGTAGTAGCCACACTTTAAATTTTTAGGCTATCTTGGGCACTATAATAAAATAAGAGATTATTTTGATCTCATTGATGCACAAACTTCCATTTATAATATGTTACGGCTTTAATATTAACAATATATATACTTTCATTAGTTCCCATATTAAATTTTTATTTTTCACATCTAGTTGCATGTCTTTCCTGTATAAAATTACCGAAACTCCTTCCAAGACATTCTTTAAAATGGATCACAGTTCTCTTAATAAAGGATCTAACTAATAGATAACTTTTCTCCTAGATAACACCATGGCAATTATCCAATGACTCTTGCAATACAATGGAATAGCAATTTTACAAAATTTATTTAATAAAAAAAATCACGACTAACGTACAAGTGAGATTCACCTCTCATGACACAACATGAAGTAGCAAGTTTTCTTAAGCTTATGGAGTAAAGCATTAACAATACATTCTTCTATTGTTGCATAGTTCTCCTAGGTTACCATATCAAGTTGATATGAATCTAGGAATCCATATGTAGTATTTGCTAATATCCGCCAATCATAGCAATACCTATATAAGGATTGATGCAAGCAAAACATATATTCAAATAGTAATTTACATAATTTATGTTTGTTTAAAGAAGATAACATAAACTTATATGATCTAGAAGTGCATTGAAGTGACATTAAGCTCATCAAATCTTTAGAGTTGCTTAATAGAGAACTTATCAATGTATATCGGATTATGTAATCCTAAAATTTTCACTTCCATGTAAAGTATAGCTTGGGGAATTTTTTTCCCTAAAAGCTATTAAAGCACAACTATAATGCATTTCAAGAATGATTAGGAGATCGTTGAAATACAAATAATGTCGATTAGTAATCCCACACATCAATACTTATTTAACTTCAAGATATATAAAAAGTTAGGTATTGTGAAAGGAGAATACAAGATAATACCTCTTTTGGGAATTGAATAATGGTTATCAATTATATGATGAAAGCCCCATGGGCTTCCTTTATTGTCCAAACTACATGATTTAGCACTAACATCTTAGCCTTGTGAACTAAGTGCTTGTCAACCATCACTTTAACTTGATTGTTTAGCAATGGTTGATAATGGAGATCACAATTAACTGAAATCCATCCATCTGTGACCTTCGCAAAAATGGTCCTATTACCATCAAAGTGCATATACTCTAGCTTGTGCAATGTGAACTGCACTATTAGAAACCCAATTCATGTATATACATATTTAAAAAAACGTATGAGTTAAGGGTGACATTTACCTTGGGTATGGTATTCAACATAACTATTATTATAAAGGTTGAAGCTATAAATACTATGACATCCTCTAAACCAATTGTAGGAAGGTTTGACACCTCCTTTTGATCAAGAGTCTGCCAAACTAATTAGGCACTAGTTGTAGGAACTAGCTCTTCTAGCTAAGTAATGGACATAAGGACAAGGGATTACTAAATTTTTATCATCTGTGATTTCATATAGAATTATAGGGTAAACTAAACTTTTTCTTGGTAAGTGCAATCCCTAAAGGTAATGTTGGGATCGGGAACCAAACAAATACAATAGAATAAATCGATCTCAACCAATGGATCCATGTAAAATGTTAAATTAGAATAAGGATTCATTCAATACCTTTAATGATGACTCAAGAACTCAGTCGTTGATTACCTCTTTAACTTTTTTTTAGTTGAAGACTCTGAGTTATCCACACGAACTTGCAAATCACTAATCAACATCCACACGAATACTGGTTGGAATTGTTCTCCTTTGCCTCATAGTACTAGTTACTCCTCTTCAAGGATTTTTAGTCAATGAGAGGTGTTAGGGTTCTTATGCTTGAGATGTATGAATAAAATCATATTATTGCCCAATAAGCCTATTTAAATAGGTATATAGAAAATCCTAACTAATTGGCTTTGTTCCATGTATAATTATAGGCTTATTATTAGGCCTTATAATTATAACATGAAATTCCCAAATAATAGGCTCAAATAATTTAGTCCATTAATTTCAAATCCACTAGGCTCTAAATGTGCAACCCTACAGGCTCTCATCATATTGGCAATAATCATTAATATGATTAATGATTATAAACAATAAGCAGTGTCTAGCAACAATCATTGTTACTTAAGTAATAAGAAAGTCAGTGATTTGACTAAACCTTTACATGTAACCATCGTCTATATCCTTTTATCCTAAACATCTAGATTGAGCATGAGACATGGACCATGTCATTCCCATATAGCCCAATCTTGAGGTTTCTTGATTCCTAAGTAAGCTAACTAAATAAATGTAATTGACATCTCATGTCAATTCATTTGAGCATAGTCATGCATTTTCTCAGCTTTACTTAATTAAGGGGACTATAGATGTTACTCCTGTTATATAGAAGGGACAAATTCCATCTTGATCACACAAACCCCTCCACATGATATGTGACATATCCAATAACTACCCTTGCATTCACTCAACCATAAGTAATATAGAATAGTATCAAAATATGAAACTCACATGTAAGGAACCTTGGCGATCTCAGGTCAAAGGACCATATTAATAATGATCAATAAGAATCACTCATGATACTTATATAACGATTCATATAGTGTTCTTAGGATGAGTCGGTCTAGTATACAAGTTCTCTAACTTGTACTCATGTATAAACTTAATATCCCATATAAGTCACAACACATGTTAGTCTTAACATATTAAAACAACCTAATCGATAATGATATATGACTAGGAACATTTAAGAATACAATTATTCTAAAGTTATTATCATAATCAAATATATTATGTAAATAATATATATAAATATAATAATTAAAATTGTCATTAAAATAATATGATTCAATATTTACAATCATCAATATGATTAGTTTTAGGACATATACACTAACAAATAAGCAATGGACTTAAGGACTAGGTAGATGAACATTATGGAACTCAAATGTGTGATTTATTGGCAACCCATTTGCTCCATTAGAGTGTAAAGCTACTCCTGCTACTATTGGAACTATTGTTATATTTGCTACTATACTTGTTATTAGTGTATATGTCCTAGAAGACAATTATAAAATAATTGTAGTAATGTACAATATATTATATTTTATTTTAGAAAATATAATTATTATATTTTATTTTATTTTAATATTTACGTAATTTATAACTTAATATAATAATTATCTCTGAAATAGTTTTACTATTCTTAAAATGTTCATAGTCAAATATTATTGCAAAAGAGATAGTAATAATACATTAAAACTATTATGTATGGTGATTGATGATTATGAATCATGGATATATGATATCAAGTTAATACATGGGTACATTATTAGTGAACAAATATACTGGACTAACATATTGTAAGAATAATACATGAATTGTCATGTATCATTAGCTATTCTCATGTAATCACAATGCATGTAGTCCTTTAACCTGAAGTCACTACAATTTCCTACATGAGAGGTCACACACTTTGATGTCATGCTATGTCACTGTTAATTAGGATGATATGTAAAGTGTTGATTGGATATATCATGAATCATGCAGTAAAATGTAAGTAATGTAGATGGGATTTTGTTCTTCTTGTGCAAAGGAGCGATATCCTTAAGCTCTTTGATTGAGTAAGACTTAGAAAAATATGACTATACTCAAGTGGATCAATATGTAATATTAATCATTTATTTAAGTTAGTCTACTTAATATTAAGAAATATAAACTAAACATTAACAAGGATGATACACTCTATGCCTCCAATTCGACTTGGATATCTTTACAAAAAGGACTGTGTTACAAAGTATTAATCACACATTAGATAGATGTCGAATCATAGATATTCTTACTACTTAGGTGGCAATGATATATTGCTAGATATCATTTACTATTTATAGTTTATTGATAGATCATTACTAACGTAGTAAGAATCTATAAGGTCATATAAAAGAAGTAAAAATGAGATAATAATTAATTAATTTTTAATTAGACTAAAAACTTATTAATTAGACTTATTATTTTATGTATATATATATATATATATATATATATATATATATATATTATCAAAATAATAATACATATATATTCACGTAATATATATATTATATTATATTATATTATTTAATATTAAAGTAATATCAGATAATTATACTATTTGATATTAGATAATTATATTATTAGATAATATTATTATCTAATAATATTTAGTTATTAATATTAAAGTAATACTAGATAACTAATGGATAAGCGCTATTTCTCCTCACTCTCACCATGTTAGGGCTAAGGTATTAATGGTTGAGTGGAATTAAAATTAGATATGGTTTTCTTAGTAGGACTAGGAAAGAAGCATGGCTTTAGCTTTATAAAAAGGGCATGAAGGTGTCATTGTTTAATGTAGAAAACAAATAAAATTGCCACTAGCAAAAACTATATAAAAATCTTACTAAAACCACAATAAACTCTACTCCTTTGTGTGAGAGATGAATTCTTGCAAATTTATGGAGGTTAAGAAGTCATTATTCGCTCAGTGTGGATATTGTAAAGGCACCATCACCTAATTATGCTTGTGATTTGAATTTACATTTCAAGAGGTAATCTTTGATTCTAAATTTATGTCCCTACACATTGATCCGTGGGAAGGTTTCACATCACATAATTTTAAAAAGATGTTTTTCGCTACGTTACATGATACATATGAAATCCAACACTTGTAAATGTCGCTCTTCCCTCTACTATAGATTTAACTCTCAATCCATTTTAAATCTCCATACCATATCCTTAGGGATGCTTGCTTTGCAATTCTCGATATTGGTTTATGAATGCCCATTAAACAATGCTTTAATAGGCCGAAGAACTCTTTTAAGCCAAACATAACATTCAACAACCCGAACACAGATAAAATTCTTCTTAATTCCTAAAGCTAAGGTCAAGATGTCATTTCATCTAGCAAGCTTAAACTCATTTTAGAGACTTATGGCATAAAATTGTCTTATAGCAATAAATAAAAACAAATAATTAGACTCAACTTGAGTGAAATGAGTGCTTCAAAACTAAATAATATATTTTGAATTAACTCAACTTCATAATTATTTAAACTAATTTATATTCATTTTAAAATTAAATTATATTAATTTAATTAAAATATTTAAACTAGAAATATAATTATTTAAAATTTAATTAATTATATTTTATAATATTACATATATATTTATGTAATTAGTATTTAGATATTTAATATTTAAAATTAGTATAAAATTATATTTCATAATATTACATATTTATTTATGTACCTATAATTTAAAATATGAATATAATTATTTAAAATATGCATTGGTAAATTCACAAAATTTATTATATAAGAATTGATTATTCTTTACTCAACATGTTGACAAAGTTTTGGCAATATTTGAAAGCAATTAGTTTTCATTTAAATGATGAAAAGTGGCTTAAATTACAAATATTCATATGCCGTTTTATTTAAGAATCCTTGTTTTGTTATTGTGTGAACAATAATCTAAGGCTAGAAAATTTGTAAAATGAAAAAAATTTTCATGCTTATTATTGTGTTAGGAATATAAAACAAAATTTTAATAAATTGTAGAATTGTTTTGGAGCTTTTAGGACTTTAATCAATAATATAAATCCCTAATTCCTAACAAGTAAAATATTAGTAAGACTTGTAAAAAATTTTGTGAACAATGATAAAAACTTAAGAAGCCATTCACATAGCTAAGAAATGTTGTCATTGATAGAATGGTAAGGACCAATCTTGATGATAATGCTTTAAAAGATAAGGATGAATATAAGAAAATGACAAATTGCATAAGATGCTATGACATGGTTAGTATTTGGCTATGTTTATTGGAATAAATTTAATCGTTAATGTGCAAACATCCTATATTTATTATGAATTATGAAGGGAGATATATCATCCTTCACAGAGAAGAAGAGCCATAATTAGTAGTGGAAAGAAAAGGTTGGTGGCTTTACACCTAGGGTGGCGAAGGATAAAGATGAATTGAAGATATAAGGTGAAACTTATATACCTACTATTGTCATTTTCTATAATAAAATGTATTGATATATGTAAGAAAATTCCTTTATAAGATACTTAATAATAATTGCACATGAATAAATTTAACCCTTTATGATGAAATAGCTTTTAAATAAGGTAATGAGGATCTATTCACTGGGTATACTTATTAGTGTGTGTCCTAGGAGCTAATCATAAGATGATTGCAATATTACATAATGTATTACGTTTTCATTTAGAAATGTGATTATTATATTTTTCTTTATTTTATTTTTCACAAATTATAACTTAAACATAATAATTATCATTGGAATAGTTTCGCTATTTCTAAAATGTCCCTAGTCAAGTATTATTGCAAAAAGGATAGTAATAATATATCGAAACTAGCATGTATAGTGACTGATAATTACTAATCATGGATATCTGATATCAAGTCAATACATGAGTATATTGTTAATGAACAATATACTGGACTAACCCATTGTAAGAATACTGCATGGATAGATGTGTCATTAGTTATTCTCATATGGCCACAAATACACATAGTCCTTTGACCTGAAGTCACTATGGTTCCCTATATAAGGAGTTACTTACTTTGATGTCATCCTATGTCACCTTTAATCGAGATGATGAGTAGGGCGTTGATTGGGTATGTCACGAATCATGGAGAGGGAAGTGAGTGATGTAGATGAGATTTTATTACTTTTATATAAAAGAAAAATATTCTCGGGCTCTTTAATTGACTAAGACTTAAAAATGCATAGTCATGCTTAATTAGATCAATATATGATATTGATCATTTGTTTTAAGTCTATTCAATATCAAGAAATATAAATTGAATATTAACAAAGATGACACACTCCATGCCTCCAATTCGATTTGGATATTATTACAAAAGGGATTATGATGTAAAGCGTTGATCACATATTAGGTAGATGTCGAATCACAAATATTCTTACTACTTGAGTGGTAGTGATGTATTGCTAGATACCGCTCACTATCTATAGCCCAAAGATGAGTCATTATCAACATAGTAAGAACTTACATAGTCACACAAAAGGAATAAGAATGAGACAATAATTAATTGGATTTTAGTTGGACTAAAACTTAATTAATTGAATTTATTTTCATGCATACATATATTATTAAGATAATAATATATTTATTTACGTAATATATATGTGATATTATTTGATTTTAAAGTAATATCAAATAATTATGTTATTAGATATTAAATAATTATATTATGAGATAATATTATTTTTTAATATATAAGATAACTATATGTCAATTGTTAATATTAGATAATTAATAGATAAATCCTATCTCTCCTCACTCTCTCTATAATAAGGATAAGGTAATAGTTGTTTAATGTGATAAGAATTTTTGAAGTATTATCCTAGTAGGACTAGGATTGTGATATGCCTTAGTTCTATAAAAGGACTTAAAGGTAGCACATTATTGACACATGTTGGCTTCAATCAAACCTTAAATCTCTAGAAAATGCCCATTCTAATCTTAGTGAAAAAGACGAATCCTAGCAACTTCTAGAGGAGAGAAATCATTGTTCACTCCATATAGATACCATAGAGACACTGTACCTTTCGACCAGTGTTTGATTCATCTTGGTATTTCAAGGATTCATTCAAAAAGAACACAAGCACAAATAAGGTAAAACCCTAACACTGGTTTATGACTGTTGTATGGATCCTAGAAAGGATTTGGATCAAAAATTTAAAATTCTGCTACATATATTGATCTGAAACCTAACAATACTATATACCCATTCTATTGTTGAATTAAATTGTAGGTATTGATCATGAATCCAATGGTGTAAATTGATACTTATATAAAGATTTTCTAGTTTTTCCATGGCACCAATGAAATACTTTTCTAATATAAAGAACAGTATTCTCTTATGAATATAAGAATAAATTACAAGGTAATACTTAGAAAAATTAATTTAGAATCTAATCTTATTATAATACATCCTCAAAGCTCTGCTAGTAATAAAGTCTTTTCTTCCTCCATAGAAATAGATCTAGAAGAGTAGAACTCTAATGGACCTACCTAAGAGTCTAGATTATCTTTTCTTCCTCCATAGAGACAAATCCAAAGGAATAAGAACTTTTAATGTATATAGTTTATATTCTAAGTCTAGATATCTATATCTTCTAACAATATTAATTTAATAAGGAGATTAAAATATAGTAAATGCCTGTAAAGATATTCATTTGATATACTAGTACTTATTAGGTATCTTTACTCCAATCACAAAAGCCATAATTTGGGTCATGCTAGAATTAGTATTAGAACGTGATCCTAGACACCAATAATATCTTATAATAGAGTTAGTGAGGGCTAGTGGGAATTCTAGAAGATTTGTGAAAGAACTAGTATCAGTCACCACGGATCCATGAAGATTTTAAGTAGTTATTTATTCTTTCCTTAGAAGTAGTATTTATTGATTAAAGTTATTTTCGAAAATTATGGCTAGATAGAGACAAACTCAGCCTAGAATGCCTCTATGATCTACTAAAGCACATCCAAAAATGCTAAAAATACTAGAGAATAAGGCATCCATAAATGTACCTTCGGAAAACCCTCCAATGGTAGAATAAAAATAACCCAAAGCTCCAACATGGATTGTAATATTGTAGTAAACATTAGAAAGATTTTTTAAGCAAAATTAGAACTTTTTGTTCTACTACCAAGACCATTACCACCTAGACAACAAATTCTCCCTTTGCCTTTAAGGGAAAGATAACAAATGGTGCACGAATTTTAAAAATTAAACTTCCTAAAATATAATGACACAAATCCTATGGTAGACCTTCATCAATTCATAAACCAAATAGAGAAAGCTTGTAAACTGATAAGATATGATGAGAATATGATGATGGAATTAATGGGTTGCTAAATAAAGGATGTTAATCATTTCTGGTATGTTTATAACATTCAACCTATGATTGTTACTCATTAACCTATTATTTAATAGTAATTTCAAATGAAGTTTATGGATAAATTTTTACCCTTAAGCATTCATGAATCTAAAGCTCGTAAATTCAAAAGATTAGCCTAAAGGTTCATGACAATGGCACGATATAATGCCCAATTCACTTAGCTATCCCAATACATAGGACATTTGGTGCCTACAGAGAAAATGAGGCTAAGTCGATTTGTGCATGATCTTCGAGACTATTTTTACAATCAAGTAGACATCTCTGACAATACAACATATAAGTAAGCCCTAAATCAAGTGATCAAGTTAAAGTTATATGTTAAAGAAATAAAAAATTAGGAAGCAAGTTTAGAAAGGGAAAAAAGTTGAATTTCAAGGAAGGAGTGATAAAGACATGAGGAAAAAGGCAACTACTCAAAATATGTTAATTAGGAATAAGCAAGCTAGCAAAAGCAGGGCTAATTACAAAAAACTTTTAAGGAGAGTTTTTAATAATGGATTTAGAAGCAACTTTAATGGCTTTAATCAAGCTTATTCATTTCTTCTGCCACCCAGCAGACCCCTTCAATGCCCACAATGTAACCTTAGTCACTTTGGATAGTATGGATCTTGCTTTGGATGTGAACAAATAGGGTATTGAGCATTTGAATGCCTAAGTAATCAACAATAAAGAAATGTCATGACATCTAGCAATGACCCACTCAAAATATAACCCCAGTGAGACCATTAACAACATAAAAAAAGAATAACACGAGAAAGGAATTAACTAGAACACAAGCTTGGGTATATGTCATGATATGCCAGGAAGCCTAAGCCTTCAATACAGTGGTGATAGGTATGACATTAGTTGAAACCTTTTCTATAAAAGTATTATTTAATCCTGGTGCTATGCATTGATTCATATCTAAAAATTTAGCAGCAAAACTTCTGAACCCGTTAGATGAGTTAAATAAACTCTTAGTGGTAAATACATCAGTGGGTGAAATGATGCTAATAACCGATGGCATTAATAATTATGTAATCTAGATCCATAATCATCTAACTTCGATCAATTTGATTATGTTAGAAGTAATGGATTATGATATAATCTAGGGATGGATTAGTTATTAAAGTACCATGCTTATATAAACCACTATTATAAAAGAGTCACATATTAACCAAAAAAGAGCGAGGTCTAAAATTTTCAAGGTAAAAAAGAATGCAAGAATGACACTTTTGTGTCATGTACAAAAGTTAAGAAGTTAGTGAATAAAGATGTGTCGTGTGGATAGCTTCAGTAAAAGAAGCTGAAAAAAAAGTAATAATAGATTAGATTCATATATTTTCCTGGATTGCCACCAAATTGGAAGATTGAATTTACAATTGAAATTATCCCTAGAATAAACCTAATATCTATGGCTCTTTATAGAATGGTGCCAGGAAAATTAAAAGAATTAAAAAAGCAATTACAAGATCTATTAGATTAAGGTTTTATACAGCTCAGTACGTCGCCTTGTGACTGTGATCCCGCAAGTGCACGGGTTAAGTTGAGTTATAGTATAAAAGATATCGTCTCCACAGGGATTGAATGTTGAATACTAACTGAATTTCGAGGCAAATTATCTAGGCGTATCAATTGATATTAGGAATTAATGGTAAAATGTAAAACAGAGCTTAGCTATTAAAAGGTTTAATTCAAATGAAATGAAAGCGTACTCAGCTTAAGGTTCCCTTGTACATTTCATTATGGAATGAATATAATCCTCTAACTTGGTTTACTGTTAATTTAGATTGCTGGATTACCAAAAGTAAGCTATACCTCATTGCAAGGCTACTAGCTACTAACCAAAAGATTAAGTGCCCAGAATTTCTCTAGTAATCACTTATCTAGGTTGCATTAACATTGCTTTAGAATCCATTCTTAGACATTTCATCCTGTGTAAAAGAATTCAATCAGCTTAATTCCTAAGTCTAATTGATATTCCCAATGATCATGCAAGGTCCGATTAATTAATTAGTCATTTCAACCTAGAATCAATTAATCCATAACACAAATCCAATATTCCGAAAGTACTAGTTTGTTCAAATACAAAACAGCATAATCAAATCATAAATCATCAGTAAATCAAGCTAGATTATATAAAATTCAATTATATAAATCCATGAACAAGTTCACCCAAGCTGAGCACAAGGGTTTAGTGTGAAAGCATTATAAAATTAGAAGAAAACCAGAAAACAGAGAGGGAATTCAAACAATTCATGTAGCTCTACAAATTCCTTGCTTGAATCTTCAATCCTTTGCTTGAATCCACATTAGAAGTTGCCCTTGGTGAGTTTGGGTCTCTCTTAGGGTTTCTCCCAGCAGCTCCTCTTTTAATTTTCAGTTTCTCCTCCTCCCTTTCAAAATTTTGCGTAAAACTTATATGGGAAATGTACACGGGGTTCGACACGGTCCGTGTTCTACCCCGTGTTTCTTAACGAAAGTTGAGCAACATGATACACGGGGTGCGACACTCCCCGTGTTTACTTGCGAAGTGTCAAGCAGTATGGTACACGGGATATGACACGTCCCATGTTATACCCCATGTTCTTCTGTGAAAGCTGGTCAGCATGGTACACGGGGTGTAACACTCCCCGTGTTTATCTTAGAAGTGAAGGGCAGTAATGTACACGGGGTATGACACGTCCCGTATTTTACCCTGTGTTCTTCTCTGAGCAGTTCAGTGAAGCCTCGAAGCATTCCAGAAGGATACACGGCCTTCCACACGGGGTTCCCATACCCCGTGTTCTTTGTCAAGAGGGCAAATTTGCTTCGATTCTCCATAATTTGCAAGATTTTGCCTCCGGATCCTTTTCTAATGCTCAAATGTGTCATTTCAAAACCTGAAAAGAAAATATCGAGCATCTAAGTATCCTTTTCAATCAATTTGCACAAAATACTAAGTAAATATGTGATGAAACACATGGAAATTAAGTGCAATTATACATTTATCAATTCCCCCACACTTGAATCTTGCTCGTCCTCAAGTAAGGAAGTAAGAGAATAGAAAATCTACTCCAATTTTTATTCTTTCCTCACCCTTTTTTTTAAAAAAAAATCAAGCAATCATTCAATAAATCGAAGATTAGGATCAAGTCATGCCAAGCAACTAAATGAAAATAAAGCAACTAAATAAGTCAATCCTCAGCATAAAAGCAAAAGAGAATAGCCTCACAGGTAAAGTGTTTACTCACACTCTCAAGATTAGGCTTGTGTATACTCTCAAATCAATCAGCTCATGACTTAATTCTACCATATGCTTGTAAAAACTCTAATCTCCACTACTATATTGTAAAATGCATGCAAATTAGAAGACTTTATTAGGGAAAATGGTAAGGATAGGGGGAAAGGAAAATCAAGGGGTGAAAAGTGATAGAGTCATAAGTTTGAAGGAAAAAGACACATTGGTCATGAGTTTAACCATTGTCGAGTTCCATTACTCAGCTTAACATATTACCCTGCTTCAACCCTTGCTCCAACCTCCATTCTTCCTTTTTCTTTTATATATATATATATACATAAATCAACAAACAAAACTTTTTCTTCTTCTTCTTCTTCTTCTTCTTTTTTTTATTTATTCCCAACAAGCTTTTCTTCCTCTTCTTCTTCCCAAATAATTTATTTGACATCATTTTTTATTTATGGTGTTTTATTTTTTTATTATTATTTGTTTGATTGTTTCTTTTTCTTTTTTTTGTTTTTGTTTGTTTATTTTTTTTTAAACAATCAAAGCTATAAATTAACTTATCCAACTAGCAGTACTAAGTAAGGACCTCTAAGTGATAGCCAAACTCATATAATGTGTCTAAGTTCCCTTAAACTCTAAGGTTCAAGTTTACTTGGGCAGTGGCTTTAGATGTACATAGTATGGTTAGGCTAGAAATGAGAGTCCAAGGTTTAAAGTGACTAACTAGGGGAAAAGCTAAAAATTAGTTTAGGATATAACAAAGAAAAGGATTCAAATAAGCAAGACAAATAAAAAAGGTAAAGAAATATGGCCTCATCATTTTTGACATGCAAAATACATAAAATGTAGCCTCAAAAAGAGCAAATGCAAGTTCTAAAGCAAAAAGTCAAAAGTGATGACATAATCCCTTAAGAAGATAAAAAATGAGCTTTAATTTCTAATGTGAAAATTACTCAAAAGGCTCAAATCTCATAAGGGTCAATTATGCTTATTTCTCTTAACTTTAAGCTTTAGATTTTCCTTATTAAGTTGCCAGATAATCATTAAAGGAGTAAGGCATGAACCAATCACATTATTCAAAAGATTGCCCTAAAAACTTAATTTTTTTTATTATATATATATATTTTACATTTTTAATTTTTTTAATAATTTTTTTATCATTGAAATTGGAGTAAATTTTAGTACTCTAAATCAATCAAGCAAGTTCAAGTGCAAAACATTGCAAAGCATTTTAAACACTGCTCCCCCACACTTAAAATTGGACATTGTCCTTAATGTACAAATAAGGTAAATGGGAAAAGAGACAGAGAATAGATGGGGGACTGAAACTTCCCTGTCAAGTGGAGCATGGTGGCCCAGTATAGATCAAGACTTCAGGGAGATCCAGAAGCGAAGACAAATTAGGGGAGAGAGAGAGAGGAGACTGGTAATCTAAAAGAAAGAAAATGCAATACTAGAAAAAATATGCTGTTAGTTATTACAGACATTAATATTAAAAGTGCAAGAAAATAAAAGAGAAATAACTAAAATAATAACAAGTAAATGAAAGTGCATAGTCAATATAAGTACAGACCAGATAAATGGAAGTAGAGAGTAGAAATAAGTAAAAAGAAACAGGATATATAAGTAAAAAGGAAAAATAAATGATCCAGGCTACTGAGCAGGAGGGTCCGGATCAGCTGGAGAAGAGGGGTGAAAAAGCTGGAACAGGAACTCGACCATGCTCTCGATGTGTCTGGAGCGCCTATCCAAGTCGTCATAAAGACCCTCAATCCTCGTCTGATGCTCGGAGATAAGCCGAAACTTAGCCAAAATGTGCTGCTGACCGGATAGTGTGTCCCGGAAATAGGCCTCCGATGGAACTCTGCCCCCCGCAGAAGATGATGGACCCATATTAGGAGTTGGATCACAATCGCCATCATGTCCTGGAATACCCTACTCCTCCTCATGGGGCTGCTGCTGCACAGGCTGGATCCCCATAGCTAGAAGAATGCCCCTTCACAGAGGTGTCATGTGGGATACTATGGTAAGGGATCTATAAGGTCGATCAAAGACGCCTAACTACCTGGCTAATCTGGTGATATATGGACTAGCAGCTATGCTCACAGCTCTCCTATCTGATGCCTGAGTCGAGAAGAAGTGGGCGAATGCACCTCTAATATGAATAGGAACTCTTTGGATCATGCTATACAGGAAAAGTACATCAGCAGTGCTCACAACCCCATAACTGTGCCCCCAACCACTCAAGGTGTGACTGAAGATAGAGTGGATCACTCGCCAGGTAACTCTCCTGAGGCTAGACGCCTTGCTCTTGGTGGGATCATAAGTGTTCCTGGTAGCAATGTCAGTCCATACTCGCCACTCCTGGGTCCTGTGGGGTAGTCCTATCAACATGTCATGATACTCGGGAGTGTTCACAAACTCCTCAGAATAGAGTCCCAAGTGCATTGAGAGCTGGGTCACACTCATGGAATATGCAACTCCTCCGAGTCGGAACTGTACTGTGTCGACCGAGTCGACTGTCCTAAAATATCTCTTTAAGTAGAAAGTGCTGAGAAACTCCAAAATGAGCTCCCTGTAGGTAGGCTCTATAATCTGAAAGAAGACCTCCCAAGCACCTACACTAATGAGCTCACGTATCTCATCTTCTAGGCCGAACTCTCTTAACACTGCCCAGTCTAGGTATCGGCCTTCCACAAACAACCAATCCTTATGTCTATCAAAGGCTTGAGTATGAGTCTCTTCTGTGAAGTCCAAGAATGAGTGTGTTGGTCCTCTAGAGGAGGTTCCTCTAGAAGTACTACCCTTGGTTGTTTTCCTGGTAGTTGTTTTTTGTCTCTTAGACATGATCTGCAAAAGAAAATGACAAAGTGAGAGAGAGTATTGATAGTTTGACGGTCAGCAGATTCAAAGGCAATAGTTCAGCATGCAATTTCAATATCATTTAATGTCAAATGAAATACAATTCAAAGGTCAATGCCATCAATGCAGATAAGAGGTCATATCAATAAGGTAAAGTAGGCAATTAGTCAATCAATCAGTAAACTTCAAGGGATTTAAATCCAATCAATCAAACATTTCAAGTCCTATTAATCAAAGATTCAAATTCAGTCCATCAATCAAAGATTCAAATTCAATCAATCAATCATCAAACCAATCAAACATCAAACCTCAAAGGATATGAACATTCTTATAAATTCTAACATGCATTGGAGTTCAATAAACATAAGCAATTGCAAATAACTCCAAAGATTTCAAAGAAAATGCACTTACCTTGTGAATTGCAGATGAAAACCCAAAGTTCTTGGTGAAATCACAAAAGGAATCAAAATCTTAAATTTCAACCGATTGAATTAAAAATCAAGTAGCAAAATCACTTCAAACAGCCAAATAAAGCACTTTAATCGGTGGATTTTAGCAAGATAATGGCCGAAAATGATGATAGAGAGGCTAGGGCATATAGGAAGATGAAGAAAATGAGGGAAAATGAAGGAAAATCTGGGTTTTTCACCATTAAAAGCTCATCCGCCCAAGAACACGGGGACCAACACGGCTCGTGTGGTACCCTGTGTTTCTCTGCGGATGAGTGTTTTGGGTTTCGCAAACTTACACGGGGTCTGACATATCCTGTGTTCTTCCCCGTGTTTCTCTCTGAAAGATACTACTAGGCTTCGCAATAGTACACAGGGTTTAACACGATCCGTGTGGTACCCCGTGTTTCTCTCTAGAAGGCTTATGTTTAAAAATCCTTATCATTGGTTCAGCTAGTGAGGAACACGGGGTAGGACACGTCCCGTGTTTAACACTGTGTTTCTCTCTGGACTTCCAAGAAAATCACAAAACTTTTATGCGAACTAGACAGTGAGGAACACGGGGTATGACACATCCCGTGTTCAACACCGTATTTCTCACTAGACTGCGATGAAAATCATAAGTCCTTTTATACTGGCTAGACAGTGAGGTACACAGGATATGACACGGCCCGTGTTGTACACCGTGTATCTCACTAGACTGCGTTTTGAGCCTTCTGTGCAAGAAAACAAACAACAATCATGCATTCATGCCTAAGTTACCCCAAAGACAGAGATCAAGTGCAAAAAATGAACATCCTAAATCAACAACTCATGACTTGTATACCTCAACTACTCAGAAAGTCAGATTGTAAAGGAAGAAAAACTAAGAATTAAAAGTAAGAAAACAGAGAAATAAGCGTGGGTTGCCTCCCAAGAAGTGCTTGTTTATGGTCATAAGCTCGACCCCTGTTTTTATCATCCTAGAGTTGCCATTGTTGGTGGCCCGGCAACATAATGCTTCAATCTTTGGCCATTAACTTTGAAATTACCAGTGCCTTCACTCCAAATTTCCACTGCTCCGAATGGGTACACTTTCCTCACAAGATATGGTCCAGTCTACCTTGTCTTCAGCTTTCTGGGGAAGAGCTTAAATCTTGAACTGAACAGCAACACTAGATCTCCTTCATGGAATTCCCATCGGAGGATACGCTTGTCATGCTAAGCCTTTGTTCTTCCCTTATATATCTTGGCATTATCGTAGGCTTCATTTCTGAGTTCTTCAAGTTCAAGGAGTTGAAGCTTTCTCTTCTCCCCAGCAGATTTCAAATTGAAGTTGAGCAACTTAATTGCCCAATACGCCTTATGTTCAATTTCTACTAGCAGATGACAGTGCTTCCCATAAATGAGTATAAATGGTGTCATACCAATTGGAGTCTTAAAAGCAGTTCGGTAGGCCCATAAAGCATCATCCAACTTGAGTGACTAATTCCTCCTTGATCTAGACACAGTCTTCTCCAATATGGTCTTAATTTCTTTGTTTAAAAGCTCCACTTGCCCACTGGTTTGAGGGTGATACGGAGTAGAGATCTTATGGGTTACTCCATATGCTTTCAAGAGTGATTTGAATTGATGGGCAATGAAATGAGAGCCTCCATCACTGATGACAGCTCTAGGTATCCCAAACCTAGGAAATAACACCTTCTTGAAAAATCGAATCACAGTTTTTGCATCACAAGTCCGAGTGGCAATTGCTTCCACCCATTTGGAAACATAGTCAACTGCCACAAGTATATATCTGTTGCTGCAAGAAGGTGGGAATGGTCCCATGAAATCAATTCCCCAGACATCAAATATTTCAACTTCCAGAATGTTGTTCAAAGGCATCTCATGCCTTTTTGATATATTACCAACCATTTGGCACTGGTCACAAGAAGTGACATAGTGGTGAACATCTTTGAAAAGAGTCGGCCAATAAAGACCCACATGGGCAATCTTCGTAGCTATTCTTGAAGTGCTAAAGTGTCCTCCATATGGAGAGGAGTGACAATGGAACAAGATGCTTGCAATTTCTTCCTCAGGCACACAACTTCTAAACAAGTCATCTGCACATCTTCTGTAGAGGAGAGGCTCATCCTAAAAGTAGTGTTTCACTTCTGCTAAGAACTTCTTTTTCTATTGATACCCCGCATCCGGAGGTAAAACACCACTCACAATGTAATTCACATAGTCTGCAAACCATGGGATGGCTGAAGAAGAGACAACCAACAGATAGTCATCAGGAAGGGAATCGTTTATTGGCATCTCCTTATCTTCCTTATCATCTAACTCTTGCTTCAATCTGGAAAGGTGATCAGCCACAACATTTTCAGTACCCTTCTTATCTCGAATTTCCAGATCAAATTCTTGTAACAAAAGAATCCATTTGATTAGACGAGGTTTAGCTTCCTTCTTGCTTAAAAGGTATCGGATGGCTGGATGATCCGTGAAGACTATCACCTTGGAATCTACCAAATAGGATCGAAATTTGTCAACTGCATAAATTACCGCAAGAAGTTCCTTTTCGGTTGTGGCATAGTTCAGTTGATCTTCATCCAAGATCTTGCTGGCATAGTATATGGCATGAACTTTCGATCCTTCCTTTGGCCAAGTACCGCTCCTATTGCATAGTCGCTAGCATCGCACATCACCTCAAATGGTAGATTCCAATCCGGTGCTTGCATAATAGGGGCGGAAATCAAAGCTTTCTTTAACCTACAAAATGCATCCAAATAATCTTGATTAAAATCAAAAGCAACATTTTTAGCAAGCAGGTTAGTTAGTGATTTGGCAATTTTAGAGAAATCCTTGATGAAACGTCGGTAGAAACCGACGTATCCCAGAAAACTCCTCACTCCCTTTACAGAAGTTGGAGGAGGCAATTTCTCTATGATGTCCACCTTAACCTTGTCTACCTCAATACCATGCTCAGATACTTGATAGCCAAGGACAATTCCTTCTCTTACTATAAAATGGCATTTCTCCCAATTAAGAACCAAATTTACCTCCTCACATCTCTGCAACACTTGAGATAAATTAGTCAAACAATTATCAAAGGAAGTACCATAAAAAGAAAAATCATCCATAAAAACTTCCATGATATTTTCAATAAAATCAGAGAAGATAGCCATCATACAACGCTGAAATGTAGCAAGAGTATTACAGAGTAAAAGGCATTCTTCTATATGCAAAAGTACCATAAGGACATGTAAATGTAGTCTTTTCCTAATCATTTGGATGTATAGGAATTTGGAAGAAACCAGAATAACCATCCAAATAACAGAAATGTGAATGCTTAGCTAACCTTTTCAAAGTTTGATCAATGAAGGGAAGAGGGAAATGGTCTTTTTCGGGTTGCCTTGTTTAATTTCCTATAATCTATACACATTCTCCAACCCGTGACAGTCCTAGTGGGAATTAGCTCATTGTTTTCATTTTTTACCACAGTTAATCTCCCTTTCTTAGGAACAACATGAACCGGACTAACCCACTGGCTATCTGAAATTGGGTAAATTACCCCAGCATCTAGCAATTTCACTATTTCCTTTTTTACAACTTCTTTCATATTGGGGTTCAACCTTTTTTGATGTTCAATGGAGGGCTTACTATTTTCCTCCATCAATATCCTATGCATGCATATTGAAAGACTAATCCCTTTCAAATAAGAAATTGTATACCCCAAAGCTTTTCTATGAGATCTAAGCTACGTAAGTAATTTTTCTGTTTCAAGAGCAGTTAGATTTGCATTAACTATCACTGGATAAGTGAAATGGGGTCCTAGAAACTCATACCTGAGGGTAGATGGGAGAGGTTTCAATTCTACCTTAGGTGGTGTGGCTTCCTCAGTGGCGGTATTGTTGGACTCCATTTCCAATAATTCAATTGCTGCTTCAGGGAGGGGAAGTGGTGGGCTTGCTTCCAAAAACTCTGCATATGCAGCAGTTTTCCTCATTTTCAATCACTCCATTTGTGACTAAACATGCTTCAAGTGGGTCTTGAAGGCACCCCATTAGAAGGGTTTCTTTCACAGCTTTGTCTAGCACATCTACCCTGCAAATTGAATCTTTACTACATTCAAATTAAATTCAACTTTTTCATCCCCAACAGATAATGAAAGTCTTCCATTTTTTACATCAATTAAAGCACCCACAATGGCTAAAAAGGGTCTACCCAAAATGATAGGGATTTGTGAATCCTCTTCTATTTCAAGCACAACAAAATCAACAGGAATAAAGAACTTACCAACCTTGATAGATATATCATCAAGAATACCTACTGGATATTTCACTGAATGGTCAGCTAGTTGAAGAGAAACTGTGGTGGGCTTCATCTCTTCTATATTCAGCCTCCTTGCAACCGACAATGGCATGAGGCTCACACTTGCTCCCAAATCACATAATGCTCAATCAATTGGAACATTTCCAATCACACAAGGAATAGAGAAGCCGCCTAGGTCCTTTAGCTTAGAAGGTAGTTTGTTCTGGATGATGGCACTACACTCCTCCGTTAGGGCTACAGTTTCATGCTCCTCTAGCTTCCTTTTGTTTGAGAGAATGTCCTTCGAGAATTTTGCATATGATGGCATTTGTGAAAGAGCATCAGTGAAAGGAATATTGATGTACAACTTCTTCAGAACTTCCAAGAACTTTCCAAACTGCTTATCAAGTTTAGCCTTTGCTAGTCTTTAAGGATAAGGGATTAGCAGTTTGTAAGGTTTTGGAGGGATATACTTTAGCTTATCAGATAATTCCCCTTCTTTCACTTCAGCATCATTAGGAATTATAGCTTTGTTGCCTTCTTTCTGCTCTTCCCCTACACTTATCTCTGCTTCACCTTCTTGAGTGGCCTTTGGATCCTTCAATAGCCTTCCACTCCTAAGAGTTATTGCCTTACAATGCTCCCTAGGATTTGATTCAGGTTGAGCAGGGAGTTAACCAAAAGCTCTAGAAAAAGATGCAGAAGCTTGTTGAGCTATTTAAGTTTCCAACATTTTTTCATGTGTGGCCAATGAATCAACTTTGGAGGACAGTTGCCTAATGGAATCTTCCATGGCTCTACCATGCTGTCTAAACTCTTCATTAGTTTTCTCTTGGGAAATGAGAAATTTCTCCAAGAGGCCTTCTAATTTAGCAGTGGAAGAGGTTTGAGCTGGTGGGTTGTATGGTTTTTTATTTTGAAAATCGGGTGGTGGTGGTCTATTGGGAGTAGATTGAGTGTTGTATGGCTGGGTAGGCTTGCAGGAAAAATTTGGGTGGTTCCTCCATGATGGATTATAGGTATTTCCAAATGGTTCATTTGCATTTTTCTGTCCAAACCCACTGTTATGCACATAGTTCACTTGTTTAATGAAATCTTGCCCCAATGTACACTCAGTTGCCATATGACCTTGTAATACCAAAAATCTCACAAGGAAGGTTGGTAGTACCTGTTGCATTTACATTGTTAACTTGAAATTTATCAAACTTAGCCATAAGTGCATCTACTTTGCTACCTAAATTTCCTAATGCATCTACCTTAGCTGATAAATGATTAAAAGCATCTAATTCATACTTACCTGAAGCTTTCCTTGAAGATCCCCTCTTATTTGACCATTGGTAATGGTTCAAAGCATTATCTTCAATTAACTCATATGCTTTATCCAACCTTTTGTTCATCAAAGCACCTCCAGCAGCAGCATCCACAGTAAGCTTAGTATTGTAGTTCAAACCATTATAAAAGGTATGAAGAACTAGTCATTTCTCTAACCCATGATGTGGACACAACCTTAACAGTTCCTTGTATCTATCCCAAGCATCAAACAGAGATTCCCCTTCTCTCTGAGAAAATGTAGTGATTTCATTCCTTAATTGAGTAGTCTTGCTTGAAGGAAAATATCTTGATAGAAAAGCCCTCAGTAGCTCTTCCTATGTTGTGATAGATCCTGCTGGTAAAGAATGTAGCCAAGCTCTTGCTCTATCCCTCAAGGAAAATGGGAATAGTCGAAGCTTGATAGCATCCGCTGCTACACCATTTTTCTTGATTGTATCACAGTATTCTAAGAAAATATGGATATGGAGGTTGGGATCCTCCATTGGTAGTCCACTAAATTGGTTTTGCTACACCATAGACAGAAGAGCTAGCTTCAATTCAAAGTTATTAGCCTCAATTGCAGGCCTTCTTATACTAGATTGAAGCCCAGTGGCGTCGGGTGCTGCAAATTCTTTGAGTGATCTATTGTCCATGTCTTCAATTATTGGTTCAAGGTCAATTGTTTCTTGGATATGTACTGATTTTTGCTCTCTCCTTCTCCTAAGCAGAGTTCTTTTAATCTCCGAATCTAAGTCAAGAATTCCTTCAAGACTTCTCCTTCGCATATACAAAGATTTTCTGCAAAAAGAGTAGGTAATACTCGAACAGAACAAAGTAAGAAAGAAATACTATAGATAAAAATAAGAAAATCAGAACAAGATGAATTAAGAATTAAAAGAAAATGAATTGCCTAGTCTAATTCATTCAAAACTTTCTGTTAATATCAACCAGTTGCAATCCCTGGCAACGGTGCCAAAAACTTGACCGTGATCCCGCAAGTGCACGGGTTAAGTCGAGTTATAGTATAAAAGATATCGTCTCCACAGGGATTGAATGTTGAATACTAATTGAATTTCAAGGCAAATTATCTAGGCGTATTGATTGATATTGGGAATTAATGGTAAAATGTAAAACAGAGCTTAGCTATCAAAAGGTTTAATTCAAATGAAATGAAAGCGTACTCAGCTTAAGGTTCCTTTGTACATTTCATTATGGAATGAATATAATCCTTTAACTTGATTTACTGTTAATTTAGATTGCTGGATTACTAAAAGTAAGCTATACCTTATTGCAAGGCTACTAGCTACTAACCAAAAGATTAAGTGCCTAGAATTTCTCTAGTAATCACTTATCTAGGTTGCATTAACATTGCTTTAGAATCCATTCTTAGACATTTCATCCTGTGTAAAAGAATTCAATCAGCTTAATTCCTAAGTCTAATTGATATTCCCAATGATCATGCAAGGTCCGATTAATTAATTGATCATTTCAACCTAGAATCAATTAATCCATAACACAAATCTAATATTCCGGAAGTATTGGTTTGTTCAAATTCAAAACAGCATAATCAAATCATAAATCATCAGTAAATCAAGCTAGATTATATAAAATTCAATTCTATAAATCCATGAACAAGTTCACCTAAGTTGAGCACAAGGGTTTAGTGTGAAAGCATTACAAAATTAGAAGAAAACCAAAAAACAGAGAGGGAATTCAAACAATTCATGAAGCTCTACAAATTCCTTGCTTGAATCCACATTAAAAGTTGCCCTTGGTGAGTTTGGGTCTCTCCTAGGGTTTCTCCCAGCAGCTCCTCTTTTAATTTTCGGTTTCTCCTCCTCCCTTTTAAAATTTCGTGCAAAACTTATATGGGAAATGTACACGAGGTTCGACACGGCCTGTGTTCTACTCCGTGTTTCTCAATGAAAGTTGAGCAGCATGATACACGGGGTGCGACACTCCCCGTGTTTACTTATGAAGTGTCAAGCAGTATGGTACATGGGGTATGACATGTCCCATGTTGTACCTTGTGTTCTTCTGCGAAAGCTGGTCAGCATGGTACACCGGGTGTGACACTCCCCGTGTTTATCTTAGAAGTGAAGGGCAGTAATGTACACGGGGTATGACACGTCCCATGTTTTACCCCGTGTTCTTCTCTGAGCAGTTCAGTGAATCCTCAAAGCATTCTAGAAGGATACACAGGGTTCCCATACCCCGTGTTCTTTGTCAGGAAGGCAAATTTACTTCGATTCTCCATAATTTGCATGATTTTGCCTCTGGATCCTTTTCTAATGCTCAAATATGTCATTTCAAAACCTGAAAACAAAATATCGAGTATCTAATTATCCTTTTCAATCAATTTGCACAAGATACTAAGTAAATATGTGATGAAACACATAGAAATTAAGTGCAATTATGCATTTATCACCTTGGTGAGTACTGATGTTGTTTATGGAAAAGAAAGATTGATCAATGCAATTATGTATTGATTATTGGTGGTTAAATAAAGTTACTATTGAAAATAAATACCTTTTACCAAGAATAGATAATTTGTTTGACCAATTGCAAGGTTCTCAAAACTTCTCAATGATTAACTTGCAACTTAGCTATCATCGATTGAAGATTCAAAAAGAAGATATTCTAAAAATAGCATTTCAAACTCATTATGGTCATTACAAGTTTTTAGTTATGTAGTTTAAATTAACTAATGTTCCTACTGCATTTATAATGAACCATAGTTTTAAACCTTTCTTAGATATTGTTGTGTTTATTGATGATATTTTAATATATTCCAAGAATTAAGAAGAACATACCTAACATTTGAAAATCACATAGCAAACACTATAAGAGCATAAGCTATATGCTAAATTCTCAAAGTGTGAATTTTAGATGAAAAATGTGCATTTCCTAAGCCATGTAGTGTCATAGGAAGGAATAAAAGTAGATTCTCAAAAGATTAAGGCTACACTCAATTGGTTGTAAGCTTTATCAATGATAAAAATGCATAGTTCTCTTAGATTGGCTAGATATTATAGAAGATTTGTAAAAGATTTTTCGAATATAGCTACACCTCTGATAGACTTACTTGTAAAAAAGTTAAATTTGTGGGGAATAATGATTATGAAAAGAGTTTTCAAAGATTGAAGGTATATCTTACTTTTGCTCTAGTGTTGGCATTGCTTGATAGTGCAGAGGGATATATAGTGCATTGTGATGCATCCAGAGTAGGATTAAGATGCATATTAATACAGTAAGAAAGGGCAATAGCCTACACATCTCATTAATTAAAGAAACATAAAATGAATTTTCCTACTCATCATTTAGAAATTGCAACTATAGTTTTCACCTTAAAAATATAGAGACATTATTTTTATAGGGTTACTTGTGAAATTTATGTAAATCATAAAAGCCCTAAATATATTTTCGAATAGAAGAAGCTTAATATGAAACAAAGAAGGTGGATCAAGTTTGCAAAAGATTATGATTGCTTCATTCCCTATCATCTAGACAAAGCTAATGTAGTTGTTAATGCTTTAAGTCGAAAAGCTCTAAAAAATAGAGGGAAGAAGTTAAAAGGAGATAGAATTGTGGAACTGGCTTATACAACAATACATTCTACTATAGTAAATCAAATTAAAGTAGCCCAGAAAGAAAACTCTTGATATAAGTAATTGAAGAATAAAGCTATAAATAAGGTAAAAAATTGATTTGACAATAGATGAAAATGAAGTAATAAGGAATAAAAATCGATTATGGGTGCCCTTGGCTTTGAGGCAGGAAGTATTGAGGAAGGCTCATGAATCATCCTATATAATTCATCCTAATGTAATAAAAATGTATTAGGATTTGAAGAATTTATATTGGTAGGATAGAATGAAGAAGTATGTGCAAGATTATGTAATCAAATGTTTGACTTGTTAACAAGTGAAAGCAGAGCATTGACATCCAACAAGTCTTTATTAAAATATTTATATTCCCAATAGAAGTGGGAAAGCATTACCGTAGATTTCATAACTAGATTACCATGAACTAGTAAAGGATATGATTCCATTTGGGTGATCATGGACCATTTGACAAAGTTCATGCATTTCAAACCGATGAAGATAACTTACACTGCATTGCAATATACTTAGCTCTACATAGATAAGATTATTCCATTGCATGGTGTACCGCTTTCAGTTATTTCAGATCAAGGATCACAATTTTAACAATCATTCTAGGAAATGCTAGGAACTTAATTGTGATTTAGTACAATATTCCATCTTCAAACTGATGGACAATAAAAAAGAATGATTCAGATACAAAAAGACATGCTTAGAGCTTGTGTAATTGAATTTGAAGGAAATTGGTATAAGTATCTGCCATTAATGGAATTCATTTATAATAACAGTTACCATACTAATATACAAATGACTCTATTTAAAGCGTTGTATAGTAGGAAGTGCAAGTTGCCTATTAGGTGGTTTGAACCAAGAAAAGCAAAAATGATCAATCTTGGTCTTGTTGAAGATGATATCAATAAAATTCAAATAATTAGAGAAAAATTACAAGCAATTTAAAGTCAACATAAATCTTACACAGATAATAGACATAAAACATTAGAATTTCAAGAAGGTGATCAAATATTTTTAAAAGTTACTCCTATGAAAGGGGTAATGAGACTTGGCAAAAAAGAAAAATTAGCACCTAGATATGTGGGTCCTTATAAAATTAACAATCAAATTGGAAAAGTTACTTATGAACTAGAAGCACTGGAAGACATGAAGGCGACACATCCAGTTTTTCTTGTATCTATGTTAAAAAAATACATATTCTAGATAAATCTCATGTGTTGAAAGAAATACTAGTAGAATTAGATCAAAAACTATTATATGAAGAACAACCTATACAAATCATTAATTAACAAATAAGGAAATTGTGATCCAAAGAAATTCCCATGATAAAGGTAATATGGGAGAACATGAAGCTCAAGAAGCGACATGGAAATTAGAAAAAGACATGAAAGAAAAGTACCCAAACTTATTTGTTAAATTCTCTATCAAAAACCATTACACAGTTTGTTAACAATTTTATACATTATTATATAATTTCTTGAAAATTCAAAGATAAATCTTCTTGAAAGGGAAGAACTTGTAATACCCTATAGGAGTTTCCTTTAGAAAATACCCTAATATTTTGTTTGATATGTAATTTTTTTAGAATTGATTTCATTTCATTTTAATTAAAATGATTTCAATTCATTTATAAATAAATTCTATTGTTTGGATACCTTATCAAAAATAATGACTTCAATTCATTTGTAAATCAATTATTTTATTTAGAATGTATTAAAAAATATATGAAATTTAATTAAAAAGTAAATTTTAATAGTATTATAATAAATATAATGTTAGAAAGAGAGTAAAACATTTATATAAAATATTTTTTTGGTCAAATGAAATGAATTCTAGTGAAATCCTTACTAAATTGGATAGATTTCATAATGATACGAATGTAATTAAAATAAGAATTGTAAATCAAATGAAATCCTTTTATATTTAAAGCCAAACACCATTTTTTTAAAAAAATTCATTTGAGAATGTAATGAAATCTTATTTTTAACATTGTCAAACAAGGGGTAAGTGAAGTAGAAATTTCAAATAGGAATTTTATTAAAAAAACCCAAATCAGAAAACCTGATAGGGAAATTAGGCAAAATTTGGGAGAAATGTAAAGGTGATTTAAAAGTGAGGCCAACTAGAATTTTTATGACAATTTTATTAGCTATAAAAATATATCAAAATTCAATTAAAAACTCAATAATAGATTTAGGAAAATTTGCATAACAATTTATAGGAATTCCAAAACTCGGGTACACTGAAAAGTAAGAAATTGAGCTAAAAATTAAATGGATTAAATTAAAAACTTTTAGGCTAATTTAAATCAATTTTCAGGCCCAAAATCTATGTGAGAATTCAAAAAATGAAAGACCCCAAAACAAGGCCTAAAAATGTTTTAAAAGTCTAAGGGTAAAAATGTAAGAAGAGAAAAATTAGGATTAATTTGCAATAAACCCTATTTACCTTTTTTAAGTGGCATATGTTTATTGATTTTAAGGTAATAATTTGCTGAATAAATAGGGTCATTTGGATGCCTAAATTGACCAGCCATTTGCCTAATATTTTTTTCAAAAATTAATACATAATAATAAGAAAATTGAAGATATTTTTAAATTAGGCTCTACAATTATTTATATACATGGGATTAGCCCATTTTGAGGAAAAAAATTTTGTTTCTTTGGCTAGTTTGAAACCGTGAGAAAGAAAAGAACTTTATGGAGAATTCAGGTTTTTATCAAATATAAAAAAGGTGAGTAGTAACTCTTCCTTATTTTAGAACTATGTCATAAAAGATAATGATATTGTTCCATTATGCTTCCTTAGATACCACTTGTAATGTAATGGAGTGTGGTTCTATTTTTAAGGCCTTTCAAATGATAATAAGAGAACATGTATTTGGTATATTAATGTTGAGAATGATGAAATAAGGATTCATAAAATTTATTTAGTAAAGATGAAAATAATAAAAGTAGTTGGATTAAAAATAACTCTCCCAAGTAATGTTGAACAAATGTTTTAGTCACCCAATGTATATATGAGTTAAAAAATTTTAAAATTTCAAATCCTTAACATTTTAATATTATAATTAGTGTAAGGATGATTATAGAAGAAATTGAGAAATTTTATAAATTTTTAGATACATGAAAAATTAAATTATAATAAAATACTCAAAATTGCCAATTCCAAAATCTTATCCTACTCGGTCTCAAGTTTTGAATGATTTAAGGTATTAAGTGTTTATTAAAAATTATGAAAATTTTTAGTTATGATATTTAAGATGTTAGTAAGCTTGTGTCAAATTTTGGTGGTAATTAGAGTTGATTTGATTGTCCAAATAATAATTTTGTTTTTACAAATCCAGTATTGCCTGAATTTGGTAGCTCTAGGTTTTGGCAAAGCCAAAATTTGTTGTATAACAATTGGGGTATTCTTTATTCAACATGAAGAGAATGTCTTAGCAAAGCTTGGAAGTAATTGGTTTCCATTTGAATGATGAAAAGTGGCTTGAATTGTAAATATTCATATCCTGTCCAATTTTGGAAGCCTTATTTTGTTACTATGTGAATAGTAACCTAAGGCTAGAAAATTTATAAAATGAATAATGTTTCATGCTTATTATTGCATTAGGAATATAAAACTAAATTTTAGTAAATAGTGGAATTGTTTTAGGGCTTCTAAGACTCTAATCAATAATATAAATCCCTAATTTCTAACAAGTAGAATGTTAGTAAGACTTGTAGAAATTTTTGTGAACAATGATAAAAACTTAAGAAGTCATTCACATAGTTAAGAAATGTTACCATTGATAGGATGGTAAAGACCAATCTTGATGATAATGTTTTAAAAAATGAGAATAAGTATAAGAAAATGGCAAATTGCATAAGACACTCATGGTATGGTTGGTATTTGGCTATATTCATTGGAGTAAATTTAATGGTTGGTGTTCAAATATCTCATTATTATTTATTGTGAATTATGAAGGGAAAATATATCACCCTTCATAGAGAAGAAGAGACACAATTAGTAGTAGAAAAAAAAGTTAGTGGCTTTACACTTGGGGTAGCAAAGGATAAGAATGAACCAAAAAAATAACATGAAACTTGTGTATCTACCACCACCATTTTTTATAATAAAATATATTGATATACATAAGAAAATTCCTTCATAAGATGCATAATAATAATTACATGCATCAATAAAACTAACCCTTTATGATGAAAGACCTCTCAAATATGGCAATGAGTATCTATTCATTGAATATGCTATATATTCATTCTATTATTGAATTAAATCGAAGCTACTAATCATGAATTCGATAGTGCAAATTGATACTTATATAGGAATCTTCTAATTTGCCCATGGCACTCATGAAATACTTTTCCAATATAAAGTATAATTTTTAACCGTAAATATAAGAGTAAACTATGAGGTAATACTTAGAAAAATTGACTCAGAATCTAATCCTATTATAATATATCCTTTTTATCAAGTACTCTCACCTAAATACTCCACTAATAATGAATTTTTTTCCTTCTTCCATAGAGATAAATCCAAAGGAACAGAACCTTGATGGATCCAACTAAGAGTTTGTATCATCTAATGTGTTATACAAATTATATTTCTGTATCAACAATCTTTGGATTTTTGTGTGTGTATGTGTTAAACTTCAAAACTTTTAATGTATATAATTAATATATATAGTTTATATTTTAAATCTAAATAGCTACATTCTTTGATAATATTAATTTAATAAAGAAATCAAAATACAATAAAAATTTGTAAAGATATCTATTTGGTATACTAGCACTAATTAAATATTTTTACATCAATTACGATCGTAATTTGAGCCATAACACAAATTCACCTGATTGATTATGGCTCCCTTTTCATAATTTATTTGGGATAACGGACCATTTTATTCAAAAACCATTTTAAACATATATCACAAGACACTGTTGCCTGTCTGCTTCATTTGCACCGAAATTTTCTGCAATTATCTTCCGGAACAATTGCATTTATTTGCATTTCACTAATTTCAACACAACCATAATTGCAACATGAAATCATGACTGACTTAATGAGTGAAATACAACTTCTCTGGTAATCTTGGCTTTGCCACAGCCACAAGTGGCTCGGCAAGAAAGAGATCATTACCAGAGTCTTCCAAGTTGATGCTTGAAACTGTGGGTAGAGCAGTCCAAGTGAACCCATGGAGTAACCTAGCAAGCAGCATCACAGTAATTGAAGTGCCGAGCGTAATTCCTGGACAGCTACGCCTTCCAGTAGTAAACGTTATGAACCTTAAATTTGGTTCTGTCAAAACAACTTCAGATCCATCACTCTTTAGGTGTCGTTCAGGTTTGAACTTGAGAGGCTCATCCCAAACTTTAGGATTTCTTCCAAGTCCCAGCCTACTCAGCAATACGTGACTGCCCTTTGGGATGAAGCAGTTCGCAACGAGTGCATCGTTCAAAGAGACATGAGGAAGATTGAATGGCGCAATCGGATGAAGTCGAAAGGCTTCCCTTGCACAAGCTTTGACATAGTTGAGCTTGGGCAAATCTGATTCTTGCACTTGTCTCTCTCTTCCAACCACATTGTCTAATTCTTCAACGGCTCTTTGAAGCAATTCTGGCTGATTTATCATTTCCGCAATTGCCCATTCCGCTGCATTTGATGGATTATCCACTACTTCGATCATCAATTCCTTAAAAAAAAAAAAGAAAGTTTTGTTTTAGAAAGGTAATGAGAAAATTATATCATAATATGTTATTGTTGTAATATTTTAATGTAACCAAGAGTATTTAACTTGCAAAAAAAGATTGCAGTACATAAAAATTATAATTAGTGCAAATAAATAATGGTTAACAAAGAAATTCAAATTCAATTTGAAATATAATTACAATGTCCGTAGCATTCACAATATTAGTGTAGCACAATCTGTCGTGGGTCACAATATCATCATGATCTAATATGATACCTACGGTTATATCAGATCCTTAATGAGTTCGTATTTTTAATGGGTCTGAAATGATGAGTCTAATATTAACTTAGATGAGGCTGGATCAATCAAAATCAACTCCATTACCATCATTAGTAATTGAGATTTGGGACTGTAAATTAGGATCCTTTTGAATGATATATATAAGGACTTTTCAAAACTTTATTAACGACATGCATCACGCAAGATTTGAATGCAAATATTTGAATGGATGAATGGACGATCTGAGTAAAGGAGGAAAAAGAAGGAAGAGAATTACTATTATTTGAGCCTTGATCTCTTCGGCCGTCAACAAGGCGATACCATTTGCGTCTTTCAATGTGATAAGAACATCAAGCAAGTCCTCCTGTTCTTCCTTGAATCCATTCTTCCATTGTTGAATTCTCTCTTCAATTATAGGATCATGGTACTTGTTCAAGATCTTCAAGGCCTTCTTCAACTTTTCCTTGTGACCATCCAAATCAAATCCCCTCAAACAAGGGATATAATCAGAAACACAAAATGCGTTAATGTATTTAAGAACAATGAAACTTGCATCTACATGCTTTGCCTCCTCAAACCCAGGACCTCCATCCTCCCTTCCAATCCCAAAGTATCTTTTATTAAAAATCAACTTCCTTATCACATTTCCGCAATAATGCCGCGCAGCAATCCTCACGTTGACAAGACCGCCTTTTTCTGAATTCTTGCATGAATTGAAGACGTAGTTTACTAGATTGTCAGCTTCTTCAATCCTCTTGTCATGCAGCCATTGATGTCTAACAGGAGAAAGAAGTTCCTTGCTTAAGATCTTCTTCATTTTCTTCCATTGTTCTCCATATGGCACCAGAGCTGTCGTCAAATATCCCCTCGTCACAAGATTTGTGGACATGCTTATTGGCCTCGAAGCAAAAGTAGCATCTTGTTTTATCAAGAATTCGCGCGCAATTATGGGACAAGTAACTGCAATTACATGAACATTTCCCAGACGGACACACATGATTTCGGTGTTTAATTCATTCATTAGATTGTGTATCCACAGGGATGCAGGCTTGTTTACAAGCATTTCAGGAAGGTTACCAATTATAGGCCATGGTTTGGGACCTGGGGGCAATTGGTTTTTCTGGAGGAGTTTCTTGTTGGAAGGGCAATATATGGATTTGAGAAGGCTTGCAAAGGTAGTAAGTATGAAGAAAAGAGCTGACCAAAATGTTGCAATATGTGACAACAAAGAGACATTGGCATAAGCCATTGCTTGCAGAAGGGTCTGGAGAAATGAGAAGGCTAACTTAGTAGAAAATGGTTTTGAGATGAGTGAATAAACTTGATCCGGGCTTCTCTATATATATTGCAAAAAAAAATCTAGGTTTCACTGTCGTCCACTTCTGGCAAAGAGTTTGTGTGGTTGGCTATGGAAGTGAAGGTTCAGTAGTATTAGCTGTGCATGTTACACGTTTTGAGTTAAATTGGTAGTTTCCCATGTATAGTGTAAGTCACATTTTGAATTGCCGTTATGATTACGGTTATAATTCTATTAACTAAAACTGAATATATATATATATATATATATAGCGAAAAAATTGAAAAAATTGGAGTTGTCAAGAGTGTAATAATAATAATAATAATAATAATAATAATAATTTGTGAATAGAGTAGAATAATGATGCAAAGTAGAGGGATGAATGGAGGGTGTCTCTCTTAATTAGGTTATTAGCAAACAAACATAAATAGTAAAATGTGTAAAATGTGATTATTTAAATGGAAAATTTTTTATGCACCAATTGCGTACCATTAATTTAAATTATTGAATTTCATTCATCTTGTGTAGTACTACACAAATAAATGAAATTTAATGGCCGAGACCAATAATATATCAATATAATTGGTGTATTAAAGTCATTATCTTATTTAAATTATATTTTAGAGAATAATGTTATTTATACTTTTTAACATTCACTTCTTTCTCACTTCCCTTTTTCATATAAATAGTAATTAACAAAGCAAAACTGTAATGGAAACATAGTAAGATTAAGTTATATAACAAATATATATCTCAATAATAATGTATCCAATGAGCCAAATACCGATATGTATTTAAGATGAGAAATGCCCACTAAAATTCAATAGTAATAGTGCCGAGAGATTTTGATTTAAGTGACATATGATATCTCTTAAAAATTTTATACCTTTTAGTGCATTTAGAGTTCAATTCCAAATCCTCGCATGTGTATGTCTAATGATTTAAGCACTCTTACTATTATAAAAAAAAAATTAATAGTAATAATAACTTTAATAATAACTTATTGGTCTTTAATTTGTTCAATGAGTTGCTATTTGAGATCATAAATTACATAATATCAATCACAATAAAAATATAAAATATCTTCTTTAACTATGAAGAGGTTGGTTTTAACCCTTTTAATTTTAAAAATTTAGAAATTACCACTTTAAATGATACAAAATTTAGAATTAATATACACCATTAACTGAATTTATCATTTTATTAAATTATATTATTTTTAATCATTTTTAAACAAGAATTAAAATATTATAATATGGTAGTTTATCTCATTATTTTTTTTGCAAATATTTTCTATGTTATATAATTAATAAGAATTAAATCAAATATATAGAGTTTTTATTAAATAATAAAAATAGTTATAAAATTATATGTGAAAATAATAAAATAAAATTAAAATACTATAATATTTTGATTTTTTAAAAATGATTTATTATTCAAAATTTGTGAATTATAAAGGAGTTTCAAGTTTCTAAAATAGCAGAGGTAAAATCTGACAATTCCATATTTAAAAATAATATTTTTATATTTTTCCTTAGAAACAAATAATATATTTTCCTCTTCTACACGTTACAGGTTTTGTGCGTACTTGAAACAATCTGTAGTTGTATGAATTCTGTCAAATTTTAGAAGAACTTATTACACTTTTTGAAATTTTCTTATTAAAACTTATCATTTTTATGCAGAAACTAAAAACAATTTGATTTTTTTTTTTTTGGCGCAACTTTGGTAAATAAGTTACCAGCTCTTGTATAATTGTTATACACAAATTTTGACAAAAACCTCTTAAAGCAATAGATAGAGTATGATTAATTACTTTAAAAACTTGACTACAGAACATGACAAATAATATATTGCTTTAAAAACCTCTTAAATCAATAGATATAGCATAATTTTAATTGACATGCAGAGTTTTTTAGGTTGAGAAAATTCCACTATTTTTCACGTTATTTGTGGCTCCAATCGATTGATGTTGATAGCTGAACATTACATAAGAGTGCGAAGTTTATGCATGCTCGTCCTTTTGTCAAGGACTCAAGCGTAGGGTTGTCCTTCGAATTAATGGGAATGGATTTAGTAATTTCCCGTCTGAATTGTAAAAACTTACGCCCAACCCTCCCCCCCTCTCTCTCTCTCTCTCTCTCTCTCTCTCTCTCTATATATATATATATATATATATAAGAAAAATTATAAACATTTTAAAAACTATCAAGAGAACTTTAATACTTATACCCTTCTCTTAAATTTTATAAAATTATATTGTAATTACTGAATGATTAACTTATGATTTTTATTATGATATTTATATTTATTTCAGAGCATGGTAAACTGCACCTTTAGATAATAAACACTAGTAGTTGATATGCTATATCCCTTTGTAAGTTAAATTAAAATTTGAGAAATTTATATATAAATCAAGTTTGACCAAATGTTAAGTTTACAATAGACTTATGAAAAGCCCCACATTTTTATTCATGCCTATAGCTTAGACATGTTTTGCTCGCCCTAAGCCTACTTCATCCTCGGCCTTGATTTCATTTATTCTTTCCTTAAAATAAAAATAATAATAATAACGAGGAGGGAGGAGAAATGATCAACATTAACTACCCATTTTTGGTATTATATTAGGAGTGCTTTTTCACTACAAATTATTTGATTTAATCATAATTATTATTTAAAGGATAAATTTATCCCCATAACATTATTATTAAAATACTTATGGTTTAGAAGATCTTTTAACTTTTTTATTAGTCACAAATTAATCATGCTCTCCTATATTAAATAAATATGTTTTAAAATGAAATAATAACTCAATAACATTCACCAATTATTTAGTGTGATGAATCATTGATTTCATTATTTCTGAAAACACATAAACAAGACGCCGTGGTAGAGATTTTCGTCGAAATGAAATGAAATGCTTTCAAATTTCAATAACTGCTATTAGTAATTTAGCAAATCTGCTGCCATTCACTATCAAAGTTCGGGTTTTAAGGTTTAGAGAGGTAGGTTGACATCAAAGAATACTTGAAGGGAATAAACTGTCATCTGTTATAATTTTTTTATTGATGAGTTCTTACACAAAAATTATAGGTTCTTGCATATGCAGTTTGTGTTTTTCTCTGAAATTAAAAAAATGAACAATATAACTATTTGGGAGAAGCATTGTGAAGGCGGTGGGACAATAATTTTTGATTTTGGGTTAGTAGGAAGGAGTTGTACTAGTAGCATCAATGATAACTCTTTGGTTTCTTTTTATACGTAATTTTAAGGAAAAAAATTATTATCATGTTAAAAACTTAAGAATACATTTATTTTTTTTCAAAATGTACTCTTATTATTATTTTAAATGCTCAATAATTTTATATATTAACTGGCTTTCAGTAAAGGATAAATTAATAAATTCTTTTCTTCAAAAATTGAAACTATGTATGTTCTTCTTAAATCTTTGTACATTTACCTTGAAGAATAATTTAAAAAAATGGGAGGAAGTATTTCGTAATAAAGGACAAGCCCAAAAACAATTACATGCATATCATGTATTCACGCAAAATTAAATACTAAATAATATATATAATTGTACTTAAATACTACTAATTAGTTGTGAACCTTTATTTTAAATGGCAATCGATAAGTAAAGATTTTATCTTCATTTGCATTTTAAATTTGATTTCAGATATCAAATTTTTATGTGTCTACATTTGTTGTTTTCATCACTTCTGTTCTAAAAAAAAAAAATTGCTATTCATTAATTGTGCTATACATACGTCAGGGGATATAATTTCAGTTCTATTTGTTTAATTGGCTAAAGTGACCCTATCAGATATATACTTCGATGATGGATTTTATCATGCACTTGGATTTTTACATAACAATCATACAGTTCTAAGATATGTTTAAACATATTTTTTTATTTTTTAATAAGTATTGAAAAAATTGTATTGATATCCATTTTTATGAGTTTTGTAATAGGTTTTTTATATTTTTTTATCCTTTCTATTAAAAGTTATAACTATTATATTGAAATGATAAACTATTAAAAAAATTCTTTATGTAATATTAAAAATTGAAATTTTTATATTTTATGTATTTGTTATACGCAATATATATTGAAAATAAATACAAAATTTTACACTAATTTTTTTAAAAAGTTACAAAATTTTTAGGTACTTATAGTGACATCTCCCATTTTTCTATTGCTAATATTATCTTCACTCTTTTACACTTAATTACCCTTTGCTTATTCTTACTTTGCAAATTATGAAGTTCTGTTTTATAAACTCTATTATCCTTTTTTTTTTTTGGGTAAATATAAACCCTATTATCAATTAAAGAAATGTATTCGTTGCACTCTTCATTTCTTTTCTTTTCTTTTCTTTTTTCTTTTTTTTTTTTTGAGGGGAGATTTTAAGCATGTTTCACTTTAGTGATATTACCTCTTGATGCGTGTTCATTTTATTTTAGGATGATTTTATGGTATAAATAATAAAAATATATTGTATGATATAAAAATGATGATGTGACAAAATTTGGTGAATAAATGAAGTAACTTTTAATAGTAGTCATTAGTAACTTCTTTGTATATTACATGGCCATTCGGTAACAATAAATGGAAAGTCCAATTCCAACAATTTTACTATCACACTCCCTCCATGAATTACAGGAAAAAATAAAATTTTTAACATTACTATTTTTACATTCATATTTTTTCTCTTTTACTTATACTTTCTCATAAAGTAATATTATTAATTTAATTTAATAATAAAAATATAATAATTTTTATGATGAAAAAATTTAACTATAAATAATAATAAAATAATAAAAAATATAATAAAAGTCATATAAAAAATTTTAATAACAAGAATTATGATATTTATTTAATAATAATAAAGTAAAAAATATATATAATTAATTTTAAAAAATACTATTTCAAAATATTTAAGTAAATATCATTCATTCTTTAAGTTCCACAATAAATAAACTTAGTAGTAACAAGTTAACTATAATACTCTTAATTATTTTATTGTCATTAAAGTAGAAGTATAATTTTTTCATCCAAATAAAAAAAATATTGTTAATTTTCACATATGATGTAGAGATTAGCATTAGCAATCCCATATATATATATATATATATATATATATATATATGTTAAATTAATTTATTTAGAATATTTTTATTATAAAAATAAAACATATTATATTATATCTCCACTATTTAATGGTATTAGTATAAAATTTGCAGTTTAGAGTTAAAAATAGAAGAGAAGCAATGCAAGAATGATTAAATAATAAGTTAAAAATATAATATATAGTTAAATAATTTAATAAATTAAATTTTTTATTTATTTAAAATAATTTTATAGTAAAATAAAATATATTATATATATTATTCATTATTCAATAATATCGATACATATTTAAATAGAAATATAATAATTTAAAATTGATGTAAAAATTTAAACAAATTCTAAATAAACAAATTTGATCTTAATTTTTAAATATTTTTATTAAAAAATCAAATATGCTATTGATGGATTCTATTAATACTTTCTATATTTAATTTTAAACTAATTAATTTGAAATATTTTATAGTAAAAATTACATAAATTATATTATAATATACTATTTGATAAGATAAATTTCTAAATTATAAATAATGTGAGTGGATAGAAATTAAAAAAAATAAATTATCAAATTGATCCCTAAAAAATATATATTACATCATATTTTTTTAAAAGTTTATTTTACATTATATAAATATATAAACATCAAATTCTTTTGTCAATTTTTTTCTTGAAAGATAAATGTTACATCGTATTTCTGTCAGAATTTTAATTAATTGATTTAAAGCAAATTATTGAGAAAAATGTAATATGATTTGTATCTTTTAGAAATTAATTTACTGATTTATTTTTAAAAAATTTGTAATAAAGTAGATTAAAAACACTACATTAGATATAAAATAAAATAAAAATAAATTTTAAATTAAATTAATAGAAATAGTTTTTAATTAAAAATTACAATTAAAAAAAAGGAAGAAGCAAAGTTTGGAAATTAAAAATGTCCTAAAGACCGAAATTTTGGTAGATATAAACCGGCAAAGAAAATAAGATCAGCACGTCATCTATTTTGTGGTACAAATGTTATTTTATACCGTGCAATAAAATAACATTTGTGCCCCAAAAACTTCCTTTATTTTGTATAGATTGCCAAATCTCTATGCCTGTCATATCAACTTCTAGAAACCATTATATTTAATTTTTTTTATTTTAATTAATATATAAGAGAGTTTAGGCTCTACTTTTTTTTCCTTTTTCATAAATTAGAAATGTAAATAAGTTAAGTCATGTTGGATCTTACCCTAAATAAATCAAATTTACTTTCTAAATCATTAACTTATACTTGACCTATTAATCTATATAGGGTCAAAATTAATATTTAACTTGACTAATTAAAAAAATTTGAAGTGACTTACCGTGACTTATTAATCTATTTAAAAATTTATTTATTTAAATAGGCTTTCAAAATTACTAATGGATTAAAACTTTCTTAAAATTCAAAATTATTCAATAAATAATGTAATTAAGTTTATATACATAAATATACATTTATATTAAAATATTTGTATTATTTTACATATTATATTAATTATAAATATATTTATAATTAAATAAGCTAATCAAATAAGCTTACAAACCGAATCTAAAGAAAAAGAGTATAACTTATTTATCTAAATAGATCAATTTATTAATCTTAACTTGACTCATTTAAATAAGTAAATTAAGTTAAATTAAACTTAAAATAGATTGGGCCATAAGACCCTAATAAACCACCTAATCTACTTGCACTCCTATTAAAAATACTTATGTTCAAATATAGGATGACGATAAGAGTGGTTAAGTTCTATTTTTTTTTTTTTTTGAAAATATTCAATATTATGTAATTAAAATAACAATAATTTTTCATTAAAAATAAAACAAAATAACAACATATTTAGTTATGGTCAATAATCCCTTATCACTATCATTTTTCAGGTTTCACATATAACTTGATTTTAGATCTCATTTATTTCACTTTGTATGCTCTTTAGTTATCAGTAATTCTATCCTTATCCCAACCTTAATTTATTCTGAAATATTATGTATTTAAAATAATAGTACATTTAGTTGTAGCTAATAGTCGCTTATCACTGCCATTTTCCTTCATTTTCTGAGTTTCACGATAAGGTTGATTTCATACCTCATCTATTTCAATTGTATGCTCCTTATTTATCAATAATTCTAACCTTATATTTTACATAATTTATTTCCAAATATTATACATTCAAAATAATAGTGCATTTAATTATAGTTAATAGTCTCTTATTATTACCGTTTTCTTAATTTCACTTGCAACTTGATTTCATCTCTCATTTATTTCAATTTATATGCTTCTTATTTATTAGTAATTCTATCCTTATTTCTTTCTTAATTTGTTTGAGTAATCTATTGAGATTCAAAGTTTTTTAACATATGATTTTTTTTTGTCATATATAGAAATTGGCACTTTCATAAAATCATTCCACAATTTTTTTCCTTGCATAAGAGAGTTCATCCATAATCATAAAAGTAAATTTTAAAAAGGCTATGATTTCAAGAAATGTTGCATTTTTATTTTTTTAGAAAGGATTAAATAAAAATTTTATATTTTTCTAATAAAAAAAGAATCATTCATCAACAATAATACACTTTCAATTTTTATTTTTCAAATAATTTTTCTAACAATTCTATTTTTCTAACCTTTAAAATAATATTAGGTGTCACAATACTATTAACATTATTAGTTATTTATGTCTTTATTTTAAATTTTAAATTTTGCTTATATGAGATACATCTTTTTTAAAATATATTTTTTATTTTTTGAAACCTTAAGTAAGAATTTATTCCTTCTTATTTTGTAATATATTAGTTTAGCTTATTTTTTTTTCATTGATTAGTTTTTAAATTATAAATCAATTGACTCATTTCATTTTTTTCAATTCTTGTGACTTGCGAAATCTTATTTAAAAAGTATTTTTATTAATATATAATGATTTAATAATTTTAACAAATTTTATTTTACCGGTCAATTCAATTTAAAACAAAAACGAAATGAAAAAATAACAATCATTTTTCAACGGTGAATGAAAATTATAAATATGAGTTCTGCTCTGTCCGTAGTTTCTTTTTTTTTTTTGGCCAAAGTTCTGTCCGCTGTTTCTGGTCTTCGATTTGTACCTTTCGTCCGTACCTTCTTGTGGCCAGAGAAAAATGAAAAAGCAAACTGGGGATTTCGTGGACATTTACATCGCATTGGCTAAGGCGTGGCCGGACATTTTTGTCTCTATAACCGAAGTTCCGTGGTGGAAAAAATTACGTGGTTTTCGTCCGTACCTTCTTGCAGCCACAGAAAAAATGAAAAAGAAAACTGGGGATTTTGTGGACATTTACATCGCATTGTCTACGTCGTGGCCGGACATTTTTGTCTCTATAACCGAAGTTCCGTGGTGGAAAAAATTACGTGGTTTTCGTCCGTACCTTCTTGCAGCCAGAGAAAAAATGAAAAAGAAAACTGGGGACTTTGTGGATATTTACGTGGCTTTGGCTAAAGCGGGGGCCGGACTTTTTTGTCTCTATAACCGAAGTTACGTGGTGGAAAATTTACGTGGTTTTTTAATCGTACCCACACAAACTGCAGCACGTGAAGAGTTCAATTAGGGCGGGTAGTTCACAGTTCACTTGATTCCGGACGAAGTACGGTCAATGTTTTATAAGGTTTGGTCCACTTCTTTTATTTTTTATTTTTCTTAGAAAAAGCCCATTTTATGTATGTATAATATGATATGATTGTTTACGAGGCGCATCTTTTTCTCGTTATCTCTCTATTATTATTATTATTAATTATTAATATTATTATTATTATTACGAATTCAACGTTTTTTTTTTTTTTTTTTTTACGGAACTTCTGCTTTTTCCACACGTTTTAAGCTAATACAGTGGCATGGAAACTTTTTTCCCGCCTTTGCCTCCTCTCACCTTTCTGCTTTCTTTTAATTAACGTCAATTTTTTTTAATTTTTTATGTTTTATTATATATTCTATTTTAAAAAAATTTTAAGCAAAATTTATTTATTTAAATTTTATAAATATTTTTAAATTAATTTTTAACATATATTTTAATTTAAATATACATTAATTTAAATTTTATTAAAATTTATAATTGACATATTATTTCTATTCATTTTATTTATTTTAATGCATTTTTTTAATTTATACATGTTCACTCATATTATATAGAATTTAGATATTAATATTATTAAATAGTATAAATATAATATAATATATTTTTCTTTTATTATAAAAATATTTTAGATAAATTAAAACTTTGACTGAATTATTTAATTGAGTACAATTTTTACATTGTTTGTCCTATTTTCATCTTCATTATTTTTTTATTTGTTTTACTCTTATTATTTACAATTTAAGTATTAGTAGTGTAGATATAATATAATAAATTTTTTATTATAAAACTATTTTAAATAAGTAAAAGATTTTATTAAGTCGAACTAATTTACTATATATACTATTTTTAAATATTCTTACTTTACAGTTTGTGCACCGTTTTTTAGTATTTTATTTGTTTCTTTGCATCATTTTCTTTTTTATATCTACTAGTATTGTATATTGTCTAGATATTAATATCATTAAGTAATATAAGTATAATATAATTATTTTGTTTTTATTATAAAAATATTTTAAATAATTTAATTTTAAAATTTTAATATATATATATATATAAATCAGTTAATTCAATTAATTTATTTCACATCCTATTTTCTAATAAAAAAATGATGAACTAAGATAAAATTTAGTTCATTTAATTTTTGTTAATATTTTCTTGATATTAAATTATAGGTGCTATATTTTAAATTAAATACGCACCAATTAGGATTTTATCAAAGTTCTACTACTCATATATTGGCGCTTTTCTTTTTCTTTCATTAATAATTTTTTATATTTATTTTTAAATATTATATTTCAAATTAAATATATATCAATTTGAATTTTATCCAAGGTTGATAACTCATGTATTATTTTTTTTCTTTTATCCATGCCGTAATTTCTCTTATCCACTCGTATTGTTTATAATTTATATATTCTTGAGTAATTTAGATATAATAAAATATATTTTATTTTTTTATAAAAATATTTAAAAAATTTTAAGAATGTTTTATTGAATCAATTTAAAAGATGCATTAACTTAAAAGTAATAAAAGTTTAAAAAATCTAAAATTTTAATTTAATTAAATTAATTTATTACATATTTTATTTTTTGGTAGGTACATATCTTCTTTTTTAAGTCTTATTACTTTACATTAAATGCACTATTTTTTATAATTGTATTTTTTTTATCTTTTCAAACATTAACTTCAATTATTTATAGTTCAAATATCAATATATCAAAAACCTTGTAACCAAACTCTAAGCGTATAACATAATATATTATATTTTATTATAAAAATATTTTAAATAGATTAAATATTTTATTTTCAACTCATTTAACTATTTTCAATAATTTAAAACCTTAATCTAGAAATTATTAAAGAAATTAAATTAATCAATTTAAATTTTATTAATATTTTTATGCAAAATTAAAAGTACTATATTTTAAATTAAAAATAAATTAATTGAAATTTTCTCTAATCTCACAACCCATATATTGGACCCGTTTTGTACGCAGCTGATTGGAGGGTGAAGAGCTTTTGAATGAGCTAATTTAGGGAAAGATTAAATTATCCTTACATCATTTTATTATTTCCCATTTCCTATTTTGTTTTTTTGCACACGTCTCTGGCATGGTTTCTCAACATGCTGGTGTGCTATCTGTACTATAATAAAAGCATAAAATCCTAATTGTATGTTTGCATTTTCAATTACGTTAGGGGTGGTGTTTTATATGCATTTGTTTTCCGAACTTTATATAATTATTGATTTCTTATTTATAAATTTATCAACTATAAAATTATATTAATTTAATTTAAAAAATATTTAATATATAATAAATTATAATAATATATTATTTATAAAAAATTTAATCTATTAAATAATATATAAAATTAAATTTATTAAAATAAAAAATATTTAAATAATTCATAAAATATATTTATATCCTTATATGTCATTTTATATACAAACAACTAATTATAAATAACTGATTTTACTAAACATTCTTATTTAAATAACTAATATAATCAGCTAGTCAAATCAGTTAATACAATCGGCCATCAGTCAATTGAGTCAGCTAACTGCTACAACTATCAATTAATTGCCAAATAAGGTCATTGTATTTCCTCCTTTTAACTACTATATTATATAATTTTCTATTTTTTATTCCCTCATAATATTTAAAGTTTAGATACAATATCATTAAGTAGTATAAACATAATACAATATATTTTTTATTATATAAATATCTTTAAATTAATAATGTTAATTTCAAATATATTTATAGACATACAAATTAATTTCATAAGAAATTATATAATTAGCTAATTATATTAATAATTAACTAATTCAATTCATTGTTAATTAATTGTACTAGCTTATTCTACCAATCGAGAAAATTAGCTATTTGAATGCTTAATAAAATTAAGCATTTATTATTTTTTATTATTTGAATGATATATAAGAATGTGAATATATTTAATAATTTATTTAAATATATTATTTTACTTACTACATGGATTAAGTCCTATTATGATGACATTTGTTGTCACAATAAGTGTATATATCATCGCTATATACATATATTGACAACAACGTTATCAAGAACATATCGTCATTATATAATCATGCCTATAGGTTATATGAATCTATTATGATGACAAGTGCCATCATAAAATCTCACCCCTAATGTGGATGTGTCACATCAACAATATTTATAGTGACAACCAAACGTCGTCACTATATATCCTTTTAATATGGCAACTATTTTATCGAAAACATTTGTCATCATTGAATATGAAGATATTTTCATAATTTTAAAAATGAAAATATCTATATTGATGATAATGTCATCAATATAATTTTTTAATTCATATTTTTTAAAAAATATTTTTCTATTACGAGAATTTGTAAGATATTATTAATCATTTATTTATTTAAATTGAATATAATTTTAAATTTAACTATTTATGTTTCACATAATACTAAAACAAATAAAAAATGGAATTAATATTTATATATGAAAAAAATTTAAATGATACACAATAATGAAAATTATATCTACATAGAAGATTATGAAATAACATCAAAATGGAAAAAAAATAAAATAGATAAAATCACTCCAACCCATTAAAAAGTTAGTAGTAATCGTACTATTAGTGATCTTAAGGTTGGGACTAAAGTTGAGGTTAGGGCTACTCAGCATCTTGGGGTTAGGGCTCCAGTAAAGGTCCAAGCAACCATAGAGTGAACTTGAAAGGGAAGGATAAGTTAAACGATAGCAAGAGGTAGTAGTAAAATGACAAGCCTCATAATTGGTGCCATATATCACATCAGTCAATCCATGGTCTACTGCTAATGGGAAAAAAGCTCCTATTGATACTTCAAGCATTATTGACTCTGAATGATATACTATTAAACATCACCAAGTAAGGGTACATTAACTCATAGTTAAGGAGGATATGTAGCAGTCAATGAAGTGTTAGGGAAGGTGCCACCATAAAGTGTCTTTTGAAGCATCCAACTAATCCCCTTCTTGTACTCTCAATGAGAGCTTAATACCTCCTCAATAATAGTAGACTCATTGAATTGCATTGTAAAGGCACTTAATGAGGCAAATAGAAAATTGACCTGTATCTACATTTGAATGGCTTACTCTTACATCTGCATCTACATTTTTTAAAGATAAATTATTAGAATGATTATATAAGTTGTCACAAGTAACAAGAATTAGAAATGAAGAAAATAATAAATACATAATTAACCTCAACCTCCTTTGACACCTGCTCCCCTTATGGTTTAGTATGACAATCGACAAAGTTGTCCAACACTAGCTACAATTGACCCATCATTTTATTTCTTTGGATTAGTTTTAAAATGAAAAGATTAGTGGGAAAATTAAATAGTATTGTGCTAAATGTAACAAATGTTTACTTAGCATACCTTGTCGTATTGATATGCTACTATAGACTTTTATCTATGCTAATCATTATACCTTCTTTGCACCTTATTCAACACATTTCTCCTAACCTTTTATTGTAAATTCAAAGCACAAATAACAACATTAGAATAGTTATCAATAAACTTGGAATTTAATAAATACGACTTATAATATGTAATTCCTTCTTACTAAGAACTATGTGTTAGTGTATGCTCTAGTGGCTAATTATAGGATAATTGTATTTGCATATATTATTTTACATTTTTATTTATAAAGACATTTCTATTATTGTGTTTAATGTTATATATGTGAAATATAAGTAAATCCAATAATTATCCTTGGAATAATTTGTATTAATTTTAAAATATCCCTAATCAACTATTTTTATAAACTGGGATAACAATAATGCATCAAAACTAGTGTGTATGTTGATTAATGACCACGATCATAGATTTGAGATATCAAGTCAACTCATAGATATATATTAAAAAAATAAATGTACTAGACTAACTCACAATAAGAATGTTACATCAATCACTATATGAATGTTATATGTAGTTCTCAAAATGATAATGATATACTTTAACACCACCTATTTGACATGAAGTCATTATAGTTCCATACATGAGAAGTCATGTACTTTAACACCATTAAATGTCACTTATGATAAGGTTAGCATAAAAGGTGGTGAATGTGTATATCACGAATCATGCATAAGGATCTAAGTAATATAGATGGGATTTTATCCATCTTATGTAGGAAGAGTGATATTTATAAGCATTTTGATTGAGTGAGATTATAAAATGTTTAGCTATGCTCAAATAAATTAATATGTGATACTGATTCATTTGTTCTACTTAATCTACTCAAAAATCAGGAATAACATAAATTGAATTATAAAGAAGGTAATACATTTCATGCTTTAACTTCAATTTGGATATATAAAACCAAAAAGACTAAATTATATGGAATATTAGGCATCAAATGGTTATGTTGAATTACCAACATTCTCACTATTTAGATAGTAATAATATATTACTATATACTACTCACTATTTGTGATATTGAAATAGGATTTTGGATCATTACCAATATAATAAGAACTTATAAAATCACACATGAAGAGTATATCAAATATTGGGATCATAATATAATTACGAATTCTTAGTTAGACTAAGGCTTCTAATTATGATAGGACCAATATAATTGGGTTTCACTAAATAATAGCATAATATGATCAGGTTATATTTAGGAGACACTAGATATGGGTTTATTATTAACTAAAGTCATGTTTGGGCTTAATCAAAGCCCAATTATCTCCTTTCTTAATGTATTTCTATTTAGGGATTAAAAAGAAATTTTATTTATGAGATAAAATAGATTAGTCAAATAATATTAGTCAAATTCTTTTAAAAAGAAAATATCTAGCCAAAATATTAATGTTCTAAAAAGAAAATATTTGATTGAGATATATATTATATGATTTGATAAATATTTGATCAAGATTAGACAACCTTACTATTATCATCTTTGAGACAGAGAGAGTACCATGAGATTCATGAGAAATTGATCCATAACTAGAAAAATCTCACAACTAGCACTATGTTTTGTGTGTGTGTGTGTGTGAGAGAGAGAGAGAGAGAGTAATCACATTAAATTAAATTGAAGTATTTGATCATTTATGTGAATATCTTAGATATATTATCCTTTTGGATGATTCGTGATTCATGATAATTCTGTTCATATGTTCGTGATAAAATTTGATTGTAATTGATTATTGTTCGAGATAAACTATTTGTGCATTCGTGATTAAATTATTCAAATGATAGTAATTTAAATTAAAGTAAAACATTAACATTGATTTTATAATTTTTTTAATTAGATTCTTGATGGGTTTTAAAATAATTTTAATTTTTTTAATTATATATTTTAACTTAAAGTCCAATAATGAAATAAGAGTCACATGTGAAACTATAAGTCAGATTGCATATTTTATTTGATTTGATGTATATATGATATACAAGAAAATCATTTTGTCTTGCGATAAAGTAAAATCATTTTGTTTCTTTTCTCTTTTTGTTCTTTTTTATGTTTAAAAAATTGTTTTCATTGAAGGAGAAATTTTACAATATATCAAAGGTTCCAAACCTAGGATAAGGAGCGACATGACACATTTCAAGTCACTGGATGAAATTATCAAAATTTTTATAAATTATTAAAATTTTTAATAATCTCATCCAATAATTTGTATTGTAACATGTCACCTTGAAAATCCTATGCCCTTGTTGAAGAGTTTGACGAAGTGAATGTTTTCATTTTTTAAAAAAATGAAGACGTTTATAAAAAAAATTATTTTTTTGCGTTTAACGAGAAAATTGTTTTCACTTTTGACAGCAAATCACGTTTTCCTCAATTCACTTATCGGAACTAGTTTCACGGAAACCGAAAAGTGATTTCATGAAAATGGGAAAATGGTTTCGTGAATTTCAGCGTGTTAATGAAAAACGTGAATTCACAGTAAAAACCCGATGTGATTTCCCATTATCAAAAATTTGTTTGGGAATAGTGACGTGAGTTAAGTCACACATGTTGTGAGGTTTTTTTTATAAGAAAAATAATATATATTTATATATAATTTTAATTTTGAATTTAGGATTGGCAATTTGGCAACAGGACACTAGCAATTAGCGCATTTCTGAAAGATAAAATATTTTTTTGAAACAATTCCTAGCAGACTATAATTCAAAATCAAAATTTAAACATATTTAAAAATTAAAGAGATTAATAAAGATTTTAAATTTTAGATTTAAAATAGTATTATCTCGTGCTATTTGCATACCTTCATGTGATATATGATGTATGATACATAGTATGGCCCTTTGATAGTTCAATGTAGTTAGAATTTATTTCCAAGGTTGTAATTTTAAAATATGACTTGCGAGTAATGCTTCTTTTTATATTTTTTATTTATACATTATCTTCTCACTTAACTTCGTTCAAATATAACTCGAGGTTTCTTCTATCTTATGTATAGTAATTCATTCACAACTTGTTTGGGAAGTGTTGAATCCACAAGGAGGCCATATAAGGATTATTAAGGAAGGCGTTTAGAGAAGTTGCTATATTTTAGATTGATTAGTTGATCCTCTTATTTGTTTGAGAGGATCTACATAGGTAATTAGAAAGTCATACTATGTCATATTTTATTCAATGATTTTTTTAATATATAAGATATGTTAGATAGTACAAATGAATAAAGGACAAATAATGGTAAGATCTAAAATAATTAAATTAATTAAATCCCTTAATTTAGATATTAAGTTAGTAATACACTATAATACCTTCTAATAATTGACACTCATGAAGACCTCAATCAATATAAGGTAGATTTGACAAAGTATAGTACCTCATCTTTCTTGGTGAGATGTGATAAAATAACTATGATATCTAATTATTAACTAACTATTAATTTTGGGTGTGACTTAATTGGGTCATCTCAATAGGATCGAAGACTTAAAGACAAAAAGTTAGGTTTTAGTTCATAAGATAGACTAAAATAAGTGTTGTTCCTTAAACTATCCAATAGTTATACATGATATAATTGACAAATATTGTCTACCTAAATAGTCAAATCTTGGATCATTAACCAAAGTTGACTTAAGATTAGGTGAAATATAGATCTTAGCCTGCTAGAAAATCTCAATGATGTGATTCTCCAAATTAATAGTGAGGACTATTGATTTAAATAAAATAATAGGAGAAATATTTAATAAAAGACCTTATTAAATGATTAAAACATGATACATATTTTGCATATTTCTATCATAGATATAAATGGCAAACACTCCAAATAACCTATGCTATGATCGGTCCTTAAAAATGACAAACTGACTAAAACAAACTTCATAAATTGGTATAATAATTTGAAGATAATCCTCAAACATAGGTAATAGCTATATGTCCTAAAGAGACCTATTCCTCAACCACCTAAAGTTAGTGCACCTAATGTTGAGAGGGATACTTATAAGAAGCATCATGATAATATGTTAGACATTGAATGTCTCATATTGGCTATCATGGACTTTAAACTTCAAAAGCAACATAAGACCATGAAAGTTATGATACAATTAAGCACCTAAAGAAACTTTACTGAAAGCAAGCTTGACAAGAGAGGTATAACATCTCTAAAGCATTATTTCAATGCAAAGTGGTAAGAGCAAATCTTGTTGGGCTTTATTTACTCAAAGTGATTAGATATATTGAGAACTTTAAGTAGTTAGGTTTTTCATTAGGCTAAGAGTTAGCTATTAATATAGTTCTGCAATGGTTACTAGAGAACTATAGTTCGATCATGAATTACTAAAAAAAATTACAAAAAGTAAAGCTCAATACCATAATGATGATACAAAAGGATAAGGACAAAGGTAAAGGCAAGAATAAAAAGAATTCTAAATCAAATGGTAAGCCCAAGCTTAAGTCCTTTACACTAAAACTTAAGGGTGCTATAGCTAAAGAAGGGAAACGCTTCCATTGTAATCAAACTAAACATTAGAAGAGAAGTTACAAGTTCTACCTAGAGGATTTGAAAAGGAAGAAAGGAAGTAAGACTTCTACTTTGGGTATCTTTGTTATAGAAGTTAATAAAAATAATCTATAACATGAATACTAAATGGTTCCAATCTAATATTTTTGAACCTAATCCACTCTGACACTATCACTTAGGCCATATAAATAAAAAGTACAAATCCAAGCTTTATAAAGATGGACTCTTGGACTCATTTAATTTTAAATCATGCAAGGTGTGGGAATCTTGTTTATTAGGCAAGATAATTAAAGCCCTATTTACTGGACATAGTAAAAGGGCTAATGATTTGTTAAGCCTTAAAAATAGTGATGTATGTAGGCTTATTAGTTCACCTATTAGAGGTTTCATCATATTTACTAATAACTTTAGTAGATATAGATATATGTATCTTATGAAACCCAAATTAGAATCCTTTGAAAAATTCAAGGAATTTAAGAATGAAGTGCAAAGCCAACTTGGCAAAAACGTTATAACACTTCAACCTAATTAAGGTGGAGAATACTTAAGCTAAGAGTTCGATAATTGTCTAAAAGAATGTGGAACAACATCATAACTTACTCCACTTAGAATGTTACACTGGAATAGTATTTCAAAAAGGTAGAACTGCACCCTATTAGACATGGTACAATCTATGATAAATTATGCAAATCTTCCAATTTCCTTTTGGAAACATTCTCTATAAATAATTACTCTTATACTTAATTTGTTCATTCCAAAATAATTTCAAAAGATTCCATATAAGATATGAACTGGGAAACATCCCAATATGTCTTTTATAAATATTTAAGGTTGCAAAGCATATGTAAAACATCAAACTTTTGACAAACTTGGACCTAAATTAAATAAATGTTATTTTATAGGATATCTTAAAGAAGTTAAAGGGTACTATTTCTATAATCTTGTTAAAGACAAAGTGTTTATCACTTCGACTGGTGTTTTCCTAAAAAGAGAGTTTATTTCCAACAAAACTAATAGGAGAAAAATAGAACTCAAAGAACTTAAAAACCCAAAAAATAACATTGAACTTATAAACAAACCTAAATGGAGGCCATAAGTTATTGTAAAATAGAAACACAACCATGTCACACAAAGTCCATGTAAATCTGGTAAGACATGTTGTGAACTTGAGAAATATAGATTTCTTGTAACTCAATATGGCGATGTATTGCTTATAGATTAAGATGATCCAACAACATGCCAAGATGCTATCAATGGGTCAAGTGCTATAAAATAGGTTAAGGCAATGAGATCTAAGATAGATTCTATGTATACGAACCAAGTATAGACTTTAGTTAATCCATCTAAAGGAATAAAAGCTACTGGGTGCAAATGGGTTTTCAAGAAGAAAACTGACATGGATTTAATGTACAAACTATTAAAAGGTGATTAATTGCTAAAAATTTTAGGCAAGTTCATGGTATAAACTATGATGAGACCTATTCCCTTATTACCATGCTAAAATCCATCCAAATCTTGCTTGCTATTGTAACTTTTTATGAATACAAAATCTAGCAAATGGATGTCAAAAATGTTTTCCTCAATAGGAAGTTTCTTAAGAATGTGTACAAGACACAACCCGAAGGTTTTAAAAATGTTAGAAAGGTATATAAGTTACAAAGATCCATTTATAGATTAAAGTAACTTAGAGCTATATTTTTTTTATGTGATTAAAGAGTTTAGTTTTATAAACAAAAAATGAAGATAAATCTTTTATTCATAAAAAAGTTAGCGAGAACACAATTATTTTCCTTGTATTGTATATGGATAACATATTACTCATAAAAAATGAATTCCTACCTTACAAGCTACAAAGATGTGGTTAGGGAATTACCTTTTAATGAAAGATTTAAGCAAAATTACCTACGTGCTAGGTATCAAGATCTATATAGATAGACTAAGCAAATTACTTAGCTATGTCAAAGTACATATATTGATAAGGTATTGAAATGGTTTAGCATGCAAGAATCCAAAAAAAGATTCTCACTTATGCCACATGATATAAATTTTTCTAAAGCTTAGTGTCGTACAACATAAGATAAGAAAGACCACATGAATAAAATTCCTTATGCATCAACAAATAGATTTATTATGTATACCATACAATGCACTCATCATGATGTCTCACATGCCTTAGGCATGATGATCATGTACTAATTAAATCTTAGTGAAAATTATTAGACTGCTATCAATAATTTTGTTAAGTATTTGAAAAGAACTAAGAATTCATTCTTCGTATATAGAGAGGTAGGAAGGAACTGGTTGTAAAGGGTTACTTTAATACCAATTTCTAGTTTGATCATAATCAGGTTATATGTTTTACCTAAATGGCAATGTTGTAAGCTAGAAAAGTTCAAAACTTAAAACAATGATAGATGTTGCCATAAAAGTTGAGTATTTTGTTGCCTCTGATGTATCAAAAGAAGCTATTTAGATCAAAAGGTTTATTATTGAACTTAGTTCCTAGTATTTCAAATTAGTGGACCTATATTGTAATAATAATAATAAGGTCATTAAATAGGCTAAGAAACTTAGATCTTACTAGTGATCTAAAGCATATACTTCAGTACTTCCTTCTTATCCGTGAAATAATTGATGGATGAATATGGAGATATGTAGAGTACCAATAGACAATAACATAGTAAACTTATTGGCAAAGCCTTGGCATAGTAGAAGCAAGATAGTTATACTAGGTCACTTAGTATTAGATGCATGAGTGATTGTCTTTGGTGTAAGCAGGAAATTGTTAGTGTATGTTCAAATAATTAATCATATGATGATTGTATTTACATACATTATATTACGTTTTCTTTATAAAGGCATTCTAATTATTGTATTTAATATTATATCTATAAAATAAGTAAATATAATAATTATCCCTAAAATAATTTATATTATTTCTAAAATATCATTAGTCAAGTATTATTATAAACTAGGATAACAATAATGCATTAGGAACTGTATGTATGTTGACTAATGACCATGGTTATAAATATGAGATATCAAGTTAACTCATGGGTACATGTTAGAGAATAAATATATTGAATTCACCTACCATAACAATAATACATGGATCACTATGTAAATGTCACAAGCAATTCTCATAATGATAATAATGCATCAATTATCAGTGATAATGTCACTAGTCAAGTATTATTGTAAACTAAGATAACAATAATGCTTCATGACTAGTATGTATGTTGATTGATGACCACAATTATAGATATGAGATATCAAGTTAACTCATAGGTATATGTTAGAGAATAAATATACTAAATTCATTCACCATGAGAATAATACATGAATTAATATATGAATGTCATAAGCAATTCTCATAATAATAATGATATTTGTAGTCTTTTGACTTCAAATCATTACAGTTTCCTACATGAGAAGTTATGTACTTTGACATCATCAAATGTCACCTATAATAGGATTAGCTTAAAAAGCAGTGATTAGGCATACAACAAATCATACAAAAGGATGTGAGTGATCTAAATAGAATTTTATCTTTTCTATATAGAAAAAAATGATATTTATAGGCTCCTTAATTGAGTAAACTTATAAAATACATGATCATGCTCAAATGAATTAATATATGATATTGATTTATTTATTTTTATTAGTTTGCTCAAGAATCAAGAAATACATAGATTAAATTATAAAAAGAGTGATGTATTCCATGATTTGAGTTCAATTTGTATACTCAAGATGGAAAACACTAAATTATATGAAACATTAGTCATGGCATGGTTATGTCTAATCATCAACATTCTCACTACTCTAGTGGTAGTGATGTATTACTAGATATCACTCACTATTTGTAATACTTATAAAATAGGATTTTATAATCATTACTAACATAATAAGAACCTATAGGGTCACATATAAAGAGTGTATCAAATATTAAGGTCATAGTATAATTGAGAACTTTTAGTCAAATTAAGGCTTTTAATTATAATAAGCCTATTATAATTAGGTTTTACTAAGTAATAGCATAAAATGATTAGGCTATACTTAAAAGACACTAGATATGGACTTATTATTAACTAGAGTTATGTTTAAGCCTAGTCAATAATCAAAGTCCAATTATCTCCTTTCTTAATGTATTTCTAGTTAGCGATCAAAAAGGAATTTTATTTATAAGATAAAATAAATTAGTCAAATAATGATATTCGACTAATATTAGTTGGATCCTTTTAAAAAGAAAATATTTAGCCAAGATATTAATCTTTTAAAAGGGGAATATCTGACTGAGATATATTATATGATTTAATAAATATTTGTCCATAATTAAAAAACCTTACTATTATTATTTATGAAATAGAGAGAGTGTTGTAGGGTTCTTAAGAGATTGATCCATAACTAAAAAAATTCCATAGCTAGTATTGTGTTAAAAAAGAGAGGAAGAGAGAGTAATCTCATCTAATTCAATTATAGAATTTGAACACTCATGTAGATACCATGGAGATATTACCCTTTCGGATGATGTTCATGATTCATGATAATCTTGCTTTTGTGTTCATGATGAAATCTGATCATGATTGATTATTGTTCAAGATCAACCATTCGTACATTCATGATCAAAATTAAGGTAAAACATTAACATTGGTTTATACTTCTTCTACTTAGGCCTTTGGTGGGTTTCAAAGTAATTTTAAATTTCTTTATTATGCTTTTTCATTTGAAACTTAACATTCTAGACTTTCGAACATGTCACAGGAAAATTGTTAATGCTCTTTAGGCATAATTATTAATATTACTTGCCTAGCGTGTTGAATATCACATTCAATATTGCCCCTATGCATTAAGTAATGATCAGGCCATCTATATTTCTAATATTAGTAGAAATTGGTTGCACTATGTTGGATGCCATCATAAATGTACTACATCTTCCCTATTGGAACATCTATCCACTTAAAATATCCTTACATCGAAAGATATCTAACAAGAAAAAAATTAATCAAAATGATTGCCATTTCATTTTGTAAGTTAATACACCAAATGAGTTGATACTTACATTAAGGTACTTAATGATACAAGCCCTCTACTCCTTAGGTATTGTTAGCCAATTCTTGTGGAATAGCTTTGTAGTGCGTCCTAACCAACATCCCCACCAACCGTGGCAATTTCTTATGGTTTGTACCTAATAAGATGCCAAGTGGTAGGATTGAATTGCAAGGTCAGTGGTTAACTAGTTTCCTTTAATTTTTTATTAAGGCTAATGTTTCTATTTTTAGAGCGTTTATTCATAGGAATTGAAGATTTAAAAAAATATCATCCAATTAGATAAATGGCATTTACAATGAAGAAATCATATAATGTAACTATAAGCAATTTTATCAAACTTCCACTAGCTAGGAATGCAAGAGGGAACGTTTGGTAGGTCACTTCTTCTATCACCTCTATGATAGCAAGCATCAATAGTAATCTTAGTTATGAACAATTATTTTTACATAACATGAACAATATTTATCACAATATATTAAAGTTAAATGGATCATCATCTTTAGCAAACATATTGCTAGACAAAAAAGAAAGTTAATTGTTTCTATTGGATATAAAGAATATTTATTAGGACACATGTGATATTGTTTGAAACTTAAAGATAATATTTACATATTAAAAAGTACAAGACCTTAAACCTAAGATGTTGTAATTGCTTAACTATGGTGAACCTATTATCAAATCCATGTTCTATTATGTGTGCAAACATGGTTTCCATATTTTGAAATAACACATTTGTACAGTTAGTGCATCGACATCTTCCTAAATTATTTTGATGGATAAAGTTTTTGGCCCTCTTAAACAATATTTTTGCACCATTCTAGTATTAATCAAATAAGTGATCATGCAAAAATTATTCAACTTTTGTCACTAGATATATAGTCACTAATCACCAACATAATGAGTTATTAAGCTATTAATTTCATTGTACTAAAATTCTTATGTTAACATTCTTTTTTTACATTATAAATTTTTTCTTGTTTAATAGAAAAGTGATTTCTATATTATAATTTTCCCTTTTCATTTTTTTACTGTTAAAGTAGGCGCAACATTTAAATTTTTTAATTTTTTCAAAAAGTATTGTCAGATTTATATTTTATTAATTGCTCTTTTATATCATAAACACCTTTTTATAAGAATTAAGTATTGAAAATTTATGTTGAAATTCTTCTTTTACATTATATTTTAGGTTTAATATGTTATATTCAATTTTTATGTTAAAATTCTTCTTTTATATTATTTTTTATTTTTTTAATTTGTGCCAAAAGTATATTATATTTTAGCTTTTTTAAAGTTTTATGTAAAAGATGAATTTTTCAAAAATAAAATATAATATGTTGGATTTTTGTGTTAAAATTCTTCTTTTACCTTTAATTTTTTTATATCATATTTTACTTCTAATATTTTATTCAATGTCTTACATTCAATATAATATACTCAACTTTCATTTAAAATTCCCTTTTTATGTTACTTTTGATATTTATATGTTACCCAAAAAGTATACTATAAGTTATTTTTATTAATTCTCTTTTAATATGTTATTATATTTTTATAAAAATTCAATTTTTTATTTATTATGTCAATATTCCTCTTTTCATTATGTTTCATTTTTTTTTATAGAATTTGAACATAAAAAAATAGAGATTTCAGATGTTTATGACAAATAAAACATAATGCAAAAAAAAAAGATTATTTTCAAACCCAAAAATATAATATACTGAATTTTTATGTTAAAATATTTCTTTTATGGTACAATCTATATTCAATATTCATTTTTCCAATAGTTCTTCTTTTACATTACATTTTATTTTTTCTTTAAAAATGTATATTATATTATAGCTCATAATATTTTAAAGTTCTTATGTCATGAAAATTCTTTCATTTTCTGTCTATTATAATTGAAAATAATAATAATAATAATAATAATAATAATAATAAAATTTGACAATCTTATTTTAATCGTAAGCATCACATAACTATTAATATATTATTTTAACTTGCCTATATGGGCATCAAGTGTACAAAACTATGCAATAAAAAAAAATAACACAATTACCAATACATCATGATTATATAATATGTACAACCATATAATCATAATAAAGATATCAGATGCAACATGACATATCAATAACTAGTGCTTCAAAAAACTATATAAGTGTATTCTACAAACATACTACAATCCATCAAATGAATTTTTAGTAAAGTATTTTCTATCAACCTCAATGAAAGAAAAAATGAATGGACATTAGTAGCAACTTGCAAATATATAAAATCAATGTTATAAAATATGATAAAGAATCATAAAAAGGATGAAGTAATAATAAAAAATGTTACAAACTAACCTTAAATTGTAATCACCTTCTCTTTCTTCTTCCTCTCTTCTTTTCTTTCTACAGAAGCATTGCATGAATGCAAAAATGGCACTTGATGCCTTTTGTAAAATTTTCAGTCAACGACAACATTTAACTTAGTTTTCATTTATTATAAATTTCGGTCATTGCAAAATGATTAGCCCAAATATTGGCACTAGCTTATACCAATTCACCTTCTATTAGCACTATTACAATCACACATCATTGTAAAAGGATCTTAAAATTCAAATTTTAAAATTTTTAAAATTTCAAAATTTAAGCAATGAGGACATTGTTGTTGATAATTGTGTGGCTATCATGAGTACACTTCCAAATGAAATTAACTTCTTATCCTTATCAATGAAATTTAAGCAATGACGACATTCTTCTTGTTATATACCAATGACTAAATTAAATATTTAAAATAAATTTGATTCAATATGTTGTATATTTATATGTATCTTTATATTTATTAAACTTTAAAAGCTACACATATATGATAGGCATTTTTAGTATTTATATATGTAATTGTAAATGTAAATATAAGCTTTATATGTAACTTTTAAAAAATCTTATTATGAATAATTTAAAAGTTATCGATTACAATTGATGAAATTATATTTGAAATATTTAATTAATTTCAGTCATAACTATGTTAAATTGATCATCCTAATATACAATTTGTTTGACTTTGGTCTCTCAAATCAAAATACTTATTTTTTGTTCTTGAAAATATTCAATCTTCACAATTTGGTCCTAACATTTGTAATCTATTAAAATACCAATGGAAGGTGACCTAGGATTACATGGCTAAAAAGTTGCCACCTCTCCATTGCCCTTACTTCCTATTGAATCTTGTGCATTACACTACCATAGTTTTTGTTGAGCTAGCATTCATCGCAATTGCTCTACTTCAGAACTCAAAATCTAGTTTTCTTGATTTCAATCTCACCTAAAGTAAAATTATATTATGAAAGAAGAAAAATCATTAGAGCTCATCTTTAGAATTAGTAAAATCAACAATTTAAAAAGATATTGTGAAAGTTTTAATCCTTAATATATACATATATATTACAAATTTGTTATTTATAAAATTATATGTATGATTTTAAAATAAATATGACAAAAATTAGATTCTAACACTTACAAAATACTTCTTTCCTAGATAAGTATTATTACTTTTTCGAGTATATGATTGTAGAATAATATAATAAATTAAATTTTAATTTTTTATTGTATATTATTCTTATAGTAATAATAATAAAATGATATATAGCTGCACAAAGACTTGAAATATGTGCTAGTTAGAGACTATATCTTGTGCGGTTGTGCAAGAAAACTAAATTCTAGATCAAAGATTTGCTTGTTCGTCTAGTGACAGAGGAACCAAACACCAACTCTCCACATCACCAACTAATCCTCGTCATAATTGCTCAAATCGGTATACTCTCACATATTAATTAAAAATAATTTACATTAATTCATGATTTTTACACAAAAAATAAATGAGCCTATGATCTTTAACATATTAAAATATTTTCTCACTACTAACCCATCATATGATAACTCAATTAAGATTTTTCTTTTTCTTTGAAATAGGATGTACATAGTCCACATAACTATTGAGAATATTTTTGGAAATATGTTATTTTATCAATTTTACATAAATTAAATTTATATAGCAATTCAAGATAAATTTTTTTAACACTTACTAGAAAATAAAATAGAAATAGAATTTTTTATTTAACAATATAGTTAATCATGATTTATATATCATAACTTAATTTTATTGACTTCAGTTATTCAATAATTAAGATAAGACTCTTGCAAGAAAGGGAGCTTAAGCTATAAAGATAATGATCAATATATTAATAATTTATCCAAAATTATGCTTTAAAAATATGTTAGCATGACAAACTATATTTAGAATCTATGTTAATCTTCTATTATTTAATTTAATTACTAATAATTGACAAACCATTTTTGGAGTATACTATTTAAGCTTTTCCAAATTTTTGCACGAGTTCTTGACTATTTTGAGTTTGTATAAATAGAAGAATTTTCAAATTAAAGTTGTGTTCAAAAATTGTATTTTAAAAAAATACTTTTAACTTTAAGGAAAATGAAGAAATAAGTGTGATTGGTTAAATAAATAAGAAAATAATTTATTTAATTACAAACTTATCATCAAAGAATAAGAAAATATTTGAAATTTATTTTATATATTTGTTTTTAATTTGCACCTATTTTAAGTTGAATGTCTATTTGTAAAAATAATAAATATAATTCTTATAAGTACATATTTAATTGGGATGAAAGTACTCATATGAAATGAATATAAATCGTAAGCTATAAAGTTATAAGAATGATATATAATTATAATATAATAAATTTTGAACTCTAAACTTGTTGAAAGGCATCCTATGTCAAATTGGGAAACAAATACATATTATTAGGATAGTCAAGCTCTTCATTACACTCAGAAAGTACTGGTCATAAGAAATTAGAAAGTAGTAATCATAAGAAAGAATAAGTATTTCTATGCGGGCTTGCCAATAATGACCTCAAAAAGCCATAGATATGATAGCCATGAAAAGCTTTAAGTAAGGCTATAAAACAGATCGTGACCTGCAACCCATAACCTATTTTTATGGATATGGGTTTTAAAAATTAAATTTGTTTTTTAATACGGATAATATAGATTGACCCGTTGTTGATCCAGTTCACAATGGACCAGCTTGTATTCGTGGAGTCTACAGGCTTTTAGTTAAAGCTCGTGAACCGACCTATACTTATCATGAGTTTTAACTAATTTAGACCCTTAAAATTGAACCTATTTTTTGAATGCGGATAATATGAACCGACCTGTCATAGACCCAGCTCGTTGTAAACCAGCTTGTATTCGCATGGGGTGGCTTATTTTACAACCCTAACTTTGAGGTAGTTATAAAGATATTCATTATTGCTCTTCATTTTCTCTATTATGCATTTTCCTTTGAATAACTAAGTATATACACCTTTTCTTCAAAATTTTGAGTCCCACATGAACTTTATTTTCATGCCTTTGAATTGGTTGTTGTTGATATGAAAGGAATTGCTTCAAACATTTGATGCATGGTCGGATATTCTATAAAGGTCAACAAATATTAATTATTGAATTACAATAAAAAAATTTTTTTATCCAAGTTACTCATAACATTTATATTTTATTTACTAATTTAACAATTTTTAACTTTGGGTTATATAAATTTTTATAATTTTTACTCATCAAAGCTTTCACAAAATTTTTAAAAAATTATATAAAGTTAGGATTTATTCAAATTTTCCAATTATCTACATACATATGTTCTCTACAATTTTTAATATTATGCCTTTCCATTATATGTAATATAATCAATTTTAATTTTATAATTTCATGTGTTTTTCATGCCAGTTTTATAGGATTTACAATTAGTTTAACATTTTCTACATTCTTATATTCTTGTCACATAAAATTTACTAAAATTTATAGCATTCATGCAACACATTTTATCAAATTATAATCATACGATGAAACTAATATTTAAAATAAAAAAATTTTAATTATAAATATATTTTTATTTAAATATGTAAAAATATTACAATTTTTCATATATAATTTTATAGTATAGTATATATACCTTACTCTAAATTTCATAAATTTTTATCCTCATAATTTTTTCATCATTTACTAATTTTTTGAATTCGACATAGTATATACACAACTAGAATTCTTATTTGAAGTTAGGATTTACTAATTTTTTTCCATTATTTACATTCATATTAATATTTTATTTAATTCCTTACCTTTATATATAATTAATTTTCTCAATTTTAATTTTACAATTTAGTGATTTTTTACTAGAATTACAATTTATTATTATTTTCTTGTTTTTTACATTCATATATTCTAGTTGTGTAAATTTTTGAAAAAATTATAAATTTCTTTTAACAAATTGTATCAAATTACAATTATATCATAAAAATTACAATCAAAATGGGAAAAATTATTATAAGAAATTGTATTATACCATGCACGTATAAAAATGACAAATTGTATCAACATGTATATTCTATAATATATTAAATATAATATTCTTCAATACACTTATAGCAAATTGTGTCAAAATACATTTATAACATAAAAATGACAATCAAAGTAGAAAAATTATTATAAGAAATTGTATTATACCATACACATATAAAAAAATTTGTATTCTATCATATATGAAATATTATATTCTCCAATACACATAATATAAAAATTTATATTATAGAAATATCATATTATATTATACCATACGCATATTGAAATATTATAGAGAAATATCATATTGTGGAAAAAAAAACCTAAAAATAATGTAGCAACAAGAATCATAATAAAATTTTTTGAATCAAATGTTGCAATAAAATATATGAAAATAATGTACAGTAATAAAAATATTTTAATATTATATTATATTATATTATATCGTACACACATTGCGATATTATATAAATATCATATTGTAAAAAAAATCCAAAAAAATGTAGCAATAACTACAGCAATAAAATTTTTCAAATCAAATATTGTAATAAAATACACAAAAAAAATGTAGCAACAACATCAATAATTTTTTTCAAATAAAAGTAATATTCCAAAAATAAAGATTAACAGACTATATGAAGAAAATAGCAAATTAGAGTAACAATTTAAGCTCATCTCCATGTAAGAATACTGAAGACAAAAAGGATACTCAAAATAGCAAGCAAGAAAATAAGCAAAAACTCTACATTTTATAGAAATGAAGAAACAAAACATTACGTACAAAAATAAAGGAATATTAATTAAACATAAAATAAATAAAAATATAACTTGCAAATTACAAAAAAAAATTTAATGCTCCAAGTCTGGTTCCACTTTACTCTCTCTTTAGCTTTTGGATGTTATTAAAAGAGGAAATCATTGGTAGCTAGTTTTTGTAGTGAAACCCCATGCACATTGTAATGATGAAGTTGCCTTTATATTAAAAATTTAGTCATCGCAATATGATCGCAAAAAATCTAACAATTTCTCCCTTTCCCAAGGAAACCTATTATGATGACATTATTATCGACATAAGTTTATGTTCATTGTGGTTATATGGGGTGTAAAAATATGAGACCTATTATAATGACATAATTGTTATTATAGAAAATTTTGGTCGTTACTATATGGTCTCCGTAATAATGCAAAAATTTGGTTGTTACTATATGGTTTCCATAATAATGCTTTGACTGCATCATCTCCCTTTTCCAAGCAATCATATTATGGTAATTTAGTTGTCAATATAAATTAATCTAGTTATCATTATATGCTTGAGTTAGATTGCAAATTATACGATTTTAAACTATCAATTTACTGATGAAAAGTAATTGTTAAATGGTCAAATTTTTCATTTTTTAAAAATTTTTCTTATTTTATTTTTATCTTTTCAATATATACCAACAATATGTCATTTTTATTGATCATTTTTTTAAAATAAATAATTATTTTTACAAAAAATAATTTTTCTTTTTACTTTTTCCCTATATAACAACAACAATATTATTGGCAAAAAAAAATTACCGAACTTCATTTTTGGTGCCAAGTCCCTAATCTATGCTATTTTATGTATTTAGTGACGATCAAGAAAGTATCATCGCAATAGGTGTTGCTGCAATAGATTTAATTTCTTATAGTGACTTTAATAATATTTTAGATTATATTTATTATTCATCATATTAAAATTTCTTCTAGAATATATACCATAGTAATTTATTATTTAGTAAATTTTTATTTAAGACATAAATAATTATATTATAATTTATTATAAATATTTTATTTTCTTTTATTAAATAAATATGATTAAGTGTCCAGTCCTACTTTTGTGTTATTTTATCACATTTTCAACGCATTATATATTATATATTATAATGATTATACTATTTTCATATTATATGTATCTTTTTTATCATCACATTTTTATGAAAAATTTGATCAAAAGAAAATCTTTTTTATAATATTTTGCTCATTAAATAATCCCTTTTTAACATATTATAATATTTATTTTTTTATAAATTTAATTAATAAAAATTATATAATTATTTATTATTTATAAATAATTGTGACAATCTAATATATATTAAATTGATTGTTACAAAATGAATTATGTAAAGTGAGTAAGTGGTAACAAAATATTGAATGTAAACACCTATATAATTTAAGGTATTTTTATCTTTTCGTAATCCTTTTATAGATTAGTTTTCAATTTAGTTTTTAAAAATAAATATCTTAAATTGCATGTATTGGTTTTATATTTTTATAATTTTATTACTATGTTTTAGATTAGAACTATAAATATAAGAAGTTAATTTTAAATCTTAAAATTAAGCCAACCTACAACTTCCTTTTTTAGATTATGTTTAAAATAAAAAGATTATTACTTTATTTTCTTTTTTAAGAATTGAAATAATCTATAACTTTATTTATTATGTTTATATTTTTTAAATTCCAATTTAAAAATTTTTTAATATAAAAATATTATCAAAATTGCTTTGATTGAAAGCTTTTTCATGAAAGAACGCCATATCTCTTAAGACGACATAAACGGTTTCTCTTATATATAATATATTATAATTATAATAAAGTGAAATGATAATAATCGAATAACTTAATACAATAATTTTTTAAAGATAAATTTATTATATAATTTAAATAGTAACAAACCCGTGCCATTTGTGTGTAGTATAAACTTTAACTCTTTATATCAAATTGTTCAAATATGATTCATAAATAATAAATAATGTGTAAAATAAGTTTTATGATATACAATTCATTTAGTTTCCATTTTCATTTAATTAAGAATTCAAATTGTGAAAAATTTATACTTGGACATAAAAATCAATTTATTTTCTATACTTTATTTATCAGAAAGTATTGTACATCTTAAGAAAAATATAATTTACAAAGTTAAATGTATAATTATAAAATATATACGATGAGTTAAATTTTAATATTATTATAATAATTTTTCTTATATAATACGAAATTCATTTAAAATTTATTTATGTAAATAATTTGTGATTTGTATGAAAAGTAATTTATAACCCGTGCATCATGCGGGCTTCATAACTAGTTTTTTAATAATTTAAAGGAGCTTGACTACAATGGCTAACACATTCACTACAAAAATACAACAAAATACTCTATACCAACAACAAAAAGTTCGGTTGTTCAGCATAGAGCATTTTTTTTAAAAAATTTTTTTTTGACAAACCTTATATTGATGATAATTCATTTGTATAGGCCTTTAGAAATTTAATCACTAATAGGTGTGGGCATTTTTTTAAGAAAGCTATATTGATGTTAATATCATTGGTGTAGACTTTTTTGAAAATTTTTAGAAAATTGAAAAAGTATAAATGACAACTTTGTTGTTATTATATCCTGGGAAATTTGACTACTAGCAATTGACAAGTATTTTTTGAGGTGGGCTATACTAACAACAAAGTTATCAATGTAGACATTTTGAATTTTCTTTTAAAAAAAATCTATACTAACAACTTTATCGTAAGTATAGACTTGAGCAAAATTACAAGATGTATGTGCCTTCCATTAAAATTTACATTGATGACTGAAAATATCTATATCAATAACCGAGTTTTTGTGCCGTCAATATAAGATTGTAGCCATGAATCTACATGCAATGCCTTTCTCTCTTATTTGGAGGCAAGAGTTGCCGAGAGCTAGAAAGAGAAGAACTTTCAAGGCATTCCAAGTGAGTTTTTTTTCTCTTTTCTTTTTTTTTTTTTCATTTTTCTTTGTTATCCTTACTACATTTTCATTCTTTTGTATGTTTTCTAGTATTTTGTGGAATGATTAGATTTTATTGCTATTGTTGTTAGTTAGTTAACTTTGGTATTTGTTGAATTTACTATTCCATTGAGATAGGCTAAAGAAACTTATAATATTTTGTTTGAATATATAATTTATGGAGTAGTAAATATAAAACGCATTGTTGTAATTTGATAAAATTCTTACTTTGTACAAGTTGATATGTTTATTACTTTAAATTGATGATGATATTGATATATTATATGGGTATGGATTTCTTTTTATAGTTGTTACATTAGTTGGTGAAATTGTATTTTTACATAATTTATTATATTTATCATTTCAAATATCTAGTGAGCATGATGTAAGATAGGGTTTAGATAAAATTTTGTAACAATTTGCAAGATAATGTGAAATATTAATAATTTAAGTTGCTAGAAAAATAAGTTAAGGTAAAATTTAAGAAATTATATAATTAAATTATTGATAAATACATTTTACTAAATAATAAAGGAGAAAATTCATAATATTTTATTCAAAATTAAAAAAATTAGTTAATTAATAAAATTGCATCACTAAATTATCAAGGAGACTGCAATTTGTAATAATGTAATATTAGAAGAAATTAAAAATTTACATTTTTATCAAGTTGTTAAAATATTTTGTTAAAATAGGTATAAAATGAAAGTAATAAAAATTATGACACATAAATTTAAAAAAAGGTGATAATTAAATTGTAAACTTTTTGGAGATTTCAAATATATACTAATTAAAGATAATAATTTTAAATCCTAACAAATTATTTACTGTCATTGTTTAAAAAGGTAAACAAAAAAATATTAATTTAATGTTGTAAGTAATTTGAACACTTTTACTAAAAATGTTAGAATATGTATAAAAAAAAACAAATAATGATGGCACATAAATTTTGAAAATTGAAGTAAGACAAATGAAAACTTTTTAAGGATGTGAAATATATAATAATCTAAGGTAGTAATTTAAAATCCTGACAAAATAAATTATGTCAATACTTGAAAAATAAATAAATAAAAATGTTATCTTATTAATAAAAATATTTCCACCTAGATACCTTAAAGGATTAGAACAATTATCTTCAAATCATTTCATTTTTTAGGAATATTAGTTCCATCATAGAAAAAGTCGACAACTTCATAAATGATGATAACAATTCAAGAGATGAAATGGTTGATGATTACACGGAGGAAAAGCTTCTAGAATCTAATGATGATGGTCAAACTCATGATAAGGAGGATAAGCTTTCTACTTCTACTAACAATGACTCATATTAGGGTTTAAGCTTTAATATGGTTAACATCATAATTGTGTAAGGGTATAAATGTGATATATTATAGAAATTTTATTTTAAATTGTGTTGTTATGACTATTTAAATTACATATCTTTAATAATGCTTATAGTTTATGTTGCTTGATAGCAAAAGCTAATGTTAATGCACGTTATCATGGATAAGACAATGAAGGAAAGCCACCATATCTCTTAAAGTAAAATCTATTTGACTTACATTTCATTGTAGTGCTAATCAAAGTAAAATTTGTTATAATGTATTATTTATTTTAGCATTTATTTTCTATAAATACATGATACTAACATTATGTAATATTTGAAAGCTGCCTCTAAGAAAAAGCATAGTTTAGATAGGACCTTGAACATGCATGAAAAAAAATTCAAAAATATAGTTCTAAACTGTTACTAGTGAACTTTGATAAGGGCGATAGTACATGACATGTAGCAAGTGAAAACTCTAGTCATTTCTCTCATAACATGGGTGTGTTAGTAAAAGAGCATTATGAGCTCTTCCATCGGTACCTTAGGAGCAGAAGGCACATGCCATCCAAGAAGTCCATGTTGGACAATTCTTATTATTTTATATTTAATATTGAAATTGTTTGACACATAGTTGCATACTTGTTACATGTCTTCCAATGCAGCCCCACTTTAACTTTGTGCATTTTAGCAGGGAGGTTGAAAGCCACGATATGAGGTGTCATGTGGACTACAACATATAGGTATTAAAACCACAAGTCAAACCTTAATAAGTGGCTTTTGGAGCACATGGGTGACTTGCAGGATCTTGACTTGTAATGTGTGAGGTGGGTAGTCTCTTAGGATATCCCAGTTAAGCTTCGAAAGAGATGTTATGACCACTTTCACAGTAAAGAGTATAGGGTAAGTATAAAGTCATAAATAAACATCACATTATAAAATTGCAGTTGTATTTCACTCTTTTTATTGTAAATGTTTTATTTTATTTTCAATTTGCAAGAGTTATTTAAAAGAAATAAGGATAACAGGGTCAAAAAAGTGTACAATGATCACTATGGATTAAAGACCAATGCACTACATTGATACAACAAGGTATGTTAAATACCACATTCATGATATTTCTAAATACTCTAACATCTCACTAATATTTTGTACCTTATTTTTTTTTAGTAAAACTAGCATAGAGAAATAAGGATAAAAGGGAATTGTAATTGGTGATTAAGAATTTTAGGGACCATCATACATACCACTTAGGGAAATAGGTGCATTAACCTACTACGGATGCTTTTGTAAGTAATTTTATTCTTATTTCCTAATTATGAAAATTTTAGGATAAACTTTTTACTCATTTTATTTGATATTTGCTTAAATAAATCAAAGTGAGTATGGCAGAGTTAGCCACTTAGCAAGCATAGTCTAATGCATCATCTACTAGCTTGTTATTTGACTCTAGCATAAATCAACAAGCCTTCCATTATTGATAAGGTGCTTAGTACTTATCGAGGGTATAAAAAGGTAGTTAGTCATGTGCTAAATGTCATATGCCACCCCTTGCACCTCAACTTTGACTACAACATGACTTCTAAAACTATAGCAAGATATGAGATTGGTCACTAAGATGCAGCAACAACTTCCCCAAAGTCAACAACTTATTCAAGCACAGTACGAGCAACTCACTCTTCAACAACAAATGCAAGAGCAGTGGAGGACTTATATGGATATTGTTTCTAAGATTCTTTTCACCTAACATGGGACCTATGTGCCTTTACTTCTTACATTGGCTCATCCTTAGCTGCACGTGACTAATCGTTCATACCCACTTGATTCTCTTTTGTGCATATGATTTATGGTGTTATTTATGAATGTTACCATGATATTTTGTTATATATAATTTGTAATTTAACTTTAAAAATTTTTCATCTATTTGATTTATTATTATTTTTACTAAAATAAAAAATTTAATTTATTATTAATTGTAAAAAATATTGGAGGTTATATCTCCTTTATTTGATAATATTACTATTTAAAATAATTATGAAAAATTATATATAAAATTTAAATAAAATTATTAAAAAAATAAAAAATTTACATTGACAACATTGTCATCTATGTAGGTATTCTTTAAAAAATAAAAAAAATTAAATCCTCCTATATTGACAATAATGTCATATATGTAGATATTATTTACAAAATTTAAAATAATTAAATTATTCTATAATGACAACAATGTCATCTGTATGTGTCTATGTTAGATGATTCATGTATCAAAACATATATTAATGATAATATCATTGATATAACTCTAATCGATTGTGATGACATGACTTTTCGTCAATGTAAGGGCCAATAGGCATAGGTTTATATCAACAACATTTATACCGATGATGTTTTGACCTATTCCGACAACAAAAGTCATTGATATAACTATTTTTTTTAGTGATTGTTGGGATAACTCTAACTCCATGTTCAATTGAGAAAAATGGAAAAAATAAGGGTAAAAATGTTTAATATTTAAAACTTTTCTTTATTAGGATCGAAAGGAAAAAAGAGAAAAAAATAAATTTATATTATTATTACATGTTCAAATTTTAAAAAATTTTCTTCTTTTTCTATTCTCTAATTAAAGTTAAATTTTCTTTCTTTCTTTTCACTATGTACTCCTCAAACATAGCTTAAATGTTTTGACCATTGACATACTAACATTTGTCGGACCAAAAGAAATAAACACCAACTTGATTTACTTGGAATCGGATCTACTACAAGATTCTTAATCCACATAAATTAAAGACGCATAGAAATGTGAAAAGAAATTTTATATAAATCCCATTTGAAGTTTGTTCTTTTCACCAGAGAAAGAAGATAAGAGAGAAAAAAAAGCGTTAAAAAGAATCAACAGATTTTTTTTTTCAATATTGCCCTTCCTTTCGCTTTAAGAAGTCTTGTTTACAAATGGCACATTCTCAAATCTACAACTAGCACCTACAAATTCCTCTTTGTTCCAAAAAATGCTATTTTGATAAGAGGATTCTTAAGGAAAAAAGGAAAAACTATAACTTGTAATTCACAAATTTAGTGTGATTTATTTATTGATGTTCATAATGATAAATAACTATTCTTAATAACATCTGTACCTATTATTTTAGTGAAATATCTATAACTTTTTTAATGTAACAATATTGTAGTTTTTATCCTAATTAGTTAGTTGATTTCATTTTATTAATTTACTCCTCATATATTCATTAATTTTAAAAATATTATTATGTATGTATAAAGGTAAAAGACATGAATTTAAATTTAATCAATTATTAGTATAAATCAAATTTGTATTATCACCTACTTAGATATTGCTATATCAATAAAAAAATTATCAAAATTTATTTTACTGCTACTAAAAATTAATAATTATTATTTTTATGATGTATTCTCTTTTCATTCACAAATAATATATAATATTTTATATCAATCAAATTTAAACCAAAAGGTATATGAACAAAGATGTCATAATGTTTATAATATGGAGAATAAATTAAATGAAGATTAATACAAGAATTTTTATTGAATATTATTTGAAAGATATTATTATCATTTACACATTAACTTTTTTAATCTTACTTTTCCATTCAATCAACAAAGTAAAAGGACATTCCATTCTTCTCAATTTTCTATTCAACTAAGCACAACCCAAAATAAAAAATTATCTTTTCTTTTTTATTTATTTTCTTTTTTTTACTCATTTTTTTCTTATTTTCCCCATCCAAACATGCCCCAAGGTTTATTATATTAACTTGGTTTTCCCATCATTGCAAGGTACAGTGATCGACGATCCTCCTTTTTAACAGGCTTAATTGTAGAAATTGTTCGCATAGGGTCACTTGTTTAGGAAAGGTAAATCTTCGATCAATAAAATGATTATTTCTATATACAGCATCTTCTAAATTGGAATTGTACATTAAAATTTAAAATTATTTTAAATATTAATAAATAATTTAGTAAGTACAATAAATCATCATTTCAATATTTAATGTCAAGATATATGTATATATATATATATATATATATATAATTATAAATAACAATATCTTTGTAAGTAGTAAGATCTCAATAAATTAATACTTTGAAACTATGAAAATTTATTAATTAATTGAAATATTATTCAATTTATAAATTAATAATTTAATAATTTATACATTCACTAATAAAAAATTAATTTATCAATGTATTCTTTATTTTTTTCTAAACATTGAACTTTGAGATTATATGAATATTGATAATTACTTATATTTGTGATGAATGTGAGGATACCCATAATGGATAATCAACATTTATCATATATATAATTATTTATTTATTTAAGATAAATATTTATTTTGAATTTGAATTCAAATAAAATTCAATCAGTTTTTGGTAACTGATCAAGAAGTGGATAAATGGGTGAGAGAAAGAAACTGCCAACTTCCCCTTTAGAAATCAAAGGAGAGACAAAAAGGAGAAAGTGGGAGTACATACATTTAGTTTTTTTGAAAGTCAAAGAAATTTCATCAGAAATACGACTTCATTTTCTTCTCTCTAGAAAATAGTGTGTGGGATTTTTGGTGCAATTGTTATGGATAGAAACAAGCATTCCTGATCAGAGGTGATTCTTGACATCCATATGGTGGAATACAGCATCAGGATCCTGAAAGACAAAATCAGGTATGTATATTCTACACTTATTTATGATCTATTAGAATTTTCTAACATTGGTATCAGAGCTAGGTTAGTTCTGATATCTATATTTCCCCATTCGTATTTAATGCAATTGAATGCAAGTACATGATGTATGAAATGAGTTAGTTATATAAGATGCACTATAATTAATGCACTTGTTAAATATTGTATATTTAAATGTAATTTTTTGTTTTAGCTCGAAAGTATGCCTCCTAATTTTACTTTTGTGATGTATAATTTCGGCCAAATAAATACAAATTTATTGTATGATTTTGTTGTTCCTGAAATAAGATTGTTATGGATGGTTTTAGTGTTAAAAGGCATACATAAAACATCCATAAAATGTTCTTGAATATCATAAAACAACAAGGATACCTAAAACTCAATAAAAATTTGTAACCTTTAAGATACTGGGTCCCCTAGAAAATTTATTTTTTTAAAAAAATTAGCCTAGATTTGTAGAGCATAAAATTCTATGAAAAATGACTTTTGAATCATCTAAAATGGACCCCCAAAACAAAAATTATGGCCAAAATACGATTTTGGGTTGAATAGACTTATTTGGGTCGTGAACCAGGTCGGGTTTGACCTGGTCACAGGTAAAAGATGACATAAATGACACATTGTTTTGGCCATTCGATAAACAATGTGTCATTTTAATATGCGGAGTGCCCGACCTAACCCAAAAATGACACGTCGTTTTAACTCGGTTAAAAACAACACGTCATTTCGAGCAATCTTAATTTTCCAAAAAAAAAAACTCTATCCTCACTCTCGGGGTTGGCATGTGGGACCCACCTTAATCCCTGATTATCACGTATCATATATGGTTGGCAAGAAAAAATTTTCAACACATCATTTTTACGTGCAGAGTGCTCGACCTGACCCAAAAATGACACGTCATTTTAACTCGGTTAAAAACAACACATCATTTTGAGCAATCTTAATTTTCAAAAAAAAAAAAAACTCTATTCTTACTCTCGGGAGTGGCATGTGGGACCCACCCCAATGCCCGATTACCAAGTTTCATATATGGTTGGAAAGAAAAAACTTTTTTTCTCTGCTTCTGGTTAGCTTCGATAGCCGGAAAACACATGCAAGGTGGGGCTTGTGCCTCACGTTTCGTAGCCATGCATGGGAAAGTCTATTTTTTTATATTTTTGAAATTTTTTGTACAACAATATTACAAGGGGAGGTGAGGCTGCATGCAAGCCCTTTTAGAGCCAAAATTTAACTCTAAATTTTTATAAAATTAAGATCTACACATTAGTGTTTTTTTTATGTATTTTTGAAGCCTCTATGACACTATTTTAGCTTAAAAAGTGGTAATAATTTCGTATTTTTTTATCATATTTCACGTCTATTTTTTTGTAATAGATATGAAACAGTGGTTCAGAGAAGAATATAATCCATACGAGTTTGTGAAGAGTGTGGTAGGAGAAGAACCTAGAGAATCAAACTGAGTTGACACTCTGAGATACCTAAAAGAAATCATGCACTCTATATATAAAAGAAATGCACGCACAGACTACCCAATGATAGATTTCCTGTTTGAAGTAAAATAACTAAAAAGGGATCTCAGTCATAGAGGAAAGGTGTTTCCTAATCACTTTTGGTTTCATACTTTAATGGATGTAATTACAGATAATGGCTTCTGCACATTAATTAAAAAGACCTTATGAAAATGCAAAGACTATTCACTAGGACTCGTCAAATATCTTGACTTAAAAAAATGTATGGAAAAGTTAAGATAATAGAAAATCCGCTGCTTTAAAAATAATTGGAGAAAAACAATTCTAATGTCATAATTCCAAAACATGAAGAGTGTAAGACATTTTGAACACAACACTCTAAAAAAGGGCTTACACTTAAAGGGTCTACTTAAAGCTATGAATGTACACAACTTTGGCCCAGCTCATTCCAAGAATCTACCAAAATTGTTCAACAATTTTGAAGAGATGAAGACACTGAAACCAAAATAGAAAGCTAGAATAGAAACACCAGCTATGAATGCCTTGGTTTTGATGTAATTATTTCTCTTGGTTTGTTGAGATTACTTTATGAACATTATTGGATGTTTATTGAATCTATTTATTATTTGATGGATGATCAAATATCTTTGTTTGATATACATTTATCTTTATGGAATCCTACATTTAAGTGGGAGCTCTTATATTACGATTTTATTTAAGAGCGACATAATGTATGTTATTTGCATGAAATTAATCTCGATAGGAAATAATAATAGTATTTAGACAAACTTGCGATAAGGATATGATAAATGTAAACTCTTGATAATGAACTAAGTAGTGTCATTATTATTCTATATAAGAACTATGCAAATAAACAACATTGTATACTCATAGAAAATGTTCATACCTTTTAACACAATGGCCAGCAAGAACATAATTGCTGAATTAAACAAGGGTGACTAATTGAATGGGGACAATTAGGACATTTGGCATCGAAAAATATCATACATCTTAGAAGAGCAAGATGCTTTAGAAGTCCTGAACAATATTATGTTAGAACCTGAAATTGGGAACACAACTTAGCATAGAAGAGATGCTGAGGCATATGCTGTTTAGAAGAAAAAGCACAATATTATTCGCATTACACTTTTAAATGCAATGGCAGATGATTTCATGTATGAATATGAAAATTACCAAACTGCTCAGGGAATATAGATTGCTCTAAAAAAGAAATTTGGTGGTACTTCTACCACTAAACTAAGAAGACTCATAATCAAATTTGACACATACAAACTTTGGCCTAATACACCGATGAAACAACATTTGTGGGAAATGTCAAATATGATTTGTGAGCTGAAAGTGGCAAGACATGTACTTTCTAATAAGCAACAAGTGCAAGCAATGATTAGATTATTTCCTACCAGTTGGGAACATATGAAGGTTAACCTGACTCACAACAAAAGCATTTTGACTTTCAATAATGTGGCAAGACATCTGGAACTAGAGGATGAATGTCTAGGGGCTTATAGAACCTCTTGGCAAGCATATATGGCTGAGGGAGCGGGTCCCTCCAATTCTAAGCCTAAATTTAAGAAACAAAAAAAGTTCTAAAAGAGAAAAAATGAGCCTAATTCTCAGGGCAAGAAAACCTTCAAGAAGAAGAAGGAAAAATGTGGTGCAAGGAACTTTGATCTCAAGAAGATCAAATGTTATGCATGTCAAAGAATGGGACATTTTGCTTGAGATTGCACTCAGTAAAATTAATAAAATAAGGTATTACTGGATACTGATTTCAAACATTTTTCATATGTCTTTAATACTATTTTTCTAAAAGAATTTCATCCTTTATCGATTTTAGATTCAAGTGCTATAGACCACGTGAGTGAGGATCAAGGATCCTATATAAAGTACCATCATTTGTCAAGTCAAAACAGTTGGCTTTATGTTAGGGACAATGTGAGGATTGAAATTAAAGGCATTGATACATGCAAATTGGATTTGCATAAAGGAAGAACTTTAATCCTACATGATATACTTTATGCCTCTGACATTCAACAAAATTTAGTTTTTATTTGTTTCCTACTTAGTTTTGATTTTTTAATTAATTTTCATGACAATGTAGCTAACATTTTTAAAGATGATATATTTTAAAGTTCTGGCTTCATTTCCGATGGATTTGTCATTTTGGATGTTGTTAACAACACTGCATTTGATTGCTTTACTACTTCTACTTCTAATTTAAATATTGAGATGGACACCTGGCATGCTAGACTAGGACATATAAATCAAAATAGAATGATTAAACTAGCAAAGGAAGGATTGCTAGGCCCAATTTCAAATTTGAAAATGTCCTTATGTGAACATTGTCTAGCTAATTAAACAATTAGAAAATTGTTTGGAAAAGGAACCTGAGCTGAAATTTCATTACAACTAATTCACTCTGATATATATGGTCCTTTGAGTGTGAGGGCGAGACACGAAGCTTGATACTTCATCACTTTCATTGATGATTATTCACAATATGGTCATATTTATTTAATTTCACATAAGTCACAAGCACTAGAATGTTTCGAATGTTATTTAAATGAAGTTAAAAATCAAACAAATAAGAAAGTTAAAGCACTAAGAACTGATCGTGGACATAAATATTTATCTGGGCAATTTAAAGAGCTCTATGAAGAGAAAGGGATAATAAGATAATTGACAATCCCTGGCACTCTACAATAAAACAAAGTAGCTGAAAGAAAAAATAAGACTCTTCTAAATATGGTTAGGTTAATGATGGCACAGGAAAATTTACTATTTTCATATTGGGAAGATGCCATTTTAATAGTCATATTTATACTTAACCATGTACCATCAAATTCTATTACACCCACTTCTTATGAACTATGGACAAAACACAAACCTGATTTGAGTATTCTCAGACCATGGAGGTCTGCTACGTTTGTTTATGATGTTTCCCATAAATATGAAAAATTAGGTCCAAAAGGGAAGAAATGTATCTTTATAAGATATTCAAAATTGTCTAAGGGATATGTTTTTATTGATAAAAACGAGGATAGGACAGTAACAGAACTTGAATCGAGAGATGCCACATTTCTAGAAAAAAAGTTTCCTAACAAAAGAGAAATTGATCGCACTATATCTTTTTATGAGTTACAGGATCAAATGGATAACAATATTGAATCTTATCCATTTTATTCGAGTGGGAGCTCTCAAAGAAACCTTGATGATCTAAGTGGGAGCTTTGAGAAAATGAGTGAAAACTCTATATTTAGAGAAGATATAGTACAGGAAACCCCACTATAGAAAAGTAAGAAAGGAAGTGTACCCAAAAGATGTTTTTCAATTGAGGGATCAGCTCTTATGGTTACTCCTCAAGATGAAGAAGAGCCGAGAATAGTTCAAGAGGCTTTAAGTTCTCCTGTTAAGAAACATTAGAATAAAGTAATGGAGGAAGAAATAGACTCAATGAAAACTAATTAAGTTTGGGAACTAGTTGACCTACTATCTGGCCGGAAGGTAATTAGGAACAAGTAGGTTCCCAAAATTAAAAGAAAGGCAGATGGATCAATTGAAAAGTATAAGACTCAACTCGTTGTAAAGGAGTATACACAACAAGAAGGAATAGATTATGAGAACACATTCTCACCTGTTGTATGTTTCAATTCAATAAGGTTACTCCTAGCTATAGTAGTAAATCTGGATTTAAAATTACATCAAATAGATGTAAAAATCACTTTTCTTAATAGAGAACTGGATGAAGAAATCTACATAGAACAACTAGTAGGTTTCATACAAAAGAGAGAAGAATGGAAAGTTTGTAAAATTCAAAGGTCCATTTATAGATCAAACAATCATCCAGACAATAATATTTGAGGTTTTATCAAGTGATAACCTCATATGACTTTCAAATAATTGAGGAATACCATTGTGTTTATATCAAGCGACATGAAAGTAATGTTGTGATAGTATCCTTTTATGTGGATGATATACTACTAGTTGGGAATAATATGAATTCGATCATAGCTATTAAAGAGTGGCTATCTTCAAATTTCGAGATAAAAGACATAGGTAAAGCATATTACATTCTTGGAGTCAAAATTTTTAGGGATCGCTCTAAGAAATTTATTTTTCTTTCTCAAGAAAATTATATATAGAGAATCCTTGAGAAATTTAATATGAAAGATTGCAAACCTATGGATACCCCTATAAATAAGAGTGAACCATTGAATCAAGAAATGTGCCCTTAAAATGAATCTAAAAAGAAATCAATGGATAGAGTTCCTTATTCTAGTGCAGTTAGAAGTTTAATGTACATAATGATGTGTACGAAATCGAATATTTGTCATGCGATCAAACTTGTAAGCAGATACCAATTAAACCCCAAACAAAAACATTAGAAAGTTGTCAAGAAGATATTGAGATATTTAAAAGGCATCGTTGACTATGCACTATGCTATTAAGGAGATGATTTATGCTTAGTCGGATATTCTGATGCGGATTGGGTAGGAGACCTAGATGAGAGAAAATCCACATCAAGCTACTCATTCTTGCTATACAATGGTACCATATCATGGTGTAGTAAAAAAGTAGACATGCATTACATTATCAATAATAGAAGTAAAGTTTATGGCATGTTCTATAGCAGTACAAGAGGCAATATGGCTGAAAACATTAATAGAACATCTAGGGATTTGTGGTGAGAATTTAAATCCTATCCTAATATACTATGATAGTCAAGCAGCCATTGCCTACACAAAGGATCCAAAATACCATAGCAAAACTAAGTATATAGATATAAAGTATTATTTTGTAAGAGATGCTATAGCGCATAAGAAGGTCACTATCCAACACATTTCTACATAAAAGATGATAGCAAATCCTTTCACTAAAGTTATATCTAGAGATATATATATTGAGCATTTAAAATCTTTTGATATGCATAGAATGTAATCGAACATTTCTGAAATTAAAATGAATAAAATGTGTTTTTCATTCAATTACAAGTGTTATAAGATGTGTATGAGTATATGAATGTTCAGTATGTTGTACAGGTTGATAAGGTTGGTTCTCTTACATAAACAACTACCTCCAACACTCATGAGGAGTAGGCAAAGATGAGACATGTGTTCACTACCATAATTGTGAGAAATGTTATGTATTGGTAAAGAAGTAACACAAGATAAAATATGTCACCTCAATGAAGTAAAGTTGAGATGAGATTCGAAATACAAAATATGGATCGAATTATGGAATTTCCCACCTTCCACAATACTTGTGGCCAAACAATGAATTCCTCACATACTAATATCAAAAGGAGTCAAATGATATGGAAGAATTTAGGTTAGGTACTGTGTGTACTTGAACTAAAGTCTATATGGTGTTACTAATAAAATCGACATACACCCTTATGCTATAAGGGAACACCGTAGCATGTGATTCATAACACATGTACAAAAAGAACCACAAATGGGAAGTAAGTGAAAGATTCCTAGTTTATTGCTATGTGAGTCCCAGAAAAGAAAATTTCTTTTGAAAGATACCCTTTAACTTTGATGATATCATAGAGAAATGATGTAGTGTTCACTACCTTAGTATATATCTTATGATAATAATATATACGGTCTAAAGGATAAAATACTAGGAAAGCAGTTGTTTCAAATCAAAGTAATATATAGGTAAAAGGAAGATTTTCCGATGTATACACAATTATGCTAGTGTCTAAGACAAATTTGTTAAGAAGTTAATTTGGGTAATATAATAAGCATGGACGCTATGCATATATGGATGATAATTTGAGCTTGTAGTAAAGCTCGTGAGAGATTAGATTTGTAAATGAGAAGTGTACATGGGAAAATGTAGGGCATTTAAGGCATAATACAAATAATTAGAAGTAAGGTTATCTTGTGTTGATTCTCTATAAGAATTTCTAATACAAGAATACCCAAGATGACATCATGCCTACACGGTCACAATAATGCACCAAGTATGAAAACCAAGAAAGAAAAGAAGATTATATAATATGACTTATCCCATTATATGTGAGTAAGAGATGATGAATGTGGGGACATCCATAATAGGTGATCCACATTTATCATATATATATAAATATTTATTTATTTAAGATAAATATTTATTTTGAATTTGAATTTAAATAAAATTCAATCAGTTTTTTATACTGATCGAAAAGTGGGTAAATGGGTGAGAGAAAGAAACTACTAACTTCCCCTTCAGAAATCAAAGGAGAGACAAAAACGAGAAAGTGGGAGTACCTACATTCAGTTTTTTTTAAAGTTAGAGAAATTTTATCAGAGATACCACATCATCTTCTTTTCTCTAAAAAATAATGTGTGGGGTTTTTGATGCAATTGATATGGATAGAAACAAGAATTCTTGATCAGAAGTGATTCTTGATATCTGTGTGGTAGAATGCAACATCAAAGATCCTAAAAGGTAAAATTAAGTATGTATATTCCACACTTATTTATGATCTATTAGAATTTCCCAACAATTTGGAAGGTTGTAACTGTAATTACCTAATAATTATCTAATTAATTGAAAATTACTCTCTAATCATCTTATATAAGGTATATACTACATTTTATTATTCAAATTCTTTTCTCTAACTTAGGCTCCATTTCACGCAATAAATAAGTTAAATTATAATTTATTTATTGACCTAATCAATAAGTTATAAGGTAACCTCTAGATGTGTTTCTAGCACTAGCTTATAAGCTACTCTAGGTAGCTTATAAGTTCTAATTTAATAAGTTACTTGAAATAACTTATAGTTTATAAGTTACTATTTTTTTAAATTCTTTCCAAATCTATCCTTATTCTTTTTATTAATATACAATCCATATCTTTTGTAATATAAATTTAAGTAATTTTTAAAAAATATATTTAATTATATTTTAAGTAATTATTATTTTATAATAAATAATAAAATAAAAATTATATAAGTAAATGAATATATAAGTTTATAAAAATTAAATATTAGAAATTACTCTTTTATTTTAAAATTTTTAATTATATTAATATAATTTAATTTTTAGATAAATATAAATTACTTTAATTACATATATTTCTATTAATATGTTTTTTTATGTTATTTTATAATTTCAGTTAGTTCAATAATTAATTTTACGAAACACTTTAGTTGGCTTATTAACTATCAGCTATCAGTTATCAGTTAACTTATTAGCTATCAAGTAGCTTATCAGTTATCAATCAACTTATCTACTAGTTGTACGAAACGAAGTCTTACTATTAAATATTGATTTGAGCATAGGAACGATTACATACACAATTTCCATCAATATCTTGCCTAAAATTTCTACTTCAACCATCACTACCTATGCCATTCTATTTTTATTCAAAAGTACCCAGATTTTGAGCTTTTAAATTTTCAAAAAAATTCAAGGTCATGGCTATGATGGAAAATGGTTTCAAAAAGGGTAGGAATCTTGTGTTATATACATCTCACAACCCAAAATTTCCCTTAAAAAACCCAATTTAAACTACCCATTGTTCCCTCTCAATTTTTTCTCAAATTACCAGTATAACTTAAGGTTCATCAATGGGGTTTTACAGGTTCATACTAGGTTTCTAGGTTTTTTTTAATACAATTCCTATCAAGTTTATTGGTTATGTATCAATTATCTATAAGGATTTGATTTTCAAGATCACCATGATAATATCCATATATTCTTTAATTTTGAATATCATTCCTTTGGAATTAACAAACACACATATCTATACAATAGCAATTCTCTAAAATTATCCACAAATATAGTGAGCTTTCATAACAAAATTTCTAATATTACTCAATTTCAAAATCACATTAAAATTATATAAAACTCTTAGCCATAGTTAGAAGTCTAAGCAAGCTCTAATACCAATTGAAAAAAATTATGATTACAATTTTCATCAATATTCTCTGATAACTTCTATATTATGACATGATAAAAATTAAAAATAAATTATAAAATAATTATGAAAGATGACATACTTGTATTGTGTAAATCTATCTGAGTGTTATCATCACACAAACTAAAACAGGGGATTAACTCTCTTAGCAATTCCTATGTCAACACAATAGGGTGAATTGATGGAATACTCAAAACCTTAGATCACAGAGTTATGAGATAGGAACCTCTTATTTATAAATTTATATAAATTGTAGATTCTATCCATTATGGGATCCATACTCATGTTATTAGTATTGAACTAAGTACCTAATTGCCCACTAGTTAAGTTGCACAGGCCTAATTAATAATAATCTTATTTCATTAATAAATTATGTATAGTTCACAAATTATTTGACATGTCCTACAAATATTTTGAAGAGAAGAATTCAATAAATATATTAAATTTTGTATTTTCAAATTATGAATTATCATTATAATTTTTTCTTACAATACGAGAACCTTACGTGAGATCTTCTTAATCTGTTAAGAAAATTTAGAGATGAGCTGCAAGAAGACCTTAATTTTAAGATGAAACAAACAAGGGGAAAACTACAGTGCCCCTAGGGGTTTCTAAACCCTGGGTATGTGGCACAATCTCATCTCATAGATGAGATTATCAAAGACTTAGGTAATTTCATCTAATGGATGAGATTGTGCCACAACACCCAGGGTTTAGAAACCCCTGGGGTACCTTAGAATTTCCCAACAAATAATATTAGAGTCATATTTTGCAAAATCTTCCTAATTAAATTAAGTATACAAATAATTTTAATGTATAAGAAGATTATTAATTTATATATTAAATGAGACTTATGATTTCTTTAGAATGTAATAGCTATAAATTTAACGAATTATTAATTTTATTCTATTGATCACAAATCGAGACTGACAAAAAATATTATTTAATCGAGCTATTAATTTATCAAGGTTATACTGCAATATTGTTATAAATCTGATCTCAACATAAATATTAACGATCATCTTATCTCATTGTAACAAAGATAATAGAATACCAGCAAATAATTTTATGTTCCATTACGCCTAAAGGCTATATAATAAATATAAATTTTTATTTATCGAAAAATATTTTTACATAACTTAATATTATAAAATGAAAAATATAATGTATAATAATGAGAAAGATAAAAAAAATTTGAAAAGAAGCCATATATTTATATAATAAAATTATGGGCAAAGTTGGCAGTTTTTGGTATAAAATACCCCTTTGCTCCAAACTAACAGAGGAGTTAACAGTTAGATCATACAGAATACTAAACTAGGAAAAAGTGTAACAAAAGCGCACTTTTTCAAGACAGTTCATGTTGAAAATAATAGAAGGGAGTTCCATGTAATTCTTCGATACTTCAATAGGCATAAAAATATTTTTATCTTTATATTTAATTAAATCATATTCTTATTATAAAATATTTAGAATATTTTATTGATTCAAGCTTTATAATCATCTTTTCCTCATAAAGCAAGTTAGAGTATTTTTTCCTATTTTTATGATTTATTTGTTAATTAAATTAATATATAAATTAAATTAAATATATAGCCAAATTCAAATGAAAGTAAGAAAATAATAAATATTTCAATATAATTATATGTATTACATTAAATTTATTATGTTCAATATAATAATTAAATTACATAAATTAATATTAGATAAAAATAAATTTGTAAAAATGCCAAATTAAACAAGATCTAAGAGTCAATAAAGTGAGGTTAATTTTGAAATTATTCCATCTTTTGATATTAACTTACAAAGTCTAGGAGCAGCCTTTAAAGCAACTTGTTACCGTTTATAAGTCATTAAATCCTAATCATATGTTACTCTTTAGCATCTTCCCTCCATCCCATGGTTGGTAAGAGGATAACAAATCAAGATAAGTTGCCCCGACTCCATATCAGGCCATTGTAGTCTGACTTAATTTAAAGTGTTAGAAAAAAAATCACTTATTACATATTCGGTTTATACTTTGCATACCTATATTAAATTTTCATTCAAATTAAGAGAATCTACGGTGTCTAAGTTAAATTATTAACCCCAATTTAACCTAATTTCCTCTCCAATTTATATCTCATTTTTACCTCCAATGCTTCTATCATACTCTTTTCTATTAGAATTTTTACGTGGGCTACCATTAATTATAAGTATTTTATTTTTGATAAAACTAGCTGAATAATGATCTAAGAGATTTTTTATTTTTTAAAGTCTAATTATTAAAGTGATATATTATTTAGACTTATAAATACCTGATTTTATATTAATAAATTTAGTAATTAAAGTGTAGGCTTATACTTTTCTTAACTATAATGGAAGGGCTTGATAGGATTTTATTTATATTGGTTAAGTCTCCTCTCTATTCCTAACTTAATTCATTCATTGACTTGTCCCATTAAGAGCTACACATTTTAGGAAAAGGAAAAGAAGATCTATACCTATGGTATTTATATAAATACTACCTTGTTCAGAAAAAATAAATTTACAATAAAGGTACGCTTCTATTTTATTTTTATTTTTTTCCTAAATTTTATATAGGTTTTAATTTAAATTTTTATATGTGGTATTAGAGCCACCTTGTATAAATTTAGAATCCAATTGTATATCATCATATATACAAAATACTTAATAATAATTACTATCTATTTTCAATTTTGAATTATTCATAAATATTAAATTGGTCACAATGGAAAGTTTTGATTCGAGATTTTTATTTTAATAAAGGAGAAGAAATTTTGCCTTCTAAATATGTCTTTTAGATTTTACATATGAGCAAATATGTATTAAATTTGAGTGATAGTATATAAAGTATTTATAAAATAATGATTCAATATTCTTTGTTTTACTTGAATTCAATTTTCATAATTGGATAGTAGTAGAAATAAATTGTAGAGAAGATGAAGAAAACCTCATAGGTTATATAATTCTCTTTATGCTAAACATTATATGCTCACATGATTAAAATAATAATATCATCATATATTCTAAAATAAGGAATAATTATTACTATTTTAAATTAATTATATATGTAATGTATATAATTTACCAAAAAAATCACATCTGATTGATTTGATATGAGTAACTCCTATTTTATATATTTATTTTATCATTTGTTTTGATCTAATTAATTTTATTATATTGTTTGAAATTATCTTTTATTTTGATTTAATTATTTTATCAATTTTGTATGATCAATTTTTATGGTTACCTTTAGATAATTTCAAGATTGTAAAATTATAATAATTTGACATTATTATTATTATTATTGTTATTTTGAAAATTAATTGAATAATCAACAAATCTTTATCTTGTGATTCCATAAGTTTGTTTGATTTCATTGGATAATTTGGAAAAATCATTCAAAATTATTTTATGATAAATTTGGATTTGGTGTATGTTAAGTTCATCAATTATTACTTTTATTTTATCATAAATACTCTATTTTAATTTGTATATTTTATGAGATTTATTATGCATAATTTATTCATTAATAATCAGGAATGAATTGGATGAATTATGTTCTAATATATATATATATATATATATATATATATATATATATATATATATATATATATATATATATATGATTTTTTTTATTTCAATGCATTACTTACTATTAAAAATTGCATTTTTGAATTGGATTTTCTTATTTTTGGCTAAGCTTGATTTATGCTTAAATGGTAGAAAATCAAAAAGAAATAAGAGATAATATATCAAAATTGCTATTATCTTTCTCTTTTTCATTAATTTATTATTTTCAATATTAGTTATGAGTTATCTACTTTGGAAGTAATACAAAAGGCCTTTTAGCTAGTTAAGATATGTGCAATTCAACCTTTATAGTTTATAAATTAAATCATTTAAAATAATTATTTAAATATTTTGTATTGAATAAAGCTTAAAATTATAAAATTTAATGTAATTTAAGGCTCTTATGATCAATATAGATACAATTTGTATAACACCTTATTATAGTATGATCACATTTTGCTTGTTATTAATTGTAAATATTATTTGAATGATAGTTTTGAGCATTTTTTATTATTATCTTTGATTTTTATTTAGGATACTTTTCAATTGATTTTGAATAATTATCACGAAACTAATCATATTAATTTATAAGATCCTCAAGTTATTAATATTTATGGGATTAATTTCTGATTACTTAATATAATTACTTGGAGTAGTTGTGTATTTTAATTAAAAATTGCTTTATTATTTTTAGATATATTTTATTATTGAGAATTTATCTGCCTAAAGGAGATAAATTGCCAATATTAAAATATTCTCCTGATTGACTTCAAGGATCGGAGGATCTTTATGTACTATATTTTCTATCCAAAGAGGAAAGATTATAGCAATTTTTTTATATGCTTTTGAAATATTTGTATTATCTATTTGCCTATGAACTACCATATTGCATTTTTTGATATTATGCACAATATTTTTATTTTATTAATTTATTTTTATTATTAAAATTATTTTACATAATTACTATCTCTAAGAAAATTTTATTAGTAAAAAATAAAAATAAAAATTATTATATTTCAGTAGTTATCTATTAAAATTCTTATTTTCTATTTTTGAGATTTAATGCTAGAATAATTATTATATAGAGTATAGAGTAAAGAAAATATTATACCTTAAGTTGATTAATAATAGTTTGCTACTTTTGCTTGACAATAATTTGTCATCAGTTGGTTTGATAGATTATTACTTTCTATTTCATCCTTATTATGACAAAGTGATAACATTTTATAAAATTTTTTATTTAAAATAATTTTAATAATATAACATTGATAATCAAGCAATATTTTCTTTTGTTAAAAAATAAGTTTTGAGATTGTGTTGCAGTGCAATATGATTTTAATTATCAATATTGGTACATATTGTTCAACACCCCCTAATGGATTGAACATGTTATTATTATATTCAATAATTTAACTTATAATTTTGGACATAATTTTAATATCCTGATTCTTTTAAAAAATTTATGAGTTAATTTGGATAATTATCACTAAAATATAATTATGTTATATTAACTCATAAGTTTGCAAGCTATTAATAAATACTTATGAGATTAGTTTTTTTAACTATTTTATATATTTACCTATTGAAATGGGGTAAGTGTGTGTTATAATTAGAAATGAGTTTAATAAAATAATTTTTAATTATTTCAACAATGACATATCTAAAGGGGGTTATTGAATATTGTGATTAGAAATTAGTTTAGGAAAATAATTTTGTTTTTGAATTTATTTTATTATTGTATATTTTATCTACCTGAAGGGGATAAATTTGTAATAATAATATATTATCTTAATTGGTTTCAATCTTAGGAGAATTTTTACGTACTACATTCTCTACCTAAAGAAGAGAATGTAGTAATATTTGCATACTCGTAAATATAATTATTTTGCCCAAAAATAATATATTATATTTAATTATTTTTTTATGTAATTTCTTTTGTTTGAAATATATGTTATTGAGCACCTAGTATTTGTGAAATTTTTTTATATCATTTTCACACATAGTGTCTATGTTATAAACATTTTTCATTTTGCCATGGGTATAGACCAAGTAAGGTATATTATTGAATTATGTTAATATTATTTTGAATATTTTTATTTTTTAAATAAAATTAATTATATTTCTAAAAAACATTAAAGGGATCTTGTTAGGATTATAAATTTATTTCCATATTGATTTTGATTTAATGATAAATTTAATTTTAAAAATAAATATATATTTTAAACCTTATTATTTTTTTGAATTGCACATATTTAAGATATGTTTATGTGAAAAAGAGATTAAAATTTAGATGTAACAATATTTTTATTTTATGATTATTTATTATTTTACATTAGAACTGATTACATGTTATTTATGCTTAAAAGATTATTGTTCTAGATAATTTTTTATATCCTAAATCTTTTGAAAAGTTTATGATTTGTTATGGACAATTATCACTAAAGTGAGATTATTCATACTGATTATAAAGTCTTCGAATGATATTATACATAATTGATTTGTGATTATTATGGATTTGGATCTTCTAAAGTGCATTTTGAACTTTAGAGGGTAAAGTGTCAAAATCCACCATTGATTTTGATTCATAATTTTATAAATAAAAATAAATAAATAAAATCAATGGTAGATTTTGGCACTTTATCCTCTAAAGTGCAAAATGCACTTTAGAGGATCCTAATCCTGATTATTATATACAACAACCTACCCAAAGAGAGTTATTATATATTTTAATTAGAGATGTTTTATGAAATATATAAATTTCTAGAATTACTTTAGTTTTAAAAATATGTCTACTCAAAGGGGACATGTTTTTAATGTTAAGGTATTCTTTTAATTGGTTTTGTGATTAGGAAAGTCTTTACATGCTATATTTTTTGCATAAAGGAAGACTATAGTAATGAGACATACTCTTATGTTCATAAACTAAAAGTTATATTCTTACTTCATATTATCTCTTTAATTAATTATTTTCTTTTAAAGTATAATCAAAGTATATTATTTTACTTTGGTTATAAGGATAAACTAGTCTAGAAGGTTTATTTACCTTAAAAAGATAGTTTTTTGAATATCATATTTTCTTCTATGTAATTGAGTTAATATTTTGAAAGAGAACTTAATACATACTATACATTCTCCAAAGGAAAATTTGTAGTTATGTAGTGGAAACTTTTATATAAACCTTATTAATGTATAAAAAAATTCTTTTGTTTATTATGTGCTATTAAATTATTTATGCAACTAAATTTAGTTCTCTTATATTTTGAAGAGTTATTAAATAAATTAATTTTAAAATGGCATATACTATTGTGTAACTTTAATTACATGATAATAAATTGAATTTTATATTATTTATGGCATTATGACACATTAGTTATTAAATATAATTTTTTCTTTTCCTTCTTTAGGGTGGAATTATATATAACTTTTTTAAAAAATTATATTTTATAAATAAATTATTAATCAATTAGTGTAAATAATTGTATTTTAAAATAGTGTACAACTTTTTTAGAATTGCACCAAATCTTCACATCAGTGTGAGTTTGATTTAATGTTATAAAATTTTATTTATATTACAAAGTGCAATACCTATATTCAAGAGCTTATTTTGATTAAAAATTATTTGATAATATTTGAAATTGCTTTACTTTGTAAAAGTGCAATTAAATATTAAAATTTGTTTATATAGTTTAGTTTGTAATAACTTATATGTTATTACATACATTTATTTATCGAAAAATATATATGATAAAGAGGTGCAAATCTCATTAAGTCCTCTTTTACATATATAATATTTGAATTCCGAACAAATTTTTATTAAGCATATTTTTGTTAATAGTAATAAATTTGACATATAAAATGTTATGCATTTCTTTGAGTATAATATAAAGTAATTTATAAAGTTCTTGACATATACCTTGTGAATCTATTTTTTTAGATAATTTTTTGTCAATAGTAAATATTGTTTCATGAGAATTTTTCAAATTATTTAAGTCAATTTTAAAATTTTTATTGATACTTTATTCAGGTAATCTCTAAAATATATTTTAGAAAATTTTCTTATTCCATTATCATGATATCAATTTTAGTATCTAATTTTGATAGTCATGCAAACCACTTGTTTGAGACACATCAAAGTTAATTATATAATTAGTTTCTTTTGATTATTGATTTATTTTATTATATCAAGTTGATGATTTAAGAAATCATAATTTTACATACCATTAAAATATGTATATAAAATTTAAACATTTTTCTCTTAAACTAAGGTTCTTATGCTTATAGGATGTTTAAAAGCCTATTAAGATATGGGCATCCAATTTTATTTTCCTATAATATGCTTGCTTGGTGGGAGTTTTATATTATATAAAACATTTAATCTCGGTTGATAATTATAATATATTTATTGATACACAAGATACATATATTATGTATATTATTAGATAATTTGCTAATTTTTATCATATTTTCTCTTAATCATATTGGTACATTATTGTATATTTATATATACAATTTATGGATTCTTTATCAATACATATATCTCCATATTGTGAAATGTATCAATTTTGTAATTTTAAGGATTGAGATTTGGTGCCGGTCATTAGCTCCTAAACTTGCATATATGTTTTCTATGTGCACCGTATAGGTATCAGGTCTAATATGTTATTTTCTATGATATCTTATCAAGACTAAGATTTGTTATTTATTGATCAATTCTTGATATATATTTCCATCTCTTGGTTGACATCATTTTTAAACTTTGAGGCATTTTGGTAATCAATTTATCAAGATTAAGATGTGGTATCAATCATTAGTTCTTGAGTTATAGATTTGCCTCTCAATTGATATTATTTTAAAATTTAGAGATATTCTGATTAACAGATTTATAAGGATTAAAATTCAGTGTCAGCTACTAACTTTTGTAATTGATATTTATTTCTTTATTGATACTATTTTAGGATTTTGAGTTAATTAAATTTATTATTGCTAGAAGATTTCTTCATCTTATTAATGAGTTGGTTAAAAAGAAATTATTAAGGACTATCTTGAAAAATAGGATATTTTATTATATCACTTTTTTTATCCTATTTTTCTTGCTACACTTTTATATTAATGACTCATATTTAAGTAGTTGATAATATATGTAACCATTGAAGGTTTTGTGATAATGATAATGCAATTATCACCATGATTTGATATTATTGATTGCTTAAGTATGAGTCACATTTCAGGTATCATATCCTCGATGGCATGTTTTCAAAATCATGGCCATGTATTTAGAATTGTGTTCAACTTGAGAGTTATTTTTATACAAAATATTTTAAAATAAACTCTTTACTCTTTATAATTAATATTACCCAAGTGAGAGAATATTAAAATTTTTATGTGGGTTACCATTAATTGTGGATATTTTATTGTTGATAAAACTAGTTGAACAATAATCCAAGAGATTTTTATTTTTTAAAACTCAATTATTAAAGTCATCTATTATTTGAGTTTATAGATATCTGATTTTAGATTAATGTGTTTGGTGACTAAAGTATAGACCTATACCTTTCTTAACTCATAATGGGAGGGCCTGATAGAGTTTGTTTATATTGACTTAGTCCACTCTCTATTTCTAACCTAATTCATTTATTGGTTTACTCCGTTAAAAGTTATACATTTTAGAAAAAGGAGAGGAAGATTTGTATTTATAATATTCATCTGAATATTATCTTGTTCAAGAGAATTAAATTTATGATAAATATATATTTTTACATTAATTTTATTTTCATGTTTTCCTAAATTTTAAACAAATTTTAATGTAAATTCTTCCATTCTCTTCTGCCTGTTGCTGCAAGAGCGGTAAACTATTTTTTACCAAATAATCCATTTTCGTCTTCTGCCATATGGAGTGATGATAAATTGTAAAAGCATCTCTAATTGGCTCTGCAGGCTCCAGCTAGTTGATGCATAAATTTATGTTGCCCGTCAGTTGAGGTGATGCGCACGCTTTCAATGTAACTATTTTTCTTTTAATAACGTAACTTTATTTGCCAAAATGCTACATATAAAAAAAATAAGATTTAAAATTAAATTTTAAATATTTTATTTTTATTAAATTCAGTATTATAAATTTACTTAATTATATTGTATTAATTGATAATTCTTAATTTATATTTAAAATTTAATTTTAAATATTATTTTTGGTATATACAGTATTGTTGCTTTACTTGATACGGTTAACGAGACGCTTTTCCTTTCATAAGAGAGAATTAAAGACACAGGCATGGGAAGGACATTTCAATTATTTGAGTCATTCAGATAGAAAGCGATTTGAAAGTGACAGTAGATTGTTGTAGGGTATTTTTCAATGTTCCCGAAGTGTGTTGTCTGCCTTCGAGTCCGTACATACGATGTTTGAATCGGTTTTTTGACCAAATTAAAGTCCGTTGAAAAATTTTTTTCTTAAATCCGGCGCCGGAAAAAGTAATTTTCGAAATGCTAAACTTTTTTTTTTAAAAATTTGACATATATTAATTAAAATAATATATATTCATTTACCATTTAGAATACCTAATTCTTTATGTTTTTTTAAATAAATGTCACGATCGGGGAAGGCCATAATCAGTCATTTTTTTACCCTTCTTTGTCCTCCGTTTCCGTGTCACCAGGCACGCGTCGCGTCTTTGTTAGCTGTCAGGCATTCTCATTGCATGCCGACATATATTAATTAAGCAATCTTATCAGATAAACCGAATTGATAGAAGTGAAGTTAATCCAATTCAATCATATTAATTTAATGGATAAAGAATGCACGCCGAATTAGTCTTAGGCCGAATTGTTTTTTCAAGATCAGCCGGATTGATACAACATTAATCTTTGTTCAAGCCTCAATTTAAAGTTAATTTTTATCAAATGATTTCTGACGAGTTTTACAATTCATTATTATTATTATTAATTTTATATATTATTTCTATTATTATTTAAAAAATTATTGTTATTAAATATAAAAATAATAAAAAATAAATTAAAGTATAATATTTTTTAATATAAAAAACCTCTAATTAGAAGAGTAATTAAAAACTATGGCATGTAGACTAAAAAAATTTAATATTAATTAAAATAGATATAAATATTTTGTTAACTAAATTCATAACATATATATGAATATATAATTATTTTATTGTATCAATAATATATAAATTTATTAATTTTAATATTAAATATTTTTAAATTTTAATATAATTATTTGTTTTGATAAATTTGTATAATATATATTGATAATATTAAATATATAAATTTATTAATTTTAATATTAAAAATTATTTAATATTATTCATATATATAATTTTAGTATTATATATAAATATATAATAAATTAATTATTTATTATCTATTATTATTACTATGCTAACGAGCTAACTAATTTTTTATCAAGTTAAATTAATTAGTCTTCATTTACTTCTTTATCAAATTGGATCATTGTTATTATTTTTCATATCATTCCTAGTTCTAGATTACACAAAATTATATCAATTTGAAGCTAATTCATTAAATCCAACTCATTTTAACACATTTATTATGAGATCGATCAATGAAATTAATTTCTCAAGGATGTTAAGGAAATATTGATATTCTAATCATAACATGTATTTTTAATTTTATCTCCTAAATATCAATCATCAATTTTAATATTTGTATATTAATTTTATAAAAATTAATATGTTAAAAAGTATATATTTTAAGTTTTTATGATATTACAAAGAGTAAATATAATATTTAATCTCTTATGTATAGAAATAATAATTATTATATTTATCAAATTTCATAATTAACATTATTAATTTTTTATTTTTATATTTATTATCATATTATTCACTTATTATCATATTATATTTATCAAATTTCATAATTAACATTATTAATCCAATCCAATTCAATTTTTAGTAATCCTTCAATTATTTGGAAATTTATCTGGATCCATCTTGCCACACTCCTCATCACGGAACCACTGCATCAATTTCTATTTTTTTTGAATTTTTTATTTTTAGATTACATCTTAAAAACTCCGCCATGTAAATATTGAATGTTTTAATTATTAAATTATATTTAATATATTCAAATTTTAAATTTTATTTCAATTTATTCATTTTAAATTTAAAAAAAATAAATTAATAATAAAATATTTAATCTGTTAAATAATGATACTTTCTGTAACATTTTCCTTTTTTTGGAATTAGGAGTCAATAAACAATAAAATACAATTATAATTTTAAGAGATGGTTTATTTCACTTTAATAATATAAAAAAATTTATTTAAAACATAAATTATTTAATTAATCATTATTTAACAAATTTGATGGAATAATTTTTAAAAAAAAACTTGACTTCTCAAAAAGTATGCAAAGTTATTTATTTAAAATTCTATTTATAGATATAATAATAAAATTATTTTTATTAAATCTAATTAATAATAACTAAAATTTATTAATTTATATTATATTAATATTAAAAGTATAATAAATATTTCATTAATATTTTTAAGATATTTAAAATTAAATCAAATAATACATAAAATATTATTTTTTATATGTTTATTAAATAATTTTAAATATCTTTTTAAAAATTTAATATCCTATAAAATTATTTCTGTACAAACTAAAGTACTCTTAAATACAATGGAAAAATATAGAATTTTAAAGGAATATTGAATATTAATATTTTTAATAAAAAGTGAAAAATATGTTACGTAAAATGGAGCTCATGAGCGGCGGCAAAATTACCAAGGAACTGCTTTGGGAAAAACACATTCTCATATACCTGCATCGTTAAAATATATACTCAAGACGGCTTTTTGACCGAAAGCCTTAATCTAGGAAAACTAATTTCCCATTCATTGCGTCGTCAAAACTAATTACTCAAACCCTTAATTTTTTTTAAAATATTTTCTGAATCACGGGAGTTGGCAGCCCGTGATTCAGTCTTTTTTTTAATTTTTTTTGAATTACAGGCGTTGGCACCCCGTGATTTAGTTAAAATTTTACTGAATCATGGGAAGTGGCAACCTCTAATTTAATTTTACTTTTTTAGTTATTTTTTTAATTTGTTATCTAATTTAAACTCAATTTTTTTTTTCAATTTGGATTCATTTTATAATTTTTAATTATTTATAATTTGTGACCTTTAATTTTGGCTAATTTGTACTTAGTTTAATTTTTTATGTTTTAGAATTTTTTTATACTAATTAACTAATGTTCTAAACTATAATAAAAAATTATTAAAAATTTATATTTTACAATGTTTTAATACTTGTTTAAAAATAAAAAAAATCACATCATTAGATAAAATATTTAATTAATTATGAAAATTAATGTATGTTAAAGTGATAAAAAGAATTGCATTATTAAATAAAATATTTAATTAATTATGAAAATTAATGTATGTTAAATTTAGATAAAGCATAAGGCACAGAAAGAAATGGCCCATATGCTGCGCTAGAAAATCTTTTAGCTAAAGCAGTTAATCATTTTTTTTAAGAAAATGACAGTGACAGGGAGGGATTTCTCGTGACATAGTGCACACGTGGCAGCCCCCCAGCTGCCATAAATCGTTAACTGTGTTCCATGAACCTTTTTTTTAAATGATTAAATTTAAAATTTTTTGTTATATGTTTGGAACCAAATTTTTTAAAATATATAATTATTCATGATTTGTTAGCACCTTTTTTACATTTAATCTTGAGATAATCTAATGAAGATCTAATTATTGACATTTTGAATTTTAGTATGATAGTATCTATTGAAGATTTTAAATAATAATTAATAATTTAATTTACTCTGTAAATATTGTATAATATATATAACATAATAAAATTAGTAACTACCAAAAAATCAATGGAACAATTAAAATCTCAATACATATAAATTTTAGTTGATTCTTTCATAATTTTATTTAGGGGAAGATTTAAATTGTAAAATTAAATCCTTGAAAAATATTTTATCAATGGGTGATGTATATATCCATTAAGAAATTTTTAACAAATTTTGACTAATATACATAACGCAGAAAATCATTTTTCCCACACACTGCACCGCTAAAACATATTCCGTAAATGCTTAATAATTTTTTATTAAAATATTTTTGTTAGTTACGGAAAGGGGGTTCCAAGACCAAAGCAATCCATGACCATTTTTATTTTCTTTCTAATTTTTTACTCCATGACTTTTTTTTCTTCTTTAATTTTTTTCCTGGTTATGTTGTAATATTTTATTTAACATATAAATAATTTTTATTAACTTCAAAATACTAAAATAGTGTAATTAATATTTAATAATAATATTATGATATCATTAATAAAAGTAAAAATAGTATAATAGTTATTATTTATTTAATATCTAATAATACTATTATTATTTAAATACTAATTGATTACATAATAATTGCTTTAAAAAAATAAGGTTATTACTTCTTTAATAATTAAAAATTAACAATTTTATAGTTGGAGTATTTATCATTACTCTATGAATGTTAATCTATTTTAAAAGTTTATTTATAGAATCAGATCCAAAGAATAATCGAGTAAAATATTGTCATATTATGACATATAATTTTTAGGGTTCATAAAAAGCTCATAAATTGTGATAAGAAAGTTGATTAAAAATTTGAAAATATATTATTAAATGATATGGAAAAAAGATAACCATAAAATTTTATAGTGTTATAAGTCATATTTAAAAATGTGTAAGAAAATTTAATTAACAATATCAAGAATGGACTTAATTATTTAGTATGGTTTGAGTTAATGGATAAGTGTGGAGACAATATTTGATTTGTGTAGTTTATTTACAAATTTGAACATTATGATAAATGAAAAATGAGATAGAATTAATTTTGTACAGAAGAATGAATGAATGAATTAAATTATCAAATTAACTTTAAAGGTTTTGTACAGTAATGAAATAATCAACTATCAAAGTAATGATTCCCAGTCCCACATCGAGGGCGTCGTCTCGCTCGTCACAATCGTTGAACAAGGGATTGCTATTGTTCATCTCCATCGTTACCCTCATCGGAGTCTGTTTGAGTGGGGTTGGCATGACCCGTGGTAAGTGGAGAGTTTAAGTCCGAGCTGGATGAGTGAAATGGTGGAATAGAATTTTGTAGGGTAAAAAACCCTTATTGCTAATGCGATGTGGATCTACTAGCATACTCAGATGTAAATGCAAGCAGCTCAGATAAAAACGCCGTCAGAGAACCTGAGACTCGCTGGTGTGGGGGTGATGGTGATGGCGTGAAGAACGATGATGGGCCAAGCATCTTCACCTGCCATGAAATGTGATGAGGGCATGTATGTAGATGGACCTGCACCTTCCTGCATTGGGCTGCATCGAGCGAAGGGGCGTAGCTGGAGAGGACATCCACCGGTGGCATTGATCGATGACCATAATGTGCATTGTCATCATCATCATCAAGTCCAGGCAAAATGGGATCCCTAAAAGACATAAAGCCATGAGTCTTCCTACCACGCCTAGGCTCAGGGATGGGTGGTCTTGATAATTCGTCTACAGGAAAAGCTAGCTGAGAAGCTATCATGTCTCGATGCTCACCCAACGCACGCAAGATGTGGTCACAATCCCGATCCACTGTCTCCTTAAATTGGTTGTACCTAAGAGTTGGAGGATCCTCAACGCTCAACGTCGTAGTCTCTCAGCAACATCGGCCTACATGATAAGTAAGAATAAGTATAGTGTGTCAATTTATATTATAATATTTTGAATAAGTTATAAATCATATTATGAAGGACGAATGATTACCACAAATCCTGGACCACCTCTAGCTGGATGAATCCATTAGTCTTGTGTGTGTCCAATACCATGACATGTAGTTCGAATCACGATGAAGAGGATCAGTCTCCATCTCAGTCAGTGAAAGTGTGGCTCCCCATGCATCCCAAGCACTAATGTAGACTATGTGTTCTTGCCGTCAATCCTTCGATGTTTTTCCTCGAAGCTGTAACATATGACAGGAACCAAGATTGAATGACTCTTGTGGGATTGGTTGCCGCCTACCAAACTGGCGAAGGACACAATCTACATGGTGCCATTCCACGATGTAGAAGCATATGATTGGGACTGAAGCCAACCATATGTCAGGTGAGATCAGGCAATACTCAGGCACAAGCTGCCGGACACTATCCATATCATAAGGCCGCCAAATAATCTGTACTAAGTAAATGAGTTCTAAATAAGCATGTAACTATATATGAGACAGTCAATTTAGATACAACAAAGGAAGCCATAATTAACCTCTTTAACCTTCATTTGATCAAGCAATATTCTGAATTGCCATAGGGCCTTTATTGAAGGCTGCTGAAGCAATCCGGTATTCTTCTACCTGCGAGAGTTGCAAAATGTATATTATTTTCTATGCATAATTGAATACTAATAGGGAAAATATATTAAATAAAAATATAAAAATGGCCCACACCTAAAGCCCAATGGTGGCAGCACAGGGTAAATGTCTAAACGAGGTTCTAGATATGGAGATGCCATCGGTGCTAGAGTGGGAAATCGATCTCACGCCTATAGATGTAGAAGATAGGGTTGGTGGCCGTGCATAATTCTCTGTACAAGCATGTAAGAACCGCTGATCCCTAACTGAACCGTCCAGTGTCAGCGAATTTTGCTAGTAGGGGTAAATACATCAATAATACTCTATGGCCTTGAAGTGTCAGGCATGAGATATCCGCCGATGAGTCTTAAAATGTAGGCACGCGTAAAGCGTTGTATTTGTTCTTCATCTGCATCAGCTGGCAAATGTCCAAAATTTGCTATTAGCCAGGGGATGCTCAGGCGCTACCCTGTAAACACTCATCGGACGGTATAACCCCAAGAAGATCCTCGCACATCACCCGCCAGTCATATCCGGTGTATCCGGAGACAGGAATGCCCTTGCATGGTAAACCCAGCTGCATGAATGACATCTTGTACTGTAATTGTGCACTCCCCACAGGTGGTATTGGTGTGGAAAGTGTGTGTCTCTGGCCGCCATCGCTCAACCAGTGCAGAAACGAGCGCTGCATTCAACTCAACATAGCCAAGACTGACTGACACCTGTAGAATCCAGCCTGCTGAAGATATGGGATAATGGCAACTGGTGGATCAAAGAAACGACTCTCATGTGCGACACAGTCGTAACCTTGAGGAGTCGATCCGCTTGGAAACAAAAATATCAAATCATAATGTGGTAAGGGTTTAAAAATCACAAATTGCATAACCATAGATTACTAAACTTACATGGCCTAACCAAATGGCCTGTGAGATATGTCTAGACTACAAGTACAAAAGGGACTCGTCATTAGGTCCAGGTATGACAACACGACGCTGACTAGCCATTATAGTCGAGGCGTATGATATCTATCACATTGGAATAATTCAGTTAATTGCACAAAAGTATGCATTTAAACATAGTTATTATCCAAAGTAAGTGTCCTAATAAGGCTACTAGGGAATACTCATGCTAACGTATTATACTTGCTAATGTGTTCATTAATTTATTGTTATTTCTGACCACAATCCCAACAATCCATAAGGGAGTGCACTCAAAAGTTCCTTTGATAGGCTTGACAGGTTGCGTGGTTGTGCCCTGTCTGCATGCATAGCCCACACCTTTGAGGATTGGATGGACCCTTCCTGCCAGTCCATTTCGTTCCTTATACGCCTAGATCGTGGTCGACCACTGGCACATACCGTCGAGGGATCCAGAATGAGTTCTAATCCATTGAAGGCTGGCCAATGCTCCACACTGCCTATTGGTCGGAACTCACAACTATATGCACTCATCATTGTCTCTAATCGAAAAACATGATCGACAAACTGCAAAGGATCTAACAAAATTTTGAACATGCAGCAAATACATATTGGCAGGGCCAGTGCTCGACTTGAAACTTGCCACAATCACATGTACGATCGCGAAAGGCTAACCTTACAGGACCGACTAAACTGCTTTCACATCAAGTCATACGGCTCCTCAACCTCAAATAAGAACCCCTGGCGGTCAAAATGGCGCACATGGCAGGTTGACGCTTTACGAATGCAATCTTGAATCTTTTTTCGAACGTCCTTGAAAAATACCTCTCCTGCTTGTAACTATGCTACAATTGTCTCTGATCTATTAACAGAGTATGTATTTAATTAATACATTGTTGCTTTGACTAAGCCCTATGATGGGCAAAAATCTAACCCCCTTGAGGACGCTGTTGACACACTCCATCAAGTTAGTTGTCATATGGCCCCATCGTCTGCCTCCCTCATCATACGCATGGCTCCACTGACACTTTGGGATATTCGCAATCCAATCGGCAGCTCTTGGGTGCAACGATTGTAGTTTCGCTAACTTTGAAGTCCACTACATGTCGCTCGTATTGGTAACTTGTACAACCCAACATTGTGACATAATTAACAAAGATAATAAGGTGTCATGACAATTAGAGAAGTTTTTTAGGAGTTTTACGTGCCAATGCTAATGAATAACTTCTTCAGCCACTCGGTCTTGAAGGTTGAGTTCATATTGCTGGCGATGTGTCGTAGGCAGAACATATGATAACCATGGGGTGGTTGCCACCCTACACATGGGTTTGCAACGGCAGCAACTATCCCAGGATGTCTATCTGATATCAAGCAAACATTCTGTTTATCTTTAACGACATGTCGTCAAACATTTGATAGGAAACCAAGCCCATGTCTTGTATGTTTCCTGTTCTACTACAGCAAATGCAAGGGGAACAATTTTTCTATCCCCATCCTGTGAAGTTGCGATCAACAACACCCCCTTATACTTTTCATATAAAAATGTGCCATCAACTTGGACCATCGATTTTAAATGATTGAAGGCATCAATGCATGACTTGAATGTCCAAAACACCCGATGGAATAGTGCTATTGGCGCACTTTCACTGCTACTTGACGGGTATTCCTTGCTCACAATCTCGAAGTACAACCCAGGATTATAATGTCGTACAGCCGCTAACCACCTCGGTAGTAAAGCATATGATTTTTCTCAATTCCCAAAAGCGAGTGCAAAAGCTCGGTGTTTACCCTTCCACACCTTCTTATATGAAACTAAATATCCAAACATACTGTGGATACGCTCAATAACCCCTCGAATGGACACGCTAGGGGTTCTCAGTCACCAACCCCACAATGTAAGATGAAATGACATCTGTGTCTAATTTCGGATGATCACTCGAAAGATAAGCAGACACATATGCATGGGGTCCATTGTATCTTATTATTTGCCAGTGGTTCTCTCTTGACTTATGGCAGGCTCTAACCCTCCAATTGCATTATCCACAGTAGTGAGGGCACCGATACTCTTCATATTTAGCCGAAGAGTAATGTGAGTAAAATGTGTGGTGGGTTCGAATTGAATATATTTTCATTGCACGACGGAACGATTTTTGGTCACTATACACCCAATCCATATCTGGCTCTTGGTTATTAAGCATATTCATGGCACCTCCCATACTGAGAAAATCATTGCTGTCGACCGCATTTATATTTATTCTTTCAAAAAAGGCAGCAGCCGATTCCACATACTGGTTCACGGGTGTTGCAGGGATCGCTGGGGTAACATCTTCACCACCATCAGCTTCATCATCATCACAACTATCATTATCCCAATTAAATCCTTCAGGAATGTCGTTATGTGTATCATTTTCTTTAAAATCATCCATTATATCATTTGATTCCTCCGGGATAGAGGGGGATTGGAGGAGACCATAGTCGGGTTGGGAAGAACATGGCTCTCCAACATAATCAACAATGGGAGTTTGAAACTGTTGTCCAAATTCTTTTTGTCCATCCACTGGCTCCAGACTACCATGGTACGGGTTATAATTTGATGGCCCTTCACCAAAGTTAGGAAATAGTTTAGTGGACGATTGTGTGCATGGCCCACTTTCGTCAACTGGTTGACTGGCAACGTTCAGATCAAATCCCTTGCTTGCGATGTGTGCATACAATTCTGGGCAAGACAATTGAGTAGAGAATCTGGCATTCGCTTCCTACATTCGTTGAATGTCATCATCATCCTCTAATAGACAAGTTTTGTATCGTGTCGAGTTCAATGAAAGCGGATGTCTATACTCCAACTCAGTTACAACTTGATTTTTCACAAGTCTTAACTTTCGCCCAATTGCAATTTTCAATGCATCCAAGGTGATATCCAATTTAATTCTTATAACTTTGACCCTTCGACACCTAAATGTCTCACCTTCATCCGTTTCATAAATTTCTCCATTCGCATAGATACATACATTTTCTTTTCCGGTACTCATGGTGATTCCTACTATATCCGGGGTGTTAAAGTGACTTCAGGGATTAAAATATACTTATAAAAAATAAATAATACTCAGATTTAGTTTCATATCATTTAAAATTATAACTAAAAGTCTTACCTGGAGGGATAGATTTTATCTGCACTAGAAAATTAGACTAGATAGACTTCATAAACAAAACATATACTCAATTATCATAATAACTCAAAGAAATTAGAATAATATATGTAAATTATGATATGTACAATAATAAATATGACGTACAGAAATAAAATATTTAATCAAGTAGAATAATACATAATTCTAATTAAAAACAAACATAGCTCAAAATTAAGTTTCTTCCGACTAAAATACATTAAAAACTTATAGTCTAGGGATAAATAGATTAAAGAATAAATTCAATAATATTTTAATTAAAATAAATTAAATTATAAAATAAAATATTTACTTTCTAAAACACCGATATTTTTTTGTATAGACTTGGATGAATTCAATCATATAATTCTAAGTAAAATTGAATTAAATCAAACAAATAAATAAAAACATTAACTCTAATAAATAAATTACATCAAATAAATAAATTAAATACATTAAATCAAATAAATAAATTAACTAAATTAAATTAAATAAATAATTCAACTAAAATAAATAAATAAATTAACTAAATTAAATCAAATAAAAAAATTAACTACATTAAATCAGATAAATTAATTAACTAGATTAAATCGAATAAATTAATTAACTAAATTAAATCAAACAAGTAAATTAAAAATATTAACTCAAATAAATTTTATAAATAAATTAAATACATTAAATTAAATAAATAAATAAACTAAATTAAATCAAGTAAATTAACTAACTAAATTAAATCAAACAAATAAATTAACTAAATCAAATCAAATAAATAAAACTAACAAAATTAAATCAAACAAGTTAATTAACTAAAATAAATCAAATAAACAAATCAACTAAATTAAATCAAATAAATTAATTAACTAAATTAAATCAAACATATAAATTAAAAACATTAGCTCAAATAAATTTTATAAATAAATTAAATCAAATAAATAAATTAACTAAATTAAATCAAATAAATAAATCAACTAAATTAAATTAAATAAATTAAATCAAATAAGTAAATTAAAAATATTAACTCAAATAAATAAATTAACTAAATTATATCAAATAAATAAATTAAATACATTAAATCAAATAAATAAATTAACTAAATTAAATCAAGTAAATTAACTAACTAAATTAAATCAAATAAATAAATTAAGTAAATTAAATTAAATAAATAAATCAACTAAATTAAATCAAACATGTAAATTAAAAACAATAACTCAAATAAATTTTATAAATAAATTAAATCAAATAGATTAATTAACTTAAGTAAATCAAATAAGTAAATTAAAAATATTAACTCAAATAAATAAATTAAATAAATTACATCAAATAAATAAATTAAATACATTAAATCAAATAAATAAATTAACTAAATTAAATAAATTAATTAACTAAATTAAATTAAATAAAAAATTAACTACATTAAATCAGATAAATTAATCAACTAGATTAAATTGAATAAATTAATTAACTAAATTAAATTAAATAAGTAAATTAAAAATATTAATTCAATTAAATTTTATAAATAAATTAAATTAAATAAATAAATTAAATACACTAAGTCAAATAAATAAATCAACTAAATTAAATTAAGTAAATTAACTAACTAAATCAAATCAAAAAATAAATTAACTAAATCAAATCAAATAAATAAAACTAACTAAATTACATCAAATAAATAAATTAAATACATTAAATTAAATAAATAAATTAACTAAATTAAATTAAATAAATAAATTAACTAAGTTAAATAAAATAAATTAATTAAATAATTTAAATCAAATAAATAAATTAAATATATTAAATAAATAAATTAAATAAATTAAATTAAATAAATTAAATAAAACAAAAAAATTAACTAAATTAAATCAAATGAATAAAACTAACTAAATTAAATTAAATAATTTAATTAATTAAATTAAAAATATTGAATCAAATAAATTCATAAATACATAAATTTAATTTAATTAAATAAATAAATTAAAAATATTAAATTAAAAAAATTAATAAATTTAATTTTATTGAACAAAATAAAAATAATAAATTGAATTAAAAATTTATCGGATTATGTTGTTCTCCTTCTTTCTCTCTACCTCAAACTCAGTTTCAAGGTGGCCTTCTCCCTCACTCGCACTTCAACTTCAACTTCTGAGTGCTTCTTCCTCCGCTTCAGTCAGCTCGCCTCGCCCGCACTATATAGGCTAACTTCACGGGCACATAGTGATAGCCTGATCACGGCCTCGGGCAGGACGTGACTAGATTGATCACGGCCTACATGAGGATGTGATCAGGCCTAATCACGACCTGCACCAGGACGTGATTAGTTGTCGTCCCATCAGCTCTGATGATGCACTGATCACGGACTCTACAATGCCGTGATTCACTATTTCTTAAAAAAAAAAATTTAAGTGTTTTGATCATATGTTTTAACGGCGCAGGGATATGGGAATTTGTTTTTCCCAAAACAATTTGTTGGTAATTTTGCCTATTTGAATCTATCCCAAATCTTATCGTGATGCAGAGTTTAGGGTTTAGATCTGAGTAGACTTGACCTAGTGCGACTCCTTTGAATCCGTTGAAGACGCTTGAATACCTAATTAAAATTTTTATATTTTGTGATCATTTTATAATAAATTTATGAATTTTGATATAAACGATAAAATTTTACAAACATTCCGTATTATAGTTTTAATTGATAGATTTGTTTATTACTTTCTATGAACATATTACAAACAAGTTTATATAAATTATTAACATTTTTGTAGTTTGCAATATGGTTGCGACTTGAGAAAAAAGTTGCACATTTTTAACAGAAAAATGACCCATATATATCGGAGCTAAGACTCGAGTTCAAATTTATGTATTTAATTTTTAAATTTTGAATCATACTCTTTTATTATTTTAAAAATTCGTATTGATATACATTTTCAAATCTTTTGCAAAAATATTTCAAATTGTTTTATAAATTTTTTGGTCAAAAATTGTAATTTTTACATAAAAGAAATTTTATAAATTTTTTATGCAATTTTAATAATGAAATTGTAAGTTTTTGTGTAATTTTAATACACATAATTCATGTAAAATGTAAGTTTTGTGAAAATTCAAAAGATTTCATATACAAAATTCCAAATTTTATGCTAGACTTTAATTCAATATGGAAATCGTCTAACATGTAACAAATCATTATGTTTAAACTTTAATCATTATAATATCAATTTATTAATCTTTACTAAAGAAAAAAATATAAGATAAAATTATATAATTGATTTGTTCTTTTATGAATATTAATTGAGTAATACAAAATACAAAAGTACAACTTCCAATATGACTTGAGCTATTATCAAAGAATGGGTTTGATTCATCACTTAATCTTATAACATTTCAATGGATTTAAATACTCAAAATTTAATTGATTCATATATAATATTGTATAATATATTTTATAAAAAGATAAAATTACTAATTTCATTCTTGAAATTATATTATGCTAACAAATGATTTTTTAATTATATTAAATAATTAATTTCATCCTTAAATAATAGTCTATATAGATAATTTTACCCCTCTTTATAAATATTTACAGATAAAATTATTTATATGAATATGTGCAAAAGGACAAAATAGTTTGTACAAACTATTATTCAGGGACGAAATTGATTCAATATAATTTAGAGATCATTTTTATCAATGTAAAACAATTTCATGGATGAAATTAATATTTTTATCTTATAAAAAATTTGGAGGTTTAGTGTCTTCACTTGCACACCTTGATGTGAATGTGGGACCAAATATATCTGTCTCTTTTCTTGATAAAACTAATAATGATACTATTATAGTGTGTCCAAGTTGATCAAATTTGGGAGAGAAAATTTCTATCTAAAGGTTGGGTTATGTTTTGGTACATTATGAGAAAATTAGTATTAGTATGTATTCTTCTAAGTTTCGTAAAATATTTTTTATGTTTTATAATATTTTTACTAAAAGTTTTAATTAAGTAATGAGAGAAGTTCTCAAAATATTTAAAATCATGTATTAGCATAAGTCGCTTTTCTTAAGGCCTAAGTGAAACACTAGCAAGCTAAAATGAAAAACATTCATCAAGCGATAGTCAATAATAATGAATACAAGTCAGACTTGATCAATGGTGGTGGGTGGAAGTCAACCATGTTTAACTTAAGCAATTGGCAACTAACCATGGCTAACGGTGGTAGGTAGCAATGGGTGGTGACGAACCATCAATTTGCAAGCCACCATTTACCAATAACATATCACTTTGTTTCATAATGTCATTATTTCAAATTAAAAGTAAATGGAGAAAATTTAACTTTTATTTAGGGATGGAGATAAGGTAGGATAAGGGCATACTAGCCTTTGCTTGTTCGATGCTCTTGTTAGTTACCATTTAGAAAAATAGTTCTAAAAATTAACTTGGTCAGAGAATGGATTTTAAAAGTTTTATTCTTTTAAAAACATTAATCAATTTTTCTAAAATACAATGTAGAAGAAATAAATAGAATTAAACACTTATGATCATATATATATATATATATGAATGTTATGTCAAGAAGATTATCTAGTGTTCTTGAAAAAGATGCCAATATAAGATCTTGCAAACAATGTCTCAAGAATGAACACATAGAGTGTGAGCCTTTGAGTACAACATAGGAAGAACAAAAGATTGTTAGAACTAATATATTCAAACTTAAGCACCAAGAACAATTTAGAACAAAAAAATTGTTTACTTAACTTTTTAAATTTCTTTCTAAAAGTTAACAAAGTTTCGATAAGTCTAAAAGTCAAACTATATTTATATGAAAACTAGAACCTTAGAGTTTCAATAAATCTAAAACTCTTTCCAAATTTTCTCTTTGAAAACTAGAACTTTAGAATCTTATTTATAAAAGAGGATTAGGATAAGAAATCATGTCCATTAATATCCAAAAATGTTCTCACTCATAATATCATATTAAAGCTCATAATGTCTCAAGAAAGCCAATAATGTTCCATCAAGACTCATGATGGCTTATTAAGGCAAAAAATTCTTATTAAGGCTCTTACGCATCATTAAAGTTTTTAATTTTCAATTTTCAAATGTTTCAAATTGGATATTTTCGATTTTAAAATATATCTCTAATTAATATTTGAAATATATTTAATTTGTTAAAACTTATTTATTGAATATTTTTATTTTTAATTTGAAATATACCTCTAAAAAATATTTTAAAATAAATATTATCTCTGTTAGATTTTTTATATGATTTTATTTAATAAATTAAATAATTCAAATCATATATAATAAGATTTTATCTAAATCATATTTTTTACTTTTAAATAATTGCTCGATAAAATATTTTAGAAATCAGCATTTCTAAAAACTAACTTTCACTATCTAACTATATTGGGCCATATGCATGGACCTAATGATTGGATCATGGATGTGTTTCCATATATCAATCACTACTACAAAATTATAATTTTATGATGATCAATATGGATATTAACGTAGTGGTATTTTTGAAATTATCAGAACAAATAATCTGACATTTAAATAAAAAATCGTCTATATTTAAACCATAAATTTCCATGTGAACTCAAGATAATGGTTAAATGAGAAGCCAATATCATTTTGTCATGGTCAAAATGTTTGAAAATAAAAGAGATATTAGGATGTCAATCATATATACAATTAACGTCATATATGAACCAATGCTATTATGTTTAAAAAAGCAAAAGAACTTTAGATGTTAGTTAAATAAAAAAATTGTCATCTTTTCATCATGGTCAACATATTTGAAAAAAAAGTAATGTTAAGATGTCAATCTCATGAATAATCGAGGCGAACCGTTATGTTTAAAAATTTACAAGAACTTATGAGACATTACAACAAAATAGTTTAACACCAATGACATTTTCAATGATAACAAATATTCAGTCGTTGATGATGAATCTTATGACTTTTATTGATGAAAAAGTCGTTAATGATAAAATGATGCCATTACATTTTTAATGGGTAGGAAACAAAATACTTTAGTGATGACAATTGTCGTTGGAAAAAGATACATCTTTCATTGATGACAACTATCATCATTGAAGGGTGTCATCAAAGCCTTTAGTGATAAGTTTTGTCATCGTTGAAGGTTTTGACTTCAACGATGGCTATTGTCATCATTAAAAGATGGCACAGTTTCCTATTCCATTTTTTAACGATGACACTAATCGTCACTAAAGGCTTTAACCTTCAACGATGACTTTTGTTGTCACTAAAAGGCTGGCAGAGGAAATTGTGTCAACCTTTCAGTGACAATAAAAATCATCACTAAAGCCCAAAGCCTACAATAAGGCACAAGAAATTATGCCAGCCTTTCAACAACAACCAAGAAATTTGTCGTCATTGAATAGTAAGTCTATAAATACCCTAACACTGCGCTCTTAGTCTCATTTTCATGTGATGAGGAGGGAACTTGAAGGCAAAGTGATTTAGGTATGTTTTCTTATATTTTAGCATATTTTTTAATAACATAATATAATTATTTATATATATTGTATATTATTTTGTTTGATTAGATATTGTTACTATTTATTATTATTTGTGTTCAGTTAGAGGATATTCAATTAGTAGATTTACTTTACTGAGGTATGTGTGTTAAATTTTATAAGATTTTATTTTGTTATATAATTGATGAGGAGGATAATATGATATGAATTTAGTTGCTATAGTGATATGTAATGAATTTATTTAGTTTGATGGTATGACATCTTTAGCATGAAATTAATGTTAGTTGGATTTATATGTTATAAATGTTAAATGTGTTTATATAATTTTGCTTTCATATACAATTTATAAATATAAATTTTTTTATTGTTATGTTACTAAGTAAAATTATTTTGAATAATTCAATGTGTGTATAGATTATTCAATTAGGTAAATGAAATTAATTTTGAATAGTTCGATATATGTGTAGATTATTAATTTAGGATATAGTTTTAAAATATAAATTTTTTTAATTTTATTGAAATATAGTAATGTACAAAATTAGAATAATTATATGAATATATTTAAAAAAATATATCAACATAAAAATAAATTTTTAAGTATGTAATTAAATTTTTTCAATATGACTTTATAAACATACTTCAATGAAAACATATAATAAATAAAGTAAATATTATAAATATATTTGATGGAAGTATTATATTTAATGAAATGTTTTTATATTTAACAATAATATTAAAAAATTCAAGACATATCATAAGAATTTCATACAATGTAATACAATTTCATGTGATTATATAATTTAACAGGGATCACAAATCATAAAAATTTCATAACAATATATAATGATTAAAATAAAAAAATTATCATTTAATAATGATTATTATGTAATTTTTAATAAATATTGCATATAACAATCTATGTAAGAAATTTTTATATTAAAAATAAAAAAGGATGAAGATAAATTGTTATATAAAAATTTTCATATGATAAATTGTGATATGAAAATTTTATTTTTTTATTTTTAATATAAAAAATTTCATATGAATTTTTTTTCAATATAAATTGTTATATAAAAATTTTCATATGATAAATTGTGATATGAAAATTTCTTTTTTTATTTTTAATATAAAAAATTTCATATGAATTTTTTTTTTCAATTTTTATTGCATAAATATTTCATAAAAATGTATAATGATTAAAATAAAAAAAATTGTTAATATAAAAATAAATTTAATATTACAATCTATGTAATCATATAAAAATTTTATATGATTATATAATTTAATAGGGATTATAAATTATACAAATTTCATAACAATGTATAATGTTTATTCAATAATGATTAATATTTATTCAAATTCTCATATATTCAATATTTTCATTGGAAATATATTAAAAATAATAACCATTCAATAATAATTCAAATAGATTTTATTATAATTTTTATATAATTTTTTATTTTATCTACGAATTTATATAATATCTAATATTTTTATTTTGTATAAAAATAATATCTACTCAATATTGATCATTTGTATTTATACAATACAAATATTTTCAAATATGATATGAATTTTTTATACAATGAAACCTATTTGAAAATGTGAATAAAATATTAAATACTTGAAAATTAAATCTATAAAAATGTTTCATTTGAATATATTAATATAAAATATTAATTATTTAAAATTTAATTTTTATATATTCAATAATAATATTATATATTTTATACATGATAAAAATAAAAAATTTATATGAAAATTACACAGAATAATAACATAAGATTACATATAATTATATATTTTAAGAAAATCACATAGTAATAACAATAGGATTACATATGAGTAGGAATTTTAAAAGGATAATGAGGATTTAAATTTTTATGTCACTAAGAATTCTCATATAAAATATAATCCATATCAATTTGATAATTGTATACTAATAAAAACTTGAAAACTTTAAACGCTTGAAAATATATCTATACTCATAAAGTATATATCAGGTCAAAAGAGTTAAGTACTTATAAGATATACGTTAGAGTAAAAGAGTTGAATTGTATATCTTATAAATGTGGTAAAGCATTACAAAATTAAATTCCTAATTTTAAATTGTTAAACAATGAAAATTTATGTGGATATTTAATATATTTAACCATACAAATAATAACACACTTGAATAACAGTACTCATAAAATGTAATATAAGTTTAAAATTATTTTAAATATATTTTTACAATAATTTTAAATAGAATTACATTTGCATTTACATTATAAGCTTAAATTTGTTCAAGGGTTGGTTGATCTTTATATGTCAACCAACCCTTGAACTATTCTATAAAGTTGAACAATTTGAGATATGTCCTGTAATTATTATTGAGAATTTATTTGACTCTCGTTTAACATTGTAGAAATTTTTTGGCATCCTAACTATTCTTCGGATGTGAATTATATCGATATATAGTTTACACACTAGGAGAACTATGAAGAGATGTTTCTGAAATTTCTACATAGAAGAAACAATGAGCATGGATGAATTGATAATTACAGAAATACCTCGAATAGGATAGGATCCTACCTTTTAGAATTGAAATGATACAGTAGATTTAGGGCATATAACAAACATTGATCCCAACACTTAATTCCATAAGAAGTTATCTTTTTTCTATTTAATGGTACGATGTTTGTAGATAAAAGTTGGATCCATCTATGAAATCACTTATTGGACGAGTATTAGAATAGTGTGATAGGGTTTGTTAATAAAGCTAGAAACTTTGTTAATGAAAGGGGTTTGGTGAGATATCTGTGTAAAAAGTATGTGAATCTATTATTTCAAATTTTAGAAACATTAGGGGCACATACTATAGATAATAGATTTCACCCATTATACATAAATTGAGTATATTATGGTGAAGTGGATGTTTTAACTTCTAGAGGAATGAAGGGGGTATTTCTTAATGATAGAGATGAAATGATGGATATTATACACAATTTCATTGGCCTTTATGAAATTGAAAAAAATAGTTCACGACGAAGCAGAGGGGAATGAAGATGTATCCGAGGGGGACATTGGATCAAATTATAGTGGTTATGATGATTTATTTGCACAAATGGAAATAAAATTGTGTTTAAGATGCATATCATTCTCAGCTTTAAAATTTATAGTGAAACTCATATACTTGAAGGTTCTACATAAGTGGACTAATAAGTTATTTGATGCTCTCTTAAAGTTATTAAAAGAGGCACTTCTAATAGATAATAAATTACTTGAATCATATTATAGTGCAAAAAAATAGCTTAACAAGTTAGGGTTAGGGTAAGAGTTAATCTATGTATGGAAGCATAATTGTATACTTTTTTATAAAGAAGATGCTTTGAAAGATAATTATCTATTCTATGAAAGAGTTGATGGGTTGATAAAAACATGAAAAGGAAAAAGGTGCCTCAAAAAATACTTCGATATTTTCCATTGACTCCTCGGTTGAAGCAATTGTATGGGTTGAGGCATACTACAAAGGATATGATATGGCATCATATTGGCAATTTAACAAAGGATGGGGTAATGTGACATCTTGTTGATAAGGAAGCTTAGTATGAATTCGATAGGAAGCATCTCAATTTTTCCACCGACCTATGAAATGTTAAGCTGGGCTTAAGTGCAAATGGATTTAATCTTTTTAGTGATAGGAACTTATTATATAACATGTAGCCAATGGACATGACTACTGCCACCATAGATTTCCATGAATTAGTCCTTTTTTATGTTGACTTTATTAATACTGGGGCTTTAGTTACCAGGCAAGGATATCGACATCTTCCTAAGATTGGTTATAGAAAAGTTAAAGTATCTTTAGAAGAAGAGAGTTGAGACTCGAGATACTAATACAAATATTATGTTTAACATGTGGGATGCTTTGTTATGGACTGTAAATGATTTTCCTACTTGAAGCATTCTCTTTAGGTGGAGCGGATAAGGTTATAAAGCATATCCTACATGCAATAGCGATACTCTATCAATTCGAGTTAGGGGGAAATTGCTTATGTTAGTCATTATCGTTACTTCCAAGGAGTCATATATAGAGAAATTGGAAGGAATTCAATAGGAGGCCAGAAAGGAAAACCCCTCTTCATCCTCTTACTAATGAAATTATTATGGGCCAGTTGGATAAGGCAGCACAAAGACTTCCTAGTAAACATGTTCAGTTTGGGGTCTAAAGTGGAAGATGGGTGCTGATGAACTTAATTAAAGTAAGAGAAGCATATTTTTTGACCTTTCATATTAGCCGACAATAAACTTGAGGCATAATATTGATGTGATGCATGTTGAGAAGAATGTATATGACAGTATTCTGGGTACATTATTAAATATTAAGCATAAGATAAAAGATACAAATAATACGAGATAAGATTTGGCAAACATAAAGATAAGGCCAAACTTGCATTTGTATGAAGAAAAGGGCTAGCTTCTCAAATCATATATAACATACACCCTCAACTAGGAAGAATGAAGATAATTTTGCCCGTTTATAAAGAATGTGAAATTTCTTAACAGGTTTGCTATAAATCTTAAGAAGAATGTAACTGATCGTGATATGAGGTTAAAAGGGTTGAAATCACATGAGGATCACGTTATTATGCAAAGATTGTTAAGACCTTCAATCTGAGCATTTTTATTGAAGGAATTATCATTTTTTATTATTGAGTTATGTAATTTCTTCAACCAAATATGCACTAGAACTCTTAATAGGAGGGATGTCTTGCAAGCCAAGTAATATATTATCATCATTTTATGCAATCTTGAAAGGATATACCCTTTGACATTCTTTGATATAATAGTTCATCTAGCGATGCATTTGCTTGACGAATCATTGCAGGGTGTTCTCATTCATTTTCAATAGATGTACCCCATATGAGAAATACATAAAAAAAAGTTAAAAAATTATGTCAAGAATTGTACTTGACCTAAGGGTTCAATTACGGAAGGATTTGTTGTTGATGAGACATTGATATTTTGGTCCATGTATTTGGAAGGGGTGAAAACTAGATTCAATCGACTTGATCGAAACTAGGACATAGCATCCAAACACACAAAAAGGGCATTATCAGTGTTTTGATCTCAATGTCGACCCCTAAGAAAAAAGTTCATATCTCACTTTGATAGAAGGGATTGAGATGTTACCATATGGTACATCTTGAATAACTGTGCATAGATAAAAAAAATATCTCTAGTAAGTTTCTATATTTATTTGTAGACTTCTCCTAATTAATTACAACAAACTAAAATATATATGTTCTATAGTGAGCATTGATAAGAGCTCGAACAAAGTGGTGCTGATAACATAGATGAGTTACAAAGAACAAAATTTCCTGCGTGATTTTACTCTAAGGTAAAAGTTTGTTCTTTCCATACATATTATATCAATCCTGTAATTGTTATTCCTTACCTGTAATTTTTTCCTAATTTTACTCTTCATAAAAATACTATTTTCGTAGATATACTATTTACATAGAAATAGTTCCCCTGAAACCACTAAAGAGCTACTATCATTAGCTTTTAGTCCTAATTTTACTATTATGATATACTCAGCATATATTGTTAATAGAAGTGCATTTTATAGTTGAAACTCGGGATGCGAAGCATAAAACATAGAATAATGGCCATTTTGTTTAGGAACTGATGGTAACATGTTTTATGGTATACTGAAGGATATTATAAAGCTAACTTATCTAAATAAGTACACTGTGACTTTATTCAAATGTAAATGGTATGATACTGATCTTAGAAAGAAGAAGCTTTGCATTAATGAGAATATCACAAGCATCTCCATCAGCGGGCAATGGCACGGAAATGACCCTTACATTTTTATAACTCAAGCACAATAAGTCTTCTATACTAAGGATCTTCTTAATGGACCAAATTGGAAGGTTGTTCATATTATTATGCATTGCAACATATAGGAATTACCTAACGATGATGTTAGTGTACAAGACTTAATCATTCCTGCAAAAAAGTAACTCTTTCAATTTCAACCTCATAATTGATCTTAGAGATTTCTATTTAGTCAATTTAAGGGATCAGAGAAATGGTCCTTTAATCGTTTCACCTTCTAGGAATACTAGATCTACCACAGAGGGAGTGGACATCTTCATCAACAATGACAATAACTTCAAACATGAAATAATTAAAGATTATGTGGAGGATGGGCTTTAACAATTTAATGATGGTGGAGAAACTAACGAACATAGAGATGAGTCTGTTAAGTTTATTAACACTGATTTAAACTAGGAAAATAATGTTTTTTTGCATGATAGCTCACAATTATATAAAAGTTATTATGTAATTTCATTATATGAATATAGTAATTTGTATCTTGTCATCTGATTCAACTGAAGGCTTTTCTCTTAATACTTACACAATGTGTATTATTCCAATCATGACAGACATCGAGGCACGACACCATGGAGATGACTCTCTATATCGACCTATTCACATTCCTTGATAGTATGAGGGATCAAGTATCTATTCTAACTATCCATACTTATGTTGATTATTTATTAAATATGAATTTATGGTTTTAATATTTTTATTATCGATCAAAGCTACAGCTCTAAGAAAAAAGGGTCCAAATAGGTCCCTTAAGCTGTACGAAAGGATGGAAAGGAGAAGGGGAGATCGATGCCTATACAGTTCAATAAGACTTGTATATGGCATTTGGTTGGCAAGAATGTTATCTATTTCCTCCTCGAAATAGGCCGTATCTTTTGAGCACATGTGTCACCTTATTACAAATTATGATAATCAGTGCCCCAGCAGCTGTAAGACAGGGTTATGCAGGAAGTTTACATAAGTATCCATCTCCTCCCTATCTTAACTTAGTTGTATTTGGTATTGAAATTTTTGAACATAGTTCTTACTAATTTATTAAATATTTTCTAATGCAATCCCACTTCAAGTTCCAAGTCATTACTAAAGCCAAGCGGGATAAAGTGCTCAGTGGCCTAATGCAGAGTGCTGCTGACCTATACAAAGACTAGAAGTACAGGTTGAACATGCACTTTCTAAGGCACAAGGGTGATCAGGATTAGGATTTCGACCTGAACCGTGCTAGGTGATGTGTGCCACAATCTGTCTCGCCCAGATGTGGCAAATGTGTGTGGATTTCTTCAACAGCAATAATTACAGGATAAGTATGATATTTGATAAAGTTATGACAATATTTCATATATTTAAATTGCAAACGTAACTATATTATATGATTATTTTTTAATTTACAGGAGTTATTTAGAAAGAATGCAAATAACTGAGTAAAAAAGATGAAGAATGATCAGCATGGATCGAAATCTATTGCTGCAAATCATTATGATAAAGTAATTCAACTTATCATTCATTATTTAAATGTATAATTTGTTACTAATTTAATAATTATATTTATCCTTTCTTTTTCTTCTAAAATATGAATAGAGAAATAAGGAGACGAAGCTACAGTTAGTATCAGAGAATTTCAAGGACCGACATATATGTAAGGTGGGGGAGTGGGTGCGTCCGACTTCCACAGAGCAGTATATAAGTTACCTAAATTTTATATTTTAAGGATGTAAATTTTCTTGTAGTCTATTTAATTAATTTTTGTTTTAAAACTTTAAGATGAGAATGACTGATCTGGCGACCCAACACACGTAATCTAATGTATCATCCACTAGCTCGCCTACCACTCCTGTATGAATCGACGAGGCTGCCATCAGCAATAAAGTGCTTGGCACTCATTAAGGATACAAAAAGGTGGTTGGTTATGTGCTGGCTAGCCAGACATACCGTTCGGTGGGCATCTTCAGCTCCAGGGTGAGCTCTCATTACGAGTCCCAAGTGGGTGAGTTGCAAGAGCAGCTACATCAAAGTTAACAATAGCTGTAGCAGAGTCGAGAGCAGCTTTAATAGAGTCAACTGTTGATTCAAGAGCAACAACACCAATTTTGGATATACCTGATAGAGCTAATTTCCTTACTTAGATAGTAAGGTTTTGCATTACTTGTGCCACCATTTGTTGTTGCACAATCTGGATCGAGTAGATTTGTAATTGTAACCCTCACCTAGCCACCCGATCCCTCCCAGCCACCACCTCTATATATTGTCCACAGTTGCCTAGATGATGATGATGATAATAGTCCTAGCACGAATAACAATACATCAGGGCATCTACATCTTCCTTTTCCTTAGATTTTGTATCTATGATTTTTTTTCATTTACATATATTTATATGAATCATATGTATAAAATTTTTTATTTATGTATAAACAATTTCACAGTTATTTTTTAAGTATTCAATTTTTTTATATGGATCATGTAATCTTATCACACATTACTATTAGCATTGTTACCATATTGTATTTGTAGAATTTAAATTAGATAAAATTAAATTAAAAATTATTAAATTAATTTAATTAAACTAAAATAAAAGGTTTTATTATCCATATTATTAAATATAATATATTAATTTAATTACATTTTTAATTAAAAAATATTAAAAAATTTTAGTAATGATAGAGTGTCATCACTATAGGTTTAAAACCAAAAAATAAAAAAATTATTTTTAGCAATGATAAAGTTATTGTTAAAATTATCGTCACTAAAAGTAATTTTATAATTTTTTTATTTTTCAATATTAAACTTTTTAGCAATGACTTTATTGTCATTAAAATTTAAACTTTTACAAATGATAAAGTCATTAGTAAAAGTTTGAATTCCAGGTTTCAAATTTAAAAAATTTTGAAATTTTAAAAAAGTCATTGTTGAAAGCTTGATTTTTATTGACGATAAAATGTTGTCGGTGTAAGTCATTTCAAAGACAAACCTATGCCGATGACATTTTCTACGATAACTTTTGCTTTCTGTGGCGATCGAGTCATTTACAGTGATAAATAATGTCATCGCTGATGGTGCTTTTTGTTATAGTGACATCTGTTTTTCAAATAGCCAATATTGAAATTAGTATTTTTATAAATATCATCTAAACTTCATATGTTTATTTTTTTTCACCCTAACATCATTTATTAAAGATGTTGGTTTTCTAATAAGAAACCAATGTGTAAGTATTTTATTTGCATAACTTGCATTTACTTTTCTATTTCCAATCACTTTTGCTTTATGAAACCCACTTCCTCAGCATCACCTAGACCATTAAAGTTTCTCTAGTAAGTCCAAAACCATCATCACATCTCTTGTGTTCTAGTTAGTAACAAATTTTTTAAGTATATTTTCCTCTCTTATTTTCATTATATTTTTGCATAATTTGGCTTTGCTTAGTTAGGATGTTTATATATCTGTATTGTGACATTATAAGAGCCTAGTTCTTTGCTAAGTTTAGGATTGTATGATATATTATTTTTTATGATACTTTAGAGTTTAGTCCTACTCAAGTTATATATTTATGGCATGCTTTGTTTATTGGTAATGTGTTTGCCATTTTTACTTACTATCTTAACCATTATATTTTATTTTGTATTTTTAGGGCATCATATTTATCATATATTTCAATAATTCCAGGTTGTTCCATAGTTATATAAATTAGTGGAGGAGTCTATGACGACTAATGTAATCTTAATTCAATTGCTTGTCATTCAAGTTATGTATTTTTCCATACAATTTAATGCGGCATTTATTTTTAAGACTAACCTTATATTTGCAACTTTTTTCATCATTTAGTAATGTCAACTAAAAATTTATTATGCATATATGATTGACATTAATTTTTTTGATAAATCTAGAATATGAATCTTTCTCAAAGGGCAATTACCCCCCAAAAGAAACATAAAGGGTTCCACTAACTTAAAGGGCATTATCATAGCATGAGACCAGAAGTGAGAGATTACCTATTAAGTTTAATGAGAAATGGCAACTGAATGGAGAAAATGCCAACTAATTTGTAAATTTTGTTAGAGTGATTATACAGTCAAAAGTATCAATAGTTATTCCTTATTAGAAAAGAGTACTCAAAGGATTTAAGGATAACATTTGGAAAAATATCTTGGTATGTATACTTGATCTGGATGGATTTGTGCTATGTATATGGAAAATTAATTTATAAAATACTCACATATAATATGATCTTTTATATATGTTTTTTATTGTGTAGCAATCCTTTAATATTCCAAGTGATAGGTTAATGTGTAATAAAGTACTACAACATGTGGCAGCCCTATGGAGGGACTTCAAGTTAACATTGAGGCTAGAATACATCAATCTTGAGACCACACAAAAAATTGACTTAATGTAGCAATAGAACTACCTTAAACATGAATCATAGGGGAAGTTCTAAAAAATAATGCAAAGACAAGTATTTCAAGGTAAAATGTTTACCTTATACCATCTTCTTTATTTCAATATCTTGCTTGTATATAATTTATAAATGTGAACTAATGTGTCCTTTGGTTAATAGGTGTTAAGTAAGCTTAACTAGGAGAAGTAAAAGAAGAATATATATTCATACAGAATCTCCTAAAAAGGCTACAAGAAGTTAGGAAAAAACTTATTGGTCGAGCAGTGTGCTAATGATAAAGAGGGTGTGGAGTAGGTGAGGCATCTTCCACCTTTCATGCAGAATTATGGAAGAGAGAGAAAGTAAATAAGTAGGGGTAGTACACAATCCTAAAAGATCAAATTGTTGCAAAAAGGATTGTGAGTATTTAGATTCGTATCAAAGTGTGTTGTTTAATTTTGAAGCTTTTATTTCAACAAAGTTATTTCTAATCATCTATTTTTTTCTTAATTGCTATAGAATGCTTTCACGTAATAGCCTTCCTATTATGACCTGCTTTATAGTTATTGTAATCAATATGAAAATATTTAATTACTACTAACTTCCTAAATAGATATCTTTACGAGGCTTTAAAATTTTTTTACACTTTTAATTAAAGAGTAACCAAATAGATGTAAAACATAAAATATAAAATTGCATATAAAATAAGTCTTATAACCATTCATAGAGCACATACATATAAAAAATAAAAGTATTCATATAAAGTGCAGCATATATAATGTACAAATAATAATCTAAGTTTTTAATATAGTTTATTAAGATAATCCTCTTCTCTCAAAATAGACTCATCAAAAAAAGAGGAATTGATGCCATTATTTATTGTGCCTTCTAGAGTTGGCACTATATAAAGAGGAAATACAACAAAAATGTTAGGCTTTAGATTTATTTGCTAAAAGCCTATATCATAATTTATTTTAACACTTGCAGTGGTGACCGAATTTCAAACCAAAGCACTACTTTAAAAATCTCATGAAGGGTCATGAAGTCTCCCCTATAAGTATCAGTTTTCACCCACGAGTACATGATCAGAACCTACAATTCTAGTTTTTTTTTTAAAAAAATAAGTTTAAATATACTTAGTGAGTGATTATTTCTCATCTACTTAGAGAATCCTTAATTATGAAAAATTAACTTCTTATTCCATCTAACTACCTATTTAGTAGCTTATAAATAACTCCTCAATTAAATATTCTTTATTTATGTTGTGTAGTTATAAAAATAATGTTCAGACAATATCAAAATGTTTAGACATCATCCATATGATCTATTTCAATATATATAATCAAATGCCAATCGTGTCATAACTGTCTTATGTAATATCTTAATGTGCCATATAAGTTTCTAATGCTTTCTTAGAAATCCTCAAGAATCCTAAGCAAGTTTGTATAAGCATTATGGATTGGAGCCTGCTTTTTGTGTTGCAAAACCAATTCAAAGTTTTGCCACAATTATTTATAACATTCCCAATATGATATTACACAAGATATAGTAATTAAATGGCACAAAATATCATTATGGGTACTATTTAAATGGAACCTAAATAAGAATGAAAAAATAAGATAACATAATAGCATTGGCAATCCAACCTTTTTTTCATCAATCAAATGGAAACTAATTGATACCAAAATTTGTCACAACATTTATAACATCTTAAATAAGAAATAAATCAAGTGTTGTATAACTAATTTTGTGATTTTACTCTTAAATAAAAAACAAGAACTCATATTCATAATTTTTAGACTACACCAGAGCAATTAAGCTAATATTACCATTTAGAAAACCAAATCAACTCTAATTACACAAAATTTGGACAAAAACTTCCTAACATCCTAAATATCATTTCTCTAAATTTTCATAATTCTTATTATTCATTTAATGGGTCAAATATATGAAAACCCAAGACCAACCAAACAAGGTTTAGAATAAGGATTTCATTGAAGTACTTGAAATAAAAAAAATTTCTAAGTTACCAAATAACATCAAATTTAGTCATGAGTCTTTTAACATATGGAAGGGTAAGAAAACAAAATTTCATAATTTTTATTAATCATTTGTTATCTCAAAAAAATAGAACCTAAGACTAGCCAGTACAAGGTTCTGCATTGAGCTCTTTTGAATAATCCGCTTATAATTTAGTTTTTCATGCCTCTAAAAATTTCCAAAACTCATTTAAAATCATTATAACACTAAACATGACCTTAATATGTCAATAATTGAGATTTTAAAAATTTTTAACTCTAGCTATAACAGGTAATAGAATATGTTGTTCAGCAGAGCAAAAGAGATATTAATTTCATGTCCACAAGTTATTGCCTTCAATCTTCCTACACTACTTCATTGAATCCTTTTCTCATGATTTTCAACATCAATATCCAACAATAAGCCACCTTGATATCATGTAAAAAGACCTCTAAATAGAACCATACAATGACTTACAACAAGTAAAGCATTGTAAGTTACAAATTAGTAATACCATAATCTACTTCCTTGATATAATCCTAAAAATAGTGAGAATTACCACTTGCCTTAATCCCTCCACTTTGTAGGCTTCCAAAATTTTTTTTGAAATAGCAGAAAAAGTTTCATAGCAATAAACTAAACTTTAAACATTTAAGGGAAAGAATAATGATAGACTATAGAAGAAATTAAAAGAAATTCTTTAATTACCTTATTAGATTGGAGAATAATTTGTAAAACCCTTTGTTTTTCTCTTAAGAAAGCTTGAACTCTATTTTTTATTTTCCTTTCTAAATCATGACCTTATTGAGTGAAGAAGAGCATAAACTTTATGCTCATAAAAGACTCGGCAATATTTATGTAAATCTTAAATTTTTATTTACAAGAATATCCAAAACTTTCTATTATTTCCTCTTGATTTTGGAGAAAAATCTAAGGCATTTGGAAAGCCTTATGTGACATCCAAATGGCTTATTCTAGCCAAAAAATGATGACTCTTTTACCCAATAATATAAAGCCACACACGAAAAGGCAATTGTTATTATTATACAATGACCCCTAATTTTTCCTTTTTTTTACTTAGGCCCTTGACTTCTTTTAGAAACTTGAGCCCACATTTTTGGCCTAAAAAATTAGATTTATACCTCTAAAAATTAGGTTAAACCAGTCTAATACTAAAAAAAATCTAACCACTTAAAAAGACTAAAAGGATTTATTATAATTTATCCTCAAATTTTTTATTTCTTGCATTTTTATTCTTTAATTTTAAATATTTTTGTGCCATTAAATCTAGTCTTTCACTATTATTTTTGGACCTATGAATTAATTTAAGTCAGCCCATGAAATTTAAAATTAATTTTTTATATTTTTTGCTTATTTTTTCACTTTTTTAGTTTACCAAATTTTGAAATTTCATCAAATTCCTAAGTAAATTTTTCTAAATCTATTTTTAAGTTTTTAATTTAATTTTTATCTATTTTGATACTTATTGAAATTATCAAAAATTTTCTAATTAGGCTCATTTTGAAATTACCCTTATGTTCATTCCGAATTTCCCCAGATTTTCCTACTGGCTTTTTCTGAATTGTAATTTTTTTAGAAAAAAATTTGCTTGATATTTCTTATCTTATTTTAGGTTGTCACACTTCCTAAGGTGAGTTTTAGCTAGTTAGGAAATATAACATCTTGATCACAACTTTAGGAATTGAAAAGCATCCTAATTGTGTTCGAGATGCTAAGTGTGGTGTTCTTTATAAAGAGGTTTTCAACCAAGCAAAGCATTATCCAATAGGAAAATTGATGGTTAATTTGGTGCAAATAAAAGCAAGCATCATTTATGAAGTGACAAAAAAAGTTAATACAAAAATGGAAGTAAGGTTATAACAGGCAGTGAAGTGACATTTGGAGGTGCAATATCTTATACTATAATAATTTTAGTAGTAACAAAGCAATATGCTTCACATCTTGCATAAGCAAGTAGTCAACTAGCATATCGCAGCTCCAAGTTTTATAACATCTATCCAGCCAGCCCTAAGATTTATAGCTTCTATGGATGAGGTGGCTTCTATAACCAGTGCCTTGCAACTTGAATAGACTCTTAATTAATGAGTTGTGCTGAAGCTTCCTGTGATCGGTAAGAAAGATGTGTTAACCATAATGATAGAAAAAATATTGAAGATCATTATCGAGGTAAATGTCACACTTAACTTTTAATGTTTATCATATATGATTATGCATGAATCAAGTTTCCAATGGTACGAGTTCACATTCAACAAAGTGGAGTCCGATGTGTTCTAACCGTGGCAAGACCACCTCAGTGAAAGATTATGGATAGGTAAATTTTGATAAGCCATCAATTACACCATTGACCATTATCTAAAAGTCAAGTTAAAGTGATAGTCAACAAGTCCTTGGTGTTAATGTATATGTTTTAAAATCAATCATATGGATGATTGTAAATTTGAATCATGTTATTTTAAAGGCAATTCCAATTATCATATTTATACATATATTATTTGCTAATATATTTAATTATGATGATAACTCTAGAATAATTGTATTCTTAAATATCTTTAGATATATATCATTATGGATTAGGTTACATTGATATGTTAAGATTAATGCTGGAAATCGCGCATCATACATGCACAGCGGAATAAAATTTGATCTGCTTCCAAGGATACATGCGAATTTAGAACACCATAGATTAGGGATTAGGGTTTATACCTTTCGGCAAAAAATCTTCTGATCGCTACAGCAAATTTGATCTGCTTCCAAATCACGAACCGGAATGGAAACCAGTAAATCAGATCACCAGTACAACGTTTATGTGGCTGCACCTCTGTGGTATCCACACGAACCCGTGAATCACCGATGAATGTCCGCTACACACACCAGTTGGAATTGATCTCCTCACACCTCGTAGTGCTAGCTACGCCTCTTCAGAGATTTTAGTCAAGGAGAGTGGCTAGGGTTTTTCTATGCTTTTACTTGGGGTGCGTGAAGAATAATAGTAATCTTATTATTACCCAATAAGCCTATTTAAATAGGTGCATAGAAAAACCTAACCTATTTGGGCCTTATTCCATGTATAATTATAGGCTTACTATTGGGCCTTATAATTATAACATGAATTCTCAAATATTAAGCCCAAACAATTTAGTCCATTAATTCCAAATTCACTAAGCTCTAAGTGTGCGACCTTACATGCTCTCATTACGTTGGCAATGACCATTAATCATATTAATGATCATAAACAAAGATTGGTGTCTAGCAACACATCATTGTTACCCAAGTGATGAGAAAGTCAGTGATTTGACTAAACCTTTACACGTGATCATCACTTATGTCCTTTTGTCCTATACATCTAGATTGAGCATGAGACATGGACCGTGTCATTCCTGTATAGCCCAATCTTAAGGTTTCTTGACTCCTAAGTAAGCTGACTGAAACAAATGTAATCAACATCTCATGTCAACTCATCTGAGCATGGCCATGCATTTTCTCAGCTTTACTTAGTCAAGGGGCCCATAGATGTTACTCCTGTTATATAGGAGGGACAAATCCCATCTTGATCACACAAACCCCTCCGCATGATATGTGACATATCCAATATCTACCCTTGCATTCACTTAACCATTAGTGACATAGAATAGTATCAAAATATGAAACTCACATGTAAGGAACCTTGGTGATCTCAGGTCAAAGGACCATATTAATAATGATCACTAAGAACCACTTATGACACTCATATAACGATCCATGTAGTGTTCTTAATATGGGTCGGTCCAGTATACAAGTTCTCTAATTTGTACTCATGTGTAAACTTAATATCCCATATAAGTTTTCACACATGCTAGTCTTAAAATATCAAAGCAACCTAATCCACAATGATATATGACTAGGGACATTTAAGAATACAATTATTCTAAGGTTATTATTATAATTAAATATATTACGCAGACAATATATATAAATATAATAATTGGAATTGCCATTAAAATAACATGATTCAAAATTACAATCACCAATATGATTGGTTTTAGGGCATATACACTAACAACTAATATATGTGGTGACTTATATGAGATATTAAGTTTACACATAAGTACAAGTTAGAAAGCTTGTATACTAGATTGATCCACCTTAAGAACATTACATGGATCATTATATGAGTGTTATGAGTGATTCTTAGTGATCATTATTAATATGATCCTTTAACTTGAATTGCTAAGGTTCCTTATATGTGAGTTCATATTTTGATACTACTCTATGTCACTCATAGATGAGTGAATGCAAAGGTAGTTATTAGATATGTCACATATTATGCGGAAGGATTTATGTGATTAAGATGGAATTTATCCCTCCTATATAACAGGAGTGACATCAATGAACTCCTTGATTAAGTAAAGCTGAGAAAAATGCATAGTCATGTTTAAATGGATTAACATAGAATATCCATTACATTTGCTTTAGTTAGCTTACTTAAGAATTAAGAAACCTTTGAATTGGGCTATACAGGAATAACATGGTCCGTATCTTGTGCTTAATCTAAACATTTAGGATAGAAAGATATAGATGATGATCACATAGATAAGTTCAGCCAAATCACTAACTTTCTCATTACTTAGATAATAATGATATGTTGCTAAACACTACTTATGATTTATGATCATTAATATAATTTATGATCATTGCTAATGTAATAAGAGCTTGTAGGATTGCATATTTAGAACCTAGTAGATTTGAAATTGATGGACCAAATTATTTAGGCTTAATATATGAAAATTCTATGTTATAATTATATGGCCTAATTATAAGCCCATAAGGATAAAGCTCAATTAGTTAGAATTTTTTATGTACTTATTTAAATAGATTTGTTCAGTAATAATATTTAATAATTTCACACATCCTAAAGAGGCATAATTAGCACTACAAAAAAGAAGAAGAATTCCAATCAATAATCGTAGACGTTCACTGATGATCTATTAGTTCGTGTGGATACTTTGGAGTTTTAATCGAAAACAAGTCAAAAAAGTGATTAGCAAATGAGCCTTTGAATCATCTAAAAAGATATTAATTGAATCCTTATTCTAATTTAACATTTTTGTATAGATCCTTTCGCTGGGATCAGTTAATTTACATTGTAACTATTTAGCTCCCAATTCCAACACTTTAGTCCATAAGGTTGTGGTTTTGGTGCAAAATAGTGTGGTTCGCATAGTGGATGAAGCTTATTAAACCTTCCTCCCATAATTGATGGCTCTCATTCAATATCCAATAGAGGTATCAAAATGTATCCCCATCAATAAAGTTCTTACATATTTTTCAAAGTTATTTTAGTTTTAATGTGTAAAACTATTAATCATCATTATTTGTGTTTCAACAACCTCTTAATGTTATTCAGAAGGAGCATCTTGATAGGTCTTAGGGCAAGAATTCCTAAGCTATTCTCTCGATTAAGATGAACATCATAAGATTGAAAAATCTAATTTTCATCAATAAAGCTTCCATTAAGTAGCTATTGAAGTTCTAGAAGCTTGATGTAATTTGCATTCAATTCTAAATCAGGTAAGTTTATATTGTCTTTTTCAACTAAACATAAATTAATTGAACTATTGTCTAAATATAAGTTTAGTTCATGTCAATCCTTTTATAGGTGCTTTGACATGTTGCTATCAAGGAATGTTGCATATAGATTCCTAGATCTATATCAACTCAATGCACAATCCATACTAGAAAAGGATAAAAGGCAGGACTACATTATCAAGGATTTACTACATTAACTTAGGAAAAACTCCTACTTTGCACTATACCATAAAGGGTAAGTCTAGCTTATACTTCAGTTGTGATGTTTTTTTAAATGGATTTTAATAGTTACATTGTATTGTAGTCGCCATTGGATATTTACATTGGTAATGTTAATAAGTAGGGTTATCTATTAGATGGATCCTATATTGGAAGAAGTGTGATCCACTCTAAAGAATTCTTGGAATGAGAAATGACTATAGCTTCTAAGAATGACTTGAAACTAAGGCTAGGCAAATTTTTCAAAAGGCTTAAAAAGCAAGTATGTTATTAATAGTAAGATTGTATTATGTTTAACCAGGGAGATTATGCATTGGTAGGATCATATTAACCTCATGTTTTATTGTAATGCCCAAGCTTAAAAATATGAAATATGGCTACGATATCATGCCCCATATGTTTAATTTTTTCTCTGCTTGTAAACTTCCCACTATAATAATCATTTGCTTATTTATAACTCATCACATGTTAGATTAATTAGCTGAATTGATTTTAATGATTACATGTTAATTACATAAAATTTACATCACTTTGAAAGGAAGTCCTAGCCATAATAAAGAATAAACTTGATGACGTTAGAGAACTTTAAGCAAGATATTTCCTTGATACCAAAACTGAACTATAAGGAATAGCTTTAAATGTTCTTAAATATTGCTAATGTTTATAATTAATTAAGTTGTTGTAAATTGTTTGCTAATAGTTAGCTTGGTTGTAAATGACCTGTTGTAACTTATATTTTGATATATAAATAAAAGTTCAAAAACTTTGTATAAAAAGCTTTTATAATTGGTTGAACTGTTGTCAATTATAATATTAGTTTTTATTGTTGTTTAATGTTTTTGCATTTGTCAATTATTTGTATCTTATGTGTCAATTGGTTTTATGCATTTTAAAAAATTTGGTGTGCAAAAAAGTCAATTTTCTACTTTAAATTAACATCTTTTAGTTTGCAACATTAGCTATTTTATAAACAATCAACATCTATTGTTTGTTAGTGGGATGATGTTGTTGTACTTTATACATCAATTTTTTTTTTACAAATAATTGACATTTAAACCTAAGACATTGGTGCAAGTTAAATATTAAAGGAGTGGAGCAATGACTCTATTTGAAAATTTCATCTTGGATTTTTTCCAATCTTAAATTAATTCTCTTTCTAACGATGTATGCTCTCTTTCCAACCTAAATATGTTTCTCTATGATTTTGTATTTTTGCTCACCAAATTTTTTTATAGGAATGAATCTCTGTTAACCCATCCCTAAATTTGTTGGGTTGTGTTCATTGAAAAATGGAGGATTTAAAGGTAAGGATTTGTTTAATTTTTGTTTTTGTTATTGTAATTTAATTTTTAGTTTCATAATCTACCATATTTTATTGCCTTTCATTGTGATGTAGCATTTGTCTATTTGTACATGTAAGAACTTTGATTTTTTTTATTTTCTTCAGCTTTTGGTTGTATTATCTACTATCTATTTATATGAAATATAAACCATCATTTTCACAATATGCAATGAATGCTTATTATATTTACAATAATTAGATACAACTGTACTTTTCTAGAGAGTGCTAACCTCACATGTCTAGCAACAAGTATCAAGACAACATTTAACACATCACCCATTTATAATTAGGGTAATTGGTATAATTTTTCATATTTTTTAAACTTTTATTAGAAGATTTATTAATTTAAATTTATTATCACTAGGATTTTGTTATTTCATATAGGATATTGCCTGTAGATTCACATGGGATATTGTCTTCTATTTATGGGTATAGTGTTCTGGAAAGTTGAGTAAAAGGGACATAGGGATGATCTCAAAAAGGGTACTAGTAAAGGAGGTTAGGATTGGGAAGGAGGAACTAGGGTAAAAGAATGTGGTAAATTATGTAAGGGGTTGCAATACACCACATCAATTATTAATATAAACTGAAATGGTATATTAAAATTATACGTCAATTATTTAGAAATTGCCAATATTGAATGTTTATTCCTATATCTCAATCATAAGATATGGCATTAAGTTTCTTATATTATAATTGATGTTGTTGTAATATTTTACAATTATTTTGAAACTGACATGAAATATTATTTACAATAGTGCTTATTACACATAGGTCATATTCTAATGTATAATCCCCTAAACACTCGATATCTATAAAGTATTCTATAATAGTGAGTCTAATAATCTTTTTCTTAATCAGCTTGATCCAATAGCAGTATATGTGGGGCCTTGAGCTAGTTTAGTGATCTTATGGGTATATATATAATTAGTTCCAAAATAACTAAATAATTTAATTATTTAATTTGAATGATCCTTCCACTATGGAATAAAAATTGTACTCTAATTATATATGCCTTTGTTTAAATAAAAATCTAAACAAACTGGTAGTTTCTTTAAATTGTATTCTCATGCTGTATTAATTCTTTACTTATATCCCTTTGCATAGCATTCAATTAAACTAAGAAAATCAACATAATTTATATTAGTACTTAGAAATTTTTTTGATAATTATCAATTAGCTTTCCTCTAATTTAATTAGAACTAATATGCTTAGGCTTAAGACTTATGATCAAGTACTAGAATCTAGTAAGTGTTATGAAAATATTAAACACTTAGGAAATGATGAAAGAAAAAGATGAAAAAGATGAATAAGAAATATATGGAGAGAAAGAAATACAAGGGAGAGGAGAATATTTCATTCAATCGTATATAAAATGATTTGTATAACTCATATTTATAGGACAAATTGATCAAACATTGTAATCTCATAATGATAATTTATAAATAAAATTGATCAAAATTTGGGGTATAATTAATCATAATTGGAACCAAATAATATGATCATAATTGGAGATATAATTGAATCCTAATAATTGATTATAATTATTGATATAACATTTGACTTGTGGACATCCACATTTAATAATTATTCACAACACTCTCCCTTGGATGTCCATATAATACGCAATAGAATACTGCCTCGTTAAAAACCTTGCTAGGAAAAATCCAATAGGACAAAAATCATAGTAAAGAAAAAAAAAGTATAGTGCATATTAACTCCCTCTCATGATGATATCAATTAAGATCTTTCAATCAAAAAACTCTAATAGTATAAACTAACTTTTTAAATACTGCAGTAGAATTTGCCTCAATAAATATTCAGTAGATTATTACTTGTAAATAAATAGCTTGTTTAAGATCGAGTTTTGTGTAGATAAGGTAAATATCTAATATCTACATAACCTATGAGCTGTGGTTTAGATCTATTTGCACATAATAAGCCCATATCGAAAGTACCTTGGAGATATCGAAAGACATGTTTAATCCCATTCCAGTATCTTTGAGTTGGATAGGAACTAAATCTTGCTAACAAGCTTACAACAAAAGCTATATCAGGTCTTATATTGTTAGCAAAATACATCAATGCATCAATAGCACTAAGATATAATACTTTAGGACTAAGAACCTTTTCATTATCCTCTTGAGATCAAAAAATATCCTTTTTCACATTAGATGACCAAACAATCATTGGGGTACTCAATGGATGTGGTTTATCCATGTAAAATCTTTTAAGGACATTTTTGGGTATAAGTTAATTAATGTATAAAAATTTTATCTTTTAAATGTTGGATCTACAAGCCAAGGCAGAACTTTATTTTTACAAGATCTTTCATTTCAAATTCTTTCTTCAAACAATCAATTGCCTTTTAAATCTCTTTAGGAATTCCAATAATATTTAATTCAACATATACAATAATGATGGCAAATTCAAAATTTGTTTGCTTTATGAAAACACATGGACATATTTGGTCATTGTTATACCCTTCCTTTAACAGGTATTCACTAAGACGATTATATCACATTCATTCAAACTGCTTGAATCCATACAAAGATTTTTATAATTTAATTGAATAAAGTTCCCAGGACTTTTACATGCTTCAGGCATTTTAAATCCTTCTAGGATTTTCATATAGATGTAATAATCAAGTGAGCCATATAAAGAGGCTGCAACAACATCCATAAGATGCATATCAAGTTTTTCATGTACTGCTAGACTAATGAGAAAATGAAATGTGATTGCATCCACCACAAGAGAATAAGTGAATTCATAATCAATTCTAGGTCTTTGCATAAAATCTTAGGCAATAAGCCGTGCTTTATATCTTACAACTTCATTTTTCTCATTTCATTTACGCATAAGCACCTATTTGTACCCAACGGGTATTACACCTTTAGGTGTTTGGATTATAGGTCTAAAAACTTTACATTTTTCAAGTGAATTCAATTCTTCTTGAATTGCATCTTTCCACTTTAGACAATCATATCTATGCCAACATTCATTGACAGATCTATGTTTATGATCCTCATTATCATTCATAATATTAAGCACTATATTATATGCAAAAATATTATCGACAACTATTTCTTTGCAGTTCAATCTTTTCCCTATAGAAAGATAGTTTATTGAGATCTCCTTATTTTTATCTTCTTTATCATTTTCAAGTACCTAAACTTCTTTGGAGTTACATTGTTTCTTATGTCTCTATACTCTTCAGGAGTATCTATTTCTTTAATTGGCTCGTTTTCAATAATTACTCTTTTTCTTTTGCAGGTATTTTTATTTTTTGAACCTATTGGTCTACCACGCTTTTGGCGTGCCTTAGCCTCATTAGCTCTTTCATTGATGGATTATCCTTCGGGGATGTCAATCCTTATTGGAGCATTAGCAGTTGGTATATGTGACTTAGTCCTCTCTTTAAGTTAGTGAATGCATCTGATAGTTGATTATCTTTTGAACTTCAAGTTTACATTGCTTTGTGTGAGAATCAATATTTTGCAAAGTATTCCATGTAATTTCTTTGACCAGCTACTTATCCTTTTCTCCTCATAATGTTGCGAAAAATTAATTCATCAAAATGTGCTATAAATAAGTTCTTTGTCATTGGCTCAAGATATTTTATAATAGAAGGGGAATCATACCAGACATATATTCTCAATCTTCTTTGAAGTCTCATCTTAGTACATTGTGGTAGAGCTATTGGAACATATACTGCACATCCAAAAATTTTGAGATGGGAAATATTTGGCTCCTGACCATAAGCTAATTATAAAGGGAAGTATTTATGGTAACTAGTTGGTTTGATGTGCACAAATGCTGCTGCATGTAGAATTTCATGTCCCTAAGCAGATATAGGGAGTTTTTGTTCTTATAAGCACAAGTCTTGCTATTAATTGAAGTCATTTAATAAATGATTTAGCTAAGCCATTTTATGCATGAACATAGGCTATAGGATGTTCAATGTTTGTTCCTATTGACATGCAATAGATATTAAAAGTCTAAGAAGAGAATTCACCAGCATTATCAAGATGAATAGACTTAATAGGGTAGTTTGGAAATTGTGCTCTTAATTGAATAATTTGAGCAAGCAATCTCGTAAAAGTCAGATTATAAATAGATGGTAAACATACATGAGACCATCTGCTGGATGCGTCTATTAATACCATAAAAAATTTAAATAGTTCGCATGGTAAGTGTATAGGCCTACATATGTCACCCTGTATACGTTCCAAAAATGTTGGAGATTTAGTTCCAACCTTAGTTGGTGATAGCTTAATAATCAATTTACCAAGAGAACATGTAGCGCACAAGAATTCTTTAGATTGAAAAATCTTCAAGTTTTTCAATGGGTGCCTATGTAAATTCTCAATAATTTTCTTCATCATTAGTGATTTGGGGTACCCCAATTGTTCATGCCAAATAGTAAATATTTTTAAATTAATAAACTTTTAATTTATTTTAACATGTGTTTCAATTGTACTAATATATGTGTAGTACAAACTAGATGAAAGAACAAGTAAGTTTTCAAGTATACATTGTTACTTGAGATCATATCGGTGATAAAAATATATTTAATATTTCCTTCATTAGTTGTCTTGATATAAAATTTATTTTGACGGATATCTTTAAAACTCAATAAGTTTCTATGAGACTTAGTAGAATATAATGCATTATCAATGTTAATTTTGTTTCTTTATATAACAAAATATTAGCTCTTCCGGAGCCTTCGATTAAATTTATAATACTAGAAATAGTATTAACATTGGCCTTTTGCATTACTAAATAAGAAATGCAAAATTTTACATGCAATAAATAGTGAATATCCTTAACCCAATGAGTCATAAAAAGTTAGCCTACACATATATTGTGACTTACCTTTAATATCACCACCTATAATTCTGCTTGGTTCAATAGTGCACAATTTTATGTTATACTATAATCTAAAACCTTTCAATAACCATATAATATCTTCTAAGAAAGAGGTTGTGATGCATTTAAGTAAAATTAGCTCGTATTAGAGTGATATCATGATAACCATATAAGAACAAATCATAATAAGGTGTATATTTACATATCCAAATATTATGATTACTTATATAAATAAATTTTAAGTAACCTAATATAGAATAAAATGATAGATATTATAGAAATGTTCTTAAAATTAGCTAATGAAAAAGACCATTAAAACAAAACTAATTTATGGGTATATGAATAATGGACATAAATTAAATGTCTTAATACAATAAGGATGCTTTGCCAATCAAATTTTCAAAAGAAATAGTGTGGAGGCCAAATATTTGTATTTAGTAATTTTTTTTAATAAAACTTCTTAATAGCTTTGAGATAAGTATACTTATAGGAAATTAAGTAGACAATATACAACTACAAGCATTCTTCAAGAAAACCAATTCAAATCCCTTTTCACATGCAAAATTTGTCTTTCTTATATGTATATATTCAAGTAATTCTTGGTAAAGGTCAACAAAATGCTTTGGAGTACAACAGGTATGAGACTAATGATCTTTACCATCACATATGTTCTTATTATTTTGCCCAACCTTTTTATCATTCTTTTCTTCAATTTTTCACTTCTAATGGAAAGTTGATTCTTGATATAAAAAATATGATCACGACTACATCTAAGGCCATAAGTTTGTTAATAAGTAAAATAGTCATGTGTTGCTGCATTCGCTTGAGGGAATGGTGCAAAGTTAGTTAGATGAGACTCATCAAAATTTCATTATTTTGTTTAGTCACAAGAAGATAAGAAATTAACTCAAAATATTCCTTGAAACCTTTTTCTTAATATTGTTACTGTATGAGCAAATTAGATGCATGAAAGTGGAGAAAAAAAATTTTTTGGATCATATATTTATTTTAAACTATTACAAAGAATAAGTGAATCTTTTATTATAAGGTAAAAATAATATCAAGAGTCACAAATCAAAATCTACAAGATCTGTCATAATACTATTATAAACATGTAAAAATGAATGAGAAAAATTTTAATATAATAAAGATTGAATATTGAAGAAATTATTAATCAACATATTAATCATATAATTATTAATCTAATCCTCTATTTTATTGTCAATCTATATGATGATCAAACATTGCAAAAATTATCAAATTTATGAAAAGTATGCTTCAGGTTATATGTATATTTATACACTGATTGCTTCTAGGTAATTCTTTTCCTTTTTCCAAACTTAGTTTCTTCAATATTTGCATTCATCTTTGTATAAAGCCAAAACTTATGATACAAGTAAATTTTCTTTCTATATCAACATAATATATATTATATTTTTTTCATATAGCAATTTTTTCAATCACAAGATAATAACTTAATTAAGGATTTACCACATATCCACAATTGCATACCATATATATATAATACTCACACATTTTATAAAAACTAACATGCATTTAAAAAAAATAATTCATTTAGCATTCAAGAATAAATTCTTAAACGCATAATATATCATATGAATTGTTTTCTTTTTCTCAATTTAATTCATTATTTATTTATATTTCTACACATTATATTCAATATTTTACAACTATTATTTCTTTGAGAAAAATGTTAAAATCATTATAGAAATTAAAATCAAAATATGAAGGAAACAAGAAAGAAGAATATGATAAGATAGAAGGATTACTATATTAGCATAAAGTGACAAAATTAAGTAAAATAATTTATACTTGGAAGAAATTACCTTAGTGAATTAGAGCCTCGTGCTAATAACGTGTTATGAAAATATTAAACACTTAGGGAATGATAAAAGAAAAAGATGAAAGAGATGAATAAGAAATATATGGAGAGAAAGAAATACAAAGGGGAGGAAAATATTTCATTCAACTGTATATAAAATAATTTGTGCAAACCATATTTATAGAGCAAATTGATCAAACATTGTAATCTCATAATGATAATTCATAAATAGAATTGATCAAAATTGAGGGTATAATTAATCATAATTGGAACATAATAATATGATTATAATTAGAGATGTAATTAATCATAATTGAGGATATAACATTTGACCTGTGGATATCCACATTTAATAATTATTCACAACAGTAAGATTATTATACCATCAAATTCTATATTGTCATATCATAATTATATTCCTGATATAATAAATATATTAACAACAACTGGTAAAGTATATTAATCCTTAATTAAGTCTCACCTATTTGCAACTTAAATATGATTATATTTATAAGAACATAATTATATATAACTCAAGATTTAGAATAAAGGAAACTAATGCTTGTGAAATTCCATTTCTTTAACAATAGTCATATGGATTTCATTTATGTTCCTGTTTGATATACCAACTACATTAATAAATTTTATATGAATAATATAAGTCATATATTCCAAAATTTACAATAACATTAATAGAGGACCAAACTTTATTAATATACTACAAATAATAATTTTATTAATTATGAATAACTTGTATTCATATACTTTGTGCATCTATATTATGATCACTTGAGTATATATAATATAATTAATTGGACTTTATTCAATTTTTATTCAAAATAAATATTTGGAAAAATACATATAATAATTTCTATTAAAAATAAAAAAACTCACAAAAGCTAACTACTAATATGAGCTCATTCCCCATAACTTCATCATTAAAATTGCCTTACCCTATGCCTTATGATCAAAGGCAAAATTCACCCTATCCCCACGCCTTATAGGGCAACAAGGCTCCACATAGACTTATAGGAAATAATTAAAAATGAAAGAAATTAAAAAAAATAAAAATCTTAAATTTAAAAGTAATAAATTTGTACATGATTACTAAGTAATCTCAAATACTAGTAAATAAAGAAGAAAGGAAAAAATTAGATTAAAATATTACAAACCATATATAATCACTAGAATATTATAATATAGATATAAAGTCATATATTGATTTAAAAATTTTGAAACTTAAAAAAAAGGTAGTTGATACATAACCAATAAAATATTATTACTTTCTACTTTCATCATTTCAAGTGAAATATTAAGTATTTTCATTTTTTACAGAATTAAATTATTAAAATAACTAAAAAATTATACATATATGTGAGTATACATGTATATATGTATATATATATATATATATATATATATATATATATATTAGTATATAAGGTATAAATATAATAATTTTATAATAATAGAAATAATAAAGCTCCACAAAGCAAGACAAAGTATTATTTTCCCACCTTGCCATTTTGTTCAGGGTGAAACTTACCCTATGCCTTGCCTTGTTAGACAAAAAATAATACCATCCTCAAGTTTCAATAGGAAAATACTTATACAACATTATAAATTCAAGAAATTTTATCATCCTTACTCTTATTCTATTATCTTATATCATGTCTAAAGGGAGATGATAATTTTATTTTATATCAATAGGATAACGTAACTTGATCAAATTAAATTATCCTATCTAATGAGTGTATCAAACATCTGCTAAGAATGGATAGTATATAGTTTTACTATCATCTTTTTCTTATACCATGTTCACTGCTTCAAAAATACTAATTTATGTCAGTTAATGGATGTCAGTTTACATTAGCATTGACATTTATTTAAATGTAATATTATTTTTAAAATCATATGAAAACTTAATATGATAAACAAGAATATGACTGATGTCTATATTAACTATAGGAAACTTACTACATCAGTTATAAACTAACCAACATCTAAACCTTGCCTGAAAATTTAAAACTTTAGTTTTTTACTTAATCATCATCTAACAGACATTTCAAAAGTTTCATTTAAAATTGTAGATGCATAGGACATTGGTTTTATTTAATAAATGTTGTCTAAAACGCATTTTAAAAGTCTCATTAGAAACCATAAATATATAGGATATCAATTTTATTTAATAATTAACATCTATTATTTTTCTATACATTTTTTATCCTACTTTCTTTTTCCATATGAAACATTTTTGTGTACTCTCCAATATTCTTTCAGTATCTATTCGATGATTAAACACTTTTATTATTAGAGTACCTAATATATTTTTGTGATTAAGGTAGAGAAAAATAATCAATAAATTGGAATTTGTATTAAGTATGATGATTTTGGTACATAGTATTTTTACTGTTCTTTCACTTCACTTTTATCAAGAGAGTGTAAAATAGAAGAATTGTAACCTTCGACTTTCTTATTGTATACTCTTTTGATTGAAATAAAGTAAAACTAGAATGGAAGAGTTAATGGATAATGATTTGATACATAGTAACTCTTCTGTACTCTCACTCCATATCCTTATCTCCAAAGTGTACAAATAGAGAAATTTAAGCAACAACTTGGAATTTACAATATCAATGAAGATTTTGGTATATAGCAATTTTACTATTATTTTTGTGTATTCATATAGACTTATAATTTTTTATTTATTGATGATTTAGTATAGTTATTGTATATATATTTGCAAATATTATTTTTCTTTACTCATTTGTTTGTACTTTCATTATCAACAGAGTAATAACAATTAAAATTGTATAAATTTATAGAATTATTTCTTTTTGCTCATCTATAAGTTATTTTTATGTTAAAATTTTATAATCGGCATTCAAATTAAATATACTAACAAAGAGAAAACATATTGAAATAAATATAATTTTCATGTTAAACTAGTTTAAAAATAACATTCTTTTCATATTCATAATTTCTACTTAAATATATTACAAAATTTATATAAAGATAGTTTGCAATATTAAAATGTTAGTTAAGGATGCTTATAGCATCAATTGTTTGCATAATAGATATTTGAAGATAATCAAAAGGCCTTTGTTAAGCAAATGACAAACATAAAAATGTTGATTTTGGGGTTAACCAATGTTTAATATGATTACATTTCCTTTAAAACTAAAGACCTTTAAATAAATTCCACTTATAGAGAAGTCTAAATAAATGAAACTAAGGACAACTAAATGAATGACATTTTTGAGAAGTCTAAATGAATAGAGTAGAAGACAAATGAATGACATTTGTAAAGGCAAGGAAGTTATAATGTTAATTTTTTTTTATAGCAACCACCATCTAGTTAAGTTCATTTCAATCATCATGATAATTTATCAATAATTTACATATCATTTTAATACTTTGTTGATGTCTTTAGGTATTGCAACCGTGCATATAACCAAACTTAAGACATTAGTTTTAAATTAATAATTAATATCTGATGATTTGCTCTATCCTTATAGATAGGGATCTCCATGCCTATTTGAAATAAATTGACAATATATTAAGATAGCTCTTCTTCCATAAAAAAAAAAACTTCTTAATTAGGGGCATAAGTCTTAATATTCCATAGTACCATGGCTATTTGGAAGGTCCAATGATCTTTCAATGTTTCTTATAAGAACTTATACTCACACTTTAGTTGTGAATATAGGAATTCTACAAAGCATTTGGAAGGAACTTAAACAAGAATCCTTCTAAAAGCTTTGTAGAATCCTTGTGCTCAATGCTAAAAGTGTTGGTATAAGACTTTAGAAAGAATTGTAAGAGATTTTGGGATTTTGTTAATAGCCTAAGTAATGTTAATATTATAATCTATACCTTTTATCTTAGAAGCATTTTCTATTAATAGATTTAAAATTTTAGTTTTGTTAGAAGGTTATGGAATCGATAAGAGTTCTTTCTAGGAACTTGTACCCATAGTTTAGCAATAAACACAAGAGTTCTACAAAGCATTTAGAAAGACTTCAAACATGAATGCTCCTAGGTTCTTTATAGAATGTTTGTGTTCATCATTAAAGTAAGGGTACAAGTCCCTAAAAGGAACTTTAAGAGATTTTAATACCTTCTTAATATTGAATCTTATAATCTAGAACCTTCATCTTATAAGCCTTCTATGTTGATGGGTTGTAAAACTAATAATAAATTGTAATGAGAAGAAACTTCATGCCTATTTTTGCATTAGTAAATGCAAAAATGGTTAACCACCTTTTCTTCACACTATAATTTATCATCACTTTGCAACCATCTACATCCTCCAATTTAAAAGTTATCAAGCAATATGAGGAAATTATGAGTAAATAATCATCATTTTTCTTTTTAATTTGTATAAGGATGCCATGCATGTTTATTGTAAATGAAAAGCTTATTGTTCATTGTAAATAATAATTTTTTTGTTATATATGTTCATGTACTGCTATGGAAACAAATAAAAAGGTAATAGATTGTCTCCTTTCTCATATGTTTCGTTTTCATTCAATATGTTGTTATTTGTGTCTATTTAATTGTATAACAAAAATGCTATAATACAAAAAAGAACTTTCATATCATCAATTTTAATTAGAGTAAGTTTAATTAAAAATAAAATAGAATAGTTTATAAACTCATGTCAGTATTCTTACAATATTTAAACTTAGTTTATAAAATTATTACTTGTATAAATATGTGATATATATATATAAGTTATGTTTTGGATTATGGTTTGACATGTGTGTATGTGTGTGATGTATAAGTAAATTATTATTTGCTTTTGGTTTAATATATATGATGTATATTTAGCTATTCTAGAATGATTTTAGAAAGTTTTCAAGATTGTTCCAGAATGATTATGAAAAAATTTATAAAAGTGAATTATTATGATGTTAGTTCTTATTTAGTAATAGACATTAAACATTACTTAATATAAAAGTTACAGAAGCAAAGAAAATATATTTTTATGCTTTTTAATATTATGATAATGGTTCTTAATTAGTAATTAGCATTAAACATTACTTAATAAGAGGATATTGTCTAAGTGTTTTTTTTTTCAATTTAGTTTCTTTTTTCATAATCAATCATATTTTATTGCTTAGTTATCATTTTGATGCAGTTATTATAGGTTTGTACAAGAAAGAAATTTGATCACATTCATCTTTTTAGCATTTAATGATATTACCTATTATTTATTCAAGTGAAAATGTATAATATCATACATCAATTTTTTCATGAATGCTCATTTTATTTGCAAGTATTGTATTATTAGGCTAATCTAGGGAGTAAATCTCTTATATATTAAGCAACAAGTATGAAGAAAAATTTAATGAAGCAACACTTCTTATTGGGATATTGTGTATAACATTTCACTATTTTTAATTTTTTATTATTTAATTTTTTTCCTTAAAATCATTAAAATTAGAATTCTATAAAGTCATAAAAGATGTTGATTTCTATTTTTGATTAGAAACACAGAGGAAATAGAAATGATGATGGAGTAAGAAACATGTGGATGGGGTTAGGGTTTAAGACAAGAGAGTAAGGAATATAAGGATAAGCTGGTCTAGTTAGTAGATGAGAAAGGGAGGAATATGAGGATAGATTGGTTAATCTAGTTAGGGGCAGGATATACCACATTAATTATTAAAACAAACCAACATACCATTCAGAAATTTAACATCGGTTATTTGAAAACAAATGATATTTAATATTATTTCTCATGATAATAGGAAATTAAATAATGTTGATTTTTTTCAATATTTTTCCTAATGTAATTATTATATTTTATGATGGTCTTAAAGTTGACTCTAATGCTTGATTAAATATAGATCAATTTTTTATGTATAAACCCTTGAATACCTAATGTTAATTAGCTATTATTTAATAGTGGTTCCAAATGGGCTATTAGTGTGTAGGGTTCAATTATTTCTTGTTTCACAAGTAAAATTTTTTGTACAAAGAATTATTAAATTGGCCTTCCTATAAAATGAAGTTGTTAAATTAGACCTTTTTATGGAAACTCTCATGCTTTGCATTTGTGTATTAATATCATATAATTATATAATTTTTTTAGGCTTTTTTTACATAACTCATGAGACCTTTCAAAATTTTGAGTGAAAATTTGCTATTAACTATAAGGTTTAAATAATAATGAAAACATTGTAAAAATATTTTCAAAAAAATAGAGATTTTAATTCTTATAATTTCATTAAGTTTATAATTTTTCCCTAAAATTTTAATTTATGTAATTAAACCTTAAAATTTCAAATTGTTTGTAACTAACTCTTCCTTCCTAATTCAGGCTAACTTTAAGTAATGGAATCTCTTATGATATTATAGGTGCTAATTAAATTTTACATGTTAATATTTTATCTTTACTTAATCACTAAAATTATATCCTATTGAAATTTAAAATTATGTCCTATTAGATGTGCCAATCAAATAAGATAATTATCACAACTTATTGCATTCTTCTCCTTAATTCCGTGTTACATCCAATCTTGATAAGAAAAAGAAAAATGTTTTATATGAAGCAAACTCTATAAATAGCCATGTGAATCTTATCTTACCCTGGAACAACAATATATTGAAACTCTTATTTATGTGAGCCAAATCAATCAAATAAGTCCTTATAAGGAACTCTAAGAGAATCTAATACCTTCTTAATCTTGAATCCTCTAATGTATATCCTTCATCTCAAAAGACCTCTACACTAATAGGTTGTAAAACTAATAATAAATTGTAATAAGAAGAAGTTTCATGTCTATTTTTGCATTAATAAATGCAAAAATGGTTAATTATTTTTTTCTCACTATAATTTATTATCGTTTTGTAACCATCTACACCTTTCAATTCAAAAGCTATCAAGTAATATGAAGGAATTATGAGCGGATGATAACCACTTTTCCTTTTACTTTGTATAAAAATGCCATGCATATTTATTATAAATGAAAAGTCTCTTGTCCATTACAAATAATAGTTTTTTTATTGTATATATTCATGTAGTAATATGAAAATAAATAAAATAGCAAAATTAGTTTTCATAATAGATAGTTTCCTTTCTCATATATTTCATTTTCATTTAATATATTGCTATTTATGGTTATTTAATTATATAAGAAAAATATTATAATGTAAAAAATAATTTTAATACCATTGATTTTAATTAGAGTAAGTCCAACTAAAAATAAAATAAATCAGTTCATAAAATCATGGTGATATCCTTACAAGATTTAAACTTAATTTATATAATTGTTGCTTGCATATATATGCGACACACACACACATACACACACACACACACACACACACACACACACACACACACACACACACACACATATATATATATATATATATATATATATATATATATATATATATATATATATATATATATTGTGTTTTAGATTATGGTTTGATATATGTGTGTGTATGATGTATATGTAATTTGTTATCTACTCTTGGTTTAATGTATGTGATATGTATTTGGTCATTCTAGAATGATTTAAAAAGGTTCCGAGTCTATTCCGAAATGGTTATGAAAAAAGTTACAAGAGAAAAGTATTATGATATTGATTCTTATTTAGTAATAGTCATTAAACATTACTTAATATAAAAGTTGCCATAAAGAAATTTATTTTTATATTTTTTAATATTATGATGATGAATCTTGTTTAGTAACTAATGTTAGACATTACTTAATATGACAATATCATCTAAGTGTTTTTTTTGTGGCAATTTAGTTCTTTTTTTTTCATAATTGACCCTATTTTATTACCTAACTATCATTTTGATATAACTATTATAGGTTTGTACAAGTAAAAAATTTGCCCGCATTCTTTTTCTTTAGCATTTTATGATATTATCTACCATTTATTTATATAAAAATATGTAATATCATACACTAATTTTTCATGAATATTGACTCCATTTGCAAGTATTGTACCATGAGTCTAATATAAGGAGTAAACACCTTACATATTAAGTAATAGGTATGAAGATAAATCTAGTGAAGTACCACGTCTTAGGGTATTGCATATAACTTTTTACCATTTTCAATATTTTGTTATTCAATTTATTCTTTAAAATTATTAAAATTAGGATTCTATAGAGACATAAAAGATGTTGATTTCTATTTTTTAGTTAGGAATACAGAGAAAATGGGAATGATGAGGGAGTGAGAAACATGCAAATGAGGTTAGGGTTTTGGATGATGAAATGAAGAACATAAGGATAGGTGGTCGACTTAGGGGATAAGGGTGTGAGGAATAGAAGGATAGGCTAGTTAATCTAGGTGAGGCTTAAGACACATCACATTGGTTATTAAAATAAACTGATGTGTAATTTTAGAAATTTAACATCAGTTGTTTAAAAATAAATGATATTTAATATTATTTTTTATGATGATAGAAAATTAATCACATTGGTTGCTTTCAATATTTTTACCAATATAATTGTTATATTTTATGGCAGTATCAAAACTAACATTAAAATTAGATATACAATGACGCTTGATTAAACATCAAGCAAATTCTAATGTATAATCCCTTAAACACTTGACTTCAATTAGTTATTTTGTAGTAGTGCTTCCAAACAGGCTATTAGTGTTTAGGATTCAATTGTTTTTAGTTCCACGAGCAAATTCTTTTTACAAAAAATTATTAAATTGGACTTCCTACAAAATGAAATTGTTAAATTAGGCCCTTTTTATGGAAATTCTCATACTTCACATTTGTGTATTAATATCATGCAATTATATGAAATTCTTTCATACTTTTTTCATATAACTCATGAGACCCTCAAAATCTTTAGTGAAAATTTGCTATTGGTTGTAAGGTTCAAATAGAAATGAAAACATTTTAAAAATATTTTGAAAAAAATGGAGATTTCAATCCTTATAATTCCATTAAACTTATAATTATATCCCTAAAATTTTAATTTTTGTAATTAAATCTTAAAATTTCAAATAATTTGTAACTAACTCATCCCTCCTTGTTTGAGCTAAATCTAAGTAACGAAATCTCTCATAATATTAGTATATGTTAATATTTTATATTTAGTTAATCACTAAAATTATGTCTTATTGAAATTTAAATACATTTAAATTTCATTTAAAATCATGTAAGTGAAAAATTGCAAATCCTAGTTGAAGAGAATTCACAATCACTTTCGAGAACTGAAACTGACAAAGGCTGAGCCATTGCCGGGAGGGTGATATTTGAAATTGGATGGAAAGCTGAGGGACAACCATTAGGATTGGAAATGATTTTAGCTGTGCACATGTAAAAAATCGGAAAGAGAGAAGTAAAACCTGTCCATCGTGTTGGCTGATCCCCCGGTTTACCCCGCGCCCGCGCGCGTGGGGGTGGGAGGGTGGGAATTAAATGTATTTTAATTTTAATTGGGGTGATTTAAATGAATTTTAATGATTAAGTAAAAATGAAAAATTTTAAATTTAATTTATATATAGAATAACATATAAAATTCATTACTTAGATTTAGACACTATTTATTTCGTTAAAAACATTTTTTATAAAAAATATTATATATATCAATGAATGAATAATATTATACTCGATAATTAAAAAAATAATATTTAGAGATATGATAATGGAGGAAAGTAAATTTTTTTATATAAAAAAATTAATTTTTTCGGATTTTTAATATTTAATATTAAATAAATAAAATATCTTCTTTTATTTTAATATTTTATAATTAAAATTTATGAAAAATACTTTTCATCTAAATAAACAGAACTTTAATTCTAATTATGAGGAGAAGTTAATTATAAATTATTTGAAACTTTACAATTTGATTGCACAAATTAAAATTGTAATGATGAAATTCCAAATTCAGTAATATTACAAGGATTCAAAACTCTATATTTTTCAAATTTTTTATGTAATTTTAATTATAAAGTTATAATTTTTATGTACTTTTTAAACATAAAATTTTTATATATTTACAACTTTTTTTAATAAAAAATAGTTGGTAAAATTTTACATAATTATTGCAATTTATATAACTTTTTTTGCCGAAAACCACAATTCCAAACCATACGTTGCTGGTCCAAGTTGTTCACAGCATGTGCTCTCAATATTCAATTTTTCTGAAACATTCAACGGACCACAGATCCGTGATCATCAAACAAAACATTGAAAGCTACCAATGTTGCCTTCTATTACTACTGTGGGGTCTGGTCTTTGAATTCTTCTGCTTGATTCCGTGTCGAATCCAATCTTGATTGAAAAAAAAAGGTTTTATATGAATCAAACTCTATAAATACCTTATAACAACATATTGAAACTCTTGTTTACGTGAACCAAATAAATCAAATAAGTTGATTATCACAATCATGCGTATTAAAAAAAAAATTTCAAAGAAGGTTCTGACAGAACTGTCGCTTCCCAAATTCTACTGGCCAAATTATACTGACATCCTCTCAGATTTATATTTCTTTTTTTTAAATTATATATTTTTGTTCATTTAAAATGCTTTCAACATATTGAAATGTAATAAAATTAATTTTTCAATTATAATATAGTTTTTTATATGATTCTTCGTGGTTGCTAGAAGATTATTATTTTTATATATTTTTATGTACAAATAATACAACACAAGTTATACAAAAAAGGAGAGTGTTTTTATTATTAAAAAAATAATATATTTACATATAAAAATTTAGAGCAACGGTGTTTTAGTTACGATGGACAATATCAAAAAAAAAAGAATTACAGTTTAAAAATTTATTATTGTTGTATTTCATAATGGTATAAATAGTTTAAGAAGTGTATGTGTATATTTTTAAAAATAAGGAATATTGAGTGTAATTAAAATAAAGTTTATGGGAGTAAATGCAATTTACCCTCCTATGTAAAATGCGTAAAATAATACGGAGATTTTCTTCCGTTTTTCCTTTAAAAAAAAAAAGACCACCATAATTTTTTTTGCGAGTGATCATAAAATTTTGCAAATTATTTCACAAAAGAATTTACAATTTTTTTACGAAGTCCTCAAATATTTTTATATTGCAATTATAGATGTTAATGTTTATTTTTTATATAAAAATTGTATATTTTTAAAAAAATTATAAAATTGAATTTGAATTCTATACTCTAAATACTTGCATCTTTTTAAATAAAAATTATAATTCTTATATAAAAACTTCCAAACATTTTCATTTAATCATGGATCCATAGGATGGAATAAAAACACTCGTGGGTTTAGGGTTTAGGATATGTTTTTTCTTAAGGATATTTTTTAAAAAAATCTTATATACTTCTATATGAATGAACAAGTATCATATTGTCTCTTTACATTATTATTAAAAAAATGATATATAAAATTATAATAATAGAAGAAAAATAACTTCCTATAAGAATTTTCTCTTAATTTAACAATAAAACATCTATATCATAGCTTTTAACCATGGCATGGTAAAAAGATGAAATTGAGGCATAGAGTATGAAATTATTAGAAAACTGCCCATATAAATACTTAGATTGCAAACGTTCATAATTGCACTTGACCTTCGTATCTTCGTATCATAAAAAATGCAATTCATCTACTTCTAACTCCCTGAAATTAATAGCAAACGTTGTATACTTCTAACTACCTGAAATTAATAGCAAACGTTGTATGGTTGCTTTCCTGTAGGTAAAACCCTTTTTGGTAACTTTGGAGAGAGTGTGTAAAATCAATTTTCTTTGATGGAGTAGAAAAATTGAATAGGCAATTTTAGTAAGATAGGGACCTCTTTATATAATAAAATTAGGTCATGGATCTTATTCATCATGAAATTCATACCCTTTAATAAAATAAGATTGGGCCAAAGTAGCATATGGCCAATTAATTTTAAGTGTCACCTAAGGTCTTATTGACATTAATATTCTTACTAATAAAATATGTAGGTCCATAATTATAATAAAATACTAATAATTTTTCATTTGAACTTGCATAATTTATTAATAGTGGTCATTAAAATATTAATGTTAATCTGAAATGGTACTATTACATCCATATGCCTAAATTTAAATCATAGGCATTTGATAATATAGAGTATTACATCCAAAAGGACATTAACATTAAACATATTAAATATCTACACCTCAACGACCAACACAATCAATAATCTTAAAGTATGCATTATAAGATTTATATGACTTTAGTGGATTATATGTAAATTTCTACATAATAGGTCATAGTATTTGCTTAAGATATCCAATAAGAATTAAAATTCTCAATACAATTATGAGACAAGTTTTAAATATTTCCATCAACATATGATATTCAAAATGAGCACAAAATATGGCAATATAATATGAATATCTCATTATAAGTATTTTAATTAAACATATCTTAAAATATCAATAAACACATATCGCCAAAACCCCTACTAATCCAAAACACTAAAAAGTTTAGGCAACTTTATATTATCCATATGACTATGCCTTATATTAACTCCTAAGCCTTTGATTAATAGATTTACAAGCATACAATTCATGAAAAATAAATAATATGCTCACATATCTTCTCTCTCATATAAACAGTTATTTCAAATTGAAATCCTTTATACAAGCAAATTTTATTACTTAAAGAAAAGATCATGGCATTGGTATTGTTACAACATAAAATTGTTTAAGATTAAAAATCTTTAACCTATCAATTCAATAAAGACATTTCTAACATGCAACATGCCCTACGTTATTATAAAAGTTGCTACAAATGATTGCTTAATATTTTTCATAATATACCTTCTTCTAACATATATGCAGACACAAATTTGTGATTACTTAAATGATCAACTATGCATATTTGAATAACTTGTACTTATAAAATTTTTTAACCTCCTATGAGGTAATAGGTGATCTTTTGTACTGCACAGGTACTATACTAATAGCAATTTAGTATTATTGACTTAAACACATGAGAAGATTAAGTGAAAATAAATGAAATTATTAAAGTATGATTTCTTTAAAAAATTATATACTTTGTACAAATTTTTATATTTGATCCCCTGAAACTAAAAAGTTGGACTCATTATCACTTAATAAAATGGATGAGGAATCATCAAGTATATTTTCACATATTTTTAACGGGTGGGGTCCTGTCACATCGGCCTTGTTTGGTAAGGTACACTTGGATGCTTAACACGGCACATTGCACAGGGCAGAAGACCTGACAGGAATGGCCCACCAAGCAGATAAACGGCCAAAATACAAAAGATGTGGACTACGATGATGTCCTCGTAACTTTTGTGGGACAACCCACTCTAATTTTTTTGTGGTTGAAATGCTGTCATTTGTCCGGCAGAATTTCTCCTAAATTTCAATTATATTAATGGATTTTAATCATAATTAATAAATAAAAAATATTTATTAACTTTGCAGATTATATATATATATTAAAATTTTAATTTTTAATTTTTAAAATATTGAAGATTACAAAAATTAATAAATATTATTTATTTATTAATTATAATTAAAGTTAGGTGATATAATTAAAATATATAAAAACTTCTCTTTCCCCGACTAATGACAATAAGCAATAAGTTTTCCATTTGCAACTATTTTATAATTTTTACTTGTTTCTAGAACCTTGTAACAACAAAACTGGCTTGCGGTGCTGAAAAAGAGATGAACAGAATATGTCGGAAGTTGGCTGTAAAAGAAAGGAAGAGAGTGTTTGCCGGAGATGAGGAACCGAACAGAGAGAAATTGAGTGGGGAAGAAGAGGAATAAGATGAAGATTAAAGGGAGTTGGCTGTTTAGTGGCAGAAGCTCTGTATGACGAAGGTCTCTGTTTTTTTTTAATATAAAAATAAAATAAATTAGATAATATTTATGTAAAAGTGTATTTATTTTTAACAAAATACAAATTTAAGAATATAAGAGTATACTAAAATTTTATACTTTTATTTATTAATTAGATTGTAAGCCCAGTGTGCAGATTAAAAATTTACTTTCATTTAAATTTGAAGCTTTGTATAATATAATATAATTTATATTATAAAAATGTTATAAAAATATTGAAGTTTGATTTTTTGTATTTATTTTAGATAATAAATTTAGATTTATAAATAATAAATTTTAAAAAATACATTAATTATTATTAAATAAAAATATGCAACATTAACTTATTTTGTTGTAAAGTATAATCTACTTTATAAGTTCTCAAAATTTTGAATATATAATTAAATGACAACCTTCAACTTAGAGACGTACAACTGAGGGGAAATGGAAACCGAACAAATAAAAACTCTCACAATTTGTTTTCCTTTAAGGTTACTTTATAATATGAAAATATTTTATTGATTATGATTTATTTGAAAGGCAACATATAATATTGATATATATGCTTTTGATGAAATCTTATTTTATAAAAAAATTATATGATGAAACATTATCATAATCTTAAACTACCTAAGGTTTTATTTGGTACACCATATAATTTAGTATAATGATTATTAGATAGTATAATATAGTATTGTTAAGATAGTATACTATATAAAGTTTGATTTATAACAATATAAAATGAAGATTTGTATAAAATTATCATATCTTGTGTTCATTATCATGTTTTATAATAACGTATAAGTTAAAAAATATAATTTGATAAAAATATATATAGCATGTACTAAGAGAGGAGAAAGGAGAGAGAGAGAGATAAAAATAGATTTTTTTTAATAAATGAGAGAAATTATATTTTTTTATAAGTGAAAGTAGACAAGGACATAAAAGAATTTTTTTTATCTTAATAATTTAAGTATTTATCTTAATACTATACTATAACTGGTCTTATACAAAATTAGATATATAATAGGAGACTTTTGAATAAGTTATACAACCTTATTTGAAATCTCCAAATATTATATAAACTTCTAATTGTATAGTTTATTCGATACTATCAAATTTTATATGCGGTGTGCCAAATATGGCCTAACACACATTTAATAGAAGAAACATTTATTCTTATAAAGATTTAATTGAAAAATCAAATCTAAATTTACTAAATTCTTGTAATATTTTTTATGTTCCTAAAATTTATTATTTGAAAATTTTGAGTACAATATTTGTTCATGAATTTTTTTTAAAATCATATATAATTATACTTGGATACAATATGTTACATAATAAAAACTTAAAAGATACAACCGTGAATATAAGTATACTAATTACCCATATTTGTTTTCAAGAGCAAAGAATCAGATGATGATGAAGAAGAAGATAACAGAAATAAAAAATGCATATTAATTGTCAAAAACAAAGAATAATAAATTTCTTAGAAACTTTGCTTTAAAACTTCTATTAGAAGCTTTCCATGTTTGCTTTGAATGAGAAAAAAAATATTACATTTGAACTCTAGTACTTGAAGAAATATTTACAAAATAAAAAGAAATAATCTCAATAATAGAATTCTTTTGAAAAAAAATTAATACTTTTTTATACTAAAATATTGATAAATTATTATTTCATCATAGTATATTTAATTTGAAGTATATCATTTGAAGATTAATATCAAGAAAATATTGATAAAATCTAAATAAATAAACTTTATTTTTTATTTTTAAATTTGTTCATTAAAAATAGAATAAGTAGTTAATTAATTTAATTAAATTAAATCTAAAAATTATTTAAAATATTTTTATAATGAAATAAAGTATAATCAAATATGCTATTCAATAATATTAATGTCTGAATTATAAATAGTAGGGTGGAATAAAAATAACAAAAATATAATATATTAAATAAAAGAAAGGAAAAAAATGCATAAAGTATAAAGTCATAGATAAATTTCAATTGATGTTTATTAAATATGAGATATGCCACTTAAAAAATGATATTAAGAAAATATTATGAGAATTTAAATCAATAAATTTAAATTCTCATATAATTTTAATTATAAAATAAAGTACATAATTAATTAATTTAATTAATGCTTTCTATACTAAAATGTTAACTTATTTAAAATAATTTATAATAAAAATAAAATATATCATATTAAATTTATACTACTTAACAAATTAGCGTCCAAACTATAATTAATGATAGTGAACATGAAAAAAAATGTGATGGAACAATTAAAAAAATAGTATATGAATTTTAAGGAATAAGAATTTAAAATAAAGTATATAATTAATTAATTTGATTAATTTAAAATTTTAAATTGTTATAATTTTTTTATAATAAAAATTAGATATTGCGTTATATCGATATTATTCAATGATGCCAACATTCAAATTGTGGATAAATGAAGAAATGAATAAAAGGAAGTAAATTGGTACGTGAAGTCCAGAAAAAATTTAAATAAATGAATATGATTTAAAATTATAAATATTTTAATTAAATAACATAATATATAATTAATTTATTCACTCAATATTTTTAATTTCAAATTATTTAAAATATTTATCTAATAAAATTAAAAATATATCATGTGATAGTGATATTAACATCCAAGTTATAAATAATAATAATAAAAGTTAAAAATATTGCAAATTTTTTTAGAACAAAAATAAATAAAAATATCATGTTATATTTATATTTTTTAGTGATATTAACTCTTGATAATAAGAATTCAAAATAAAAAATGTAGTTAATTAGTTTAATAAATTCTTAACTTATTCAAAATATTTTATAATGATAAAAAAATTATATCATATTATATATATTACTCAGTAATATTATTACCTGCATTATAAATAACAAAAGTTTATATAAAAAATACAACAAAGTAAATAAAAATAATATGTGAATTATGAAGTAATAAAAAAGTTAAAAATGAAATAAAATAAGCATGCAATCAAGTATATAAAAGAAAAGAGAAACGATGCATTAGATGTAAACTAACACAATAGTTAAAATATATAATTTAAATTTATAAAATAATAATAAGTATTTGAAATGAGAAAAATAAAATATATAAATTCATAGACTTGCATCATGGGTTAAAATGGAGTCTAAAATGTTTTACAAAAGGGCAGCAAAATGTTATAGAAAAAGTAGTCATAAAAGAGGTATTATTGAAAAAAAGATGAGAAATCTTGGAGGGAAAAATTTCACATAAGCTTGACACGTGTCAGAAATAATAATTAAAAAAGCAATAGAAAAACCTTGTTTTAGTTGATTGATATTGATATTGATACTAGTGATTTATAATATTGATATCAAGGTATTTTTAGTACTAATTAAACACATTAGTGTAACTAAAATATTGAATTGACCTTTATATCAAAATGGGTCTAAATTTATTATATTTATATCAATATTTGACTTTTTAATTGGTTATATTTTAAGAAATTATTGTATGTATTGAAAATAGAATCTAAAATTAAGTTTCAAGATTTTTATATTTATTAAATTAAAGTTTATAAATTTATTAAATCATCATATATTAAATGACAACTTTTAATTTTCATTCGGAATTCAATTTTGGTTCCTATTTTTCATATATATAGTATCACAATATATTTTAATTGTATGAATTGAATTAAAGCATATCCTTAATCACAAAAATATTTGGAGTATCCCATATTGTTGATTTAGATTGGGTTCTTAAAATGCAACTTCTTCTTTTTTTGGAAAAAAATTTTTAGTATTACATTAATACTGAAAATTCAATACTACTTTCATATAATTTTTATTAGGTATATTATTTTCTCAATTCAACAATATGATCTAGCAAAAAATCAATTGTTTTTGGAAAGAAATTGGATTGGCGAGTTGGAAAAATAATACATTTAACAAAAATTATATAAGATAACACTTGATATTAGTGCTAATGTAGTGCTAAAAATTTTCCTTTTTTTTTAAGAGGATAAAGTGTAACATCATTATCTTGAATTAAAAAAAAATCAAAAGTTTGGAATTAATATATAACAATAAATTAGAAAAATAGTTATGTGTCATGACCTATCAGGCTATGACACATGTGACTCCTATTTCCTAATTTCCACAAACCTTTCTAATCCTACTATAATATCATCACAAAGTAATTAACAACTAATTGATTTCAATTAACCATTTTATATATAAACACATATATCACTTTCAAAATATTTACTTAAAAGTTTATGAAGTATTATACTTAAAATAATATCTACAAGGCCTGACATACTTTCTAGACTACATATTACTAGGATTTTGGCTACTTTGTAGGAATTACCAAGGAGATTATTACTCATGGGTTACATATGGTGGCTAAGGAGTTTCAATAGGTGTACGTACAAAACATTTAGATTAAAAATAGTGGGGCATCGTCTTAATAAATAAATAACCTATATAATTTACACTTTTTATCTCAAATATATTTTAGCATATTCATTCTCATGCATATTTCCAACAGACAACAAATAAACCATTGAACATAAAAATAATAAGAGGAAAGCCAAGCAATTTAAACTTTGTTATACCTTTCAGATCATCTTTATCTCCTCACAAATGCCATCTTTATCTTTCCAAAATATACCTTATTTACTCACAAACAGTTTCTTGGATCCAGTATTAATATCACATTCTCATGTTTGTATCTCCTCCAATCTCATTTCACCAATAATACTCATTTTAAATTAGCATGTTATAGCCATCCAGATCACACAACATAATCAATTCTCATTTACATTATCACAGACATTATTAGGCTAAGATAAGCATCATTAATCATCACATTCCTAGCTTATGCACTCATCAATAAATCATGTAACTCTATAATGCATGCAAATTGGAAGTAATCCACTACAATAGCTCACAACTTGGGTTTACAAATTGGAGGTAATAAAATACTATAGTCCATTACTTTGGTTCACAAATTGGAAGTAGTAGAATATTGTAGTTCATTACTTGGGTCCATAACCGAAAGTAATAGAATACTATAATTTATTGCTTAGGTTAACAGTTGAAAGTAATAGAATACTATAGTCTATTACTTGGGTTCACAAATTGGAAATAACCAACTACTGTAATTCACTACTTGCTTCTATAGGAGAAATCTCTTGATGGTATCACTACTACAAAATTATGATTTCATATTAATCAATATATGTCAGTGATGGGATATACTAATATCTATATAAATATGGTGGTATTTTTGAAATCAAGATAACAATTTAAAATAAATCAATGTCTATAGTTAATAGTGGCATTTTTTAAATTTAAATAGAAACTTAAGATGAAGGTTAAGATGGAAATAGTCATCTAAAAGGCACTTAAAAGATCATGTCAAAAGAAGATAATATTACATGTCAATTTTGTTATTAATTAATGTGTAAAGGCATTTAAAAAGTTTTCTTGAGCAATAAACTAACATTTAATAGTAATAGAGGTAGCTTAAAACATTGATTTTAATTTAATAATAGACATTTATAGTTCATTAATTGACTATATATATTTTATATTCACTTTCTATTTAAAAACATTTCAATGATACCTTAACCTCTATTATCTGACTTCAACTTGTATTGGGGAGAAGGAAGAAAGCTATCCCTCCATCTTATCAAATACCTTTGGAAACATTATAAAATTTTATTATTGCTAGTTTATCCATTATCGGCTTTAAATGTGTCAAATGAGATGAAGGAGGAACTATGATCATCCTCCTCAAACATATACTGACATTAGTAATGGAGGTAAATATATTGCCTAGATTCATAATTTACCGATATTAAAATTTGATATATGGGTACAAGAATTAGCACTAAGTTCAATAATGACAATAGAAGAACAAAGTCCTTATTTTTTCTTCTATAATATTTGTGTAAATTTTCATTCATTAATGTAATGATAAATAGAATGAATAAAATTACAAAATAAAATTTTTTATTTCAATATCTTCTTTCTTATATTTCTATATATTCACATTTAATGTGTTGATGTTTATACCATTGTCAAAAAAATATGCAAAAAGAATTTATAACTTATCTTAAACTTATGATAATTAATAAAAAAAGATAAAATATTATTTATTAATTTTGAATGTAACCTTCTTTTTTCTTTAAACTTATGAAAATTAATATCTTTAGTAAATCTTTTATCTTGTTTATACAACTTTCAAGCTTTCTTACACTTGACACTTGATCCATCTCTTAGGTAGTCTATAGAAGAGTTGCTTTGTTTTCTCATAATCAAAGTAATTTTTTAAAACTCAATGTGGATTGTAAGTTAATTAAAAATAAATAGGAGAAAGAACATCGGTTATTCAATATAACTAGTGTTGTTTATGGGAATTAGATTTCTATACAATGACAATTTTTTTATCATAATTAATGTTTAACATGTAACCTTTAATAAATATCTAACAATATAATAATGATATTTGAAATTCTATAGTTGAATGATGTCATTTAGTTAAGACATTAATTTTTTTAATTAGCAACTAATGTAGAATGTCTTGTACTACCTATAAATTACATCTAGATATTATTTTCTCTTCCATTCCTCTTTTTTATTTTAGGTTTCACTCCATAATCTCTCTTTCATTTTATTTTATTTATATGGCTTAAGAGAACAATACAAGATCAATGTTGCAAGTTACAACACCTAGATACAATTATTTATAAATCTTATATAATTCATATGAGGCTACTTGTATTAAGAAAGAGCAATTATATTGGTATTTGCTAATAAAAAAAATTTTATTTGTAAGTTTTGCATCATTGATAAAAAGACATAGTTTGTTCAAATTTCCTATGGACATGAAAGCCAGTAGAAAGGATTGCTTCATGGATACCACACAAACATTCATCATTACTTTTCTTTAAAGTTGTGGGATCAAATAATTAATTATAACATTATCATATAATGTTTACTAGTTAATTTTGATAATATTGTTAGAAAAATGATTTGTTATTGTATCTTTTTTGGATAAATGTAAGGATGTAAAAGTTAAATAAAAAATAAAAAACATTCAAACCACATCAATCATTTATTATAAAAATTTTATAATTTGATGATAATGTATTATTTATTTGATTAAACCAATGTATAAAAGTATAGTACTTACCACCCAACTTTAATAAACAGTGGTAGTAACCATTTACCAAGTTGGTATTTTACAAGACATTGATATATAATATTAGTTTTTTTAATAAATAATGTAAAAAGGATGGCATACAACACTAGATTTTTATTAAAAATAAATGTCTAAAATTTGGTAATCTATTTCAATCATTATGATGATTCATTTGCACATCATGATGGTTTATCAATAGTTTACACATTGTAATGGTTCTTCACTAATTTGCTCTTAACCTATAAATAGGGCTTTCCTTGCCAATTTAAAATAATTATCAAGATAGCTCTCTTTCTAATGCTTGATTGCTTCATTTATTATGAGTGTTTGATTGTTTTTATGTTTTAATGCAAGAGTCGACATGCTAATTGCTCTTTGTATGTGTCAAATTTTTATACACATAAAATAAGTAGCATCATTCTTACGAAAAATAAGAACACTTAAATGCTTAAAGTGAATGATTAATCAAGCATTTCAAGGTCAATAGATATGAAAATGCAGTGTTAAACTTTGAAAAATTGCAAAGTGATAATAAATTATTGTAAGAAGAAGCAACATCTTCAATCTTGCATTAGTAAATTTAAGTATGATACAAGATTCTTGATGTTATTTTTTTCTAACTATAATTTATCATGAATTTGCAATAATCTATATTATCTAACTTAGAAGCCTTCAAGAAGTATCCCACTTTGGGAAAAAACCAAGATGATAAAAACTAATGATAAATTATAGTAAGAAAAACTAACATGTCCATTTTTTTATTGAAAGGCTTAAGTTCATTACAAAAATAAATATGTTACTTTTTCTCATTATAATTTATCATCAATTTGCTATCTTGAACATAACTCAAAACCTATCTCAAGCAATATAAAAGAATTATGAGAAAGGTTTCCCATTTTATCTTTTCATTTAAAGTTTATTGTTTATTGTATAGTATAGTTTCTTATAATTTGTTGGATTGTTTAATCTATTACGGTTTTTTTGTATATTTATATAGGAAAATCATTTTAGTTTATAAAGTTTTTGCATTTATTGCTATTGTATCTATTGTTATTTATTAAATTATTTATTTAAATTTTTTTTTTTATATTTCATGTTGTTGATGTTTGGATCTATATAATCATATAAGAAAAATATGATTATTCAATCCAACAAAAAAAACATTTTTAATGCCATTGGCATATAAAATTATAAAATTTTTACTCAAAATATATTTTTAAATGAAATATTTTAGTTTAATATGTCACTTTTTATTAAAAATTTATTAAAAATTGACATGTAAACCTCTATAGTTAAATGAAGTCATTTTACTATACATGTTAATTTTTTATTAGGAACTAGTATTTAATATTAAAATAGTTTAAATCACAATGTGTGGGATGAAAATAAAAAAGGTAAATTCATGATGCCATTTGTAAATTTTATTATGGAGCTCTTCTAATCCTAAAATGATTATCTCTTTACCAAACTATGCTTAATTCCAAACCTAAAATGACTTTTTTTTCAAATTTTTTATGTATACTTATAAATTATTTTGCAGTATTAAAGATCTATTAGCCCATTAATAAATCTATGGGGTTATGCATTCATTTGGAAAAACATAAAATATAAATGTAAAAACTTTATCTTAGCTTTTGTGTTTATTGTTACAACTTAGTTTCTTTTTTGAAATTATACTTATATACATAATTGTTTGATTCTTAATTAGTTTATATAGTATGTTCAAATATTTGGATAATACAAATCTTATTTGAGAGATGCATATAAACAATGAATTAAACATACTCAAACATAATGTTATGCACAACAAATTAGATGACAAATTTTCTTTTACCATGATAAACCATTCTTTTGTAGTTATTGCAATATCAAATTTTCATTTGCTTACTTTGTGCCCATTTAATTTGAAAATGCCCTGAATGTATGTCATTTAGTAATGTAAATTATTAGGCATTTCCTGATCTTGCTTCCAAATTTTATGAAATTAATGTAGAGAAAAAATAGAGTTATTTTGTCTGTTATGAATTGCATATGTTGAATTTAGGATTCTTTACTATAATTAAGACAAAATGTAAATTGCTTTCTATCCAATATATGCAACATAAAGTTGACAACATTGTAGTTTTAGGAGGGTCCTAAATATATTTCAAGTTGGAAGCAATGTAGCAAGAAGTATAATGAGACATTGTACAAAATGGAGTAGGTGTATAGAATTAGTTTTTCTTGTTAAGAGTAGTTATATGAATCACCAAAGGGGTAAATCTAACATTCCATGTTAGTTAATAAAATAATTGGACATTTAATTACAATTTTCAACAATGATTATAAAAATAAAATTGACATCATTAATTATGGTTAGTTATTAAGTAGTATGACATAAAAGAAACGATAATGGTTCTTTTTTTAGGAAACCGACATATTATTTGTTTTCTATGATTGTTCTTTAATTAAAGTTTTAAAATATTTATCACATTGCTTAATAAAATGATGATTTGGAACAGACATTAAATCCTTTAAATAATCAACATAGGTTTGCAATTCTATAATAATGTATTTGACTATTATAGTTAAATATTAGCTTGTTGTGAAGAATTCTTAAACTATATTTGATTATTGTAATCAAATACTAACTAGAATTTTTCAATCTTTCACCTAATTCATCGATCAAATTCCAATTTTAATCTAAACCTTTATTTGCACATTCATAACTCAACAATCAACTCATACTTAATGTTCCATAATATGTTCCTATCATATAGAACTAAACCACTCATTCCATTAGCATAATATAAACATAATCATCAATTCAATAGTTAAGTTACATATGGGTTAAATAAGCATCAAAACCTTATAAGTTATTATCCTAAGTAGACTATTTATTTATGAGAAACTAGCAGATAAATGATGATCCATAGTAACAACCAAATGAGAATAAATTTTATATTAAATCACTAATTTCTCATGTCCTATAAAACCATCAATATTAGTGCTTAAAACTTGAAGAAATTACCTTAGGTTGATTGAAAGATATGAAGATTCCTTTGAATTCATTGATAATAGTTATTAAGATTTTAAGAAGATAATATTTAAGATGAAGAGTGGTTGAGGGAAAAAGAGGTGGAAAAATGGCAAAAAAATGATGCTTTGAAGAGTTTAATAGTAATTTTAGGGGGGTTTATGGGTAAAATTTGAAAATAGTTTCCTAAATTTCCTCCAAACATAACCATTTAATTCTAATTTTACACTAGCACATGTTTAATTTTATTACCCCGATTCACATCATAAAATTTTAATTTTTTTAAATAATTTCTTACCCTAAATATATCTATAGTAATCTTATACACTAGCATGTATATGTAATTATTCATAAAAATAATTATAATAAAATTCTAAATTATTCAACGTATGATATTATGACCAAACTCAAACATTCTATAACAAGAGAATATTCCTACAATAATACTCAAGGTGAGTAGGTTGCTCTTGCTCTCTCCTTCCATTGGCAAAAAAAAATTAAAAAAAGTTTTTAGATTTGTAATTAATGATTTTTTTTATTTTTATTAAGGATTATGATATTGCCTTTTCACTCTCTAAAGTTGATTAAGAAATCCAACCTTGTTGATTTGAATAACTCCATATTTATCTTTCTTTTTTCAACATTTTACTAATAATAAGTTTAAATTTCAATTTAAGTATAATATTATTTTTTATTTTTATGAAAGTTTGAATAAATTTTTAAATTAAAAAATTTTGCTTAATTTTATTAAAATAGAAAATTAATTTTGTCAAATACAATTTACTTTTTTATTGTTAATTATCCTCTTATTAATTTATATATTTTATTTTTTACTTTATTAATTAATTTATATTTTTCATAATCGAATGCAATCAAATTTTTAACATCATGTGTATAATTTATTTTAAAAATTATACCTCTAAATGTGTTACTTCAAAATAGAAAAATTGAAACAATTTTCAATTGTTTTCATAACTTGTTAAGTAGTTTTTTATACCAATTTTATAATTAAATAAAATATTTTCTTATTTACTCTTAAATTTAAAAATAATTTTTATAAATAAAAATAGTTTTTAAAAATAGATTCTATATATAAAAAAATATTCAAATGGTATATCCTTAAAAGGAGAATTGTATTTATACATTTTTTTAGTTTTTTAATAACAGATAATTTCTCATATAAAATTCTCAAATCATAAATTTTTTTAATTGAATGTTACAATTTTCTTTAAAACCTAAAAGTTTTTAAAAATTTTTATTACAACTTTATATCATGAAATTGTAAACTTTTATATATGAATTGACCCTATTGATCATTTTCTCTGGGTATGCCACTAATCGCACTGTTATATACATCAAATTTTCCATTTAACTAACGTAAATGTGGTGACAGTTAAAGAATAAACTTGTAATAGTGCCTACACTTATATATCTAACAGTGCTATGCATTAACCGTCAATAGCTATTAAATTTGAAGGTGATTTTGGCAATCACCACAACTTGGCATGAAATTTTGTAGTGATGATACTACTAGTTATAGTGAGATCAGTATATAATTTGTGTGTACGACGCGTGTCAATGAATCCTCAATTTGCCACCCTTGTCGAGTAAGCTGATCACAGTCTTAAAAATCGAGAGGTGTGTCAAACATATATAAATATATAGTATATATCCATAATTATATGTCACAATAACATGGAAATATATATATATATAGGTAATAGAATGCTATAACAGTTTAAGCTATAATGATATAAACATAAGTTAAGTGACAAACTTAGTAACTGAACATCAATTTTATGAAAAAAATTTCCAATTAACAATTCTATTGTAAATTTTGTCACTAGGCAGAAAAAAATTTTGGCATAAAATTCCTGTCACATATATAAGAATGAAATTAGCATTGAATTGCATTGGTCCGTCATCAATCTATCACTAATTCCATCATAAAATTTGATAATATTATATTTTCATCTTTCCTTTATTGATGGGTATTTTGTCACTATTTTCATCTTTGAATGATCTTCATAACATTCTATCACAAAAAATAATTTTCTCGTAATGTTAAGGTTAAGCTATTACCAGACTCTTCATGTCTAAGAAAAGTGGTGGAAGTTTTCAAGATTATCGTAATGGCTAAGCATTTAAGTTTATTTGAAAATAATAGTTTGGCTAAACATGATTCATTTCCTAATAGCCTTCCTAAACCAAGTTCTTGAAAAACTGCTGACTGAAGGTAGTTTCTCTTTCAAAATCCTTTTATGATCATGTTTTCTTCTAATTAGAAGTGGCAATTTAGGCAACTTGCATCTCTACTTAAAGTTGTACAACCTTTTCATTCAGTGAATCTCTATCAAGAACCGTTTGCATATAATTATTCAATTTTCAATTTAATTTTACTTCCCTTTGAGAAGCAGTTGTCGTAATACTTCCATCCTCTTCTTCTAGACTAGATTAAACCTTCTTTAATTCCTCTTTAACTTCCATGAATTGATTTTGTAAGAAAAATTTCTCAATGGCCTTAGCCTTGAAGTTTTCAAATTCAAATCTTAAAGCCTCTTCTTGTTCCTTTTATACTTTTAATTCTTCTCTTCACACATTTGGTATCATAGTCTAAAGTTTCTTCTTAAGTTTTTTTTTTATAAAACTCATTAAGAAGGCTCTTCTTATCTATAACTAAGGACATTTAGGATTTTAGAGTCTCCACTTTAGTAACATTATAACATGAATAAATATCATATAAGATTCTTATGCGAAACTAGAAAATCCTTAGGCATTTTTGTCTTTGCTACTATTCCCAACTTTTTGTCATTGATAGTACAATATTCTTTATTGAATTGTAAGTTGTAACTTTTTTGTTCTAGCTGTCTAATGCCCAACAAATTTTAGTTAATATTTAGAACATAGAATGCATCAAAAATATAATTTAGTAAACCATCCTTTAATTTAATAATTATATTTCCTTTTGCCATTGCTAAAAATTTTTAGTTATCACCGAACTTGATTATGATTTAGAAGTTATCATCTAAGTTAAAAAAGGATTTCTATTTTGGGACTTAGATGGTTAGTGCAACATGTATCAAGAAAGTACAAAGTGTCACTATTATCAGTAGTTGCATAATATGCCACTAATAAAAGTTTGTTAAATTTCATCACTTTTTGCTACTCTAGCATAACTTTCTTGGATTTTATACTTTTGTGTGACATTCTCATAAATAATGATTATACTCTTTATAGTTATGGTATTGAATATGTGGCTTGCATTTAAATTGATAATGTTTGTACTTTTTGTATTTATGACATTAAATATTGAATTTACCTTAAGAAAAGTCATCACTTCATGCTAGTGATCTTGAATTTGTTTTGAAATTTCTACTTTCTCTTCCTTTGAAATTTCAACCTCTTTGATTTAGTTTTGATCTTATGGTATATTCTTTCCCATTGTTGAAGTTTACTTCTGCTTTTACTTCTTGTTATGTTAAACTCAATAATTGTTCATGTTAGTTTTTCAAATGAACAAACATAGTGGAAAAAATTAAAAATCCTTTCCAAAACCTTTCAAGAATACATGAAAAAAGTCATAAATCAATGATAGACTTATACCTATGTAGCACAATTCAAACTTGTTGCAAAAGAATCCAAATCAAATCAATCTTGCTACATCTAAGTTCATAAACATAAGGTTCAACTACAAATTGGTCTTTTACTTCCATCAAATATTTGAACGGATGAACAATCCAATCATGAATACCCAAACAATTTGATCATTGGATCATGAACACATGAGTAGAGTTTGTCATGAGTAAATGATCATAATGACAAACCATAAACACCATCTAAAGGACAACACCTTTACAACATCCACACGAGCAATTGAATCTTCAATTGGTATCAGGATGGAATCATCCAACTCTCAACGTAACACTAACTACAAGTTTGATTTCTAGTTTAGGCCACTCCTAACCTCACTTAACCCGATAAGCTTTATATTGGATAGGAGAGTGAAGATTTTCATAATATGAATGTAATCACATGAATAAGTTACTAGTGGTCTAACCAAAATATACCTAAGGAGAGAAGAGATCATTGGCCTTTGATTATTAGTAAAGCCCAATAATGATTTTGGTCAATAATCATCCTATAATAGTGTTACCTAAGGCCTATTATGTTGTGCTATTACTTAGTGAAGTGCAATCAAATTAGGTCTATCCTAACTAAAAGCTATAATCTATAATCTAACTGAGAGTTCCTAAATATATTATGACCCCAATATTTAACCCATTGTTCATATGTAATCCTATAAGTTCTCATTTGTTTTGAACCTATCTTACAATTATTATGATCGATGTAAAGATACCTAATTAGTACTAATATATCAAATAGATATCTTTACAAGCCTTGATAGTATTTTGGCTATTTTTATTAAATTAATATTATCAAAGGACATCAATATCAAGACTCAAAATACAAAACCATATATATTAAAAGTTCTGAAGTCAAATATACATATACACATCCAAAAATTGTTCATATGGAAACATAGTTTACATAATACATCAAATGATGTAGACTTTCAATTGGATCCACTTAGGTTTCAATTTTTTAGATCTATCTCCATAGAGGAAGAAAGAACATCATTACTAGCGAACCTTTCAAATAGGGATACCCTAATAAAAAGGATGTATTATAATAAAATTAAACTCTAAGTCTATTCTTCTAATTATTACTTCATAATCCACCCTTATATTTACAAGTTTAGACTGTACTTTATAACAAAATAGCATCTTATAAGTGCCATTAGGGAAATTAGAAGATCCCTATATAAAGTATCAATTTACATCATTAAATCCATGATCAGGTACTTGTCATTTAAATCAATAAAAGAGTAAATATAAAATATACCCAATGAATGGCTACTCATCACCTTATTTATAAGGCATTTTTATCATAAAATTTAATCTTTTATTTACATGTAATTATTATTTAGTATCTTATAAAGAAATTTTCTTATGTATATCATCAATGTATGTTACTATAGAAAATGGCAATGATACGTATACAAGTTTCACCTTATATCTTCAATTCAACTTTATCCACTAGCCACCCTAGGCCTAAAGCTAACCAATCTTTTCCTTCCACTACTAACTATGCCTCTCCTTCTCTATGAAGGATTTTATATCTCCCTTTCATAGTTCATAATAAAAATAACGGAATGTTAAAACATCAACCATTAAATTTATCCTAATGGGTATATAGAAGTGTTAACCATGCCATATATGTCTTATATAATTTGACATTTTCTCATATTCATTTTTTCTATATAAAGCATTATTTTCAAGATTAGGTTTTCATCATCTTATCAATGATGACATGTCTTAGCCATATAAATGGCTATTTAAATTTTTACACTTGTTCATAATATTTCAAACAAGATTTATTCACATTTTGCTTATCAAAAATTAAGAATTCATATTATTGATTGGAGTTTTAAAAGCTTTAAATAATCCAATAATTTACCTAAAATTTAGTCTCATATTCCTAATGCATTAGTAAGTATAAAAGGTTATTCATTCAACAAGTTTTGTAACCTTAGGTTATTGTTCACACAGTAATAAAAGAAAGCTTTTAGAACATGACAATATATGAATACTTGCAATTCAAACCACTTTTCATCATTCAAATAGGAAACCAATTGCTTCCAAATTTTGCCAAGACATTTTAAACATGTTGAATAAGGAATAACTTAATTGTTGTATAATAAATTTCATGGTTTTGGTAATACATAAAAGGTATAAACCTAAAGTTGCCTAAATTCAAATAGCACTGAAGCTATTAAAATATAATTATCATTTGAGCAAATTTTGATATAAGCTTACTAATTACCTAAATATCATATCTATGATCATTTGATGTTTTAAATGATTTCAAATCTAAGACCTAATAGAATAGGGTTCTAGAATTGGCAAATTTGAGTATTTTATTTATAACTTAATTTTTCATATATGTAAAAAATTTCAAAAATTCTCAATTTCTTCTATAATCACCCTAACACTAATTATAACCTTAAAATGCTAGGGATTGAAATTTCAAAAATTTTCTAACCCGTAAATATATAGAGTGATCAAAACACCTATTAGATGCATTTGGAAGATTTACTTTCATTTCAACAAATTTTTATTTTCATCCTTCATAAGCAAATTTCATGAATCCCTTTTCCAACATTCTGAACATTAATATACTAGGATCATAGCATCATATTAACATTTGGATGGTTTTAAAAATAGAACACTACACCATCATATTATAATAACATTTAAGGAAGTAGAATTTAACAACATCATCATCATCTTTCATGAGACAACCTAAAAAATAAGGGAGAATTTCCATTCATCTTTTTATGGTAGATGAAGACTTGCCTCATCCCTTAATTCCTCTTTCCTCTTCATAGTTAAAGCTGGCCCTTCCCCCTTAATTGCTCTCTCCTCTTCACAATTAAAGCTAGCCAAAAAAGTAGAATTTTGCTTCAAAATGGATAGCTCACACATATATATATATATATATATATATATATATATATATATATATATATATATATATATATATATATATATATATATATATATACGCACACACACACACACACACACATACAAAACCATAAACTCTAATGAAAAATATTTTCAATTTTTCATTTATTATTGTATAATTTTTTTAAAAAAATCTTGGACAAATGCCTAACTATTTTAGGCATCCAAATGGCCTTATTTGATTAGAAATTATTACCCAAAAAGTAAATAAAAATAAACCACTTCAAAAAGGTAAATAATGTTGTGATCAAGAGCTAAATAATTATAGTGAAATTTAATCGATCCCAGCTAAGGATCCATATGAAACGATTAGATCATAATAAAGATTTAGTCATTACCTTTTACAGACTATTCAAATTCTTGATTGTTGATTACCTTTTTTTACTTACTTTTAGTTGAAAACTCTAAGATATCCACATGAACCCATGAATGTCTTACGATCACTGATTAGAATTCTCCTCTTTTTCCTCTAATCCTAGCTATGCCCCCTCTAAGGTTTGGGTCAAGGAGAGCTGTTAGGATTTTCTGTGTTATTTAGGATGCATAAATAATAAAAATAATAACCATCAATTATTAACACCTAACACTTTTATTTAAATAGGTGTACAGAAAACTCTAACTAATTGGGCTTTGCTCCATTTATAATTACGGATTTATAATTGAACCTTATAATTATAACATGAAATTTTCATATATTAAGCCCAAATAATTTAGTCCATCAATATCAAATCCATTAGGTTCTAAGTGTGCGACCTTATAAGCTCTTATTACATTAGCAATGATCATAATATTAATGATCATAAATAATGAACAGTATCTAGCAACACATCATTATTACCTAAGTAATGAGAAAGTCGATGATTCGATTAAACCTATACATGTGATCATCATTTATGACCTTTTATCCTAAACATATAGATTAAGCATAGGAGTTGGACCATTTCATTCCTATATAGCCCAATAGAAAAGTTTCTTAATTCTTAAGTAAGCTAACTAAAGTAGATATAATTAACATTCCATATTAATCTACCTGAGTATGACCATACTTTTTTCTCAGCCTTACTTGATCAAGGAGCCAACAGATGTCACTCTTATTATATAGAAGGTACACATTCCATCTTAATCATATAAATCCCTCTACATGATATGTGATACATCTAATAACTACCCTTACATTCACTCAATCATAAGTGAATTAGAGTAGTATTAAAATGTGAAACTCGCATGTAAGGAAGTTTAGCGATCTCAGGTCAAAGGGCCATTTTAATAATGATAATTAAGAATTACTCATGATATTCATATAACGATCTATATAGTATTCTTAGCATGGGTCGATTCAGTACACAAGTTTTCTAACTTGTACACATGTGTAAACTTAATATCTCATATAAGTCACCACATATGTTAGTCTTAATATATCAATACAACCCAATCCATAATGATACATGACTAGAAACATTTAAGAATATAATTATTTTAGGATTATTATTATAATTAAATATATTATGCATAATATATATATATATGATAATTAAAATTTTCTTCAAAATATCATGATTCAAATTTACAATAATTCATATGATTAGTTTTAGGACATATACACCAACAAATAGAGCTTATTACAAATTAGTTCTAATTTTTCTCTTCTTGCATTTTTTGTCCTAAAATTTTTAAATATTTTTAGGCCTTCATTTCTAAATTTTCATACACATTTTGGGCTTAGAAAAATTGATTTAAGTGAATCTAAGAGTTTTTTAAATTAACCAATTTAATTTTCAACTTAATTCCCTACTTTTTGGTTTATCCAAAATTTGAAATTTCAATAAATTTTTTATGCAAATTTTCCTAAATATATTATTGAGTTTTTAATTAGATTGACCTATTTTGATGCCTAATATAATTTTCATAAAAATTCTAATTAGACTCACATCCAAATTACCTTTACATTTTTTTTAAATTTTACTTGATTTTCGTATCAAGCTTTCTAATTTAGGTGTTGTCTAATAAAATTTCTATTTATAATTTCTACTTCACTTAGGGTATTTCCTAAAGAAAAATTCAATGTAAATTTTTTTGTCCTATTTTGGGATATTACAAGTTATGTTAGTAGTAATTCTAAAATCTTATTTTAATATCACAACAATTAGTGGTGTCTTGTAATATATCACTACCATCCAAGTAGTGAGAATGTCAATGTTTTGACACAATCTTTCTATGATCAATGTTTTATATAGTCTCATCTTTTTTGTCCTAAATATTCAAATTGAACTCAAAGCATAAAATATGCCACCTTTTCTATAGCTCAATCTATGTGTTTCTTAATTCCTGAGTTAACTAACTCAAGACAAATAAAATAATATCACAAATTGATTCATTTTAGCACAGCCATACATTTTGTAATTTTACTTAATCAGGAAACCCACGGGTATCACTTCTTTTATACAGGATAGATAAAATTACATCTTAATCACTCACAAACCTCCATATTATTCATGGTATACCCAATCACTATCTTTTAGGCCAACCTTATTATAAATGATATTAGACAACATCAAAGCATACGACTCCTCATATAAGGAATTATAGTGATTTCAAGTTAAAGGATTGCATACATCATTGTCAATATGAGAATTGCTTATGACATTTAGATAACAATCCATATAACATTCTCATGGCAAAGCTACCCAATACATTCATTATCTAATATATACTCATATATTGATTTGATATCTCTTATTTATTACTAATAAAATTTGGTCATCAGTTAATATACCTACTAGTTTTGATATATTATTACTATCATAATTTATATTAATACTTGATTGGGGACATTTAAAAATATTATTAACTATTCTAGGGATGAATATTATATTTATTTATATTATGCAAATATGGTATTAACATAATAATTGTAATGCTTATATATATATATATATATATATGAAGAAAAATACAATACAATGTATACTGATACAATTATTTTATGATTGGCTTCAAGAACATACACCAAAAATTTATTCATTTTCAACACTTGTGAATCCAATGAACCTTGTAAAACATTCAAAATCAAGGTATCAAGATCTTTGAATTCTTTGATGATTGTCACCATAGAATTTTTCATAGTATTTCATTATGAATTTTTGCTTACATTGTTTTTCATGTTGTTAACTATTTTTTCTATTCTTGAATACAAGTGAGAATACGATCATCCTTTCCCTCTTCCATAAGGGCAACTGTCTTTTTAATCTTGCAATCTTGTTTTCTTTAAAAGGAATACACGTTTATATGTTCTAAGTGGAATTTCTCATGTCTATCTTGTAATTTTGGCATATTTTTTTTCCCTCAAGAACCAATAACTCAACGAATTGACAGATTGAAAATAAAGCCTTTCATTGAGCAACCGATCACGATCTATTTGTTACTTTTCTTCTATTGACTGTTCCTTTTCTGAGTTACGTACGTTCCTTAAAACCTTCCCCAAAACTTTTTCATAACTATTAATTGTTAAGCATACCTCCATCAATTATTTTCACATAGCAAAATTAATTCTGCCATCCAATTCGAAATTTGTTGTTTGTATTTGTTGAAACCTGTTAGAAGCCATCTCTTTACTCAAATCTGGTTCTGGTATTAATTATTGGCAAACTTAAAAATTGCACATAGTAAAAGAATGAATTTTACAATACTCAATCACAAGTAAGACATTTTATGATGAATAAAATAATCTAAATACACTCCCAAATTTGTAATATCAAGCATAAATTATATTTTGACAAAACTCAACACACAACTTATTCCGTCTATTTCACACTAGCACTCTTTCTTCCTTCTCTTGTGAGCACACCCTCAAGTATTTAACGTAAAATAAGTAGAATAGTTTTTGTAATCTTAATATTTTATAACTAAAAGCACTTTTAAATGAGATTATTGTTATGTAAAATATTTTTCATCTAAAAAAACGGAAAAAGAAAATTTGTCACCCATTAATGTCGGTGGTAATTCTCATCGATTTATGGAATCCAATTGTTATGCTACTCTCAGTAGCTATATTCAACTTCACCTTCTGGATTATAATATACGGAGAATTCTCTTATTCAATAAACATTACTAGCCCCTCGCAATTCTCTGTGTATAGCATTAGGCAAAGGTACCGTATACATGTTGCATACACTTCAATAATTTAGATACACCAAATTTTCTTAATATTAACGCCCCCGACCATAACTGCAATTTAGAATTATCATTTCAATGGATTAAGTTTGAATTCCAAGGTACACCTCCGTAGGTAATCTCGGTTTTGCCATCGCTGCAAGTGGGTCATCAAGAAGAATGTCATCTTTAGACTTCGACAGATCAATGCTTGACAGATTGGGTGGTGCACTCCAACTGAAGCCATGAAGCAACCTAGCAAATAGCATCACAGTCATGGAAGTGCCAAGCATAACTCCTGGGTAGCCACGCCTTCCCGTACTAAACGACCCAAATTCTAAGTTCGGTTCTGTCAAAACGACATCAGATCCGTCTCTCTTCAAGTGTCGTTCACGTTTGAACTTAAGAGGTTGATTCCAAACTCTAGGATTTCGGCCAAGTCCTAGTCTGCTTAGCAGTACATGGCTTCCCTTTGGGATGAAGTAGTTGGCAATGACAATGTCGTTCATGGAGACATGAGGAAGATTGAAAGGCACAATTGAATGAAGACGAAAGGCTTCTCTTTGCACAAGCTTTGACAAAGTTAAGCTTAGGCAAATCTGATTCTTGGACTTGTCTCTTATTTCCAACCACTTCATCTAATTCTTCAATGGCTCTTTGAAGCAACTCAGGTTGATTTATCATCTCAGCAATTGCCCATTCTACAGCATTTGATGGATTGTGCACAGCTGCAAGAATTAATTCCTGTAAAAAAAAAAATTGAATTTGAATTCTCTCTAATCATATATGTGTGCGTGTGCAAACACTTCTTGTAAAATGTATACATGAAATTTGTGTCTTGTTTTGGGAAGTATTTCTAATATTTAAACTTACATTTTGAGAAGCTAAAAAATCATTTTCTAAATTTTAGCGTCTACTCAACAAGAAATTCCTACTGTGATGTGCTACATTAAGGCTTTTAATATAATTTTTTAAATACTAAACGATTTATAAGTTTTGATTTAGTGCAATATTTGTAACTACAATTATAATATCTAGCCAATCAAATGTGTGGATCCCTTATATTTTTATAGATCCCACAATAATTAAAGACCAAATGCAACACTTGAGTATGGGATCCATAAAAATAAAGAGGCCCCGTGCATTTTTAAGGTCATATGCAATAATTACAATTACAATTGGTATACTAAATCAAAACAAATATATAATTTAGTATTTAAAATATTATTTTAAATATCTTAATGTAGTATATTCTATGTACATAAAAATTCCTTTCATTCAATCACAATGTCAAAACATCCAACTTCTTAAAGTAGGACTAGAAAATGAAAGGTTAATTATCATATTCCTAAATTTCTTCTTTTCCATGGCGGTTAAGAATCTCTTTCAATCCTATTATTCTTGACAAGAAAATGGATGATGTAAAACAAAATTGTATTAATATTTAAAGTGCTGGACTGGTAGTAATTAATCGAACTCTCTGAGCTTTTTGTTCAAAGATCCTAATACTATATCAGGTGCAAAATATTCTTTAAAATTTAAGTCGTTAAGACAACGCCCAAGATTAATTTTGTCAATATACTAACACTAGTATTGTTTTAGCACTCAATATTAGTTCAGGATTAAAAGTCTAGCCTTTGAACCTTAAATATTGTACGTATATACATTAGGTAGCTTGTGATATTTCTATGCTTTTCTGTCTTTAAAATTGTACCAATATATAAGTGATATGAACTCAAATTTCACATGCTTTTGCTTTGGTTAGAAGTAAATTTCTTATTGAGGTTGATATGGGACAATTTTTAATAAGTTGTGAGGGACAAAATGAGCAACAAATACTTATACGTATATGAGAGAAAAAAAAATTAATCTTGTGACGTTATTGAAGACTTTCTCATGTACGAGACAAATGAGACTCATAGTCAATGTTAATTTCACATGAATTGGACCCCAAGATGAAAGTGTATGTGTAGACAAACTTAAAAGAAAAAAATATGCTAAAAAGGTATGCTTGGTACATTGTGTATAAAGGTGATCATAGGTGAATTAATGGGACTAAATCTTTCACATAAAATTCTTTATTATGCACAGATCTAAGCTTGTCTCCGACACTAATTTTCTCTAAAAAAAAAAAGAACTTTGATTTGATTTGACCGGGTTTTTGTTTTTTTATGATCTTGAGACTCAAAATTTTTAAATTTTTTAAAAACTTACAATTTATATAATTAAAATTTAAAAAAAATTAAAGCAACTTTTTATTACAATTATTAATTAATTTTGATAAAAATAATTTATTTTAAAAATTAACATATTATAACTAATTTATATATCATATATTAAATTAATGTATAATGTATATTTATGTGATTTAGACCGACTCATTATGATTGTATTTGTCTTGGTCCAATCCTAACCCAATAAGTAATCGAGCTTTGAAAAAAAAAATTCAAATATTATTTGAGCTTATAATTATTTTTATCTAATTTCAATTATTTCCATACACCTATATATATATGTATAGGAATTGCAAACCTCAACGTAGAAGTTAACAATCTCCATGATTTTATTTGAACGAATAAAATTACACTTTAATTTAATAATAATAATATAATAAAGAGTATCTAATTAATTTGCCACTACCACTAACTACTTTTATTAATGAATATATTTATAAAAAATGAGAGAGAATAAATAGAGTTGGCTTAAATACATTAAAAAAATAACTCTTTATTAAAAATGTTTAAATATTTTTTATTATTTTTAAATTAGTAATATAATTATTTGAACAAGATCACAGAAAGCATATTCACACAGTCAATCTTACCACAGAAAAGATTTGTTTTTGTTTCAATATATATATATATATATATATATATATATATATATATATATATATATATATATATATATATATATATATATATATATATATATATATATATATATATATGCGCATGTGTATATGTGTATTTGTATGAACCAGTGCAATAAGTGAGGAAAGCAAGGAGAAGAGCCTATTACCATAACTTGAGCTTTGATTTCCTCTGACGTCAATGCCGAGTAGTTATCATCATCTCTGAGTGACAAAAGAACGTCAACCAAGTCCTCTTCATCCGTCCTCCTTCAATTTCTTAATTCTCACTTCAATGATGGGATCATGATCATGGTTTTAAATTGCGGTCGCAGTCGCGGTCACGATATCGCATGATGCGGAAAAATGCGGGAAAATACGGTCGTTGCGGAACACAATTGCGGAGAAATGCAGATACGGTGTGGTCTGCAACCGCAATATTGCGGGCGGTATTGCGGTTGCGGACCATTTTTTAAAACCCTGATCATGATACTTGTTTAAGATCTTCAAAGTATTCTTCATCTTCTCCTTGTGACCACCGAAATCAAATCCCCTCAAACACATCATAAAATCAGAAACACAAAACCCATGTATATACTTGAGCATTGTGAAAATTGCATCCAAATGCTCAGTCTCCTCAAAACCAGGACCTCCATCCTTCCCACCAATCCCAAAATATCCTTTACTGAAAATCAATTTTCTTATCACATTCCCACAATAATGCCTTGCAGCAATCCTCACGTTCGCAAGACTGCCTTCTTCCGGATTCTTGCATGAATTGTAGACGTAGTTTACAAGATTATCAACTTCTTCAATTCTTTTATGATGCCACCATTGATGTCTCATTGGAGAGAGAACTTCCTTCCTAATGATTCTTCATTTTCTTTCATTGTTCTCCATATGGCACAAGAGCTGTCATTAAATATTCACCTGAGGCAAGCTTTGCAGATATGCTTATCATGTAAGAATTTTAATTATTAAAATTTCATATATGATAATTAAAACATCATAAATATAAAATTTATATTTACGTACTTGACAAATCTGTAACCATAGTTGAATTCAACAAAAATTAATAAATTCTTATCAATTAAATCTTTTCCTTTCCTCCTCTCTTTGATGGTTGCTCTCAATACATAAAAATTATGTATTTGAGAAATAAAGAGAGGACTTAACCATAATTCTTATTTATAAAATCCTAGTAATCCTCCCTATAAAAGGTTTATTAAGCTTTGACCTACACAATTACAAAACTACACTAACTTATATGAATGTGTTAAGCCCATATTTTTTAGATCATAATTTTAAAATGGATCTCATGCATGTCTCATAATTGGGTTAATTAATCATTTAATTTTATTAAATTAAAATTACTAATCAATAGTAGCTTACTTTATGAAAAATCTAACATTCTCTCATTTGAGCAATATTAATTGGGTTTCATATAAGTTTTAATAAAATATGTTTTTAAAAAAACACTATAGACTAATCAATTAAAAACTTTTATGTCTATAAAGAGCATAAAGGCTACTATAATTCAATGTTAGTTGGCTATATTAGATAAAATTATTGAGATTTTATCTCAAATGGCTAATTTTCTTTTAATTATAGTCACATAAAAGTTTTTAATCCTTCCCATAAGGTTTACTAAGCCTTTGACTTATTTAACTGTCAAACTACACTAACTTATGTAATGGTACTAAGCCCATATCTTTTAGATCACAATTTTAAAATAGACTTCATACATGTCTCATAATTAGGCTAAACTTTAATTAACCAATCTTATTAAATTAAAATTACTAATTAGTAATAGCTCACTTTATAGAAAATTTCAACATATCAACCTTAATGCAAAAATAGCATATGTTGTTTCAAGAATTTACATGCAATTAAATGGCAAGTTAAAGGGATTACATGAACATTTCCCAAGTAGATACATGAGATTTGGCATTCAATTCATTTATTAGACTGTGTATCCATCAAAAGGCAGGCTGGTTAGTAAGCATTTTAGGAAGGTTACCAATAATAGGCCATAGTTTAGGGCCTAGGGGAAGTTTGTATTTTTTGGTAAGTTAATCAATGGAGTGATATTTTAGGTCTTTAATGTAATATGTAATACCAACAAGAATCAATAAGAAGGCATTCCAAAATCTTGAAAGGTGGTGGCTTAGAAGCTAAATGAAAAATATAGAAATCCTCTTGGAAAGGGAACTATATTGATTCTCAATTCTTTGATAATCAATCTAGCAACAAAGAAGTATTTATAACAATTCTTTAAAGGCATTTTCATCCTAACTTCTCTAAAAATATCTCCCTCATGTAGAGTTTCTATGCAATGTTTGAGTTTCTTCATGACTAGGTGCAAAGTAAGGTTTTTACAATTCCAAAAAATATTTAGAAAACTCTAAAAATATTTCCTTGCTTCATCATTATCAGAACTTGGTTTTGGGTTAGGTACATTATATTTAGCTCTGTACTATTCTCCCTAAGTTAGATGAGACTCACCCTCGAGTTTAATTGTCATTTTGCTTATAATATGGTAAAAGATCAATAACATTAAAAATAGCAGAGACGCCATAAGAGTTTAGCAACTCTATCTTGTAGACATTGTCATTAATCTTTTGTACAACTCAAAATGGTCCATTTACTCTTAAAAGTAGTTTGGCATTTGGCTAGCATTTGGCTAATTTGGAAACCTTTTCTTATACAAGTGTATCCATACTAAGTTTTCTTTGAAAGTTTTCTATCATCGATGTTTATCCTATAGGGTTTTATACTTTGAATTGTACTTCTAAATCCTCATACAAACTTGCTCATGAAACTTCTTGATCTCTTTTGCTTTTTCTTCTACATTCGTGCTATACTGATAGCTAGTAGCAAAAGGTGCTAAGTCAAATGCACTAAGTGGACAAGTGCCATATACCACCTCAAATAGGTACTTTCTAGTTGTTTGGTTAGTAAAATTATTGTAAGTGAACTCAATCTATACAAGAATAAAGTCCCATTATTTTAAATTCTTCCTAATGAAGCTATAGAGTAAATTACCAAGAAGTTTATTGATTGCCTTTGTTTATCCATCTATCTAAGGATGACTAGTACTATTGAATCAGAGTTTTGCCCATATCTTCTTTCGTAGAATTCTCTAGAAATGACTTAAAAACTTAACATCCTAGTTAAAAGTGATAGTTTTTGGAATGCCACAGAGTCAGACAATCTTCTTGAAGTATAAGTCTGCAACTTGGATGGTATCATTTGTTCTTTGACACAGAATAAAATATGCCATCTTCAAAAATGTGTCTAAGACTACTATTATGGAATCCTTTTATCTTTAAGTACAAGGTAGTCCAAGGACAAAATCTATACTAACATTTTCTTATGGCACTTTAGGAACTAGTAAAGGCATGTATAATCCTACATTCTAGCTTTTGGTTTTTGCTAAGTGACAAATCTTGTATCTCTAAATGTGGTTGTTAATGTCTCTTTCAAGTTTTGGCTAGTAGAAATTTTCTTTAATAAAGCTATAGTTTTATCTTGTCCAAAGTGTCCAGCTAATCCTCCATCATAGGCTTCCTACATAATCGCTTCTTGTAGTGAACATCAGGGATGCATAATATCTTTCCTTTGAACAAGAATGCTTAATGTCTATAATATCATTGGAAAGGTTGTGTTTTAATGGAACTCCAAACTTTGTTAAAATATGGGTTTTCTTGGTACAGTTCTATAATAGTCTCAAATATTATAATCTTTGCCTAGAAAGTAGGAAGCAAGATGTGTCATTAACTTAGCACATTTGCTACAATGTTTTGATTCCTAACCTTATGCTTGAGTAAAAATGGGTAAAGCTACAAAAATTTACTCCAAGAGCTGTGTCTATGGCTAATATTCTGTTGAGAATTCAAATGTTTAAGAGCTTAGTGATTTAAATAAAGAATAAAGTCTTTGTTCAACAAGTAATGGCTTCAATATTCTAGAGCACAAACAATGGCATAGAATTCCTTGTCATAAGTGAAATATCTAAGTTTGCCATTGCTAAGTTTTTCATTGAAAAAAGGTTATTAGATATCCTTCTTAGCTTAAAACAATGCCAATTCCAATGTTAAAAGTATCACAACTAACTTCAAACACTTAGTTAAATTTTGGAAGGGATAATACAAGAGCTTCAGTCAAACATTTCTTTAGTTCATCAAAACTTCTCTAGGCTTATTTTATCCATTGAAATTATCTCTCTTAATGCAGTCTATGGGTGGGTAGAAATAGAGCTAAAGTTTCTAATAAATCTTTTGTAAAAGGAGGTAAGTCTATGAAAACTTCTCATATCATGGACAAACCTAGGTGTTAGCCAATTATTGATGGCTTCTATTTTGCTTGACTCTACTTGGATACCTTCAGCAGTGATGATATACTAAGAAAGATTGCTTCATTTGTTAAGAATGAACAATTTTTAAGGTCAACATACAACTTTTACTCCTTAAGGATCTTTAACACGTGTCAAATATGCTTTAAATGTTTTTCTTTGCTTCTGTTATAAATCAGAATATCATCAAAGTATATAACTATAAATTTTTCAATAAAAGGTTAAATTACCTAATTCATTAAGCACATAAATGTGTTGAGAGCATTAGATAATCCAAAAGGTATTATAGTCTATTCGTATAAGCCATCTTTGGTTTTGAAAGCAATTTTCCATTCATCTCCTAATTATACTCTAATATGATGGTATCCACTACAAATATCTATATTAGAAAAGATGACTATATTATCTAACTGCTCAAGCATGTCGTCAAGTCTTGGTATAAAAAATCGATACTCGATGGTGACCTTATTCACAGCTTAGCTATTAATACACATTCTCCAACTACCATCCTTCTTTAGTACTAAGAGTGCAAGCACAATACAGAGGCTGACACTTTCTTAAATCAATCTTTTTTTTAGTAGCTCCTTGACCTTACACTAGATCTTAGCATATTCTTATAAACTAATCCTGTAAGCTAGCTTGTTGGGAATGACAGTTCTATGGATGAAGTCAATGGTGTGTTACATTCTCGCATTGATGGTAAACTAGGGGGAATCTTTTCTAGTATAACATCTAAAAATTCAGTAAGTAGCTATTTAATCTCTAGTGAAAGAATGGTCTCATTATTCTATTCGAGCAATAATACGAGGCATATAATTTAGGTTTCTACTAGTTTTACTTTGAACTATGCCTTGGATATTAAGGACACTAGTGGCTTGGCTTCATTTTTATTTTGGTTAAATTCTTCGGGTGGCAATAAAAGTAACTTAATCTTCACTCTATCCTTTTATGGAAAATAAGTGTTTATATAACCATCATATATAGCACAATGGTCATATTGCCAAGGTCTTCCTTAAAGGAGGTGACAAGCTTCCACTGGGGTAACATCATACCATAACTTATCTTAATAGTTCTTACCAATTGAAAAGGTGATAAGATAATATTTTATTACTTTTATCTTATTATCTTTGTTAAGCCACTGCAACTTGTAAGGATGTGGATCATCTTAAGTGGGTAGCTTAAGCTTTTTCACCATATATCTTGACATAACATTCTCACAACTCTTGTTATCTATGACGACATCATAGACTTTACCTTAGACAATGCAACGAGTATAGAAAGTGTTATGCCTTAGCCAGGATTCCTACTTTGTTGCTACTGCATGCAAGCTTCATTTAGTTACCAGTGATTCTTCTTGATCACCGGGGATAAATTCTTCACTAAACATTAGTGATTTACTAGATTCTTTTTAATTTTACTCAAACTCTTCTTTTTTGACACTTTTTAAATTTCTCCTTCAATGATAGTGACAATTTTATGATTTAGGCAATTAGATGCTATATGGCTAAATCCCTAGCATTTAAAGCATTTTAGTGGCCTGGGTTAAGTGGATGGTTTAGGTTTAGCTTTTTTTATAGGCTTAGGTGGGGTCTTGTTTAAGGTATTATGTCATAAGGCTTAAGTTTTATGAGTGTTGGTAGGATTTCTGGATGAGGAAGGTTAGAAATAGGCTTTTTAGGAAGTTATTTCTCAATTTGAATGACAATTCGAATGACATCATCTAAGATCCAATATTGTTAGAGTTAAACTAATTAGGCAATTTCAAAGTTCAATTCCTCTCAAATAATAGGCTATAGTTTCCACTTTTTCTTGAATATCACATTTCATCATCAACTTTTCAAATTCCGTAGTGTGTTCTTCCACTGAATAAGGACTCTTGGTAAAGATTCCATAACTAGATAAAGTTATTTTGATAGTAATGATTAGGTAAGAACTTATGTGTAAACTCCCATCCCATCTTCTCCTATGTCTTAATCTTGCTTTGCCCTTTACATTCACATTTCTTCTTTAAGTTTTTCCACTAAATTGAGGCATACTTCTTTAACTCGATAGCAATTATCTTCACCTTCTGCTCATGTGGTATATTTTTTAGCTTAAACACTATTTTAACTATTTAAAGTCAATCTATAAATTTGTCTAGTTAGAGCTTTCTCTCGAAATCTGGAATATCTATTTTAATATCATTACCTTGAGTTAGCTGCCTTCGAGGGCAATGGCTACTTGTTGAAGAGGAGTTACTACTACTAGAATCATATGCTGAATTCCTTCTTTAATTCAATAAGACTTGTTGAGCATTGATAATCTCTTGTAACTATTGAAACTATTACTGCAACATTTATATTTTGATCTCATAGAGGTTTCTCTCATTTTTTCTTCTAGATGGCATTTTGATAAGTTTGATTCTAAGGTCGAATTAATATTTTGAAAAGTTTGGGAAATTTCATAATTATTGGGAAAAATTTGCAATTAAAATTGAATTTGTTAGAAAATATGAATTATTTTGGTAAATTTTTGAAAATTTAGGTCTAATAGGAATTTCTGAAAAACATCAAAGGTAATTTGAAAATTTAAGGAAAATTTTGGGGTCAAAATAGGATCACTAGGAAAAAAAGAATATTTTATGATTTTAGGTGAATTCTACTAACTAAAAAGGTAATGTTAATATAAGACATGCGTCAAAATGTGGATGGGCTGATATGGCGCTAATTATACACCGATTGTTGACTGGGTAATTGATGTCAATAAGGATGACCAGGGTAAGCTAATGTGACAAAATTGACATATGGCACACCTAAAGAGGATGATGTAGTGACAACTAGACATGTGTCATTAACATGTGTCATCTTCAACATTAGAAAGGCATGTGCGACACATGTGGACAATCAGCAATGCATGGATCTTTGATAAGTGGTGCATGAGAGCTTTAGTCATTGTGAAACTCAAGATTTCAATGCTTTTGGAATTCTCTAAACACTTTTGCGGTGTTGTTTTGCCAAGAAATTGATTGGAAATAGGGGTTTCGAAACTAGCAAGTTGATAAACCTAGAGAATTATAAAATCAAGGAGAATTCTGACCCCTTTTAAGTTAAATACTTGCACAGAAAGTTGTGAAAACTAGCTCTGGTTCCAAAATAGCTTAAAAGTCAAATGGAAAAGAGAGAAATCATCTTAGCAAAGGAACTATATTAATTCTCAATTCTTCGGTGATGTTAAAGTATAACAAAAAGGGAATATTGATAATAGTTTTCTAAGGGCATTTTCATCATAATTTCTCTAGAAATATCTTCTCCTATGTAGAGTTCCTATGCAATCTTTAAATTTCTCCATAACTAGGTGCAAAGTAAGGTTTTATAATTTCAAGACATATATAGAAAACCCTAAAAATATCTCCTTACTTTATGATTATAAGAACTTGGTTTTGGATTGGGTTCATCATATTTGGCTTCATATTAGATGGGAAAATAAGGAGGAAACTATGAGATATTCCATAGCTTGGATGTAAAGTTTTGTAGATAAATAAGATGAGGCGTTGTCTTTTGTCTTAGGTTCCTGTTATATATATATACTACTTACTAATGAGCAAGGTCAGTTTAAATGAGAAAAAAATGTAAAATTCAAAAAGGTTAAGGGAAACCAAAGTCACGTGCGCTTACTCCTTTGTATAATGTATTAATCATGTCATTGTTTCGTGCATCTTTTGATGACAAATGTCACTTTTATATTACTTGTTATTTGTCAATTTTTCATTTTCTCCCAAAGCTATTTTTTTATTTTTTTTTCATATAACATTTTACTCTTTAAAATTCATAAATTCTAATTTTTACACTTTAGAGGAAATTTCACTAATTTCATTTTTGAAATAATCTCTACCTACATTGGTAATTTCATATTTTTCTTTTAGACAAATAAAAAATAATACTTTGCAAATTCTATTTTAGAAGAAATTTCATTGATATAAAAGGAGAAGAAAATAAAGTAATTTCTTCTTTATAACTAATTGAAAAGTAAATTTTCTTATCTTTTTTCATTAATATTTTTTCTTAAAAAATAAGAATTAACACTAACAAATAGAGGAATAACTCCTTAATTTATGTGAGTTAATTAATAAATTATTATGATCATCCATTTCTTTACCTTTAATTTGATTTAACTTTAGATAAGGTGGAACCTTACTCTAAAAAAGAACTCAAAAAAGCTAACTGTAAATAATTATTTATTTTTTAACTCTTAATTTTATTTAATTTTAGAAAAGAAGATATATTATCATGAAAAATGAATTTGAGAAAGATAATTATTGATAGCTCAAACTAAAGTCGTCTAAATAAATTATGCTAATGATATAAATAAATAATTATTATTTAAAAATACTTTGAAATTAACTTACAAAAATATATTATAAATTAATTGTGAGAATTTAAAAATGATTTTGAAAGGAGTAAACATGCTTGTTAAAACTTTTAAAGTAATGGAATTATTAATTGGTAAAGAATTTTCTCAAATTTTTATATATAATAATTCATATTCAACTGAGAAAAAATTACCCCTGTGCATCAGATAGGTTATAATCTAATTTTATTTTTTCCATAGCTTTGTAATTTATCATAGAGGACTTATTAAACATCAGAACTTTTAATTGTAAAAATAATTTCCTCTTTCTTCTGTGAGGGTATGGTAATTAAAAAATTTTTTAATGAGGACAGTACTGACTACACATATAATACTCACATTCTTTTAAATTTTGTAAAAGTGCCCACCCCCAATAAACACAGATCCGCCTTGGGTCTATTTTCCAAAAGAATAATTCTACTATATCCAGACTAAAAATCTGGGTATGGATACTTTGATTATGACCACATAGACACCAACATAATGGATAAGCCTAATTTTATATTTTTTATGATATTCTAAATTTTTTTATAGAACATGTAAATAAAAATGCATTAATTAAATTTTTAATAAAAAGTAAATACTTAATTTCTCATCTAATATAATAGAAAGCATGTAAATAGTTTACATTTTAAAAAGGAATATTAAAATAATATTTTTTACATTATCATACTTTTAGATATAATAGTATGATTATCAATTAATTTTTATTATAACAATACTATCATTTTTAAATTTAATACTTAATTTATTTAGATGTTTTTCGCATTAAATATGAATTTGTCATTTTATTAGAATTTGTGAAATAATTTTTTAAGTTTTTATAAATTTTTTAATGTTAAAATTTATATATCTAGTAATGATTTAAAATGGAGTTTTATAATGGATTATTAATATTAGGCCAATATTATTGGATTGATAGTGATTTGTATAATAATTTATTGGGTTATAAAATATATTCAATAACTAATACATGTGATTTGCATATAAATTATTTATATTAAGATAAAATTATAAATGATAGATCGTGTATATAATATATTAAAAAAATTATAATAAAATTTTTTACTTATGAATGTATTCTTAATTTTAAATGTTAAAAAAAATTTATAAATTTTCTATTCTCATTGAAAATGAAAATGGAAAATAATTAAAGCAAATACACAAATTTTTTATTTTAATGAAAAATATGCACTTCTAAATTTTATATACATAGGTATATAATATTAAAAAAATAGTATTATTGATCTCGATATATTTAATTTTTCAAAGTTTCCAATATCTAAGTAATGATAAAGAGTTTCAAAATTAATGATCTAAATACAATACTATTAGTAACATTATTATTTCTTAAGGAAGCATGTAAGATATTAAAATTGAAATTCAAAATTAAATTTTAAATTTTTTTATATGATGAAATTATGATATTTTTAAATTTTAAAAGCTTTGGATAATTTAATAATTTTAAATAATATTAAATTAAAATAATTTAATCCCATCTGTTAATATATAAATAGTTATGAATTAAATAATTTTAATTTAATAATTTAAAATTTTATTATATCATTTTTAGTATCTGTGCATAAACTATTTATCAGTGAATGTATATAACTAATACATTTTTACTCATGAATGTTTATAACTAAGTATTTGCATATAAATTATTTATCCGTGAATGTTATAACCAATACATTTTCATCTATATATTTTTCTTCATATATGTAAAGAATAATATTTTTTAAATAATAAAATACCAAAAATTATTTATCCATTTTTTAAAATTTATTCTTGAAAAAAATTAAAATCATAATCTTGCATACGATTTTTAAAATCTAACATATAAAATTAGATTATATATATAAGCACCAATTCTGAAAATATTGTTTCAAAAATTAAATATAATATATATATTATGCTAAATCCTAACTTTCAATTTATAATTCTTAAATTTAAATTGAAATACTTCAAATATTTTTAAATTTTAGATTTATATATAAAAAATTTGAAAGTTGATTAAGTTAACATTTTATTAAGAGAAATAAATAACAAATTTAAAAGAAAACTTAAGTTATGTATTTCCCTTTACTTTTTTTGGGCCATAAAACATATTCAATAATCAATACATATGATCCACATATAAATTATTTATATTGAGTTAAAATTATAAATGATAGATCACATATATAATATATTAAAAAAATTTATAATAAAAATTTTTATCAATGAATGTATTTTTAATTTTAAATGTTAAATTTTTTTTGTAAATTTTCTATTCTCAATGAAAATGAAAATAGAAAACAATTAAAGTAGTACGAATTTTTTTATTTTGATAAAAAATATGCACTTCTTAATTTTATATACGGAGGTGTATAGTATTGAAAAAATAACATTATCAACTTTAATGTATTTGATTTTTCAAATTTGTTCGTCGTCAAAAAAATTTGAAATTATAATGAAACCTTTTAATTTTCGTTTTCCTTTTTAAATTTATTTTGAAATTTTAATTTTTGTTTTCAAATTTTTCATATATATATATATATATAAAATAAAGTTTGGCCTAAATCTTTAAATCTATATAGGAAAAGATATTTGGGCGTAACTTATTTTTATAAATCTATAAGTTCAAAAAAAAAGTTGGGCAGAAATAAAATTAGAATAAATTTAAGCCTTAAATTATAAAGTTTATAAATAGGTAAATTATCTAGAAACTTCTTTTATACATAAATAGGTATCATTTATTCATTAATTTGTCAAGTAAGGGTATCAATATCCATACTTTTAGTCTGGGTATGGAAAAATTATCATTCCCAAAAATATAAATACCTTGTACTTTTTATTTATAAAAATTTTTAATTAACATTTTTTAAAATTTAAAAATTATCTACTTTGTACAGATTTTTTTATTCATCTCCTTAAGTTTTGGGATCATCATCATCATCACTTAAAACGAGTGGGGAATCATCAAGCACCACATTTTTTTCACAGTTTAACGAGGTGGGGAGGGGCCTGCCAGCCTAGTTTGGCATGCAGATACACAATAGGGGATATTGCAGAGAGCAGAGGGTCAGATAGGAATGGCTCACCAACCAGATAAATGGCCAAAATACAAGTTATGGACTACAATATCTTAGTACCTTTTCTTAGGGCAACTCACCCTAATTTTTCTGTGGTTGAAATGCTGTCATTTATCCAGCTAATGTCAATGGGCGATAACTTTTACATTTATAACTTGTTTTGCAAAACAATCATTAAAATTTGTAATTTTCACTGGTTTGTAGATCCCTTGCAAGAACGAAACTGGCTTGCATGTGGCGGGCTACGCTACTTGCTGGTTTTTGAAGCTGAATAAAGAGACGAAATGAATAGAGGAGGTCCGAAGTGGGTAGGAATTGCAAGCCCAAAAAAAAAAGACTGGACCAAGTTTACAAGCCCATTAACAAATCGTAGTATTTCGAAGTCTCCTATTTCATCATATTTAAAATTTTCTAAGATTTTCTTGTTTATTTTCAAAGAATACTTGTTCTTCAAGTATTTATTTTATATTATTTTAGTAGAATTTTTTTCCCATCAAACTATAAACGGACGGTGTTTCTATCATTTTTACACAAAACTTGAATTTTAAAAATTCTTTCTCTTTGTTTCATCAAAAAATATTTTTTGTAAAAAAATTTATTTACATATATATTAATGAAGAAATAATATATTACTTGTATTTGTGATTAAAAAATTACATTTAAAGTTATAATAACAAGAAATAAATTTTCTTTAAAAATGGAGATGTTATTTTCTCTATATTTTTTATATTTAATACTTATATAAATAAAATCTATTTTATTCTAATATTTTATAATTATATTTTACTAAAAACCATTTTTATTAAAACAAATGTAACTTAAAGCCTTTTTCTCTTGACTTCAGAGTCAGAGTGAGTTAGAGCCAGAGCCAGCATGTTGACCGAAAACAATTGATGATCGTGGCTGTAAAAGAAAGGAAGAGAGTGTTTGCCGAAGATGAGGAACCGAATAGGGAGAAATAGAACGGGGAAGAAGAGGGATGAGATCAAGGAACAGGGGGAATTGGCCGTTTAATAGCAGAGGCTGTGTATGACGAAGGTCATGTTTTCCTTTTTTCTTTCTAATTTTTATAAAAATAAAATAAATTAGACAAAATATATGTGAAAGTGCATTTATTTTTAACAAAATTCAATTTTAAGAATATAAAGAGTATACTAAAATTTTATGCTTTATTTATTAAAATAAAGATATTTTCGGTGCTAATTAAACACATTAGTATAGCCAAAATATCATTATGCATGATTTGACTTTTATATCAAAAGGTTAAATGCATTACACTTTTATAAAAATTTAACTTCTCAATTGGTTATATTTTAACCGTATAAATTGAATTGAAGCACATCCTTAACCACAAAAATATTTGGATACTCCTATGTAATTTAGGTTAGGCACTTTTAAAGTGCATCTCCTCTTCTTTTAAGGAAGATTTTTTAATATTACATTAACATTAAAAATTCAATGCTATTTTTATATATTTTTATCAAGTTTGTCATCTTCCCAATTCAACAATATGATCTAACAAAGAAATTAGTTGTTTTTGGCAACAGATCATATTGTAAAGTCTGAAAGATAATACATTTAATAAAAATTGTATAGGAATAGTATTCAATTTTTAGTATTAATGTAACACTAGAATTTTTCCTCTCTTTTAAAAGATAAAGTATAACATTATAATCTTAAATGAGAAAATAAAAGATTCAAAATTTAATAAACAATAATAAATTAGAAAAGTAATTATGATTTAAACCTAAACATTTTATAGTACAAGAATGTTCATGCGTAATACTCAAGGAGGATAGGTTGCCCCTACAGCCCTCCTCTCTCTTTTCACCGGCAAAAAAATAAATTAATTAAAAAATAGATTTTGATTTTGTAATTAATGATTCTTTTAATTTTTCATTAAGAATTGTAATATTGTATTTTGCTCTCTAAAATTTATCTTACATTTTAAAAAAAGTCCAACCCTATTGATTTGAACTCCATATTTATCTTTTTTTTCAACATTTTACTAATAAAAAGTTTATAATTTAATTTAAGTGTAGTATTATTTTATATTTTCATAGAAATTTGAATAAATTTTTAAATTAAAATTTTCACTTAATTTTATTAAAACAGAAAATTAATTTTTTCAAATAAAATTTTTTATTATAAATTATACTTTTATTAATTTATCTATTTTGTTAAATAATTTATATTTTTCATTATTGAATACAATCAAAGTTTTAACACCACGTGTCTCAAGTTTGGGTTTTGCGTTAGGGTATTGCATTAACAGGGTCAATTTTTGTAATTATATATGTAAATTTCAAGTTTTCTAATTGCAAGCTTTAACGTAATCTATGAAATACGTGGGTCAGGTTTCCAGTAATTTCATCTGGCCGTTAATTTTCCTCTACTTTGACTTCCTCAGCTCGTATCGAACAGTTATTGTTCTTTCTTCTTCCCTTCCGTGGCGGGTTATCAAAGAAATGTTGTTAGAGCATTATAGTCCATCCTATATACGAATAAGCATGTTAGTGTGGTTTAGGAGTCATTTAATTTATAAAATCTTCGTCATATTTTTAAGAGTATTTTAAAGAATCCAAAGATTTTCATATTTTATTCAACTTTCAAAAAAATATTTTTTGAAGTATTCATATTTTCAAAAAATGATTTTAGTTCGATATTACTTCAAAATATTTTCATTGCATGATAGGTATACTATATTCTCATCAAATGAAAATGTTTAATAATATAAATAAATTATTGTAGTCGACCTTCTATTAAATTGTATCACTATTAATATCTAATTTTACTAACTACATAACTTGAATTGTCCATTGTTAGACACTATTAATCATCATTATTTATAACCTATCGCTGGCCACTGACTATTAGTCCATTATTCACCATCAATGAATTACTATCACTACCTAATTAATGATTACTGTCAATCATTACTTATCATTGATAATTATTATTAACTATCACCAACTATGTCTAATCTTCATTATTGTCATTCGTCATCAATAACTTTCATCAACCATCATTCCATTACCAATAACAGTCAGTTGATCATCATTCAATGTTGATAATTATTATTGATCACCTTCCATCACCACCTATTATCACTAAATATTTTTTGATTGGGATATTTTTTGTAATTTAACAAAATTTTTAAAAATATATAAATTAATTAAAATATGATATTGTAATATTTTCAAAAAATAAAGTTAGTAATGTCATATTTTGAAATTTTAAATTTTTGTCATATTTTGGAGAATTAAATTTTTGAAAATCACATTTTTAAGAATATTAAAATTCTCGAGATTGTATGATTTCACAAATCAAATACTACCATAATATCACATAACTCTCTTGAAGTTTCAAAATCTATAAATAACCTCTTAAAGTTTTCAAAAAAAAATAAAATATTGAAATTTCAATTAGAAAAATTAGAAAAGACATAGATAAGCCATTTATAACTTTTTTTAATTTTTTTTAGTAGAATAAAGCGAAAGAAGCAATAAAACAATAAAGAAACACATATATTACATTCCTGAATGCAATTTAGTCAAGTTTAAGTAATAATTTACTCAAAATGTATGTCTCCAGTTTTATCATTAATGCATTACATAATCAATTATGTTGTTAATAATTTATTTTAAAAGAAACATCATTCGAAAAATTTGTTGAATTCATGTTAAAAATAATTAGAAATAATTATGAGTGACTTATATTCCTTTCTTATATTTATTTAAATTAAATTATCAACATTTTTACTTTTTTAAAAACTACATAGGGTTATTTGTAAATTTTAAGACTATATGATATTAAGTCATACTTTAAGAGTCTTATTTGTATTTTTTGTTGGATAAATAGTATTTTGTTTCTTTGATACTTTATACCCTATTTTAACCAGAGACATAAAAAAAATAATTTGACTAGTACTATCTGTATTTCTCCTCCCTTACTCTTTCTTCATTTTCTTATTTATATCAAATTAAATCAAATTTAAGACATCTTATTTAAAATGTTTGAACTTTCTTCCACTTGAACCAACTTATATTAACAATTTTACAAGTTCAAAAGATATTTCTTCCTTGATATATAAAATAAAAATGAAAGAGGAGTATGAGATAGGAAGTGAAAATAATTTTATTTTTATAATTTTTTAATTTCAAAAGATGCGGTGAAGATTTTGTTTTTCATGATAGATATAGTTAAATCACTTAAAAATACATATAAATTAAAAATTAAATAATAAGTAAACCAAAAAAAAAGCACAAAACCTTAAAAAAATGGTAAATTCTATAGTACACTTGGTATTTTGAAATTTCAGATAATGTGATAATATCAAAAATAATTATATTATAATTACTTTAATTATATTTATTAAAAAATAAAAAATATAATTAAATAATTTCAATTTAATAATTTTAAAACTTATCATGTTATTTTAAATTTTAAAACTCTTTAACAAATACCTCAAAAAATATATATCAAAAATCACTTGATCCAAAGAATTCTTAACATATGGCGAAATCTTTAATAATGCGCAACGATCATTTAAACTCGATGGCAAAGGTGACAATATTATTAATGTGCTTGACAGCTTTTACATCAGCGTTGCGATTGCTGCTCACTCCGTTTCTTACGAAGACACAATTCATGCAGGAGAGAACGAATTAAAGCAGAAGTGGGGTGATTTCCTCGAGCAGTCCCACTGGACCGGGCTGGGCAGAAATTTATACACGTCATCGTAATATTCCAAGTGCACTGCATTCTCGTTACATTCTAATTACGATTATTTTGAAAATCGTAAATATTGTAGTAAATTACGATCGGAACATGGCATATTATTATAGTCAAATGGCCACAATAATTAAAATGTACCCATATTCAAAAAATCTTAATTAAATAAAAATTGAAAATTTTGATATTTTATTTATAAATAAATTTTGTATAATATAATATAATGTTTAAATAAAAATTAATATCAAATAATATAATAAATAACTATTATATATATTTTATTATATTTTGTGTGGATCCGACCAAACAAAATTTCAGGATCACAATATTGTTTGTAACTTATATTTTTCACTTCTGGAAAAAATATAACACGGCCATAATCTAAGGGTTTCGACCGTGAGCGTTTAAAAAGTTCAAGACTAATAGTTCTTGAATCCTTCTTATTAGAAAACAAATTATTATTCTTCAATTAATTATAACAGTTTGTTGAAGTCCTATAAAAATACATTGCAGAAAACTTAGCATGCTTTCTATGTAAAATAAAAGTGATAATAGAACTTTTCTTTTTAGTAACACTTGTACGTTGGGAAAGCTCAGCAGATTTTCAAAGTGCAGCAGAAATGATATGATAATACAACTTAACTCTATGAATAAATTGTTATTCAGTGTATATATAATGAAAGTCGAACGGGTGAAGGAGGACCACTAAAAAATTCTTTTATTTTCCCGGATTTTACTGGGAAATTTCTTTATATTTTTGTGGAAAACAAGAGTTTCAGAAGCGCTCCTAGGGTTTCAAGACTGCCGGCAAAACACGCTTGAGAAAATTATTTTCACAGCAATTAATTCCCATGTATTAATTTTTTTTTCCTTTTTTTTTTACGGAAAAATTTTCTCGTGGTAAAAACCATGAGAAAATGGTTTAAAAATTACCCACGATGCGTAGGGCCATGGAAATTTTTTTATAATTGTTTAATTGTTTTAGAAAATAAGCTCTCTCATGGTTAGTTTTGTAAATTGCCATGGTATTGTTGCCAGTAATTCGTAATAAAAAATAAAAAATTGTAATAAATAAATACCAATAAAATTAATTAATTTTGTATCCAAGAAATTTGAATTTATAAATTATTTGTAATACTAAAAGAATACTGCAAAAATCGGTCCCCTAAATTAGTGTCCTTACTCGTTAGCATCATCCTTCTCCACCTCCCTGTCATCGATATCCCCATATGTGCCTCAATGTACGTCAGCACAGTCACTCTCCCTCAACCCCTGCTCGACTGTAATACTATCAAAAATAGACTGTGGTCTCGTCTCATTTCCCTCCATTTGACGGTGGAGGGTAGCCATCTTTGTCTGGGTTTGATCTGCGCATCCTTTTATGCCCACTACATTCGGCGCTGCAACCTACCTCCGCATTTCATCCAATACCTCTAAAATGAGCCACAAGCCAGGTGGCGAAGGACTGGAACTGGCCAATGTCAACAAAGGATATCTCTACCCCAAACATAGAAATGCATCTTACATTTGATTCGCTGACATTGTGCAACCAAGCTTCTCCCTCCCTTTACAAAAGTAATAATAATAATAATAATAATAATAATAATAATAATAATAATAATAATAATAATAATAATAATAATTGGTGATGAAAAAATTTGTTACTAAATTATTTACCAATAGAGTTATTGGCAGTTTAACAAATATCAGTAAACAATGATCGATAATTCAATCAATGATTATATCCGTTACAAATTTTGTAATCCCACAATAAGCAAAAATAAAATGACAAAAAGAATTAGCATTATTTTTGTCCATCGCTAAGCTTTATATTATCGATAGAAATTATCATCACTAATTTCAATTTTACAACAAATTTAATCCATTGTTAAATTGAGAAATTTCTACAAAATTAGTTGCATTGTTATTTGTTGAAATTCTAGCTATTTTGATAGTAGAGCAAATAGCAAACACAATGCATTATATTGGATTTTTTTAATCAAATACACATTCAACAATCAAAATTTAGAGTTAAAATTTATAAAATAAAATTGAATATTAATATTTTATTTATATAATGTGAAAAAGATTAAAAAATAATGGAATCCATTATTTACACAAAAATAATGAAATCCAATATAAGTACAAAAAAAAAAGAAATAAAAAAATCTTGAAGACAACAAGCCTAGCTCTTAGCATCTCATTAGTGGTCGTTCCCCAGGCACTAGTGTCCCTGTTTAGCTAGTAGTGGATGGAGGTGTTGAACCACCTATTTGCACCCTCTAGGCCAAATTTGTTAGTATGCACTTGTTCTTCTTAATTTAGCCAAGCACAACTTGAAGTTGCTACTATACCATATAACAATCTCTCATGCTGCCACAAGCTCTGCATTCTACCACTCAGCAATGTTTTATAGCTGCTCCAACTCTAGTTATGAGGTTGATCCAGCAATGGCAAAAGAAAGCCCAGTAACCTTGCACGCCTTTAATCCGATGTCATAAATGAGGCCTTTTTTATTCTAATCGCCAACTATCTTAACCTATATTGAGATCTTGTTGATCTATGTTAAGGAACCCTCACCATTATTAGTAGATGCCTTAGAAGACTACACATCCATCACCTTATAGTACTCCTTCTACAAAATTAAATATGAAAGTTAAACAATTTTCATAATGTATATGACAAACAATGATTAAATTTTTACCCAATTCCTATCAAATCTCTTATTTACAAATACCTAGGTGCCCTTCGAAGGGATATGAGTATGGGTGTGGATAAACACCTCCAAATCAATAGTAAAGATGGAATCACTAATATGTGTGCTCCCTTTAGTAATAGATGCCTTTTTTTTTTTTTCACTGACCTCTTGTTTTCTTTTAAAATCAACATCTTCAACCAATTTCCTCTTAAGGTCCTAAAAAATATACTCAAGCATCCACTCGAGCTTTTTTGGTAAGCCTTTCCTCAATTGGTCCATTATGCCCTAATAATTGGCTGCAACCCTATGGGCACAATTCTTTCTTATTAGGTATATATCCTTAGGATGCCACTTGTACATAGCCTGTAAACATTGAATAATGAAACTTAAATACTAGTAATTACCAAATTAAATAATAATACATGATAATTAAAATACAAAATATAAATATAAATTCAAATGCAAATTAAGCTATAAAGTATAAAAATAAATACTACCTATATCTTAAACTAATCATCTTTAAACTGCTACAAGACATTTGTATAGGTGAAAGCCAACTCTATAAAGCCCCCCTAAATCACCCTTGTTATTTCCCTAATAGAACTATAGGTAGATGCAACAATCATACTATAGTTAGATACAACAAAATAAAGCATGTTAATTTATTACAAATGTTAAATATTTATACAAACCAATAGAAATTAATACAAATTATTATAAATAAATAATTGAATATACACTAATACTTAAAAATCACCTTCTAGATGCACCTAGATCTACCTATTAGCTAGGTCTTTACCTCAAGAATCTACTAAAAGTTTTCCTATATATAGAGTTAGGTTATATGTAGCTTTCTAGGTGGGGTTTTAAGCAAGAAGATCAAAGAGATCTACTATTTAAGATAAGGCAAGGAAGCGTGGGACTCCTACCTAAATAATTATAAAGATTTTATGACTCATCTACAAGTGTGAATTGGTGCATGCTAATCATGCCAAAGGAAAATGGAATGGATGAGCCCAAACTACAACATCTAAGCTCACAACTACCATGACTATTAGGAGTAAACCTACTAGATCTACATCATGATGACATAAAATCAAAAAATTCATAATAAATACTATTTGATCCCAAAAACTAATTGTAATACTATCTTTACAATTGAAATTGGTTTTGATGAAACTACTTATACTTCCTTCTTTTACAAAAAGGCAATATAATCGTAGGATTATACTCAAGTCATTCATCACTTAAAAGAATATATAAAGTATTGAAAAGCTAAATATTCAAATGACAACCTAAGAACCTGAAGATAACCTCATCTAATATAAACAAAACAATTTTTAAGAACATATTAAAGATAATGAATTGAATCCAGCTCACATAGATATATAGCTATATATTAGCATTACAAATCATAACAACCATTTAATAGATAATATGGCTTAACTTTTAAGCCTTTGGCAACTTGGACCTTATTGAAAATGAGAGAAAAGCTTCATAAACAATGCATATTAACTACATATATATAAAAGGCTAACATAATATAAAAGTGTTAAATTTAATAACAAGTGTTGAACAATGATTCAGAAACAATGCTTGAAATTAACACTTTTAATTACATATATGATATAATATAAGTTATATTAATTTAAACATTAATTAGCAACATCAACTAAAAGTTGATTTGGTTCCCGATAATTTTTCCTTTGTGAAAGTTCCCAATAATTTATTCAACTACTAAGTGTTAGGGATAATTTTCAATTCCATAAAGATATATGGTCAAATATTAATCATTGATTATCTTAAAAGGAAATTGAAACTATAATTTATTAAAATATATGTCATTCTTGATTATTAGTTAGCCAAGTTATTATAGAAATTATTTTTCATTTACTACATAAACTTTTACAATTCTAGATAGGTAGACTAACATGGGAAAAAGAAGAAAAAGGAATTCTAATAAATCTATAAAGGTTATATCCTTCAAAAAATTGAAATAAATGGCAAAGGTAGATCAACTAGGAAGAAATTTAGACTGTTATGAGGCAAGCATAAATGGACTAAACTCATATGAACTTAGGTTCACATGTATTTAAATTTTTTAATAATAAAATGAAGCTCAAGTTCGTGAAGATTTCTTACAAGCTCATCTTTTTATTTTCAAATTCATTTTAAAGCAAATATGAATAAGATAAGATAGTAAAATTCCCACCTTTTATATAGTCAATTCAACTCAAATATGTACGTTATTGTTCAAGATGGTAAAACCTAATAGATATGAATGACAACAATATTGAAAATAATGATTCCAATAGTTCGTTGATAATAACCTAACCATATTTTTTCAAACCTAAGGTTTAACAACGTGAGTTCAAAGGTCAATTCAATTTTTTAGCATTAGAAGCATTGTGCCAAATGCAACATAAAGCTAGATATTTATGCAATTAAAACCTCACAAAATCTAATGAGTAAGCTACTAAACAAATATCCCAAAGACACAAGCTGAACCTATTCAATCATCTATATATCACATAAATTTCTAGTTTAAGGCACATGTTCTTGTACATTAAAGACATTTGTGCATAAATACTACTTAGAATGCTAAAAAATTGCAATTGACCAAGAGAGTTTACCACATTAAGGCATAGGTAACTTTTATTCTATTCTTTTACTAGATTAGGGATATAATCTTTGTACATGCATGATTTTATGAAAAATCACAAAATTAATCTACTAATCCAATTTATCATTAAGAATGCAAATATTACAAAAAAATTAGGAGACATCATAAAACTATCAATCAAATTGCAATTAAATACACTAAATTAAAGAACCTTTAACCTAAACCCCCTAAAAATAGGAAAATTGAAATCCACCCAAAGCTATCAATTAATAACAAAAAAATTTACCAATTAAAACCTTAAGTAGTTAGAGGCAGAGCATATACCAGCAACAAAGATGATTGAAAAAGACAACAAGCAATAATAATAACGGTGGAAGTTAGAGTACCTCAGGACGTAAAGAGAAAAAGGAAGTCAAGCATTGACTTAGGGTCCAATTTAGCAACAAGTTTTTTTTCATGAACACATTCAATAAAGCAATGCATTTCAATTAGTGATGGAATTAGCAATGAGCATTGGTGAATATTAACCTTAAAGAGGTTAATAATTATCTTTTGATAATTACAAACTAATTATGCATTATTGTGAAGGTTAACTTACTATTGGATTGCTCTGACAAGTTGAAAGATTGAAGATCCATAGAAACATTAGATAATAGTTGATAGAAATCTTAAGGTTCAAGAAATTTTAAAAAAAAAAACTCAATTTTGTTTAGAATTATGTTTAAGTTATTTTCATAAAAATATTTATAAAATGTTTTTAAAATTATACCTATCAAATTTTGACCAAAACATGAAAATGGGACTAGAAAATTGTAAGGTTAATGTTGTATATCTATTATGCCAAGTTTCCACTTGAAAATAAGGGAAACTAGGCTAACAATCAACTGTTAGGATCTGAATTTAAATTTTTATAGCCTATAATGACTATTTTTTTGTATAACCTACCTTAAATCACCATCGAATGGTAATATTTTGTCTCTCACTCATGTGTAATGAGTTTTATGCCAAAACATATTAATTTCACTCATTTTCTTGTGAGGAAAATCTTAGAAAGCACATTCTCTTAAGCTATCTTCATTACTCTTTATCTTTATCAGAGCTTTATTGTGAAACCTAACTATTGAAAGTTGAAGCTTAAATTTTACTTCAATCATTTATCTTGCATTATAAGGATTAGAAATCCTTAGGAAATTAAAAAATGAGGCATCTTTTGGATAGAAAGAGCTTTGAGTAAAGAACACAAAGGGATTATCTTATATTCAAAGACATCTTTGTAAGAGGTATTTTTCAAGTACCCAATTCAAACTTGAAATGATAATGGATTAGCATATTTCAAACTTAATTGATTTGGTAGTAAATATAATCCTTAGAATGTTAAATCTTCAAGCCAAAATCACTATAAATCTTGTATTTAATCTTCTCTATATCTCTTTAAATTTTTTCACTTTACATTGAGTTTTCTTTAAATTTTTGTGACATTAGTGATAGTATGGATGATCAATTAACCTGTTATACTTCAATTTGATTAAGGCTGTTCGTAAATTGTTCATTAGTATTTTAAACTTTATTAAGGACAAAAGATTCTTTGAAAGATTGATTTTATTTTAGAAAGGTGTAGAAAATTTTAAAACGTAATTCACCCTCCTCTTGGGTAGAATCCTTGGTTACTATGGCATTCATTGTTAATTTTGTCACTAATAAAAAATAAAAGAACAAGATACATAAACTTACATTTTATTTAGGTAAAATTACATGAATCTCTCCTCTAATTTGAAAATATACACATTATTTCATTTAATATTCCACCATGAGGAATATTTCCTTAAATTCTTTAATTTTTATTTCATTGTAAAAATAATTACTAAATTACAAAATTACCTCTGTACGTAAATGAGAAATTAAAGAACAATTCTGATGCTACTAAGGTTTTAAGGTTGCTACGGGCTCTCTTTTCAACTTCAACCAAACCCATTTGTTGAAATATTACATTAATCTTCCCTATCTAAGTAAGGCTATGATCTCTATCTACATTACTGGTAAGCTACTCCTTATTTCTATAAAGTATTTAGTCCAAGCAAGGCTATCTTTTTGCTTCCTTATGGACAATGACTAATATAGTGGCCAAAAGGTGATTCTTTACATTATATTTTTCATTTAGAGGCTAATTTTTCAAGTAGACTTTATACTTTTTCTTTTTCATTTAGGTAGCTTCTGAAATGCTTCTACTTTCACAAATTTAGCTCGTTAAAGCTTAGTTTATTGTTTCACATGCTATGTTGATACGAGATTGTTAATTGCTAATTTTTAATTTTTATGGTCTAACAAATTCCTATGAGCCAAAATTTTCTCCTAATTGAGAATTTATATTAAAATCTAAGGCTTGGTTAAGAATATAAAGATGTAAAGTTTCCATATTAGTGAAAGGGAAAACCTCAAGTTGGTTATTTTCTAGTTATTGAAAGTGAATCCAGCACATGGTTACATTCTTCCAAACAAGCCAAGTTTTATTAGTTGTTATTGATACTGCTAGATAAATTGTTGCTAGATGATAAAGGAGATTATTTTTCATTGTTTTCATTTTTGGAGTGGTCCTATGACAATTATAAGAGGATATGTAGCAATTAAAAATATAGAATTTATTTCATGGTAAACAACTTAAACAAGGTTAAAATCTTATTAGGAAAAATAAGTTATTAAATTTGTTTGGAACAATCATCTTTATGCTATAACATTCGATCATGCTCAAACTCACTCACCATTTTTCCTAATTTCTCTCCACATAGTTTTATTTACAAAACTTTAATTGCAAAATAATGTGAACAAATAGGTACTATTTAATTACTTTATAGGGCTCTTGCCTTTTGTGTCCCTATTTAAGGTTAATTGATATGGTTCTAGGAAACCAACTACTTGTATATTAATTTAATTAAAACACATTCTACAATTTTTAGTAGTTAGTAATGTGCTTGTAAGTTTTAGTACATTTTAGTTTATGTGCTCTCTATTTTTTCAGGAATGTTTAGTCTTAATCTTCATGCTTTGCCATTTCATATTTGAAGATGGAGATCTTCCACTAAGTTTGATAGGCTTTTTTTTAACCATAACCAAATGGTGGACTTAATAATTTGTCTAACAAAACTTTGATTTTAGAGTTAGTAACAGTTCTTTTTCCAAATAGAAGGGAGGTCCACATAATTTTGCCTAAATAAAAGAGAGGTCTATATATTTTGCCCAATAAAATCATTGCACCAAATAAAAATTTAAATTTTACTAGTGGACTTAGAAACAAATCTTGTTTAAGGTTGAAAATTTCTAGAAATAAAAAAAAATAGTGATAAACTTAGTGACAGCTTTATCATTAATTTTGTCATTAAACTTACATGCAAATTTACTAATAAAAATTCTATTGCTAAATCCATCACAATTGGTCTATCATTAAATTTTATCATTAAATACAAATTTGCTTGTATTGTCTACCTATAGCTTAAGAAAAGAAAAGACATCTCTAAGGTACTACCTAAAAGAGATTGGGAGGCATAGAGATCTGTAACCTTTTAACTGGATGCAATCTCTGAAAGAAATAAAAAATTTATTCATAATAAAAAATTATATTGAAGGATATATAAAAAAGTAGAAATTTTTATACTTACATGTGTCTTTTTTATGCATTGATTCACCCAAATGTTATCCTTCTTATGGTTAGTGCATGTGAACACCTTAAATATAGAAGGTGACCTCCCGAGCTACTTTTCTTGCATTTTATCGAATTAGTTATGTAGCAATTGAAAATTAAAATTGACATGTAAAATTTTTTAAAAAAAGAATTACTAGTAACCCCATATGCTTTATTTGGGATGGACCTATAGTACATTAAGCCTTGGCCACTTATAGATGTTTGTTACTTCTTGTTCCCATTAGAGACATTTTTGAAATCCTACAACTTAGCCTAATGATGCACATCATACACAATGAAATTAGAAATTGTTCTTGTTAGAACCTGTAATGCTAATAAGTTTAGGTTAAACTAAAAGATTAAAGGTCAATTCAAGCTAAACACATTTAAAAATAAAGGGTTTGTATAAATAACTAAATAGAAATAAAATTTAACCACTAATAAAAAAATTAAAAATAAAAAAGTTCCAAGATGGAGAAAATTTAGTTTAAGAGATGCTCTAACACTTAATTTATTGATTTACCCTAGACATTAATAAAGATCACTTTTAGTTTGACCACTCAATCAACAATACAAAATGTCACTAATTAGCGATAGAAAAATCCATCTCTAATTTAGGAAACTTTGTTACTAAAAAATTGTGACAAAAATAATGGCGAATAAGAAATTATAAGTAAATAATGCATTAGTAATTTAATTAAGTTGCTACATTAATCACTAATTTAGCAAGATAAAGACGGATGAAACAAATCACAAATGAAATTAGTGACATATTTGTCTATTGCCAATTTTATATCTAATAATGGAACTTCCATCCTTGAACCATGAATTAGTGACAAAAACATCCATCACTAATTTATGTCAATCACTAAATCCATCGCCAAATTTTGATTTAGCAAAAGTCAAATATGTTGCTAATTAAAATCCATCAATAATTGTGTTGCTAATATTATGCACATAGTATAAGATATGTTTATAATATGTTGTTTGTTTTAAAGCAACCTAAATAGTAAACATTCTACCTAATCAAATTTCATAAAGTCTAAACTTTATTAACAATCAAATAAAATTTTATAAAACAAAATTGAATATAGATATTTTATTTATATTAAGTAAAAAATGCAATAAAATCAATAAATTCCAATATATAAAAAAATAATGTCCAAGTTTTATGCATACAAAATCAAAAACCTTAAATGGTTACCTCTCGAAAAATGCATTAATGTTACATTTATATTGTTTGATTATCAATTGTTAAAATGCAAGTCATTACTCCTAAATACTCATCCTTTCTTGACTATGATTTGTGTCAAATTAGCATTTTAAAATAAACAAAGATAACTATGTTTCTTTTTTGTATTGCTAACTTAATTGAGTAAATTTAAAAATATTAATAATAAAAAATAAGTATTTCTATAAGGGTTCATTGATAACAACTTTAAGAATAAAAAAAATGGATCAAACTTCATAAGCTAATGAACTACTTCAAGTAAACCATAAAGATAATTTTTATCACTATTCATTTCCTTTATTATGCAACCACCTTTGAATACCCAATACCTTTTCTTCAAAGTTATGAGACCTATATTAAACTCCTTGGTTATTTATGTTATAAGCATGTGAAATTTCTCAATTATTATCTCTTTTAATAATATTTCTACATGACTCTTTGTTCTCCTATCTTCTCTGCAAACCATTTTCTATTAATAATATTTTTTACTTCAAATATATGTTGGTGTAGGTGAGGATCGACTCCAAAATTCATTATCTGTATCATCCTTTTTATGTTCCTAACAAGACCATAGGTAGATGTGGTAACTAACTTGCAATAAAGTATAACAAAAATTAAATATTGTTCTTCCTAGAGCTTATAGTAGCAATAAGTCTAAGTCAAACCTAAGAGATAAAAGGCTAATTAATCAAGCAAAACAAAATTAAAAAACAAGGGGTTTGTATTAACAATTACATAGAAAAAAATTGACTTTCAATAACAAAATTAACAAGATAAAAAATTTCAAGAATGAGAAAATTTAGTTAAAAAGATGCTTAATCCTTAATTCACTAATTTATCCTAGGTACTAATAAAATTACTCTTAATTTGACTAGTTAGCCGAGGTTTACTTAAGCAACAACCTTTATGTTCCTTAATATTGATTAATCTAAAGCCAACACCTAAATAACCTTCTTATTATTAGAGCCTTATAGCCAAACAATAGCATTAATTACTAAAAAATAACAAAAATTAAATTAACAATCCAACCTATCATTTAATGATTCAACCCAATAACCAATCATATGAACCTAATTACTACTTGCAACAATTACAAGCAAGAATTAATCATAATCAATTATTTAGCTACAAAAAATAACATATAATCAACTAAGCAATTTAATTTAGCAAATTATCTAAATAGTCATAAATAATAAAAATAAAGAAATAAAAGAAAATTAAATTAAAAATAAATTAATAACAACAAGGTCTCAAAACCAAACCAAATTAAGATAGAATTCCTTTAAACTAATTGCATGATTCAACCATTCAAAACTTCTAAAAAAAGAAAATAAGAAAAAGAGAATATATGTATGGAAAGTGGTCTCCCTTTGAATGCACTAATCAATCTAAGTATTCAAGAGTTTTCTCCCATTTTGGCTAGCAAGGGATAACTTTTAAGGGTTATAATAGTTTAAGTCTTACTAAATTTCAAAGGTTAGAATTTAAATTATAGCCTAAAATACTAACATAACTTATTATAGTAAAATCTCATAATGTAACTTCTAACTCCTTTTTCAACATCAAATCTACATTGTTTCACTTAAAATTAAACTTGAAAATTGTTAAGTTAGACATTAACTAACCTATGGCTTTAGGTTTGACTCATTTTGACCTCTAGAACTCCAAATATGCCCTAAAAATTGTGATTAGGTTGGGGCATAAACAATATGGCAAGATTTTTGCTTCATATTGTTAGCCAAATTTGAGCCATTAAACACTAAAACTAAATCTTGTTATCTTCATAACATTTGTAAAGTTTTCTCTTAACTTTTCAAATATATAATAATAATTAACCTAATCAAACATTTTGAACTCAAGATATTTCCAAAAATCTAAAATAGCATCAAAATTCCTACATTAGCTAAAGAAATCAATTTTATACCAAAACCATGACTAATCACAAAATAAGCTAAAATTAACTTAATTAGCATATGTACACCCTAAAAACCAAAATATAATAGGAAATAAGTATGAAAATACTTTGTACATCGACCTTGAGGGATCCACCATGGTTTCTTATTATTTTCACACACTTCCATCATCATGTTTCATAAGTGCTTTTGTAACCTTTGGATTAAAAATTTTTTCAAATAGTGGCCTCATCTTGAGTCTTACATCTATATATAGCCTATAAAGAAAACAGATTAAATGATTAGTAATAAAATTAAACTTTAATTAATTTCCTAAAATTTTATGAAGTTAAAAATGTTATCTTGAATATATCTCACCACAAATCCTTCATTTGTTAGTCCATGTCCTTCTAACAAGTCCACACCCCTTCAAACTTAATATTCATGATGCAACAAATAGCCTTAACGATGGGTATTGGATTTGTGAACCTAATCACAAAAAAAGAAGTTTAAATTAATAATCAATAATATTAAATTATTTAATGAAATATAAATGAAAAATGTAAGAAATGTAAAAAAAATACTTGCATGTATTCCTCTAATGCAATCCAAGTATGTAGGTCATTCTAAGCTTAGGAAGGAGAAGTTTGCTAGTGAGAAGGACCACCTAAAGACTATCTAAGTGTAGTAGAGGTAGAAATAATAATGAAGGTAGGTAGGGACTTTAGGAAAGGAAATAAAGGCCAATAATGGATGTAAAGGTCCTACCGAAATGTAGGGCCCTAATAGTCTACTAGAAGGTAGCATTATATCCCTATAGGTGGTGGTTACTAAAAAAGAACCAATAAAAACTGTGTAGTAGGGTGAAGTTGGATAGGTCGGGGAAAGGGTGGTAAAGGCCAAAAGGGTGAATTACAACCATTGTAATCACTGTGCAATAAGGATGAATTACAACCATCGTGACCATTGCAATCTTATATGCCATCTTACCTGTATTATAATGACTTCATCCAAATATCAACCACAACAATGTGTCACTTCTTAATTAAAACAAAAATTTATTAACTTCTATTCCAAATAACACGTATATGTACTTAAGTAAACTAAATTTCCTTAACAAAAACTAATTAAAACTAAATCCAATTCCTATTTTTTCTAACTTAAAGTAATTCCCATTTTTAATAACTAATATATAATCATTCTTAACAATACAACAAAATATACATATTTACAAGGAGGTAATGCAAGTACTAATTAGTTAGCAAACTATAGTCTGAATTTATCTCATGTTCTCATAAGCTTCATTATTCCCCTTCTTATATGTTTAATTTAAATCCTATTAATATTCTTCAATTCTCTAAACTCGACATATATTTATTTCATAGTTTCCTTTTCCTTTTGGAGCTCAGCCTTATATTAGAAAAAATGTTTGTGAAAAAACTTAAAAACTTTTCCATTTATCTAATATTTTAAATTGTATTGCAAAATGATATCAAGATAATTAAATAACTAATACATGATTGCTACAGAGTATTTATATTTATTTCATAGTATTTTAGTTATTAATAGTATTATTGAAAAGTATTTTATAATAGTTAATAGATGTATATAAATTAATGTTTTGTTTAGATAAAAAAAATAGAAGGAAGAAAAAAAAGAAGGTTATTTGATAACTTTCCCCTTGTTAAGTGAAGGAAGGGAAGGGAATAGAGAATTATAGTTAATTCTCTAACGCCCTCCAACATATTCCAATTCTAAAATTTTTTATATTCTTCCAATTTGAAGGATTTTATAAACATAAAAAAAGGAGTAAATGTCAAGACTTAACCGTCCACTTTTCTCCCTATTCTTTGCTTTTTTTTATTGTCTTCATTTTTTTCCTTTTCTAACTTCCAAACATATATAACATAATGTTGCATTTGGTATGATGGAATTGAATAAAATGAAAATAGGAATAGAATGAACATTCTATAATTATATTTAATATGATTAGGAATGGAATAGGTATTCCATTTTATTTTTATATTTAGTATATCAAAATAATGTAATAATGAAATAAAGAAGGAATAATTAATGATAATAATACCATTATAACAAAAATAATAAATATCTTTTCAAATGATTTAATAAAAAAATATATAATATGATGAAGAATAAAAAATTGTCATGTTTAAAATTCTATTATCAAAATTATAATTAATAGTTTTTTTGTAATAAAATTATAAATTTATTATTTATTAAATTTTATATTAAATAATTTTTATAAATAATAAAAATAAATTTAAAATTTGTTATTAAAATATAATTATTAAAATATTTTAATAGAAAAATATTTTTAAAAATTAATATTATTTTATTATTTACAATAAAAAATATTGAAATATTTGAAAGATTAATAGGTAAGGGTGTAAAAAAATTATTCTGTAAGTAATTAAATAATACTTATTATTTGTTTGATATGAAATAAAAATTTTATTATTTGATGAAATGGTTGCTCTTTAGCAAATACCTAATAATTTTTTTTTTCTATTTTCATTCTATTCTAATCCATAATATCAAATGCAATATTACTAATGAAGTGAAGGTTCAAAATTTTATGTACTATCTAGATCAATTTTATGCGAAAACGGACCCCATCAATAAAGAAATTAAGAGGATATTTGATTCACAAAATATTCTTTATATTCTCAAAAATATTTTATATGAATGGTATATTTCTTATTTAGTTCAAATTTTTAAGAAATTTACCTAAGAATGTAATATTTCGGGAATGTTTTTAATTTAACTTTTTTCCTAAAATATTTCCATAATATTCCCATGAAGGAAAGTGAATATTTCAAATTTTTCATGAGATGAGAATATTGATACTAAGATAAAAGGATAATTTTACATCCATTTTTTCATACCCTACTTTATTTTGAAAATTTTTATTTTTTACTTTTAACTTATATTTCTCATTTTCTATTTTTTCATGATAATAAACATAATTAAACTAAATAAGTAAAATAAATAAATAAGTAATTTCTAATTTTCAATTATATTGATTTATATATAATCTTATAATAGATTAAAAAAAAGGATTCATAAGGTAACTTTAATCTATTAAATTTTAATTTGTATAATTTTATTGATTAATATTGTGTATTCATATGTAATATATATTTTTAAATTTTCTCATTTACATAAAAATTATGATTAAAATTTATAATTATTTTTTATAATTTTAATGCCTTGGAAAGTAAAAAAATAGAAAATTTTAAATATGTAAGTTATGCAAAATTAATATCTTGATATCAAAGATAATTTTAATTTACTTATATAATTAATTATATGAAAATTATAAATTTAAATTCTAAAAAAATTAATATTTTATATATTAAATTAGTTATTATGTTTTACTTAATGAGAATTCAAATTATTAATTTATTAAGTCTTTAAAAATAGTTATTCACATATTTTTATTAAATTTATAATTTATTACAAGTTATAATAAAAATTAATAAAGGTATTTATTTTTAAAAAAGTAATAAAATTTTTGAAAATACAAAGTATGAACGAAATATAGGAATATAATACACTTAGGAATTTAAAAAAATATTTTTAGAAATATATATATTAAATTAAATATAAAAATATTATATTTTAAAAAATTATATATTTGATAATGTATATTTTTCTGAAAATATAAAATTTTGCGAATTAAATACTCCGTGAGTGTAAGAATTTGAAGAGATGAATATAAATATCTTTTTTATATCGAAATAGTAAGTTGTAGTAAAAATTCTATGGATCCTAAAATGAAAAATTATATGCTTATTTCTTTTAAATCGAAAGATATTATTTAATTTATAAATTAAAAAAATTGAGGAGCAGAGCTGAAGCTCCATTGGTCATTTGGTCTACTTCCGTCGGTGCTTTCCCGTGAACTGACCTGTGTGTTTGCTTGGGTCATTGGCTGGACCGGATCTGAAAAATGGGCCCTAAGTTGAAAATAATAAATTATGAAAGGAGAAACAAATCTCATCCAGCAAACGAGTCTAATGACCGCTCAAGTAGCCAACCACCTCGAAAAGGACAATATCATTTTCACACCTTTTAGGGCAAAGGTACCCTTTGGATGCAAAGGAGGATGTGCAAAGAATTTGTATTTCTTATTTTTCTTTTGATGTCTTTTGTCAATTATAAAAAAAGACACAAAATTCTTATGTGCAATAAAATTTAGAATTATTTTTATGTATAATAAACTCATAAAAAATTTGTATTTTTCTTATAATCATAACAAAAAAATGGTTGAAAAAAGGAGAAAGAATTTAAATCCATGTGTTAAAATGCACGCCATCATTAATTCAACTAACCAATCTCGTTAATTAAAGACTTGCAAATAAATCCCTAGGATATTGACCAACTATTCAAAAGTTACGCTAACGGTCCTCCACTTAATTATGTAAACTTTCTACGAGTAATGTTATATTTATTGAAAATAAAATTTAAAATTAAATTTTAATTTTCAAATGAAAATAAAAATTATCATTAAATAAAAAATATTAGACAAATTTATAAACATATAGGCTATTTTCTATTTTCGGTATTTATAATATTTTCCTTTTAACATTCATCTTTAGTAGTATAAGGATAATTCCATTATTAAAACTCTTGTCAACTACAGGCAAGCAGGGTGGTTTATGAATCTTTGTTTCAGTTGAAAATATGACAGCTAATTCTATTTTATTGCTTCAGAAACCTATGAGAGCTAATTATGAATCTTTACGAGTTAGGCTTTATTTCACATAAATAACTAATAAGTTAGTTAATAATTAATAAATTGATCAATAACTAATAAATTATTAATAATTGATAACTAATAATTAATAAGTTAAATAAAGTATTTCACAAAATTAGTTAACTAACTAGAATTGCAAATAATATGAAAGGATATACTAATAAAATTAAAATAATTAAAACAATTTATATTTATCTAAAAATTAAATTATATTAATATAATTAAAAATTTTAAAATAAAAATATAATATTTAATTAATTATATTTTATAAACTTATATGTTTGTTTACTTACATAATTTTTAATTTATTATTTATAATAAAATTATAAATATTTAAAATATAATTAATTACATTTTATAATATTATTTATTTATATATTTTTATATATCTATAATTTAAAATTAGGATATAATTTTATTAAAATTAAATTAATTATATTTTATTAAAAAAATTAAATTTATATTATAAAAGGCATGGGTTAAAAATTAATAAAAAATAAAGATAAATTTGAAAAGAATTTAAAGAGGTAATTTTTTAAATCAAAACTTATTTTTTTTTAATCAGTTAGTGTAGAAAACACTTCTAAAAGTTAGCCTATAACTTATTAATCAAATCAATAAATTATAAACTATCTTATTTGTTACCTAAAATGGAGCTTTAATTCATCATGAAACTAATAAAAGAAGTCATATAAATACAAAAAATGCTAAAAGTATTTAAAATAGGATTCACAATTGAGTTTTAATATTTTAAATTTATTGAATTGATTTTTATTAATTTATTTCATTATCTTATATTTTATGATAACTATTAATTTATATTTAAAATTTAATTTTAAATTGTATTTTTAGTATATATAACATTACAAATAAAAATAGCATTTGGAAATTAGAACTCATTGACAAGTATAAAATCCAAATCTATTGCTATGTTTAGAAAAGATTTGTGCTCACAAGGAGTACTTGAAAGATCAATTAAAAAATTAATTAATGTTGATATTTTGAATTGTGAGGCTAAATACCTCCCTAAGTGAGGTCATTCAAATAATTTCTCAAAGAATCGTATCGCTATGTTCTTGTCTTAGAGGTTTTGCTTCTAAATTATAAAAATTAAAATAAAAGGCCTTGAAGGATGGCTCATGTCATTCCAACCTAGAGGAAAATCTTTGAAAACTAAGTACTACATGCACTAATTATTGCAAAGGGATTTGAACAAATGGGATAGTGCAAAGGTATCAAGTCAACTCACAGTCATTTAGCTTGAAACAAGAGTTTCTTTCACCACGAGAAATAAAAACTCTCCTTCTTTATTAAGTGAGTTGGAAATCTCACTTTACATGATATGAAAGAGTTAAAATGAAAATTGTACCCTCCGTACAGAAAAGAAGCAGACATTTTGCACTTGAACCTGTATATCACAAGCCCTCGAATTTAGGATGAGTAAAGGGATGGTGAACTTCCTTTTTACCCATATTCCCTTAATAAAGACAATTCTAAGTTCCTAATTACAGCTCTTTAACTGGCATAATGCTGCAGGAAAAATTATTTCCTAATATAATGTTACTTTAAAACTATTTCCTAATGTGATGTTGTTTTTAAAAAAAGAGAAATAAGTTTTACTGGAGTAGCGTTACTTTACTGCAATAAATTAACTTTTAAAATAAATTTGAAAATGTTATAAACAAAATAATTGGGGTGGCATTACTCGAGGTAACGCCACCCAAGTTCATTATTTATTTAATAAATTTTAATTATTTTATAAATAAAATTTTGATAATTTTTGTAAATAATTTTTATGGCTTTATTATTTATAAAATTTTTATTTTTTCTTTTTATGTTAATATTTCTTATAATTATGTATTCAAAATTTATTTTTATTTACAATTAATTTTTTACACCCATTACAATAAATTAATAAAATTTGAAACTATAATAATAAAATTACAAAATAAAATAAATTATAAAAATTGAAAACTTAATTTAACATTTTTTCTAAAGTAATTGCTGCTTTTTTATCTTAAAAAGGAGGTGTCACCTAATTTATGTAAAAAATAAGTTTCTATAAGAAATAAAACATCCTACCAAAAAAATTTTGACCACTCTTTAAGTAGCAAGTTATTTAATGTATTTATTTTATTATAGTTATAAAGCCATTTTTGTTGTTGTTATATATTTATTGCTATATTCTTGTGCATGAAGCATTTAAATAAAAATGACAATGAATTATTTTCAATCATTGTAGACAATTTTGATGAAAAAAGGTGGTTGAATATATTAATGACAATGAAAAAATAAATTTTATTGAGTTGGTAGTAATATATTAATTGTTGGTTAAAAAATTTTAAAATTAAAATATGTAAAAAGAAGAAGCAATATTTCTAGTTGTAATTTTGTGTATGTAAAAACATGGATATATCATTCTAATAATATTTGTCTAACTCATCAGTTTTATAAATACTTATTTGTTCATATATATATATTAAAATCATATTTATATAATATATAATTTAGTTATAAAATGTGAAGTTTATAAGAAGTTTATTTTATTTTGTAAAAATATTAATTTCCTATGAAAACTTATTTTTTATATGAACTAAATGATTCCTCCTTTTTAAAATGAAAATATAGTGAAGTATTTAAAAATATATTAAATTAAGTTTTTAATTTTTATATTTTATTTTATTGAGTGTAGAAAGTTAATTACAAATAAAAATAAATTTTAAATATAAATTATAAAATTTTTTAATAAAAATAAAATAATTATAAATAATAAAACTATCAAAATTTATTTATAAAATAATTAAAATGTATTAAAAAATAATAAATTTGGAGTGCTGTTACCCCAAACTCAAATTTGAGGTAACGCAACCCTAATAAAGCTTATTTTTTTTATTAAAATAACAATACATTAAAAAATAATTTTAAGATAATCTTATGTTAAAAAATTATTTTTCCAACATATTATACAAATTAAAGAGTACCTTATCATGACAAGCTTTTTACCAAGCCATAGGTAGAGAGCATACCCCCACACAGGGATGGGCAAAAAACTGTTACCTATTCTAACTAGCCTGAACCAAATTGAGTATAAATGTTTGGGTTAGGTCAGATCAAGCAAATAAGAAATAGGCTTAAAATTTGAAATAGATAGGTTATTTTGGGTTGGCACAGAGTCCAAATTTTAGACCCATACCCTGCCCAAAACTAGGGAGTTAAATTTTTTTTAACTTAATAGTTCAAAACGATGTTGTTTCAAATAGGCAAATACAACATTGTTTCAAGTTTACTATACAAGCTTATTGCATCCTAAATCAAACCCTAACAACAGCCACAAGTCCTCTTTCAGTCTTTCTGTCCTTTATTGTTGAAACCCTAGCAAAGCTGCAGATAGGCAAAGGTGTAAAGCTCAACTTGCTTAATCCGTTATTAATAATTAGTAAATCGTACTTCATAATTCACCGAATTATTACCTACTAATCTTCTTCTTCTATTACTTAGAGATGATCTTTCATCTTATTTACTATAAAATTGTTTGGCTTTCTCTTATTGCCTCTACTGATGTCAACGATAAACTAATTGTAGAGAGTTAATTTTATCCTCTATGTTGGTATTTGTAATAGTTTCTTATTAAAACTAGCTAGCCATGCTTTTATCCATTGGATCAAATAGCCCTTTGTTTTTTTGTTCCTTGAGTTAACTCAAAGATTCCGTCATGGTTTACAATTTAGTTCTTTATATGTTTTCCAATCCAGATGGTAATTTTCTATTCAAGTTAGGTATTTTTAATGTTAATCTTCCTTTTCATTTTCAAACACTGTCTTGATCTAAAATTTTCATCTTTCATTGCAAACATTGTAATTGTTGATCTTCTTCCTCTATCATTACTTGGTGATACTGATAAGCTCTTATCTTTTGCTGCAAAAATTACTTGACTTTCTTTTGTTGCTCCATAAATTATAATCCAACCTAGCCCGATTTAACCTAGATAACCCAGTTCAGCCTAAAAAAAGGGCCCAGTGAATTTTTAGGTAGAAATGGGCCTAGAAAAAATGGCCTAAATTCTACTTACGCAGGTTAGGAAAATGACTCAACTTGGTCCAGCTTGGCCCAAGATCACCCCTACCCTATTATATTCCGTCGTTATCATTACCTTGTACTAAATGTGCTTTTAGTTTCTCACTTGATTAATTAAGTTAGTGCTTTATACAAACCATTAGTACATACACTTAATGCCTTTCACCAACCCTTCCATTATAAGTAGCCTTTCACATGTGTTGAAAATCAAACTAAAGCCTTGGTGCCTCTAAAACCACACCCTAAGACTTTTTGCTTACTCTTCTTAACAAAATCCTAAAAAAGGTGCTTGCAATTAAAATCTTTTCCTTAAATAATAAAAATAAGAAATAAATAAGGAGAGTTTTATGATACAATAGGGTAATTTTGTTGTATGACATACAATAGATAACATAGCATAATCTTAAGATATAAATAAAGTAAACTAGAATATCAACCATTAGTTTGTTAGAATTGAATTACTATTTTCACATCAAAAGATTGAAATTCACCTATCTATAGTTGCAAAGGAATCATCACTCCAATTGCAAAGAAGCCTTCACTTGTTAATCTCAAGTATCATCTTCATTGTTGAGCAACATGAGACACACAAGCATAGCTATCTTCCCTCCCCTTTCTCTTTTTTTATGCTAAGTTGCAATTTTATGGTTTGTTTTGGAGTCTAATTCATTTTTGAATAAGCCTATTTCTTCATCGGTTTAGTTATCTAAGTATGTGTTTTTTCCTTCATTTCTTTTATTTCTTTTGGGTAGGGTGATTAGGGTTTTATTCAATGACCAATTTTCTCTTACACTATTTAGCTACAAAGATAACTTGATGAACAAATTGAAAAGGGTATAGCTTTATTTTGCTAAATTTTGAATATTTTCATAAAAAAGAAAATAATTTGGAATTTTAGTTAAATAATTATTTATTATTTACCCATCATGAAAACGATGCTATGAATTAAGATATATAATTCTTTCTATAGCAGTTGCAACTAATTGCCATTATTGATTGAGCTTGAATTCCTAAATGCTATAACTATTCCTTGTAGAGATTACAATTTTGATCTTCAAATAGTTATCATAAAAATGAATCCTTCAATAATAACCAAAAGGAGAAAAACTAAGTTTCTAACTTTTTAGTATTTTCCACATAGGATCCTATTGATATTCAAAGTTTAAGTGTATTGCTTGACATATTTAGAAAATTAATTCAAAAAATAATATGTTGAATTTAAATTATTCAAGTATTAATTGGAATTAATATCAAATATGATAATGTCCTTTTTTAGTGTTTATATTTTGAAACTATTTAGTGGCCATAAAATTTTATTTTTAGATTACAATATCAAATGATTAAATTATAGATCAATAAAGTATTGTAATATGCTTAAGGTGTGGGACAATTATGATTACCATTTAGGTGGTCAAATTAAGACTCATAAAAACTTCATAAAATATGCACAGTATGGTAAAATGGGAAAATTTTCTTTTCCTATTTTCATTAAACTTTATTACATGTTCATATATTTATTTCAAAATCAGGATTTAAGTTAAAGGAAAAGGGAATTCAGGAATAAAGTTATAGGCTAATTCCCAATTTTCGAATTTGTAATGTGTTATTTAGTTATGAAGTTACTCCCTCACTGGTGATGATCAAACCACCGTATATTTATTTTTCCTTTGATATTTTCTTTACTTTGCTTACAATCTAGTATTCTGATTTGATTATTTATATGATACATAATACTTATGAGTTTAATAATTTTAACAAAGACAAATAGTATCTAAAAATCAATATTAAAGCTAATAATGAAAATATATATATTAATTCAATGCTAAAAATTAAGTGTTTTTAGGTAAATAAAAGTAAAAATATTTATTACAAAAGATTAATAGTTTCTATTACTTGTTTTTTTTTTCATTTTGATAGTTTCTATCACTTGCTTCATCAGCAACCATCTATTATTTTACAAAGATAACTTGGTTTTATTAACAATCAATCAAAGCAAGCAACATCTTAAGTTCATTAGCACTTAAATCTTGTATCTTTTTTAGATGTTTTGATTTATTTGTCCATATATGAGTTTTAATGTTTGGAATTATGTTTGTTCTAAAGGCATCAAACTAGGTTGCTTTAATAGTTTTAATTCTCCATCAACTTCATAGTGCATTATATAGTTTAAATTAAAAGCATTTATTTCAGATAAACAATTAGTAGGATATTTAGTTCCTTTTGAATAAGTCTTAATCTATTAGATTGGATAATAGATGTTCACTAGCTTATTAGTACATTAATTAAGTAACTACGCATCTTGAAATTCAAATAGCTTTCTCGGATATACTTTATCAGTTGTGATTGGATTTTTATAGTTTTTGAATTTGAAATGAGTAAAGGAAGTGGTATTCTTCATAGTTGGTAGTTCATGAATGTCAATGAGAGTGTTTTATAGATTTAGTAAATGTAATAGTATTGGTAGTTGGCATCCCACTAGCAATTGTCATTATCAAGAGATATTATAAATAATTTTTAAGAAACTTTTAAAATTTTGTCTATTCAATATTCTATATTTTATAACTTCTATTATAAAATCCACTAAATTCATAGCAATTTAGTAAGTTTAAGCCAAAAGCAAGTTCAATTTTATTCAAGCTACTCCAAAATAATAAGGTAATTATGTATAGCCACTATGATATTTTAAAATTTTCATTTATGAAATTCCTTTGTAATTATCAGATAAATTAATTTATCTCCATTCACCTAGATAGAAGTAGATAATCAATTGGGAAGGGAAATATATGCTGCTAATATTTCTTCCATAAAGGAAGTATATGTCCAGATAAAATCATTATTACACATAACTCTAGTTTACCCATGTCCCTTCCTCTTTCTCAAATGTCATTTAATAAGTTTGATTGCTTTTATGCAAATCCAATGAAAGGATTGATGAATGCAAATAGGTGAACAACTTAGAAGATGAAAGGTGCTTAGAAAGGCTTTGCTCTCACTCTAGTGATAAAGGATCAAACAACTATCCTATTTAATTATGTTTGCTTTTGTTGCAAGCACTATTACAAATGGAAGCCTAGAATATGTAACTTATAATAGTAATTTGTATTAAAATATATGAGAACTTAAGAATAATTGTGCATATCTATATTAACTCATCTTGTTGGAAAGTTAATTTATGAGCTCTTTTTAGAAAGTTAATATTTCGATTATTATATACAATTGCATATGCAAATTTTTTCCTTTTTTTACTTTTATTTTGGCATAAGGGCAGTTAAAAGGATTAACCATAAGTATAGAACTTTGTTTTTATTTTTTAAATTTTTTTCTAGGTTAAAGGGTTGAAAATGGTATACTTATATAAGCTCTTCTCAACAAAAGTATTTTCCTTTTTTTTTTGAAATTTCTATCGTTCATTTCATGTAATTATTATTGAAATTTAAGTTAAAATCAAGTAGCATTCTTATTATGGTTTCAAGTGAGTTTAATCAATTTATAAATGATATGATTACATGAAATGATTTAGAAGATCTTTAGGAAGTGTTTTACCTATGTCAATTTTGGTAAAGATTTATGATTATTCATTAGAAATGTCACAACTTAATATTATGAATGATGTTATTATTAGGATCGGGAGCTAAACAAGTGCAACAGAATAAATTAATTTCAACTAACAGATCCATGTAAAACATTAAATTAGAATAAGAATTCATTCAATACCTTTAATGATGACTCAAAAACTCAATCGTTGATCACCTCTTCAAGGATTTTTTGTCAAGGGAAGGTGCTAGGATTTTTTATGCTTGAGATATGTGAATAATCTCTATTACCCAATAAGTCTATTTAAATAGGTGCATAGAAAATCTTAACTAATTGGACTTTGCTCCATGTATAATTATAGGCTTATTATTGGGCCTTATAATTATAATATAGAATTTTCAAATATTAAGCCCAAACAATTTAGTTAATTAATTCTAAATCCATTAGACTCTAAGTGTGCGTCCCTACAAGCTCTCATTACATTAGTAATAATCATTAATCATATTAGTGATCATAAACAATCTGTTGGGAATTCGGATTATCACATGCAGCGAAATTTTAAAATTTTGATCCGAATTCTACCTAGGATCCATGCAAAAAGCATAAGTCAATGATTAAGGTTTTACCTATTGGGCACTCATGTTTCTACTGATCAAAACTTGAGAACGGATGAATCAAAGGCCGACCAGAAGGTACAGCGTCTCTACGGTATCCACACGGAGTGAACAATGACCTCTCACCCTCCACGCGTCTGCTAGGATGCATTTTTCTCTCTAAGAATTAGAATTGATGTTTTCTGAATGATTTAGGGTTCATATGGAAGCTTTGGACGTGATTATTAAGTGCTGCCCTCAAGTCCCCTTTTATAGAACTTAGGCAAGCCATAATCCTAGTCCTACTAGGATAATGCTTCCAAAATTCTAATTACACTTAACAACTCATCTTATCCTTATCCTAGAGATAATGGGAAGAGATAGGACTTATCTATTAATTATCTAATATTAGATAATAATATTATCTCATAATATAAATATCTTAATATTAGATAATTGCATATAGTTATCAAATATTAAAATAATATTATCTCATAATATATTTATCTAATATCTGATAAGATAATTACTTAATATTACTTTAATATTAAATAATATCACATAATATATATATATATAAAACGTGAATTTATTATTCTTAATAATATATATGCACGAAAATAAGTCCAATTAATTGGATATTAATATAATTAAAGTCTAATTAATTATTGTCTTATTCCTACTCCTTTTGTGTCGCCATGTAGGTTCTTATTACGTTGACAATGACTTATTATTGAGCCATAGACAGCGAGCGGTATCTAGCAATACATCACTGCCACTCAAGTAGTAAGAATGTCTGTGATTCGACATCCACCTAATACATGATCAACGTTTTGCATCATAACCCTTTTGTAATAATATCCAAATTGAACTAGAGGCATGGAATGTGTCATCCTCATCAATGTTCAATTTATATTTCTTGATGCTAAGTAGACTTAAAATAAATAATTAATATCACATATTAATTTAACTGAGCATGGCCATGCATTTCTAAGTCTCACTCAATCAAAGGGCCCAAGGATATTTCTCTTTTATACAAGAGTAACAAAATCCCATTTACATCACTCACTTCCCTCTGTACGATTTATGACACACCCAATCAATGCCCTACTTGTCATCCTGATTAAAAGGTGACATAGGATAATATTAAAGTGAGTAATTCCTCATGTAGGAAACCGTAATGACTTCAGGTTAAAGGTTTATGTGTAGTTGTGATCATATGAGAATAACTTATGACACGTTTATCCATGCAATATTCTCATAGTGGGTCAGTCCAGTACATTGTTCACTAGCAATGTACTTATGTATTGACTTGATATCACATATCCATGATTCATAATTATCAGTCACTATGCATGCTAGTCTCGATGTATTATTACTATCCTTTTCGTAATAATACTTGACTAAGGGTATTTTAGGAATAGCAAAGCTATTCCAAGGATAATTATCATATTAAGTTATAAATTGCGCATAATAATAAAACAAAATATAATAATTAAATTACCTAAAGTAAAATATAATACATTGTGTATAACTTCAATCATCTTATATAATTGGTACTAGGACACACACCAACATAATCAACAGTGTCTAGCAACACATCATTGTTACCCAAGTAATGAGAAAGTTAGTAATTTAACTAAACCTTTACACGTGATCATCATCTATGTCCTTTTGTCCTAAACATCTAATTGAGTGTGAGACATGGATCGTGTCATTCCCATATAGCCCAATCTTAAGACTTCTTGATATGTAAGTAAGCTAATTAAAGCAAATGTAATTGATATGGGATGTCAATTTATCTGAGCATGACCATACATTTTCTTAACTTTACTTAATCAAGGAGCTCATAGATGTTACTCCTATTATATGGGAGGAATAAATTCCATCTTAATCACACAAACCCTTCCGTATGATATGTGACATATCCAATAACTACCTTTATATTCACTCAATCATGAGTGATATAGAATAGTATTAAAATATGAAACTCACATGTAGGGAACCTTGGTGATCTTAGGTTAAAGGACCATATTAATAATAATCACTAAGAATCATTTGTGACACTCATATAACAATCTATGTAGTGTTCTTAGGATGGGTCAATCCAGTATACAAGTTTTCTAACTTATACTCATGTGTAAACTTAATATGTCATATAAGTCATAGCACATGCTAGTTTTAACATATCAAAGCAACCTAATCCACAATAATATATGACTAGGGACATTTAAGAATATAATTATTCTAAGGTTATTATCACAATTAAATATATTACATAGATAACATATATAAATATAATAATTAAAATTATCATTAAAATAATACAATTCAAATTTACAATCATCAATATGATTGGTTTTAGGACATATACACTAACAGTTACATACATAATAGTTTCTCATGTTACAAACATAACAAAATCTTTCATAGTTTTAACCATTTGAATTTATTTAGGCCTTTAATTAATTACATAAAATGATGTAGAAGATTTTTGTAAACAAATTAATTTTTTCCTTTTTCTAATATGCAAAGTCTATGATGGTGGACATTTAGTGTTTAACTTATGATAATTCATTAAAGAATAGGAAGAAAAGTTTGATTTCTATTCTAATAAATCATTGTCATTTAGAAGTTGATAATATCATTTTCTTAATGAATTTTATTTTATTCTAAATAGAAGTTTATAGGACAACAAAGCGAAATTTTGCTAAGAAGATTGAATATTTCAACATACATTACGGTTAAATTTAAGTAGCATAAAACATTAATACTACAAAAAAAGGCTAATGCATTATATTAGACCACCCAAATTAAATTTATCAATGTAATGAACCTTACATTACTAAAGAAAGTTTGTCTTATAATGTTAACACCTCCAAAAGGCAAATAATAGCATAAGTAACTTGAATCATAATTATAATAATATGATACGAATAAGAAGTTGGTAATGCATAGTAACTTTGTGCCTCAATATAAGTAAATTTTGGTGATGCTAATAAGATTTTAGCATTCACCTGAATAGATAATCATCTTCATAAGTTAGAATCCAACATCCCAATCTCTAATGCGACCTTTTGGTGAGATTAGGTTGTTTCAAATATCTTGATCAGTCAAAAATGACTTTTTTTCCTATTTCAAACACTTTTCAAGGCTTATCAAAGAAAAGTCACTCTCTAATAGTCTTACCCCCTAATGGAAAAAGATCAAAGAACTCTATAGCCAAATAAGAAATGAAAAATAAATTAACACTACAAAAAAAATTAAAATTTTAGTTTATACAATGTTAATTTTACAAAAAAAAAGTAACCCAAAATAAAGATTAGATGTAATAAAAATTAAACTACCAAGTGCATTTATGGGCATTTTATTTGTTGCCCTTACACAATTAAGGATATCAACATTTTTCCTTTATGCTTTTGCATTGAGAACAACAAAAAAGTAAATTGTCCTTCAAATAAAGGCACTCAAGTCGTAAAAATGGAGCCATGCCTAGCAATACTTAATTTAATGCAAAGCAACATGAAAATTACTACAATAGTCTTAACTCCAATCCAACCTTTGGGCTAGCTTTGAATAATCCCAAAGTGAACATTTTAAACTGAAGAAAGCAAATGGAAGCAAGAAAATACTTAGCAGATAGCTAGATGCATGAGGCCTAGAAAGTTATTCATAAAAATAGTGTTATTAAAGCCAACATATAATTCATGATCAAAGTCCTAATCAAATCTATCTAATAGTGAAAACCTAATGATGCAATATTGTACACTTGTTTATGCCTTCTCAATCATTAATGAAAATACATCCCTCTAGAACTAGACACAATAATCTTAAGGAAAGTAGGATAAAACATAAAATTGATAGCAACAAAACTATTGCAAGTACATAGAACTTAAAGATAACATTTCCTTGGAATACTATGTCAATCATACATGCACACTTAACATTCCCATACAAAATCAAACCACCAGTCATCCAAATAAACTCATATTGACAAAATTGTATTGTTAAATATTAGTAATATCCACTAGTATGGATTTGAAAGAAAATAAGATTTTATTTATACATTAACTCAAAGCAATGCAACTATTAAAATTAAAGAATTTCAAATCAATGCTAAGAGAGAAATTTAATATATAAAAAACATAAAAATACCTCTACCAATATAAGTGATTAATCCTTAAAAAGGACAATCACCTCTTATGAGATCACATCATCCCCAGTTTACAAGTTGTAATTATTAAGTTTAAATTCAAGAGTAAAGTAACCTTTAAATACAGAATGGCTTATAATCTTATAAATTTTACTCAATAAATTATAAATCACAATAAGATATAATTCAAGTACCAAGCTTAATGGATAAAGAAAAAGTTATTAACAAGATTTGAGTCTTGAAGTGTTTAATTAACTTAGATAAACAAATGTAAGCTTCATATGTTAACCAAAAGCCTTTGAGGATCCTCCACAATGACTTCAATTTGACACAAAAAGAGCACTACCTCTATCTTATCAATAATTCTACGATTATATGTTATAGGCATGTAAAGTGAGCAAAAAACTTATGGGTAATATGTGCAGCTTATGATCATAGGATAGGTTGGACATCCTTATTTAGAGTTCATATTTTTTTTGCAGACTTACGTAGGTAAGCCTATATAGATGCAAGCTTGCTTACAAACTTTTTTTTTACCATTAAGATTTTTTATAATTTTTCAAGAATTTGGAAACTTTTTTAATCTAACCCAATTCCCAATCCAATGTATTATAAACTATTATAATTTTTTTAACCTTATTTAACTAATTTATTACATAAAATAAAAAAATTTATTTGCCTAATCATAATTTAAAAATATTAATTTTTTTAATCTAATCCAATCCAATGTTCTTTAAAAGTACATTCCTTCCTTTACATTTAGGGTTTAATTTTTTATCCTTATATTTATGTGTCTAGTAATTTAATCACTTTTAATAATAAAAAAATTAATAATGTAGTCTGTTTGCAAGCACTCGTAGCCACCCATAGGCTTGATAAATTTTTCATGTATTTTTTGCCAACTTATGTAGATAAGCCCACCTTATTTTACATATCTAATATGTTAGAGCAACATACATCATTGCCCATAGGGCAATGTTCCTTTTAACAACCATTGGATGCATCATTATGAAGTGCATAATCAAAACAGCCAATTGCCAAAAGCATTAGTTATCATGAGAAAGTCCTATAATAAATAATCAATGTCACATTTTATACATGAATATAGTGCATATCCTAATTATTACAAGGAATGTGATTTTACAAAATTATCCACTGATAAGTAATAAAGAAGAAGCTTAAAAAATGGCTTCATTTTCCAATTATAATGATTTTTCTAGAAAGTAGGTTTGCATTCCTAAGATCCATTGGTGATAACTACTAATTAATACTTCTATAATATGAAAATCCATGCGACATAGTAACTTTATCAACATTCTTGTCATCAAACAATAATACAATACCTACGAAAGGTTTTTTAAAGATGGAACATGTCGTGGATAGCTATGTACTCTCATATTCAAAGGAGATACTAATTTGGCACATAACAAAATAATTTCCTTAGGATAAAAAAAAAACTTTTCTATTGATTATCATGCAATAAGTGTCAAATCTGAGTAGGATAAATAAGCATGTTCAAAAGACTCTTATAAATACCTTTACTCTTTTTGTAAAGGAACCACTGGCCATCTTATCATTAGTAGACTTCCAACATTTGCCTTTTTTACAAAGGTGTTGATCTCATTCCTATGTCCATAAAGTTTATTTTATCAACTTCATGGATACCTAGCATAACAAAGCCTTAACAAGGTAAAGAAAGAAAGTGAAAATCATGATTTTATTTATGCTTAGTTTGCAAGTAAGAAAGAGATATGAATAAATTTAGCAATCAGCACTAGGAACCATAAAGCTGCTAAATGTTAAAGCACCCATATTATGAGCAAATCAAACACTTAATCCATCATTTAACTCCAAAATCAATATTTCTAATTCCTATGCCATGTCACACATGTTTATTATATTGACATTTCTCTCTTTTTTTTTCCCTTTTAGTTGAAAAAAAACTTTATGACAAAAAGAAAGAAAAGGAAGGATAAGAAATTCTCTCCATTCCAGACAAGAATACAAAGCACTCTCTAATCTTCCTACTCATTTACTAGAAAAACTTCTTGGAAAACTAGAACATCAAGAGCACCAAATACTGGCTATAAAAAATAATTATGTCCTATAGCAAGTTTAAAGAGAGAGATTTCCCCTTAAATGATTGTGTATTTCTTTTCAATAATTCAAATACCACCTTTATTAAGCAAACAAGTTGTGACATATCTAGAGGTAAACTTGGATATGTATTATGTAATGAAGTAACAAAAATATCATATGATAAAGGTCAATAAGAATTTAATTTCACAAAATACATATCTAATCAATAAGATTCCTATATATAATGACATAAATGGAATGGGAAGGTAAAATAACATAGAAAAACCATTGGAGAGTGCCTATCAATTGATATATTCTCTGAATGACAAAAATTTATGATCAAGTATCCTATCATTTCATTGTAATCAAATTAAAAGTTCAGGGATGAAATGAAGGTTCCATTCATAAAACATTTCATTGCTTATTCATGTTACTAGTTTTTCTCTGTCTTGTTATAAGTTGCTTTTATTTAGTAAAAAACAATAGGTAACATTGATACACTAAGTTATATATTTTCTACCATATAAAATGAAGGGTGTTTTCTAGAAAATAAAATTGATAATTAAACTTGGAAACCAATTTTCTTATCTTGCATTTTCTAGAAGTAGAAAATCCAAAACTTATTATTTAGTATCGATTACATTTCTTTTACATATGTTTTGTCATGTTCATAACAAAACCATGTTGAGAATAATTTTGATGAGTTAAACTAGTTATAGAATACCTAAAATCCATCAAATAACCTTGACTAATAAGGACCATTACATCATATTAGCTAGATGATATCTCAACTTCTTCTACTCTTTTCAACAATTATTGAAGTTGTGCTATGAAATTAAATAATCTTCCACATCTTCAAATATCAACTGTGTTGAGCATTTCATTGTACACTTAATATATAGAGCAAATTGATACTTGCAATAAGCATTTTGAAAATGAAGTTTAAAAAAAAATAATGGAGCAAGTCATAATCATAAAGAGAAATTTACCTATGCAATATTTGTCCACTGAAACTACCCTACCTTGTCATTCAACAATGGATGCTTTGCATTACATGTATAATAAGCCTTTGTTTGCTATTGAAAACATGTCGTAAAAAAGAATTGTGTAGTAGGATATGCTCTCCACAATCATTCTTTAGCTAATTGTCCATTGCAACTCATTCTTTGTGACCTTTTCTCATATCCATTTCCATTCAAGCTTCTACTTCATTTTTATTCTTAAGGACATTTTTCCTTTTTACTTTTTTTAAGACCCAAGGATTTATTAGTAATTTTATCTTTTGTTGTTTATTGTTGTTCACTGTGTTGTATGAGATACAATAATTTGAGGCTTGTACCATGGAAACCTCCTAATAATAATGATCAATCTTATTTGGACAATTAGAGTTTTCACAACAAAAATGACTTATTCTATAACCCAACTTCTCTTTTTTACTTTGATACAATCTAGTGTCCAAATGTCCCTCCAAATGTTGAGATATGTTGTGTTCTTCCACTAGATATGACGTTGTTTTCTTTTCAAATTACATACTTTGGTTACATTGTTGTGAATTTTGTCTCACAAAAAGTAATACAAGGGATTTTGATTAATCGGTGTATTACTAAATCTAATCGTATATTAGATTTATCTTTTAAATTAAATTTCATGTATTATACAACAACATCTCATTGGTTAGACTTAATTGTACACTGAAATACCATTTTTTTAAGTAATATTTTTTTCTAGACTTTTGTAACTAGTGGTTCAATATTAGAAAACATTTTGCTTCAAATGTAAGTGTTTGAAATTCGATGGTTGAAGATACTCATCCAAACTCGAACCCTTCCTCAATGTATACTCCAATTCTTCAATGTAAAACACTATTGGGGAAATTATCGTGTTCCGCAAGGCCGCCGGAAGCATATCTCCTTGACATTCATTTTGTTACGATTGAGTTACAGTAAGGTGGCTCTCAATATTCATTTCTTGCATATTTTAAACAAATTATTCAAAAATTGCCCCAACAGTAAATCTTCTTATTTTTTTGTCAAATTTACTTTTTTAATTTTTATAAAATATTTTATATTAATTTTATGTTCATGAAATATTAATTTATCTAATTTTATTTCAAGAAGAATAAAAATGAAAAAATTAATCTTCATATAAATATTATCAAAAGAAATGAAATTAATTAAATAAATGTTTTATAAAAATATAATTAATATAAAATATTTAATAAGGATAAAATTAAAGAAGTGAATTTTACATGGAAGAGATGGGGAATTTACACTTAAATAAGTAAGTTAGGGATAAGGCGAATTGTGTCAACAGAGGGTTAGCGTAACGGTGTGTGGTAAGTTATTCCCTATTGAAAACAAATTCAAGGAGAAATAGTTACAAAGAAAAAAACAATCAAGGAGAATTTCTGACCTGTCGATGCCTCCTTTCGCTAAAACGTTTTACCATGAGTAATGATTTTGATTGACCTAAAAAATTCTTGAGACAAAACTAATTTGTCTCCTTTCTAAATTTGATTTATCGCATTAGAAAAATTTAAAAATCAATATAATATTTTCATAGTGATAATTATTATATCCTTCAAATTTTATAATTAATATTATTAATTTTAAACTTTTTTTACTTTTATTATAATTATATGTTTCTCCTCCACTGATAATATTAAAATAAATTATAAAAAATAAAAATATAATTAGAAAGTAAATATGTATTTAATATTATTAAGATGAGGTTTAACAATCCATTCTAATATTTTTTATTTATTTTAATATTATAAGTAAATAGAGAAACAAATAATTATAACTAAAGTAAAAATAAGGAGTTAATAATATTAATTATAAAATTTTAAAAATATAATACTTACCATATTTATAGAAAGAAATTAATTCTTGTGCTTACTCAAAATTTAAACAACAAAATTTGATTTAGGTTATCTATCAGTTTTTATTAATAAACAAGTCTTCCATATCCACTATTGCATAAATACAATTTCATGTTAGTTATTATATATATAACTAATGTTGTATAATGTTGATTTTTTGCATTAACATCTTTTCTTTTAAATTGAATAAAATTAGTATCTCGCCAAAAATAAATATTTTAAATTAAAAATTTTAAAAAGTCATAACTTTATATTTGATTATTTGTATTGAGGTGAATTTTTTTTTATTTCATACAACTTGTTGATATCTGTTCATTTGCCAAAAGTAATTTACCCTCCTAAAATTGTAAAAAATGATCATTTTATGAACTTTTTTTTCATTTTTTTTCTAATTCTCATTATTGTTTAACCAATTTTGAATTCTATTACAACATTTTATTAAACATATAATGAACATTCAAAATTCAAATATAACTTTAGAAGTTATATAAAGAATACAGAATAAAAAATCTCATAAAAAAACATACACAAAATATTGAAGAAATGGAAAGGACAAATATTTAAAAAATAGAAATAAGAAAGGTGCTTCTCATGTTTTAAATCCACTACATGCTTGATACTAATTAGTTAAAGAAGTATTAATAACTCACTAATTCATGATAGAGAATGCAGCGAAATCTAGTATTCTGTAGAGGGAGTTGAGTGGTAATTAAGTTTAGAAACAAATAAGAAGGAGATGATAAAGAAAAAAAGAGTTTTGTTTTATTTGTAATGCAAAAATGTCACTATTGTCATGATTTTACATATTAATTATTTTATAAATTAATGTCTAAAATTTTGTGAGAAAAAACATATTATTTTTTAAAAAGTGACATCTAAATTTTTTTCATATTTTCAAAAAATCACCATTTACTTAGCTTTAAATATCAGTTATTTTATGAACTCACATTCGAAATCTCCAATAAGAAAACATGTCAATTTTTTAAGAACCAACTTTTAAAATTTTTTCATATTTTCAAAGTATCATCATTATTATAACTTTATGAACTTTTTATGAACTTTTTTTTTCATTTTTTTCTCTAACTCTCATTATTATTCAACTATAGTTTTGAATCTCATTGTAATATTTTATTAAATATATAATGAACATTTAAAGCTCAAATATAACCTTAGAAGTTATATAAAGAATACACAAATAAAAATTTTATAAAAAACTTATACAAAATATTGAAAAAATGAAAGGGATAAATATTTGAAAAATAAAAATAAGAAGGGCACCCCTTATGTTTTAAATCTATTCCATGCTTGATACTAGTTAGGTGAAGAAGTATTAGTAATTCACTAACTCGTGATAAAAAATAAAGTGAGATCTAATATTTTGTAGAAGGAGTTAGGTAGTAATTAAGCTTAAAAACAAATAAGGAGGAGATAATAAGAAGAAAAAATGTATTTTATTTATAATGCAAAAATATTGCTATTATCATGACTTTACATATCAGTTATTTTAAAAATTAATATCTAAAGTTTTGTGAGGAGAAAACATTTTAATTTTTTAAGAAGTGACGTCTGAAATTTTTTCATATTTTAAAAAATATTACTATTCACTTAACTTTAGATGTAGATTATTTACAAACTGAAATTCAATATCTCTAGGAAGAAAACATGTCAATCTTTTAAGAATTGACTTCTAAAGTTTTTCCATATTTTAAAATATTATCATTTTTATAACTTTAGATATTAATTATTTTAAAATTTTGCATTAAAATCATCCAAAAAATATCAATTATTTAAAAAAAATTAACATTTTAAGTGATTTTATTTTCCAATATTAACAATTGGTATTACTTTAAATATTAATTTTTATAAAATAATTGACTTATTAACTATATTCTCTAATAAATGATGTAAAAAAATTTTTGGATATTATAATGTTGGTTCATAAGGAACTGATGTATTAAATTAAATTGCTAATATTTTCAAACATATTGTTATATTATCATGTACATTGATTTTATATTTAACTGATGTTAAATATCGGACGTGATTTCACATTAATATAATCGCGATGATTTATGCCTGACATGCATACATAGAAAGTAAATCATGCATATAATGGGAATGATAAACGTTTTTAAAAATCAATTTAGGTCAAACGCACAATTCCTTAATGTACGCTGCATAGTGACGTAAAAGCGGACTTTTTACTACAGAGTCATATGATTGTGCATGTGATGCTACATGCTCATTGAAAATGATGCATATTTAATTAACTAAAGAAAAATTACAATAATTCCACTTCAAATTTCTGGTGGTTGGGAGTTTTACTTTTATCAAGTTTAAAATTTTATAAATAGAATCTTAAATCATGTAAAACCTTAAATAATACCCAGTTTAATTATATAAATATGTTATTTAATTTTTTTATTCTTATTAACTCTTTAAACACAAATTAAATATATTGACTTATCAATTTATTTTATAATTTTCTAAAAAAAATAAATTGTTGATACGTTTACTCTTTATATGTTTCTATCGAAAATTGAAGAGAAAAAATGAGTAAAACAATAAGATTTTCTTTTGTTTAATTGTAAGATAAAAAATTAATAGAAGAAAAAATAAAAAAAAATAAAGCCACTAAAACATTTTTTTGATATGTATAGGCAAAAAAAGAATAGAGTTGTTAGACGGGCCGACCTTTGAATAGATCGTGTCACATATTTTGTGGGATATTAATACAGAAATTTTAGTATAGTCCTAAAAAACATATGGGCAAACGAAAGGGTTTATAAGCTTTTTTTAATTTAAAAATTTTTAAATTTTTAACTACTAAAAAATTTAAAATCTTTGCAAAATACTATAAATCTATCTATAAACTCGTCCTAACATATTTAAAATATATATAACTTAAAAAAATATTATACATGTATAATATAAGTCATAAAATACTCATCAAATAAAAATATCATTTAGAAATAATTTATAATACAATCTTATATAATCAAGTACGAGAAAAATATAATTTTGTATGAATTAAGAATATAAATTTATATAAAAATTAAAAAATAATAAAAGATATTATGCAAGCTGGCCAATGCTATTTATAGATTGGTCTGCACTGACCGCAAGTTATGCAAGTCGAATTGAGTTTAAGTCACATTTAAACGAATCTCAAATTTAAAGGTTTAAATTCATGAAAATCTGCAAATAAATAACCTGGTTCATAGCATAGAGGACGAAACCAATTGCTCAAAGAAAAGGAGCGAAAATTTTGTTTATTACAATTTTTGCTCTTAATTATTCAATTTAAAGCTTAATTTAAAATGTGAAATTGTTGTTTAAATTAATTTTTTTTTTACTTTTCCATTAAAACAAGTTAAAGATCATCTATTTTCATATTTCTTGTTTTCTCTTCGTCTAAGTAATAAAAGAGATTTTTTATTTTTTATTCTTTTTTTTTCATTTTCTTCACTTTTTTTCTTTGCATCGAAACTGAGGATTAATGATGCAATGACAGTTGGTTTTATTGTGAGACTTTTTTAGTTTCTCCTCATTTGAAACTTAAAAAAAATTAAAATTTAATTACTTTGAATCAAAGTCATGGATAATTTTACCCAAACTTTAATTTCAAATAAATTTACGTTTTATAGCTATTCTAAATGAGAGTAACAGTTTTAGATTTGGACTCAAAATGTTATACAATTAACTTATAACTCTGTTATGACTCCTATTGTGAGAAATTAAATCACACAATAATAGCATACATTTGGGGGCAAAATCACATGGTGGCCCTTGCTACTCTTAACAAATTGCCTATTTTTTAATTTTCAATTTTTATATTATTATAACATTTCTTGCAAAGATGATTGAAAGAGAAAGAGAAGGCGGCAAGCAATGCAGTGCGTCTGTCTGCATTGTGTTGACAAAAGGGAAGCGTAAACAAAACATATACACACATGGCTTAGAACCCACGAACTTCGCTTACTCCACATACACACCCACAACCAGAAATGCAAGATCCTCCGATTCCGCCTTCAAACCCTAATCCCAATCCAATTCCTCACAATGTCAATGCTACCTCTCAATTCCCTCCTCCACCACCGCACGCCACCGCCACCGCTTCTCCACCAGCTTTATCTGCCTTGTTCATCGGTGCCGGCGTTAATGGTGGAACCGCTGCTTCTCGCTCCATCGCCGGCGGTTCCCATCATCACCATCACCCTCATCATAGGAGGGCTCACTCTGAGGTCAGCTTCCGGTTACCCGACGACATGATGGATCTTTCGCCTTCGGATCCCTTCAATGGTGGGTCCTCGACGGCGAGCCTTGAAGAGATCGGATCCGAGGACGACCTCTTCAACACCTACATTGACGTTGATAAGTTCGGAGGTTCAAATGGGTCGGGTAATGGTGGGAATGGATCGAATCAGAGTGGGAATGGTAATGGGATTGATGCGAGCAACCACGATGAGAGAGAGAAGAGCCCCAACCCGAGACTGAGGCATCGGCATAGTAGTTCCGTTGATGGGTCTTCGTCGACAAACATGTTTGGGGAGATTATGGAGGCAAAGAAAGCTATGCCACCTGATAAATTAGCGGAGCTATGGACGATTGATCCAAAACGTGCAAAGAGGTTTGTCTTTTTTCAATTTTTCCCTCAAGAGCTTACCAATTTTCTAAATTTATTACTTAGAAGTTAGAAAGGAGATACTAGAAATGCATGAAGTTTTATTTTTGGTCCTGCCATTCTGGCTTATATTGAATTAGCCACAAGGTGTTTGATTTTGTAACTCAATGGGTTCTTCTACGGTGGGTCCTCTCCCTGCCTTTTGAAAAGTTTCAAATTGACTGTTCTTAGCTAATTGATGATGACTTTAGGTATATTTTTTGAAAGAGAAAAAAATACTAGACTTATATAAGCTCACGGTTTCAAGTGTCTTACATTAGTTTTAATTATACCGTCTAACATGGTGATTGATGTAATCAATTTGATGTGTAATTGATTGATCTGACTTCCTGGAGGATATCCATATTATCTGGTCCCTGATTGCGGGACTTGTGGATCACTCTTACTTTCATAAAATCTTGACATGGTCATTTTAATTATGACATTAATGGTTACAAGTTTGCATAATGCGATGCGTGGGTAGATTTTTCATTTTTAGTTTTATTTATCAAAGCTGGCAGTGATATTTAGCCACTTCGGTAGGGGCTATACTGTGTTTGATGTTGAGCATTAAGGGGTTGCCATTACCGCTCTCTAGTTTCACTTAATTTTCAGCAACTCTTAGGCATTGTTGCAGGTTTTTTTCAACGGTATTACATCCTCACATTATTAATGTTATGTACAGAATACTGGCAAATCGGCAATCTGCTGCTCGTTCAAAAGAGAGAAAGGCACGATATATACAAGAACTCGAGCGCAAAGTTCAGACCCTTCAGACTGAAGCCACAACCCTGTCTGCGCAACTTACACTTTACCAGGTTCATATTGACCTCTTTTTAAAAAGCAAATTTACTGGCATCTATGAAACAATGAAACCTTAAAAGTTGCATCTGTACAACTTTTCTTGTTTGGTATATTGGATAAATGCATTTTTATTGGCTCTACATAAACAACTGAATCATTACATTTATGCCAAAAGTCTCCTAGAATTTGGTTGAACTTGATTAAAATATGTTATTGCAAATTGGCAATATCATTTTTCTTGTTGCTGCCTTAATTATTCTCACAATCGATTGTCATTATCAGTATATTTTCTTGCATCATACTATAATCATCTCCGCTCAATGGCTGAGCAAACATTGCACACAAAATTTTAGAGGTGGTTGGTTGATTTTCTATTGGGCAAATTGTAATTTGACCCGATTAATTTCTGCCTTTTTTAGAGGGACACAACAGGTTTGAGTACTGAAAATACAGAGCTGAAGCTTCGTCTGCAAGCCATGGAGCAGCAAGCTCAGCTTCGAGATGGTAACTGTTATTTCGAAGTCAATCTCCTTTTTATCATAAAATACGTAGTTCACATTTCTTGTTATGATAATTATTAAGATATATATTTGTAAAGACTCACCAATTAAATTGAAATTTGCTTTTGATCTGATGTAGCTCTCAATGATGCATTGAAGAAGGAAGTTGAGAGGCTTAAAATTGCTACTGGGGAGATGATGAGCCCCTCTGATTCTTTTAATCTGGGAATGCACCAGATGCCATTCACAGCATCCAATTTCTTTCCACTTCCGCAGCATTCAGGTCACCAGAACATGCAGCTGCCACCATTCAATCACTCGGCATCTAGCATGCCACCACATCAACTACAACAAACAAATTCTCATCCTCTCCCAGAAATATTGCAAAATGATCAAATTGGTCGTTTGCAGGGCCTTGATATCAGCAGCAAAGGACCGCCTGTTGTGAAATCTGAAGGTCCCTCAGTCTCTGCTAGCGAAAGTAGCACGACGTTTTGAATTTGACACAAACTGCTTGACTTGCTGACTTATCATGCCGTGCTTGTCTGGTCGAATTGTTTATATGTTGACTTGTAGTCATCTAAAGAAGGTACTCTTACGTATTCCATTCAGATTAAGTATTCATTCTTAATTTTTTATTCTTAGGGTTGCTACCCAAAAATGAGAAACCCCCTTAGGGTTTTGTTGCAAATTTCTCATGGCATTTGACATTTCTGGGTCCTAGAAATTGGGACTGAAGGGTCATTCTCGTTGTATCTTAGTAAGTCAGGGATAAGTCTCAGTCCCTTTCCTGTCATTGGTATCAATTTTTTACTTGATAGCATGTAAACTTAATTTATTTTTTCATGGATGCTTTACAGGTGAAATGGACTGATCAAGTTCTTTCTATATTAATTGCTTTGAAAGTTTCTGCGTTCCAATATTTTATTGTTTCATGGATGCTCTCCAGGTGAAATGGGACTGGGACTAATAAGTGGGTAGCAATCAAGCAATTATTTGTCATGTCCCAACTTTTCTACGTTCCAGTATCTTGTGATTTTCTACATTTCAAGCTATGATTGCTTCTTTATTTCAGAAGCAACTAATAAATTGGTAGGAATCAAGATCAAGAATTTGGCTTGAGTCTTCTAATTTTTTTGAGCCTCCACCATGTGCTGAAGGAATTGCATTATTGCTTGAGATACTTTCCCATATGTTAAGACACAGGAGAAAATTGTGTGGCCGTACCCTCAATTGAGAGATGCAACATCTATTTTTAATACAAGATATATATCAAGTAAGGTTACAATAAGTAGGTTCACGGTTCATAACTTACTAATTTAAACCAAAATTAATTTATTATTTATTATTACTCTCCCTCCAGTTGGAGTATAAATATTAAACATGTTTAATTATGTTTAACTTATTGCAAATACTATCAACATGTTCATTGGAAAAAGTAGAGAAATTGGCATGTTCTTCATTTTAACATATTAGAGATCAATAACTCTTTTTTAAAGTTTTTACCCCACAATACTTCCTTGTGAAGTTTTTTATGTAATAAAGTGATAATTAACTTTTACATACTTAATTTATTCATGAAACATTGAATTCATGACAGTGTGAGTAGTGGTTCAATTATTATATCATAATGACATAGATCAAATGAAGTAATCCAAGTTGATGAAGAAGATCGGAGAGTTACAGAAGTTCAATAATAACATAAGTCATTGATATTCAAATTTTACATACAACTATTTGTTTTTTATTTTTTTTACCATATGAAATTTGCATTAACAAAAACGTAATATCTTGAAGTAGATCTTTTATTCACAAGACACTCTATCCAATCAGTTGTAATATCTTAATAGAGTAAGAAAATTTAAGAAGAATTTTTAATAGAAATTACCCTAACAAAAATTTGGTAACGTAATTGGATAAAATTCAAGTAAATTGTAAAGATAATTTAAGGGCATATTTAGCTAGAATTATTGTAAAAATTATATTATGCATTAGTATGGATTAAAATATTATAAAAAGCCCTATATTTGGTTTTAAAAAACTATACAAAAGTTTAATAGGAAATTAGAGATCTAGGTAACCTAAAATTGCTTTGAGTCATCCAAAAATCCAAAATTTGGGCCTAAAATTAAAGTAAATCATTTTTGTTTGTTTGGGCTGACTTAGGCTAACTTTTTTTTGGCCTAAATATGATTTAGGAAACTAGAAAATTCAAGTTATAAAAGAAGCTTATAGCATTTTAATGAAAAAGTGAAAAATTAGGGGTATTTATTAGTAATTATTTTAGGCATTTTACTTGACTAAATTTTAGTGGATTTGAGAAGAAAATCTTTTGATTTTAAGGTAGAAAGACCCTACTCCATGTGCTAGATTTAGCAATAGAATTTTTTCAAAAAATTAAAATAAGAAACTTATGTTGGAAGCTTTAGAAATTAGGACTTATATAAAGCTTTTTGGAATAGTTTTTGCTCATTTTTTTTGCTCATTTCCGAACCAAAACCGTGATTTCTTAGGGTTTCCCTTAGCAAAGCTTATAACTTCTAATAATCTCCAAAAGGCTTTTTAAGGGATTTTATCAAATTTTAGCAAAGTAACTTAGGTTCTTTTCTATCTCTTTCAAGCTTTCATAATCATTTCCTTTCCAAAATTTTTAAATTTTGATTTATTTTAGTGGGGTTGCTCTTTTGCTATTCTAAAAGGCATTTGAAAGATTAAAGACTTAAGAAGTTGATATGAGTGGTAACTATCTTTTGTCCTATTGAGTTTTTTATGAAAGATGATGAAATTTTATGACATTTGTCATTGTAGATGTAAATTAGGTTGTGATGATTGAATGATTTGATTTTAAAATTGTATAAATGTTAGTATGAGGATATGATGTTGGTATTTTGGTATTAAGATGAATAAGAGATGAATCATTAACTTTTTCCTTGAGAAATGGTCATAGGAAAATTTAGAGACAAAATTTTGTCAAGTTTAATAGTATATTTTTGTTTCCCTTTAGAATTAAGAATTAGAAGCTATTTTAATTTTAATTTTTAGTATAATAATATTACAAATAGTGTTAGAATAAGTGTAAAAAAATTTAGGAATTTTTGGAAAAGTTTAGAGTTATGAAAAGCACATTTGAAGGGCTTAAAATAGAATTCTAAATTTTGTATGCTGTTGTTTGGTGTTATTTATGTCCTAATATGATTGAGAAAATTAAAATAATTAATTTTTTATTATTAGCATGTTAGGAACCTTGTATGGAAATTTGGTGACAATTGAAATTGATTTGATTGTTAAGAAGATCTTTTTTTTTTTCCATAACAACTCCAAAACTATATAGAATTAGTAATTTTGAGTTTTTAGTTCTATATGAATAGTAATTAGGTGAAATTTTTATGAAATGATATTTTTTTATCAATTAATTTGTTAGGGATGTTTTATGAAAATTTGGTGATAATTAGAATTGATTTTTCATTAATTGATATTTTCCATCAATTGATTTCCTTATTTTGATACTAAATGAATAGTACTCGAGGACAATCAAATAATGAGAAAATTGTTGTTTAATGTACATTAGTGTGTTAAAAGCATAAGATAAAATTTTGGTAAAAATTCAAATAGATTTAGAAATCCAAGAAGGCAACAAATCATGGAAATACTTTATGTTGCAAAGCAAGTTTAATGTTTGATTATTCTTGTAAAATGATGTTATAAGAAATTGAAGTTTAAGAAATAATTAATGATGCTTGGATTATAATTGATAATTATACAAAAGAGTTAAGTTTTATTATGGTCTTAAATAAAAAAGGTTATGTATCATCCTTAATATAATGTCATATGATGATGAATCATGTATGTGTATAAGAATGGCTAAATTTTATGACATAATTGGTATAAGTAATTGATATTATGGCTAACATCACAACATTACTCAATATAAATTTGATTTGTGGGGGGAGTTATTCATCCTTCACAGAGAAGAACAGAAGTAGTAAGGGTTAAAGAAATAATGTTGGTGGCATAATGCCTATGGTGATGAGAGATAAGGCTAGATTGAAGATATAATAAAAAACCTATATACCAACTATTACCATTCTTAAGAGTAATCTTTGTAAATATTATATAAAAAAATTATAATAGATACAATAGAGTTAAATTAAATCATTATTTATTTTATATTGTTATATATGTGTCTTTAATCTATTATGGTAAAAATTTCCTAGAAAAGTAGAAAAGTAGCCAAACACTAAGTATTTCAATACTCACACTCCTTGTTAATGATTTTTTTTATTTACAAATTTTAAGCATGGATCATCGAAGAATAACTAATATTTATACAAGAACCTTCTTATCGCCTTGGGAAACTTTCCTTATTATATCCCATTACAAATTTCAGATGATAACGATCAGGCCTTGTATTGATTATTCTGTAGGACTAAGAAAGCTAACTTTTGAGTCAAATCCATTTATCATTAATTATGTTTTATCCAACCATTCACATGAGGATATATTTAGTAGTTCTGGTTTTGTCAATATGTTAGATCCTTTCATTTTTCTCATCTATTGAATATGATCTCGAGAAAAATTCTAAATAGAAATAGGATGGGTTGAATTAGAAGTTTTCTACTTGTAACCTTTATGTATAAGCTTTTGTTTTTAAGAAACTTTAATACTCTTGTATAAATCTTCTTATATATGTAAATTATATTTTAAATTTTCAATTGCATGTGTACCTAATTTTACTTTCTATAAATGCTTATTTTTATCTTTATCAAAGCTAAATAGTAAAGAGTTAGAAATGTTTTAGAGGCTTGTAAGGACAACTAGCTAGTAAATTAATACTAGTTAGATGTTTTTACATAGGTTACAATACCCAAGAGTTAGGTCATAACATCAGCATAAGAGAAGCCTTCAATTTTACAATGACCATAATCCTTGTATAATATTCTATGCCCAAATGCCTTTTTTAGATATTTCAAGATATGTAAGTTGCATTTCAATGAGAGGCTCTTAAAGAATTCATGAACTAACTTACTATACCTACGAGAAAAGCAATATTAGATCTTATACTAGTAAAATAGTTCAATTTGCTCAATAGCCTTCTATAACATTTTAGATCTTTTAATAATTTTCCATTTTCAATCCAACTATAACATTTAGGATCATAGGAATGTTACATGATTTTGAACCAAGCAAACTTATTTGCTTTAAAAGGTTAAGATCTAAGTATTATTATCTTCTTGAGCCATTATTTCCTTTTCCATAGCAACATGCCATCTATCATGAGAAAGAGTCTTTGTAACATTTCTAGGAACAATAATATGATCTAGGAAAGAAATAAAAGACTGGGAAGGTACAAGTAAGAGGAATATGACACAAAGTTAGATATATGATAAGTAATTTGGATACCTTTTTTAGTGTAACTATGAATACCTTTGCAATAAGTAATAAGAACATTAGTTTCAGATGGTAAAAGAAAGGAATCCTTTAAAAGAGAAGCTGTTGGTGGAAGAGATGAAGTTGGTGGCTGATTAGTAGCTGGCATGGCACTTAATGATTAAGCAATAATAAAAGAAGGTGCAATCTTTATGGGTACTTATGTTTTTATGAGAATAAACAAACTTAATAGGAGAAGAGAGTTATTGTTAGGAAAAAGAGTCCTGAGAAGCAAAAAAAGTGAAGTACATAAAAAGAATAATTGTTAACAAACTTGTACTCAAGTAAGGCACCAATAACTATAGAACAATCAAAAGAAGGAACCATTAAAAAAATATAATATCAAAGGACATGAAATAACGTCTCAAATTAGGAGAATAACAATAATAACATTTTTAAGTGCGAGAATACCTAACAATAACAAATTTTAAACACTAAAGGTCCAATTTAGAAATCTAGAACCAATAATTTTGAATAAATAAGTGCAACCAAATAATCGTGGAGTGAGAGAAAATGATGGTCAAGAAGGAAACAAGAGAAAATAAGGTACTTGGCTACCAAGAACTAAAAAGGGCATTTTATTATTTAAAAAATAAGCTGTAGAAATTGCTTCTACTCAAAATACCTCTGGTAATTTCATTTGGAATAGAAATATGTATAAAGCCTTTATTAAATAATGAACTTTTTGTTTGGCTATCCGATTTTACTATGAAGTAATGGCATATTTAGATAAGTATGAAGAAAATTAGGTAAAAAATATTTTTTAGCATTGTCACTTAGCAAGTTTTAGATAAAAGTGTGAAAATGATTTATAATCTAAACATGAAAGACATCTAAAATATCAAATAATTTAGAATAATTTCTCATTAAATAAAGCCAATTAGTTCTTGAATAATCATCAACAAATATACTAAAATAAGAATAACTAAGTTTAGAAATAACTGGACAAGGGCCTTAAACATTATTATAGACAAACTCAAAATAGGATGCAACTTATTTATTGACTCAAGGAACATAAAACTAGCGATGTTGTTAAGTAAACTAGCACAACTTATACTCAAAATGTGAAATATAACTTAAAATAGGACATAATTTCTTTAAGGAAAATAATAAAGAATGAATCAAGTAGCAAGGCAGCTAGTTTACGGTGGCAACAATAACAACAAATTATGAAACAAGTTGAGGAAAGTCACCATCAAGCTTATATAGTTCACCAAATTCTTATGCTCTACCAAAAATTATCTTTATTAAAGATCCTAAAAAGCACATTAACTAGAAAAGATAAAAAGCACCATGATTATAAGTACTTGTAATTTGGTTAATAGAAAGTAAAATGAATGGAAATTTAGGAAGACACAAAATATTAATTAAAGAGATATTAGAGGTAACATCAATTGTACCACTCTTAACAATAGAAGTAATCAACCTATTAGCTATAATGATAGAGGAAGATAAGAATTTAAAAGAAGATAAGATACTTGTGTCACCTAACATATGATTAATGACCCTAGAATTAATTACCTATCTAGACTTGGAATGGGAAAGGCATGCAGTAGCATTACTTGACTGAATCAAAGAAGCAATAGATTGTGTGAAAGGTGGTTATTATGAAATATGTAGCTAAATGAAATGATTATACTCATCTTCAATCAATGTTATGTGCTCGGGCTCTAATATAAGAGTACTAGTAGTAGTATAAACAAGCTGAGATAAATGTATATACTATCCAACTAACTTAGGACAAGTTATTTTATATGGTCAAGTTCTTTACAGTAATAACAAATGTTCATTGAATCAATGTTAAGTGCATTATAACCTTTAACTCTACCTCTTCTACCACCATAACCCCCATGAGTACTAAAACTAACTAAAACAGAGGATTTAATCGAAGACGTAATTAAAAAAGTAGATGGCATCTCTTTGGCTACTTGAAAGGCATAAGAAAAGGCAAACTATTGAGTTAATTGCTTAGAGCTATATAAGATTTGCTAACAAATGAGACTAGGCTTAAAAGGTAAAGCTATAAGAAAAGATAAAGTAGCCAATTATTCTTTTTGGGTGTATATTGCATTCAAATCATTAGTAATACGAAGAAGGTTATCTTATTGCTCACAAATACTATTCCACTTGATATAAATCTAAAGCACAATTTTTTTTCTCCTATCTTTCTAAAATAGAGATATATAGAAGTCATAGATGTGATTTAAATTATCTTAACCAAAATAAAAAGAGCTAAGGAATGTCCAAAATTCTTTAACTATCTTACAGTGTACATAATTATTCTTAACTTCTTTCGCTAAGGTATTGCTTATCAAAATAAATAATTGCTAGTCGTCCATAACCCATCAAGTCTTCATCTTGTTAATCAGTGGATCATTAGTCAAGTGATTAGATATGCCAATACCTTTAATAAAATATTCAATAGAGTTTTTCCATGCAAGATATTCTCGACCATTTAGATTGATATTTCGATTAGTGATTTTCACAATAGTGGGAATCAAATCTAAGAAGAGGGATTTAAAGTCTAACTTAATATCATTATTCAATGTATTTTTTGCATTTAAGTCAAAACTAAAATCACCATTTTTCTCCATTATAATAAAAAAATTAATTGAAAATCATTGCCATAAATATAAAAAAAATTAAAATTGAAACCAAGATACTTGGATCACAAACCTAACCACACAATAAGGTGCGAAAGCCATTAAAAAAGTTACTAGAGAAAGCTTGTCACTAAAGGATTAGTCATGTGCTACCACGCACTAAAGATTCTATCTGTATATGGTGCTCATGCACCCTAAAAGAAACTATATGTGTTGCTCATGTGCCAATCAATCATGATCACTAGACATCGATTTATTAGTTCATCAAACCAAATTGTGAAAAAACCCATTGAATTACCTTCAATCTCCCTAAATAATAGCTTGCCTATTTAAAAAATACTATGTTTTCTTTATAATCCAAAATTTCACAATTTAGGTTTTGTATAAAATGCAACCTTAAGATGCTACCAATATTACCATGACCTAATCATGTATAAAAAAGAAGGGAAAAAAGGAAGGAAAAAGAAGGAGAAAGGTGCTTTTATGTTTTGTTTTCTTTTGATTTAAGTAGAAAGGATACCTAAAGTTAGAAGACTCTAGATATCATGTTAAAAGAAAGGAAAGAATTGTGAGGTTACAACCTTAATTGAAGGAGGTAACATCTATTTATAATACAAGATGCACATCGATGACAGTTATAATAGGTGGCCTAAGACTTATGACTTACTAACCTATCTTAGCCCAAAATTAACTTATCATCTACTAATTTCATATATTCAAATTGTAATAATTCTTTAAAATGTTAAAATAGAGCCATCGCTATAGTTGAAACCTTAACTAAAGTCCTTTGTTATTATCCTTTACTGCACCATCACTAATTTGATCTTATGTGTTTTGTCTAATGGTTTCTACCTTATCATTTTATGATTACAAGATTTAACAATGACAATGTTTATAGCTTCTATTAGATCCCTTATCCTAGAATTCCATCAAAATATGGTTATAAATAGTAACAATGGTTGCAATATTAGTGCATTTTTATGCTTTTTAAGCACATAAATAAGAGGTAATTTCTGGTTTGTAATTTTAGTTAAATCATTAAGATTTTGAGCACCATTGGAGACCTTCTTCCTTTACTTCTATGGATTTGCTTTATGTAATTATATGATAATGTTAATTTGCATAAGCTAGGGATATTATGTCACTTTATTGTTTAATTATTTATTATAAGTAGTTTTATTGCTTAGCTATGGTTCTTGCTAGTATGATTTTGTTAAATGTTATTGTTATTAGGTTGATTTTCTATTGCTATGGCATTGAACATAATTTAAAGAAAATATTCTTGATTAAAAAACTACTCATTGTTGATAAGGAGAGCATTTTGTAAGTAAGCAATAAAACCATAAAAAGCTTTGCATTTAGAGTGATCAAATAGACACACAACTAGATGACAACTTTCTTACTCCCTCAATTAATCAAACAAGTAAAATTGAGCATTTAAGAAAGGTAAAAAAATTGAAACAAGTTAGTGATGATATTAAGCTTAGTGTTAATTTGGATGTGGAAGCTATATGGAGTTTTTTCTTGATGGAGTTAGCAAATTTTGAATAATATTATTATGATGAACTTTCTTAAATATCAAATATAAGATATTCTTAATCAAATATGAGTTATTTGTTTATTGATATCCTAGCTAGAACAATGGAGAACTGATATCATTACAGATTGTTTATAAATTTAAAAGTTAATATAAAAAGAGAACTTCAAAAGTATGAGTTTCTACATTAGAGGCCAAAAATTAAGAGATAGCTTCTAAAATTACTAAGGTGCAAAAAGTTTTGAACTAACTAAATGTTCATATTCAATATTTGGAATCTTATAAACTTAAATTAAAAGAGTAGGATCACTGCTTGGAACAATTTCAACAATTTAAGGACAAAGCCTATCAATGTTACTATACTACCATGAACTTGGAAAAGATAGTGTTTGCAAAAGGATTTGGTGTTGTTGTACTATCAATTAAAAGTCAAACTCTCTTAACAATTTTAAAAGGAAAAGGTTATGTTGGTTCATTCTAATTGTGATTAGATTAGGCATGCTTCTGTCAAATGTATCTTATCCTTATACTAAAAAAAATTATGTTGTAACATTGAAATTTGTCCATTTTATTTTCAAAATCCTTTAAGACCTCATTTACTTGGTAGTTTAGGACACCCTATTAGCATTATTTTATAAAATAGGCTACAAAGTTACAATTAGATGGCAATAGGTTGCAATCCTCCTTCTTGTTAATAATTACAAACCACATATTGCCTTTTCTTTAAGATGTTCAAAGAAGTGACAATATGAAAGTAATTGACATGCCTTTGGAGAATGCTTTTAGTTCATGCTATTCATAACAAGACAATCAATGGGCCATGTTTTAATTGTTCCACTATAAAAGATGTTCCCATTCCTCCATGTAGTTGTAAGGCATTTTTAAAAGGCTTTTCACCTTGCTAGATAGCTCATAAGAAGGATTCAAGTTCCAACAAAGAGATCTTCCAAGAATGCCAACTTGTAACCAACATTATCATTGCAACTTACTCTTCATCTAAGATGTAAATTTTGGCTTTAAGAACCTTATGTATATCAAGCAACAACAAATAGGAGTTATGGATCATAATTAACTGCGAAGAACTGTAAGAGGTTTAAGTCTTTGATATGTTTAATTTTAGTTTTGTTTAGTATGTGTTCTATTTTTTTACAAGTTTAGAGTCAAGTCAATTAGCTTTTTTTGTTATAATTTTTAAAAAAACTTGTCTAATTCATTCATAAATTTATTTGCATAGACCAACTATAGCCCAAATAGGGCAAGTTTGCAAAAATTGCAAGAGTTTGAGTCTTAAAGTTCACAAATTATAGACTTGTAATTCGAGTTCATGAACTTTTTATTTTTTAAAATAATTTTAAAACTAAAATAACAATTATCAATTAGAAAATCACATATTTAATGATAAAGAATTAAATTTAGGGGTGAGTATTGGATTAGTTGGGCGAAACTTTATGTAATATATTAGTTTAATTTTAAGGTGAGAATTAAAAAAGAAGAAAAGAATACAAACTTATCTGCTAGTCATTTGGTCCAGTCTATGTAGGCCAAACCACTTTAAGTCTATATTTAAATGGACTCACATTTTATGAGTCCTACTTTGCATTTTTTTATGAACTCGTGAACTTGTCCACAAACTCAAATCTATTTCAATAGCTCCACTTTCTAGTTATCTGAATATTTGGTAATAGGTCTATTATTATCTCTCTTTTGTAACTATTTCTTGAGTAATAAAAAAATTAGAATAGTTTTAGATAAATAGTTTTTTTTAATTTTTTAAAATTAGTATGGGATAAGGGTGACAAGGATCATTGGTATCTAAGTTGTGAATTTTAAAGAGAACATATGGAAAAAAAATTTTACTTGTATTATTTTGATTAAAGTCTATATATATATGTGTGGGCATAGGCATTGGGCCAATTACTCTAGAAAACCTAGATACCATAACTAGATTATTTACACTATAATTCATAACTCTCCCTTAAGTTGAGGCATATAAATTATATGTACCAAGCATTTTACAAATAAACTTAATATGATAATCTTTAAGGCTCCATTTGTTTTAGCAAAAAACATTGTCTATAGGAATAGATATAAACTATTAAGACAGTAGAAAATGGTTTATATATTCAATGTTAAATATAATAATTTTGATGGAAAATAACTCCCTCTTTTTTTAAAAAAAAATTATTTTCCTCCACTAACATGACTCTAAGGATCATTTTTTGAATCATAAATTGTAAAAACATATGATACTCCTTCATTAATATATAGAAATGAGATTTTTCTATGAATTTTTTAAAAAATAAACAAAGCCTAAATCTTAGAATATTAACAAGTTGGTCATTCAAGTGAACATGTCCAGTGAGAATACAACCAAACAACACTTTTACTTGAATGAAATGGCAATATATTTCCACATATTTAGTCCTTTCATAAAAAAATTAGATTAGATGCAATATAAAAACGTAACTTGATTATCACATAATAATTCCATCTAAGACATCTCTATAAACTTCACCTTTTGAATTAACTCTTACTTGCACATAAGTTCACATGTTTCCAAAGTGATAGCATGATACTTAATGTTAGCACTTAATTTGGCTATATCCTCTTAGTTTTTACTCTTTCAAGAGACTAGATTAGCTTTAACAAAAATATGGTATCTTGAAGTGAAATATTTGTCAAATGGAGAACTTGCCTAGTCAGCATGAGAATATTTAATCAGTAGAATGTGACCCTTGTTCTCATACAACAATCCTTGATTCGATAATCCTTTAATATAACTTAGAATTCAAACAACCTTGCCATAATGACTATTACATGGAGATTAAAAGTGCTAATTGGCAACACTAATAATAAAAAAATGTTAAGCCAAGTAATAATAAAATAATTTAGCTTACCAACCGATCTCCAATATCTTCTAAGATCAATCATAAGCTTACTTTATTTTGGATTGATATGCAATCTAGCTTAACAGTTTACTTGAACATATCTAAAACATATTTTCTTTGAGAAATGACAATACTAGAATTGGATTATGCACATTCAATGCCAAGGAAGTATTTTGGAAGTCTTAAATTTTTAGTTTGAAAATGATTATCAAACATGTCTTTAGCCATTTAAATTCACCTTAATCACTTCTAGTAATGACAATATCACTAACAGAGATAACCAAGTAAACACACTACCTTTGAGATGTATATTTATAGAAAACAAAATGATCAAACTTGAACCAAATCATGTCAAATTCTTGGGTGATAATATTGAAACATCCAAACCAAGCATGTAAGGGTTATTTCAAACTATACAATAAATGACAAAGTTTGCAAACCATACTAGACTCCCCTGAGCAATAAAACCAAATCATAATTTTGAATACTAGATTAAACCAATTGATTAGACCAATAAACTGTCCAATAAATCAATCCTATTAAGATATTTTATCAAAAATATACGTGAATTAATGAAAATAAACTAGAATCGGTGTGAATGGATTAGAATTAATGAATCAGACTAATTTTCCTAAATTTTAATAATTTTCTTTTTATAATTTTACAACAATTGATATGTAATATGCTTTTTATATCATATTAATTGAACTTGTATTTTTTTAATTATTTTTAATATAAGTTATTATTGTATTATTTATATTTTTAAAATTTTTAAAGTTAAAATCAGTTTAACCAATAAACCAGTGTCTTAACCAGTTTAATGGCTGGTCTAATTTTAAAAATTATGAACCAAGTGGTTGCTCTATATATGTTTTCTCTTGAAGCTCACCATAAAGAAAGACATTCTTAATGTCCAGCTAATGCAATGGCCAACTGTGCATAATAGCCATAGATAAAAATAAATAAACAAAAGAAATCTTAGCTATAAGATAAAAAGTATTATTATAGTCCAAACCATAAACTTGTGTGCATCCCTTAATAACCAAACAAGGCTTAAGTCGATCAACCTATATATGAGGACTAACTTTAACAATATAAACCCAATAACAACTAATAAAAGATCTACTTAAAGGTAATGGAACCAAATCCCAACAACCATTAGTATACAAAGCAATCATCTCATCGACTATAACTTATCAGCATCCTAGATGTGAAACTACCTCACTAGTGGTTTTAAGTACAAAAATGGATAATAATGATGAAAGAAAAGTATAATAAGATGAAGACAAATGATGATAACTTAGAAAGTTATAAATAGACAAGGGTTACAAGTAGTATGTGTACCTTTCTAATAGCAATAGGAAACTAATCATCATAAGGTAGGCCTATGGTAGGTGTAAATATTAGAGCAGAAGGTCAGTTAGTAAAAGTCTTTGAAACAATAAGAGTATAAGTAATAATGTTAGGATTAATAGGAGTATCTAGTAGAGAGTATCTATGATATACCTATAAAGGCATAAAGGATAAGGTAGACTTAAGTACAATTGGAGTAGGATAAAAAATAGGTGGAGTATAAGGAATAGGTAATACTTCAGATAATAACTAACATTGATGGAAGGCAAATCTTTGGAGAATTACACTTATAGCCTTCTTAAGTGCTAAGAATAGCAAAGAAAGATGCATTTGATGGACTGAGCAAAAAATTTATCCCAACTAGGAGTCATATTATAAGCAAAACGTATGCAACCAAAAACATAAGGAGAAGCATACAATGACTAGTTATGAAACAATATAAATAAGGAACTTTATGCTAAAAAATGGAAAAAGGCATTTTATTATAACAAGTAGTTATCATGCTATTATCTTAAAAATGACAAGGAATATTATAAAGTAAAAGAAGGGCGTGATAAGTTTCAATCAAATGTCTATTTTTACATTTAGCAATCCTACTTTGTTGGAGGAGTAAGCGTAAGAAGACTGATGTAAAATTCTTTGAAAAGACAGAAAAAATTAGTCACACATAACATGAATAAATGTATTAAACTAGGTTTTAATTTTTTTAAAAAAAATCAAAATGGAAAATAACTTAGCATAATTTCTCATTAAATATAATCAAGCGTAACATGAATAATCATTAATAAAAGTTACAAAGTACCTGAAAATCTAAAATAGATATGACACAATTAGGACCTTGAATATTATAATAAATGAAAGCAAATAACAATGTAGCTTGATTATTAACCTTTTTTGGAAATTAAGTTTGAGATTGGTTACCAAGATGACAAGACTAACAATGAAAAGATCACAAAGTAGAAATACTAGAAACCATCTTTTAAAGCTTAAATAAATTGGGATGACCTAAATAATTATAAAAGAGAGGGAAAGAGTTAATAACAATGTAAGCCATATGGGAACTGGGATGGTTGAGTTGATATAAAACCTATGACATACATTTAGTGCTAATCATCTATCTCCTACCTCAGTCCTAGATAAAAATAAAATCATTATTAAAGGAGATAGAATAATTTAAAGTACAGGGTAAAAAGTATAAAAGTATAAGAGGTAAAGTTTTAGCAAGGCCTATAGCTTTGCAATCATTTTGGATCCATTAGTTAAAGTAATAGATGGTAAAGAGGTAGATTTTAGAAAATGAGAAAATAAAATAGGGCTACCAAAGATATGCTTAGAGGCACTTAAATTAAAAGCTTATGGTCCTAAAGAAGTAGCCTGAGTAAGGCATGCAATAAAATTACCAGTGTGGACTATGGAAATAATTGAGGAAAAGGATTACTTTGATGCTTAATACTTGAAATAATCATCATACTAATTAGATCAAGAGTTACCAACAAGAGTAAGATTAGCATGAAGAGGTTAAGGATGCAGTTTATAACACTTCTCTTTAGTATGACCTATATAATAGTTGGTGTATGATATGTTTTACAATTGATTCATTTTGGTTATTTTTAATGTGCACCTAAAGTATGGTTTGACTTAACCTATTATGTTGGAATTATGGTAAGCCATTTATTTCTTTAGCTTTTTTTTATTAAATGCTTTAAATAGAGAAGTTAATTACATTGAATTATTCTAAAGAAGAAATAAAGTTATTTTAATACTATGTAGAATTTAAGAAATGAAATCCTTTCTCTTAGTCTTTTTCTTTATCTAAATTCTTCATGACTTCATCTTCTCCTTTATTTCTTTATTTCTTAATTCTTCTATCTATCAAATTATTTTCTTTTCTATATTTTCTCTTTACTAGTGATATCAATGTACTTTTTTTCTAAATATTTTCTCACATATATAAAAAATCATTTTCTTATTTTGTAGGATGATTTTAATATTCAATCTTCCCAATAGAGGATTATCAAACCTCCTTGGTCTAAAAGCTTTGATTTAAACTTCAAGTTCATTGAAAATCCTTACATTTCCTTATAAATTAATGACAAATATATCTATTATAGATTGGATTTGCTTTGCCCTAAAATAGATTGTTTTTTGGGATATATCAGCCTAGATGATATTTTGGATTTTATGGATTCTAGTCATAATCTAATAACTACTAGAGTTGTTAATGCATAAGATTTCATTTGAGAATTCTCTATGAAATTTAAGGTCAATCTTGATCAGGATGCTAATGTCATAATGTTACTTTCATGCTCTGAAGGCAAAAAATCCATTAACCATGTGGAAATAAAAACTTAAGCTTATAGGTTCTATTAGAATCGAGAGCCAAACAAATGCAGTGAAAATTAATCGATCCCAAGCTAACTGAATTCATGCAAAATGTTTAATTAGAATAAGGAATTCGGTCAATACTTTTTTAATGATTCAGGGACTCGTTCATTAATGACCTTTTTTACTTCCTTTTGACCAAAAACTCTGCAAGTATCCACACAAATCAACAGATCACTAGTGAACATCCACGACCACTGATTGGAATTCTCTTCTTTGCTTCGTAGTGCTAGCTACGCCTCTTCAAGGATTATGGTAAAAAAGGGCTGCTAGGGTTTTTATGCTTTGGGATACAGTGAATAATCTCTATTATTACCTAACAAGCCTATTTAAATAGGTACATAGAAAAATTCTAACTAATTGGACTTTATTTCATGTATAATTATAGGCTTATTATTGGACCTTATAATTATAACATGAAATTCTCAAATATTAGGCCTAAACTGTTAGTGTATATGCCCTAAAATCAATCATATTAGTGATTATAATTTTGAATCATATTATTTTAATGGCAACTTCAATTGTTATATTTATATATATTATCTACGTAATATATTCAATTATGATAATAACCTTAGAATAATTGTATTCTTAAATATCCCTACTCATATATCATTGTGGATTAGGTTGCTTTGATATGTTAAGACTAGCATGTGTGAAGACTTATATAGGATGTTAAGTTTACACATGAGTACAAGTTAGAGAACTTGTATACTGGATCGACCCATATTAAGAACACTACATGGATCGTTATATGAGTTTCATGAGTGGTTCTTAGTGATCATTATTAATATAGTCCTTTGACCTTAGATCACCAAGGTTCCCTACATGTGAGTTTCATATTTTGATACTATTCTATGTCACTAATGGTTAAGTGAATGCAAAAGTAGATATTGGATATGTTACATATCATGTGGAGGGGTTTGTGTGATCAAGATGGGATTTGTCCCTCCTATATAACAGGAGTAACATCTATGGGTCCCTTGATTAAGTAAAGCTGAGAAAATGCATGGTCATGCTCAGATGAATTGACATGGGATGTCGATTATATTTGTTTCAATCAACTTCCTTAGGAATTAAGAAACCTTAAGATTGAGCTATATGGGAATGACACGGTCCATGTCTCATGCTCAATCTAGATGTATAGGACAAAAGGACATAGGTGATGATCACGTGTAAAGCTTTAGTCAAATCACCGACTTTCTCATTGCTTGGGTAACAATGATGTGTTGCTAGACATCAATTATTATTTATGATCATTAATATGATCAATGGTCATTGCCAACATAATGAGAGCCTATAGGGTCGCACACTTAGAGCCTAGTGAATTTGAAATTAATGGACCAAATTGTTTGAGCCTAATATTTGGGAATTCATATTATAATTATAAGGCCCAATAGTAAGCCTATAATTATACATGGAATAAAGCCCAAATAGGTTAGGTTTTTCTATGCACCTATTTAAATAGGCTTATTGGGTAATAATAGTTGATATGATTATCATTATTCACGCACCCTAAAAAGGCACAGAAAAATCTTAGCACCTCTCCTTAACCAAAATCCCTTGAATGAGGCGTAGCTAGCACTACGAGGTGAAAGGAGATCAATTCAAACCATGGTGTTTGTGTGGATATTCATCAGGTGATTCACGGGTTCGTGTGGATACCATAGAGGTGCAGCCACATTAAACGTTGCACTGGTGATCTGATTTTCTAGTTTCTATTCCGGTTCATGATTTGGAGAGTAGATTGGATTGGAAAACAGACAGAAGCAAATCGGATTTACTGTGTAGCGGACAGAAGATTTTTGCCAGAAGGTATAAACCCTAATCCTTAATCTATGGCGTCCTAAATTCGCATGGATCCTTGGTGGAAATCGTGCAAAATTTTTATTTTGCTGTGCATGTATGATGCGCGATTTTCAGCATAAACAATTTAGTCCATCAATTGCAAATCTATTAAGTTCTAAGTGTGTAACCCTACAAGCTTTTATTACATTAGTAACGATCATAAATCACATTAATGATCATAAACAATGAGTGGTGTCTAGCAATACATCATTATTACCCAAGCAATGAGAAAGTCGATGATTCAACTGAACCTTTACATGCGATCATTATCTATAGTCCTTTTGTCTTAGACATCTAAATTAAGCACGAGACATGAACCGTGTCATTCCTATATAACCCAATCTAAAAGTTTCTTGATTCTTAAAGTAAGCTGACTGAAGCAAATGTAATTGACATCCCATGTTAATTCATCTAAGCACAGCTATACATTTTCTCAACTTTACACAGATATCAGTCTTATTATATAGGAGGGACAAATTCCATCTTAATCACACAAATCCCTTCTCATGATATATGACATATCCAATAACTACCCTTACATTCACTCAACTATAAGTGACATAAAGTTCGTATCAAAATATAAAACTCATATATAAGGAATCTTGGTGATCTTAAGTCAAAGGACTATATTAATAATAATTACTAAGAATCACTCATGACACTCATATAACAATCCATGTAGTGTTTTTAGGGTGGGTCAGTCTAGTATACAAGTTCTCTAACTTGTACTCATATGCAGACTTAATATCTTATATAAGTCACTACATATGTTAGTCTTAACATATTAAAGTAACACAATCTACAATGATATATGACTAGGAATATTTAAAAATATAATTATTTTAAGGTTATTATCATAATTAAATATACTATAGTGGATAATATATATATAAATATGATAACTAGAATTATCATTAAAATAACATGATTCAAATTTGTAATCATCAATATGATTGGTTTTAAGGCATATACACTAACAGGTTGTTACTTCTTTAAAAATTAAGTTAACAAATGAAAATATTGGAAGGGTTATTGAAAATGTATGGCTAATGAGCCACCATCTTAGGTATTCATAAAGGATTGTTTTATAGATAGTAAATTGGGCATAAAAGGACTTGTTGACACTAAACTTTTTCTTGAGGTTATTGTCTACTCCACTAGCAAAGTGATTACATCTATTATTTTTTATTGAGGAACCATTTTGTAAAGAAATGAACTCAAGTTTCCAAAAAGAGGATGTGTCATTTTTTATCTCTAAAACTACTTGTGAGAATTTGAAGAGTAAAATTATTTTAGAGGAAGAGAAAAGGATTAAAAACTAGATTTATGATTTTGAAAATTGTGTAAGACATTATGTTACGTTGTGGCCTAACCTTACATTTTATTTTAGGTGACATAAGCAGAATAATCAATGAATTCTCCATGGGAGTGGTTTATTAATAAAAGAGTATGGAATCTTAGAATCATCACTAGCTATAAAAATGTTAAGAGGGAAAAACTATTGCCCAATCATGAAAATGCTCAAGCTTTTCACAAAGAATAGGATGTTATGGTTAAGTCAATGGATGAACTCATATCTAAAGGATGATACCTACAATTATCTATATAATCTAAAAAAGAATTTTCTCTCTTTTAATCCTTGAAGACAAAGATCTCTTTAAGTAGGAGGGTGTTGATATGTGCCTAAAAATTTACAATTGATTCATTTTAATTATTTTTAATATGGGTCTAAAGTGTGGTTTGGCTAGGTTATTAAGCTGGAATTATAATAAGCTATTTATTTCTTTGGCCTTTTTTTTTAAAAAAAAATTCTTTAGATAGGGAACATGAGGTGTGTTTGGATAGATTTTTTGTTTTTATATTTTTAAAAATTATTCTCAAAAACTATTTTTAAAATTTGTTTTCTTATTCTCAAAAACTAAAAACTAATTTTGAATTAAAGTAAAACTAAGATTAAAGGATGATTAATATTGCAACTAAGGAAATATTTTTATTTAATTATAAAACTGACATCTAGAATAAGAAAATAAGTTTAAAGAATAACTAAAAGATATTTCTATTTTTTTATTTTTAAGTATACATTTAGAGAACAGTTTTCAAAAATAAATTCTGAAATATAGGTTGCCAAACAGGTTCTTCTATTTTTAAAAATAAAAAATAAAAAATTATTTTTTAAAAATAGCAAATAAATAGGTCCATAATTACACTAACTTATTATAAAAGGGAAATGAGGTTGTTTCAAGATTGTGTAGAATTTAAGAAATGAAATCCTCTTTTTAAGTTCCCTTCTTCATCTAAATTCATTATAACTTCTTCTTCTCTTATAGTTCTCTATTTCTTAATTCTTCTCTCTATCAAATCATTTTCTCTTATATATTTTCTCTTTATTAGTACACTTAGGATGGGTCCCTAATTTCCTCTACAATCACCTCCTTATTCCTCTTTAAAGCTACACTGAACTAGTAAAACTAAGGCAAAATTATAAATAATAGATGATCCTAACATTATACATACAAAAGTAATATGGAAAAGATGAGAGAAAATGTTTTGCAATGTAGGGATAATGAGACTAGTAAGAATATGACCTTGAATAGAAGTAAAGTCATCACTCAAAACAACAAGAGTGGAAACTATGAAGAATTTATCTTGTCAGGCTAGATCTTTAGTAACAATTATACCAATAAATAATAGATTATTGAATTCAACCTTAATAGAAGACACCTAGCTAATAAAGTTTGAAATCATCATAATTTATTGTCATAAGCTTCATTTGTTTTAGCGAATAATATCTTTTGTTCAAATATAGCTATCATGACCTTAATCCAGTGGTTCGGTTTCCACTAGCCTATTCCTAATTAAATAACTTGATATTGAATAATAAATATCATGTATTTATAAAAGAAAATAATATTTTAGAAAGAAAATATTCATTGAGATTTTTATAATAGATGGGGAAGTTAGGTATGCTTATAGTCCTTCCAAAATAAGGATAAACAAGCCTAACTAACTCATGAAAAATTAGTTTAATATTTCCTTTAGCCAAATTTGTGACAAAATAAGGCCCAAAATATACTATGTACAAGAATCTGTGCTACCATTCTACCATTAATAAGCTCCCATGGAACCTAGTTTGAAAAGACAAAGGTAGAGGTTCAACCTAGGAATCTGTAAAATAAATCATGAAAAGAGTGAGTTTGAGGCTCGATAAGTGAATAATCTATAAGAATAATAACATTTCATATTAACTTACTAATTAGACTATCCTCCTTTAACTATTCATATCACATTTAAGAATATTAGAAACCAAGAACCTAATAACATTAAAATTAACACATAAGCATTTCATTTTCAATATCTTAAGAATCTTTAAGGATAACTATAATTAAGTCATATCCCATTTGGAGCAATAAATAATAGATAAAATATAATTATCTACTTTTTGTCTCTCAAGTTAGCCTTATACCATCCATAACCTTTCCATTCTTATCCTTCCAAGGTTACAACCTTTACAAGCATGTCACTAGGAATTTTTCATTCAGTATTCACAACGTTGCTCCCATCACATTTCTTATCTAAACTACCACTCATGGCATGATTCACAATATAATTTCAAATACTAGAGTTCAAGCTTTATCCAATATAGTCATAATTTAATTTCAATGTACATTATATTACTTATCAGCATCATTCTGCCCTCTTGTATGACTATAAGCATTCATATGTATCATAATAATCAATTCATAAAACATTTCTCAATACATCTCGTCCCCTGAGTAATGCAACAAGTTCATTACAACATGTATTAGATCACACAACTTTTACTTTTTCATGTCATTATTACCTAATTCATGAAATCATCTTATACTTATCATAAATTGCTCTATCTTTAATCCTTAGAGACCAAATACCTATATTGAGGCATTATAAATCATGAAACCATAGAATAGATTGGGTATGATTTACTATATAGTCACTAAAATTATGACTTTTGAGTGATATTTTATAAATAACTCAAAAATTATGGATATAGTATTCATAAAACTTATTTTCAATGAAAATAAGCTTAATTAGCTTTTCATAAACAGGTGATTCGCCTAAATCGGCTAAGTTTTGAAAGAGTTATGTCTTTTTGAAGATAGATATAAAGAGTTCTTTTTTTGAAATTATGAGTTTTTTTTACCTCTGTTAACTATTTTAATGATATCTCAAAATACTTATAAGACTTTGATTTGAAACTATATCCATTCAAAAGTCAACTCAATTATCTTTAAAATAATAAGTAGTCTATTTAAAATAAACATAAGATGAAAAAGTTATGTTCATTCAAAGTTGGTATAAAATTCTAAACTTGGTAAATTATTGACCTTTTGATTCATTTATCCCAGTTTAGCTTCTGAACCATCGAAATCGATTGGTTACTTGATTCTAAAGCATAGTTTTTCCTCTAGAACCTCAGAATTAATTAATTAAATGATTCACATATGAAAAAAATACTTTTTTGTAAAAAAATTTACTATTCATCTGACTTTAAATACCCCTTAAACATTTATACACTAAACCTTAATATAATTATCATTACACTTATCTAACATATCATATCACCTCTCTACATCATTTATTACTTCCACCATATCAAAATAAATTAGATTCAAGCGAAATCACAAAAGAACCCACATTTCATTAATGCCATCATATAACTATAAAACCCATAAATTTAGCTAAATTATTTACTTACCTTGTATTGAAAAAGATGCTAAAAGACTAGTTTGAAGATCTTTTAACCCTAATCATGTAAAAATTTATAACTTCTAAAGTTAAGGCTTAGAATACCTAACAAAACCAAATAAATCCTAAATTCTTTATCTGTTGGGATCGAGAGCCATATGAACGCAGCGGAATAAACCGATCCCATCCACCGGATCCATAAAAAAATGTTAAATTGGAATAAGGGTTCGTTCAATACCTTTGTTAATGACTCTAGAACTCAGTCATTGATCATCTCTTCAGCTTCCTTTCGGTCGAAGACTCTGAAGTGGTTGGAATCACCGATAAATGTCCACACAAACACCGGTTGGAATTGATCTCCTTTCACCTCGTAGTGGTAGCTACGCCTCTTCAAGGGTTTTAGTCAAGGAGAGGTGCTAGGGTTTTTCTGTGCCTTTTTGGGATGCGTGAATAATGATAATCATATCAACTATTATTACCTAATAAGCCTATTTAAATAGGTGCATAAAAAAACCTAACTTATTTGGGCTTTATTCCATGTACAATTATAGGCTTACTATTGGGCCTTATAATTATAACATGAATTCCTAAATATTAAGCCCAAATAATTTGGTCCATTAATTCTAAATTCACTAGGCTCTAAGTATGCGACCCTACAGGCTCTCATTACGTTGGCAATGACCATTGATCATATTAATGATCATAAACAATGATCGGTGTCTAGCAACACATCATTGTTACCCAAGTAATGAGAAAGTTAGTGATTTGACTAAACCTTTACACGTGACCATCACCTATGTCCTTTTGTCCTATACATCTAGATTGAGTACGAGACATGGACCGTGTCATTCTTGTATAGCCCAATCTTAAAGTTTCTTGATTCTTAAGTAAGCTGACTGAAACAAATCTATTCGATATCCCATGTCAATTCATCTGAGCATGACCATGCATTTTCTCAACTTTACTTAATCAAGGGGCCCACAGATGTTACTCCTGTTATATAGGAGGGACAAATCCTATCTTGATCATACAAACCCCTCTGCATGATACATGATATATCCAATATTTACCCTTGCATTCACTCAACCATTAGTGATATAGAATAGTATCAAAATATGAAACTCACATATAGGGAACCTTGGTGATCTCAAGTCAAAGGACCATATTAATAATGATCACTAAGAACCATTCATGATACTCATATAATGATCCATGTAGTGTTCTTAATATGGGTCGGTCCAGTATATAAGTTCTCTAACTTGTACTCATGTGTAAACTTAATATCCTATATAAGTTTTCACATATGCTTGTCTTAACATATCAAAACAACCTAATTCATAATGATATATGACTAGGAACATTTAAGAATATAATTATTCTAGGTTATTATCATAATTGAATATATTATGCAGACAATATATATAAATATAATAATTAGAATTGCCTATTAAAATAACATGATTCAAAATTATAATTACCAATATGATTAGATTTTAAGGGCATATACACTAACATTATCAACCAAGAAGAAATAGGAGAGATTTTAGATGAAAGTAATGTTTTTACATTGATTAGATGAAGAATTAAAAAGATTTGAAGTCCTTTTGCTTGATTAGAGAGATTGTGTAGAGAAAAAGTTGAGAGAGGTGAGAGAACTAAAGAGATGAAAAAAGACTTGGGGTTGAAATGAAAGGTAATAAGGCCTCAAGGGTATTTTTGAAAAATTGCTCTTAAACCTCTTCCATATTCATACACTCACTCATATTAGTATATAACTTTATTATTCCAACAAATTTTTCCCATAAAAATTTCAGCCAATTCATATTCCCATGCTTTAAATTTATAGTATTCTATTTTATTCCATATTTCATAAATAAGATTCCTAACTTAATTGAATTTAATAGTTGCCTTTTTCTTACAAAATAATTTCTAATTTATTAATAATTAAGGAAGATGTAACAATGCTTCCCTTTTCAAAAGAATTCATCCTTGAATTCTTGATACATATGGTATTCTAAAGCTAGTATAAAACATGACTATGTCAAACTCACCACTTATTAAATAAATGAGGATATCATTATTAGCATTTCAGACTCTAACTCCCATGTAACTTCCTTTACTCCATGATGGTTCTAATAAACCTTCATAGAAGGAACCTCTTTAGATCTCAGCTTTCAAATTTGACGATCTAAGATCTCTACTGGTTGCTCCTCATATGATAAATTAAGATCAAGTTGTAGTAGTCCATCTTGAATCATATTATCTACTAATGCACCATTACTTACAACATCAATCATGCTCTTATCCATAGGAAGAAGGCCTTCATAGAAATATTAAATAAGGAGCCACTCACTAATTTGGTGGTATAGACAAGCTAGCATATAACTTTTTAAACTTCTCCCAATACTCATATAGTGATTCACCACTCATCTGCCTAATACCAAATATTTCTTTCTTTATTATTGTAGCTTTGGATGTAAGGAAAAATTTTTCTAGGAAAAGTTATTTCATATGATGCCAACTTGTAATAGATCCAGGCTAAAGGTAATAAGGCCAATCAGTTAGCTACATCAACTAAGGAGAAAGGAAAGGTTTTTAATTTGAATGTGATTTTCAGATATGCCTTGAGACTTTATTGTCGAACACATTGTATGAAACTTCTTTAAATGCTTATAAGGGTCCTTAACCGCAAGACCAAAAAACTTTGGAAGCAAATATATTATACTAGACTTCAGCTCAAAGTCAGCATCTAATTCAAGATATTGGGTGCCTAATGGTTAATAGGTAACATCAAAGGCAGCTAATTCCTTTAACATTATATTATTATTTACTATAAATTCTGAATTATCTAAGGGTTTAGAAAGGGAGATGAGAATCCTAAAATTACTTATATTTTTATTCTTATGAAGGGAATGAAATGTCCCATTTATTTTAGAATCAAAATCAAATAATTCAGTAATGGAAATCCTAATCATACACTACATAACATAATATAACATTACACTAAAGGAATTCTAGGAATACAAAAATCCTAAAATGCAAATATAGTATAAAAAATTAATATAAACATATATAATTAACTTATCTAGATATTTTTAAAAATTATAGGACCATTAAAGAAAGTTTTCTACAACCATGCAAAACTCAAAAATACAATAAAAAATCTATAAAAAATTAAAAAAGTGGTCAAAGTAGTAAATTTTAGCTAAAATAATCAAACTTCACAAGCAAAGATTGTGATTTTTTATAAGAAAAATAAAAACTACCTTTTATAAAAATTTAAACTCAATCAAAGTTAGTGAGACCTTGTATAGCTCTTAAAGCTAAGCTGAAAAATGTTTGAAAACTAGCTTCTTTAGGCCAAAAATATTTGTTTAAATGTTGGATGATGTTAATTATGATAAAATATGATGAATTAAAGTGAAGGAACAATCAAAGAATGCAAAATGATACATGTATATGTAGAAAACTATATCTATTGTAAAATGCAAGACAATAACAAATGTAATCTACTAACTATAATACTTGAATAATTATGTAATATATTGCTAGTAATTTATAGGAAAAGATAATATCAAAAGGATTCCTAGCAACGGTGCCAAGATTTTAATTGTAATACTGCTATGTACCAAAATTAGTTAAAAACTAGTTTGTTAGAAAATAATGTAATATAGTAGAATATCCAAGTCATACCCTTAGTGATCTTTTGATATTATCTTTTATTATGAATTACTAATAGTATGCAAAAATTAAATGCACAACAGAATGTAAAAATAGATATGAAACAGAATGTAATAAATATAAATAGAACAAATGCAATATGTTGTATAAATGTAAAATATAGGATTATGCAGTAGCAGAATTAGAGGGATTTATGTGAATTTAAATTAAATTGAATGTATTAAATGAGGTAAAAACATAAAGTAAACAGATAGAAAGAAAAGTAATGTAACAAAATAGCCGTTCCAAGGAATTGAAAGCTTTAATTTAAATTAATTATGGATCAATTAGGATTTAACTTTTTTTTTATTAATTTTTCAACCTTGGATAACCCGGAACCCTTAGAATAATCTATGAATCCTAAGCTAAATTACTATCTAGGATTTGATCAATTAAGATTAGTCAATTAAGCAACTGTTATAATATTTATGCTAGATTGAAATTGACTTAAAAATATGATTCGATTAAATTAAGAAATTAAATTAGAAACTTTTAAATTAATCCCTCAACTTTCTGCCCTTATGTGTAAAATCATGATTTACCAACTACTATTCAATGTCAAGATAGCAAAGAAATCAGAAATCATAAGAATGAATATCAATTATATCAAATCAACATCTAATACATGTAATCTCAAGAAATTAGCACATAGAATTAAGGAAAGAGGAAAATTAATTAAAAAAGTTAATATTATAATTCATAATCTCATAATCTAGTAAACAAAAGAGCCTCAAACTCCTTAAATTAACCACGAAATTAAGCTTTCATTATTAAAGAACAATAGAAAAATGAGAAGAAGGAGAGTGAAATTATTTGTTGAATCTGTGTAAAAGTCTAAATAGTTTAATGAGTTATCCCTATTTATTTGACCTAATTAAGCTAAAACTCTACTAGACTTGGATTGTATATCTTTTAGGATTATAACAACCTAGTCCTATTTTTGACAAAACAATTAACTTTAATAATTATATCAGTGAATTCCCATAGGTTTGACTTCTAACTAATTTAAGACTACTAAGATAAATTTAGGTAATCCATAAATATCAAAGTTATAAGCCTCTGCCTTATGGAAATTTAAATGTTAGCTCCGTGTTAATTAGACATCTATAACTTTAGATATAGCCGAAATATAGAGGTAGGTTTAGTTGGGATAGAGATATAACTTTAACTTATCAGCCATATATGACCTTCAAAACACCTGAATTAGGCTTGGATCAAACCATAAAAATTGTTGTTCTCTCTCTAAACTTTCTAACAATGTAAAGATCACCTCAATCCAATATCTAAAGCCTAAGATATAAATAAAACATAGAAATAGTGTCAAAATCCAGTATTAGTTAAATAAATTCAGAATATTGTAAAATTAATGACAAATTATAAAATAAAGCCAATTCTATAAAATTAAGGATGTGTAATCCACTAAAAGACATAAAATAGGAGAGAATAAAATAGTAAATATTTTTCTTACCACTATTCCATTAGAATATAAAGTTGTAGTAGCATTTGCTTTTACATCTACTGCTACTTTTACATGGCTCTTTACATCTTTACCTCCCAATATGCATTTAGTTAATTTTCTATAACATGGGTAATCATTGCTTTAAGTTCTTCTACATCAAGTTTGAAGGTTCCATTCAATGATGAATTGATACGCTGAAGTAGTCATTGAGCCTCACACCTTGTCCAATACCTTGAACATGATTAGGATACTCCTTAGATCCAAGCATTATAGTTAAGATATCTATTTTCCCTATTAAATAAAACTCACCTTAAAAGGCTTATTGCATAAGATTATCATGTAACATTCAATAAACCACATATAAGTAGATGAATTTCACATGAAACAAAAGCTTTAAAAATAAACAATATGTTTTAAATTAACTTTAAACATTTATAATCCTTTCTACGATAGCCTAACTCTCTAAATTTCTGTATTGTTTCCTTGAGTTAACTTTAACTCACTTTCCTAACTCCATATGAGAAATGGAAGGTGCTTCCTTACAATCAATGTCATCACCATCCTTGGTTGAAGCAAGCCTCCTTTTCATTAACTTTACTTTATCTTTTAATAATCTTCCTAGGGAGCCTATATAGATATATGTTTTTCCATCACTTTGTCAGTTCACCTCACTTTAATCTTATTGATAAAGGCATATATTACTTCACAAGTACATATGACATATATAAAAGACATTTAAAAGAAGTAACCGCTAGAATACCTAATTTTACCTAAAAATGCTCAATATCCTTTTATTTTAGAAACTTTTTCTATTATTGTTAGTTAAAGAAGATGAATTTCTAAAGTGGGTTCACTTTTCTTTTAGTATCAAGGACAACATAATCCTACTTCAAATTTGTCTTAAAGTCCTTCCACTAGTTAGCCACTTGCAATAGTACTTTTTTTGCATTTAAAGAGTGTTGGGAACATTAGAGGCATTTTATAAGGAAAAAAAAAACACACATACATATAAAAAAGTTATATGTAATTATTCTAGGAATTAGTTTTACATATCTTTAATGCAAAGCAAAACAATCAAATGCACATCAAAACACCTTCACCTCAAGTTTATCCTTCAATGTTGGCATGACATGCCTCTAATCTGTATAAGCTATGTATATTTTACTTTGTGCTACTAATTTAAAAAAAATGCTCAGTGTTTCTCTAAAATTTCCATTTGGCTACCTTTTGACATAAAACTCAACATGAACTTTCTCACCTCAAATACGTGCTACACTAATAAACCTTAATGTTATAGGATACCTTTTAATCATTTAGGTAGGAGTAGCTACCTTTTTAGGATAATCTATATTTTAATTATTTCAAAAAACTAGTGTCAATCATGTATAATAACATATAAATAAAGTTAAAAGTTAACATTACTTAATAATCAAGAAATTGAAAGTTATACAAATTGTACTCACAATAAGTGTTACATGGTGAGAATGATAAAACACATAACTTGCTTGATAAGCAAGTGAGCTTAAATTATAACAATCATCATTTCGAAAAACTCCTTCATCAATTTACATAACTAGGGCACAAATTAGATTTATTTTATGATATAATAATCCTAAACCCTTTAATAACTACAAGAGCATGCAAATGACAAAGGCAGTAATGTAAAATAAAGATTTTTTTAAGAGCATTACCTATTAAATAGAGCATTAGCATAACCATATATCCAAAAAATAATTAAACCCAAAAAGTATCATTAAACCTAATAGATAATATAAACTAAAACTTAGTGATAAAAAAAGCTAACACAATGTCACTATATACATATACATATCTCATAACTAAATAAAGTTGAATAATTTATTAACATTAAAAAAAAGTTAATAATAAGATAGGATAATATACTTAAGAATGGTTAGGATGATGAAAATTAGCTCTAAGTTCATTGTAAATGAAATTGAAAACATGGAGCAAGTTTAGGAATCATTCAAAGAAATTATGAAAGTGTGGGTTATCGTTAAAGAATGTTGGTTTCAAGAAGTAAGAGTAAGAGCAAAATAAAGGATAAAATGAAAGTTATGCTGGTAAAAACTTTAGATGTCAATTTTTTAATAAATAACTGACATTGATTTTATATAAAACAAACATATAAACTTAGGCCCATATTTACAAAAACACCACTACTTACATCATTTTTTACATTAATTCTTCTCACATTGATTTTTTAAAGATATTTAATGTACTAAGTTTGCTTAATGCTTCATAGAGTAATGGTTCACATGACTTTATACACCACTACTTAAGTTTACCAATAATTTAAAAAATGTCACCACATCTAAATAGACATCAACTATATGTTTGAATCATTGTTTTAAGTTTTTTAATAACATCCAAATAGATGTCAATTATATGTTTAAACTATCATCTTATATTTCTCAATAATTTCAATAATGTCACCATATCTAAATAGATATTGGTTATACCTAAATAGACATCAATGTTTACTTTAATCAACATCTATTTATAATTTTGCAATAGTAATGTTGCAAATATTTCACATAAGTTATTAATTATTAAATATATATAAATTAATTAAAATATTTTGAAAGAGCTAATATCATATATATATTGAATTGTAAAAATTTATTAAAAGGTCTTATAAAATTCACCATGCTAAATGAAATATATATTAACACTACTATAGAATTGTTAATAGACATAAGTGGATAAACGCTAGTTAAATCTAAAACTAATATGTATATTGATGCAATGGTATTTTTAAAATTATTTGGGATAATAAAGTGGTGGTTAATAAAAAAATTGACATTCATATTGACATAATGTCAACTTTAAAATTTTTTGCAATGATAAGATAATGGTCAATATATATAATTGACATCTATATTAATATAATGATATTTTTTAAATGTTCATGAAAATTAAGATAACTATTAAACTTATAATCAATGTCTATTTTGATGTTGTTTTATGTTTGAAAATACAGGGAAAACTTAAGACATTGATTGTTTACTTATTGAACATTGAAATTGATGGAGTGATGGTATTTTTGTAAACATTCCCTTAGCTTTATCCATTTATTTTGTATCAATCTAATGTCATTTATGTAATACTGTTGGTTGTTAAGTTAAAAATTGATAGGTAAATATTTTAGTTTCAGAACTTTCATTTCATGCTCTATTTCATATCATTCTTACTTTTTGAAAGTCACTTCTATGGTAATAACCTTCACTTGAAGTATGTAAAGCATAATGGTTAATGTAATTTTAGTTTAGTTTCTTGTCATGCAGATTATATATTTTAATATGCTCACTATGCAATATTTGCTAAAAAGATAACTTATATATTTGCTACTTTATTAAATTTATCTACATATTATTATACATAATTAACATTTTTTTTAAATTGTTAGAATATGGATCCTTTTGAAAAGGCAATTGCTTTCACCCAAAAGTCTGGTAAAGGTCCTATAACGTTCAGGCTTATTAGTTTTAGGTTTATAGCTTGAAATGGAAGCTTCAAAATTAAATAATAAGTTTATATATAATTGGCTCTAAGGGACTAAGTCATGGTCACTATAGAAGTGGATATGATGGAAATATATAATCTATTATTTATTGAAAAGGAGACTATATTATAACTTTTAAGGTTTAAGAAGCTTGATATCACTTACATCTAGCTCTCAAGGTTCGAGAAGCTTGATATTACTTGCATTTAGTTCTTAGTAATGCAAACTTATGCTATTTTCTTTGAACAAACATGTATTAATTCAACTATTATCTAATTAGAAGTTTAACTTAAGCCAATCCTTTTAGAGGTATTATTATAACCATTGGTGCAATAAAAAAGATTATTATGGATTCTTGTTTACATATCAAATTAGGCCTTAGGCCTAGTCAGATGCTAAAATTAGGGAGGATTATATTATGGTTACATTACAAAGATATCCTAGGAAAGTCTGTTACTTTGCATTTTACCATAAGTTGTGATTTTAAATTTTCATAAATAGATTTTGATATTTTATTATACCATTATATTGCAGCCTATCATTGGATGCTTATTATAGTGTACCTTTAAAATAAGGTTGTCCTTTGGCTAAATCTTTTGGTAAAGATGTATAATCCATATTGAAAATATGCTTGAATAGAGCTTTGGGTGTCTATTAGAAGAGGGGTTTACAACCAGACAAGAAATACAAAAAAGTAAAATAGAAAATTATGCAAGTATTTTTTTTAAGTAAACCTGTAATATATTGGAAATGAAAACTTATGTGTTAAAAAGATGAAACTAACCTATTATTGTGTTGTAATGCCCTAAACAGAACTATAATGTGGAGTGTGGGTATTGTATTATGTGATATATGTATGATATTCAATGTCATTGAGAAAACCTTGACTACAATAATCACTTAGTTATTTACACCTCTTCACATGCTTAGTTAACTAAATTAATCTTGATGATTACATATTAAATGTGTACAATTGCAATGCTTTAGGGATAACACCAACACATACACTCAAGCTAAGCTTAATGAAATGAAAGAGCTTTGAGTAGGGTATTTCATCAGATTTGAAGCTAAATCAAATTGAATTAGCTTTAAGTATATCTAAATATGTTATATTTGTAAATTGTTATAAATTATTTAATGATAGTGCTTTGATTATAAATAATATGTTATATTTTAATATGTAAATAAAAGTTTAAAAACTTTATGTAAAAGCTCTAATAATTATTTGTATTGTTGTTATCAACTATAATATGTTTCTACATTTGTTAACTGATTATTTCTAATATGAGCTTTTTTTTTAAAAAAAAAAGGTAAAAAGATGTCCATTATTTACCAAAAATTGACATTTTCAATAATGAGAAATTGATTTTTTAGAAAATAATTATCATTAAATATTATATTAGCTTATCAATTATTAAATAAATAACTAATATCCTAAAATAATTAATAAGATGATGTCATTATCATGTAGATTCAATTTTGTAGTTAATAACTAACATCTAAACATAGATAATATCATCTTGACAAGCTTCTACTCCTTGGCACAAGTTAAAAATAAAATGTGTAAAACATTTGTGCTAATTATAAATTTCATTGCGTAGCTTTTCCAACCATAAAGTGATTCTCTTTTTAATAAGGTATACTCTCCTTCTAACCTTTAGGATAATTTTTCTTCATTTTATATTTGTTCTCACTAATTACTTTGTAGGACTGAAGCTTTGTTATCTTATTGCTAAATATGCATGGTTATGCATCCCTTAGGAAAGCTTAAAATATAAAAGTAAGGATTTGTTAAGTTTTTGTGTTTGTTCATGTAATCTGGTTTTTGGTTTTTGAATCAACCATATTGCCTTTCATTTTAATGTAACTTTTGTAAGTTAGTACAAGTAAGAAATATAATTCATTTTTTTTTTTGGCATTCAATGGTATTATATATAGATAATATCATACATAAATTTTCAATAAATGTTCCTTACATTTGTTAGTATTGGATTCAAATATGTATTTTTAAGAAGTGCAAACCTCATATATCAAGCAATAGATATCAGAACAGATTTAGCAAAACACTTATCTCAAATTAGGGTATTACATATAATCTTCACCATTTTCAAATTTTTTAAATTAGGATTCTGTAATCTCATTGGATATGTTAGTTTCTATTTTAAGTATTTTGTAAGAAGGAATACATGAGGAATAGGAAGGATGGGGAAGGAAGGAATAAGGATAGGTGATTAAAGTTAAGGAGTAGCTAAACACATTATATTGGTTATATAGTGAAATTGCCATGGTACTTTAGAAATTTAACATTGATTTTTTACAATTAGTTAACATTTAATATTTCCTACTATGCTATAAAAGAAACACCATCAGTTGTTTTAATATAATAATTGACATTATTGTTATTGTTTACAATAGTTATAAAATTAACATTAAAACTAATTTATAATGATGCTTGATTAAATACTAATATAAAATTAATGTGTAATCATCTAAACATCCGACATATATCTATGATTTTGTAGTAGTGTGATATTCAAAGATTTCAATTGAGATTACATGGAAGCTTAGAAAACTATTTATCTTAGTTTTCATATGGTAGAAGTAAGCTAATTACTCAAGGAAATTACTAACTTTTTGTACTAGGAAACATTTTAAGTAGTATTTAGCAGTATCTCATGTTACTTTTGAAATATTCTTCTTTAATGTCTTAATTTAAATGTTATTTATGTTAAGTTACTTGCTGCACTTATTGCTAAAAAGTTTTTTAGATGCCAAATAATTAACTTAATTTGTAGAGTTCATGAAATAGATGATGGGAAATAAAACCATTAAATATATTATTCAATTATTGCTAATATGCAACGTTGCTAACTAATTACAAATACGACTATAAATAAACTAAATTAGTCATAAATAGCTTTAAGCTTGTCTTGTAAAAAAATTCAATTCATGTCCAAGTTAAATGAATTTGAACTTAAAAAAGTTGAGCTTGAGTCTCATTATACAAAGCTCATAATGTTTATGAGCTTAAACAACCTTTTATATATATTTTTATTTCCAATACCATTTATAGTTTTAGTAAGTTATTAGTTCAATTAATTATTGGATATTCTATCATTAATAAAAAATCTTGTTATTTTCATTTTATAAAAGCAAAAAGGCAAAGAAAATTGTACTTCCAATACTTCAAATTCAAATGGTTTAAGTCACATAAAAAAAGATGGGATTTCTAACTACATTGTTACTTGTGTAGTTATTAGGCTATATTTAAATATTGTAATTTGACTATTTTCCATGTATATTTGTTAATTTAGAATGAGATTTATATTTATTATGTCATTTATTGTGTACTAAAAAAACTATCTTGCATTTATTATTATTATTTGCTAAAAAAGTAATATAATGTGTTAGAATTAATTTAAACTCATTTAGGTTCGATTAAGTTCATTTAATAGTTGATTTTTAACTCAAATTTTGAAAGCTTAACAAGCTTTAGCTTAAGCTCAAACTTATATAATTTTGTTGAGTTCAAGCTCAAGTTTGAATAAGCAGACGCTTGACTTAACTCATTTATTGGCTCAATCACAAATATAGTTGAAATAATGCTGAACTAAATACGCATTTTGTAGCTTATTTTTATATTAATCCACACAAATTAGAAAACCAACATACATAATTAATTTCACTCTTTTTACCTTTTTTCAATGACAAGTCTAAAACATTAAAAATAAAATTACTCAATTTTTTATAATAATAAGAATTATTAAATTACTAAATGTATACACAAAAAGTAAGGAATTAAAAATATTTAATTTAACAAACATACATCCATTTAAGAGCTAGATTAAAGTCTAACTCATAAATATATTCGTTAAATTTATATAGCCCTATGCTGCCATAAAGCTAAAAACAAATATTATTCTCTATTGCAATAATAAATAATAGTAAAAGATAGATATTATTTGAAAATTTTAATGATATAATCGTAAAATAATTTTGTTTTATTTATGAGTTGGTTGATCTAGACTTCCATTAAGTCCGATGATAAATAATGAATTTTTGTCTCAAAGACTAAATTCAAATTTAGAACTATTAAAATAGGTTAAGCTTGTATATGGATTTGTGAATCCATAAAAAAAAATATACAAACTAGGAGTCATAATAAGTAAGTTTGTTTAAATATAGCTTTACAATGATTTGATCCATATTTTTCTTTTCTTAATATTTTTACCTTCAAATTAAATTAATATAATACATAAATTTTGATCCAATTAATTCAATACTCACTCTTAAACTCAATTATTTATCAAATTTATCAAAAAAGAGAGAGGAAATTTTAAGTATCCAATCCAAATTATTTAAAGTGTAGGAACATCAAGTAAGAAATCAGAGATTAAAAAAAGGGTGATCATTAAACGAAGGGACAAATTACTAAGTTAAAGACTAATTCATCATTCAGAAAAAAATTTTAATTTAGTCAATTATTTTATATTATCTATTATCAATTGCACTTCCATCATTAGAACAATTTAATTTGATTTAGACTACAGGACATTAATTAAAAAAATTTAATTGTATCATGGGCGCAAATGTAGAAGTATGAAAGATAATACAAGAGAAATAATTTTTTTTTGCCCAACAAGAAAAGAGAAATGATGTTCAAGAGCACGTTAAATGAAATAGAAATGAAGAAGACAATGGTGAAAAAATTTATTTGATTAATACCATAAAATGGAATTTTTTTTTCATGATGAAATTTTCATTTTATTATTAAAGTAGTGATTCGGAATCCTATTCTTTTTCTTCTTTCAATTTTTTTATCATTTTTATAGAGATAAAAATATAATTGTTTATTTTGGGTCTCACTGTATTTTTTACAAGGATCAATAATTTCAAATAAAATTTTTTTTTATCTATTTCTCTCCAAAATTTACTATGTACATTTTCTAAAAAATGCACCGTATTCATTTCCCCAATTCAAATTTGTCCAATTATTTTTTTATCAAATTTATCTTTTATCTATTTAAATTTATTCAATTTTGACTTGATATTATTGTCCTTATCAAATTAAAAATGAAGAGTTGATATCACACTCTAAATGCTTGTATGATAATTAATTTTTTTACCAAACATCTCTTCATTATCAATTTGATATACAAATTAGTATAATAATGAAATTGGATAAATTTAAATAAATGAGACATGAAATTGATAAAAAAATATTTCTGATAAATGAAATTGAATAAATTTACATAAGCAAGAAATAAAATTGATAAATTATATTATTGGAAGACAAAATTATTAATATAAATTATATTTTGCAAAAATAGAAATGAGTTTTTACTCTATTTTTTAATTCTTTTTAATTTTATCCAATCAAAATGAGTAGTAAGAGATTTTTTATCATCAATTAATATGAGCTATATTTTTATTTGCACAAAAAATTGGTGAAATTATTTGGAAAAAAAATTAAAAAGAGTTTGTTATGAAAATAATACTAAAATGATATAGAAATAGACGAGAGAATATAACAATAGAGAAATTAATATAATGATTCATAATCATAAATATATAAAACTCTTAGTATTTATAAACTCAAGTGATGACTATCACAATTACTAACAATAATCATATCACTCATCAATAATTGCTTGTTAAGTTGTTATGAATAAATCTCAATTAGAATAATTAATAAATAAATAATATTTTATAAACATCCGCTTAAATCAGGGAGAATTTTTTATCCACCATGATAACAGTACAGTATTAGATTTAATAGTTTAAATTTATTGATTTGTGTAGTATTATACATATTAAATAATTTAATTATTTTAAATTATTAATATATGATGCAGTAATGTATTTTAGTCAATACCCTTAAATAAATATTTATAACAATTTTTTTAGCCCTCGCTTCAAGTTGAGGGGGCCAAGGCTAAAGCCGCGGAGACCAGCGAGTCCGTAGAAGACGACCTAAGCAACACAACAGGAGCAGGGGGCGCGATAGGATACTTTGCCGTGTCTTCTCCCTCAGACTTTTCACTTTCTCTTCTCTCCGTTCAAGTTCCATTGGTAATGGCCGGCGTCTTCTTCTCCTCTGATGACATTGTAGTGAAGTCCCCAAATGATAGGCGCTTCTACCGATTTATTGAGCTGGAAAATGGACTTCGTGCTTTACTGGTTCATGATCCTGAGATTTACCCAGAAGGGCCTCCTTCGAAAGTCGGCGAAAGCGACAATGAAGAGATGGTGGAAGAGGAAGAGGATGAAGATGGGATTGAGGAAGGAGATGAGGAAGATGATGATATTGTAGATGAAGATGGGGAAGTTGATCATTATGATGGAGAAGGGAGAGGGAAAAAAGGTGCTGGTCAGACTAAAAAGGTTAGTTTTTTTTTTTTTTTTTAAATTTTCTTATGATGTGAATATATTGTTTCTGTAATGCCTGTTTGAATTTTAGCCGACATTTTCAGAGGCTCTGCTCCGCATTGTTGTTCACTTAACGGGAAATCGTGGGAATGGCATTATATGACTGTAAACATCGTATGTATTGGGTTTGACAGTTCTTTGCTTTCGTGATTACTTTGCAGGCGGCAGCAGCCATGTGTGTCGGAATAGGTAGCTTCTGTGATCCTTTTGAGGCGCAGGGACTGGCACATTTCTTAGGTTTGCATACTTATCTTATGCAAGTAAATCTGTGTGTTCAGTTATTGCTTGTATCCGCTGAGACATACGGGAAATTACTAAATTTTTCCATTTTTTTTTTGGGGGGGGGGTTGATGGTTGTTGCCATATATTTATTTAATGAGGTGAAGACTAAATCGGCATCCAGCATCAGTCCGATTGAATTTAATTATATTGTTCAATGCGTATGTATGTCCTTGTGTGTTCAACTTGCTTTACAGCTTTTAACTTTTTTTAGTATAAATTTAAGTCTAATAGCTATTTAGATTTAATACGAAGAAAGGGAAAAAGTGTCATACTTAGTTGCCATTAGTCAAACAATACTTCAAGGGTGCTGCTGCCATAATTTCAGCACCATTCAGTGCAGTTTCAAATTACTACGGACAAAAATGAGAAAATAAGTCATTGTTTCTTGATAAAGTTTAGCTCCTTCCATCTTCTTATCTCAATTGTCACTTCTACTTACTCAAAAATGTGCATTGAGATTATCGCTTTTCAATCACATTATGACTTTTATCTCACTAAATCACTGGCAACTTCTCGTGTGCACAAGAACAATTTTTGTGCTGGAGTAGATTTCGATATCTGTTTTGCATGCAGAGACGCCTTTATTCTTTACTTCTGTACTAAAGTTATCTCATCCTACTTCCTGCCTAGCAATTCATCCCCCTCTCCCCGCCCCCACTCAACCTAACATGTAGTAATTCAAATTCCAATACACTCATTGCTTACAAGTTCCATATTTTTTGCAGAACACATGCTTTTCATGGGGAGTGATGAATTTCCAGATGAAAATGAGGTACATTTGACAAAGTCATCATTTGAAAGGTTCATCTGATTATATCCAAATCCAATTTGAATCTAGTGAGATCAGTGATATAGGCCTTGATGCTTTTGATAGATTTCATAATTTCATAGTTACAGTCTGAACTTTCTTGAGAATGAAAAATTTCTGAAACATTTTTATTCCAAATTTAGAAGTAAAGTCCAGGATGATTGGAGTATGAGTACGAAGATCTACTATTATGACCTTGCTTCATTGTGACCTTCCTCCCATCTGCGATACAAACGGACCTAATTTTGCTTGAGTCATCTCTAATTGCCTTCCCCTTTTATATATTTTTATATGAAATCAAAATTTGGAACCTTGCTATACTCTGACCTCACTCATTAAAATGATCAACATATAGAGCCTTTGATGGACAAAGTTAGAGTAGACTCTATGCAGGATTTGGTGGTTGCATATGATATTGGCATTCCTTCTTCTGAATATCACTGGTGGGTTTTTTGAAATTCCAGCACTTGAGCATGACAGTTACTCTCAAATAAACAGTAACATATATAAAAAACTAATAATCATATTTTTTTTTTCAATGTATGGTCTTGGGATTTATTCTTCTAAAGGTCACTGGGTTTAACCTGGGGCCTGGGCAGATTAGAGTTTGCTTATAGGTCATAGGTTCAATTTTCAGGTGGAAATTAAAAATAATCATGTTCACGCACTTTTATTATTGTCTAATTTTAGCAGTCTATTTCTTTGTTGGTTTTAGTTTACCTATCAGAAAGCATCTGTGATTTTGCCCAGTCCACCTTAAGCCTTAATCAGTTATACAACCTGCTTTTGCTACTTCTCTTCCTATAGAAACTTCAAATCAATCAGGATAAATAAGATAAATTTGTATGCTTCTCTGTGTGCTCTTGATATGTGTGGAGATGCAAGTCTTATGCTATTGATTGGCCTAGCAGTTTGACTCTCTTTATTCCTAGTATGATAGCTATTTGTCCAAGCATGGTGGTTCATCAAATGCTTACACGGAGACTGAACATACTTGCTACCATTTTGAAGTGAAGCGAGAGTTTCTCAAGGGTGCATTGAGGAGGTTAGTCCTGCTTTGCATTATATGGACAGTACAATCCCTTTAACTAATATAGCTTTTTTAACTTTAATGGTAATTATGCCTTCTAGGGAATTTCTGCTTGCTTCACTGGTTGCTAACGTGCTTTCAAATCATGAAAGCGTATGGTGATCATGCACATGTTAGACATAAAATTTATGGGGGAAAAATTAAAGGAACTGCAGCTTTTTAGGAAAAATGATTTCTTTGGTTGGAATTTTTGTTCATTGTTTGTTAAATCACTGGCTGCACAACAATATAAGAACATGTTGCCATAACAATTTTGCAGAATATGTCACCAGAAAACTTATTTTCTATTGCATCTTGATTTTTTAGCCATGTCCAGTGGTTTATAGTATTAATGTGTTATGTAGAACATCATTCTTGTTGTTGCACTTAGTATATGTTGGTAATGAAATGCAGTTTATGACATAAGATCTTGGTCGTTGGTACACTTACTGAACATAGTTAATCAATGGAATTTGCAAACTGCAGTTTCTCTTTAGAAAAAAGAAAGGAATTCTTTTGGACGATTTTCAATGTTTTCTAGCTCAGGAAGTAACATATGCCTCAAAGTGCAAAAATAGTGTAGAAATATCTTGGGGATTTGGGGACAGATCAATTGAAAGGAGAATCCTTGTTTTGGTTCTATCTGCTAAATTCACTCCATTTCTTAGTCATTTGATCACTTTTTACTTTTTAATACTCCCATACACAAAACTCTATGTAAAGTTTTTTAGTTCATTTTGCTCCTTGTTATTTGCTAATTGTTATATAATTAATAGAGTTAATTAAAAGGTGTGCATGTTTTGGTATTTTGTTGGGGAGTTGCAGAATCAATTTTAAGTCCTATAATTGATTTTCTCTCTCAAAATTAGTTGTTTGGGTTTTCAATTTTATCTCTAAAATCATGTTGAATCAAAAAGCTACAAGGAAAAACTTTTGATTTCAATGTTATTATACCAAACATAAAATACATTCACCCATAATTGATTGTTTCAAAATCAATTATCCATAATTAATTGTGCTATAATCAGTTATCCCAACAAGCTCTTTGACTCCTCCCCTTTACTCCCATAGCAATTCTAGATATAGATATATATATATATATATATATTTTGGCTTCCTTCCTCTGTTTCTCTTGCAATGTCTTTGAACTCTATGGTTTTACTATGCGTACTGTAAACAGCATTTTGTATTTGTCTTCAAAAGATAATTGCTTCATTTCAGTTGAAAGCCTTTGTCAGTTTTGTATTTGTTCTGGAAGGCCATTTCTTTATTTCAATTTAAAGTCTATCCAATACTATTGCTTTATGTAGTTTTTAATTTGTTTTGGGAAAGTAAGAGTGTTTGATTATGTTTTCTAACTACAATACAAACTCTCTAACTTATAGATTCCCTTTTTTTAAAGAATAAATTAAAATACACTATCAATTTAAAATCTGCTTAGCTGTATCCTGAAAATAGCTCTACCCGTGTCCTGGACTTGTTGGTCCAATGTTGAATCAAGAAAATTTCTTTTTTTTTTCTTTTAAGGACACATATAAACTTGTGTCTAACATGTCAAGTGAGTGTCCATGTCAGTGCTGAGTCAGCCACGGAAACTCACCAGTGAATTGGTGTGTTTATGTTTCTTAGTTAATATGTATTGCTAAAATAAGCTACTATTTTACTATTTTTATACTGGGCACAAAGTCTAGATGTTATGATATAGTCACCAAAATTTTTTGGACAGAAAAAGAAGTATTATTAAAAGAAGGAGAAGAATACAAAAAACAGGGACAAGAACTCCTCAAAAGGAAGGAGAAAAGCTAGAAGATACCCAAAAAAAGGAAAAAAGCCGTAGAAACCATCCTATCAAAGATCTAATATAGACTTCCAATTCTTTTGTAAATTTTGTCAAACTTACCCCTTGAAATAAACCATGAGCTTTAAGTCAAAGTGACGTAAAATACAAAGTTTTATCCCACACCAACACCATGGGCTGATATAGCTGCTTAGAATTTCAAGTATACTTCTCGAGCTATAAACACTGTAAAGCAGCAAGTCTCACAACTTCACTTAATGCTTCCTTTTTTTCATTATTCCTCCCAAAACCACAGTATCTAATGGTTAAGAAATTGTCCCACATGGCTGGACAAGCTCACGATATCCCAAGCAAGGAAAAAAGCCTATTCCATAACTGCCAAGCCATCTCACTATGCAAAAACAAATGACTATTGGTCTCTGAATTCTTAGAACATAACAGCCACATATCCAGGGACAAAGCTTTATAAGGTCTGCGCACTTGTAGCCTATCATTAGTGTTAATCTTAGTCACCTAAATTCTTCTCTCAAGACTGGGATATTTCGTTTTATTTGTTGGTCTTTTAACTTTTTCAGATTTTCTCAATTCTTTGTTTCACCTTTAGTAAAATTAGAGGCCATGGAGCGAGAAGTGCTTGCAGTAGATTCAGGTATGTTCTTCTGCGGTCCCTTTGTACTGTTTTTAGCTCTTATATAATGGACAGAAGTTTCAATTTCTGCTAGTTGATGACAATCTCTCTCTCTCTCTCTCACACACACACACACACACATTTTTTCTTCTGAACATAGAATTTAATCAGGTTTTACAAAGTGATGCTTGTCGTCTTCAACAACTTCAGTGTCATACTTCTGCTCCTGGCCATCCTTTTAAAAGGTTCTTTTGGGGTAAGTTTTATATGATGTGTCTTCACTTTTTTGTCAATGAATTCCTCTGTCAAGATTTATGACAATTTTTTTATGCATATATTAAGGGAATAAGAAGAGTCTGGTTGATGCTATGGAGAAGGGTATCAATTTGCGGGAGCAAATACTGAAATTATACACAAATTATTACCATGGTGGATTAATGAAGCTTGTTGTTATTGGTGGAGGTAATGCTTCATTTAGTAATTCCTATTTACTATAACTTGTATTGACTTGGAATCAGGGGGTGTTTAAAACTGAAAATGGAGATGTGAACCCTTTGATAACAAATTTACTTCCGTATGAAACATCTCCATTAGCTGAACTGAATCACATTAATATATTACTTATTTGTTAATGTTTACTTTAATGGTATTGGTAGTTATAGGTTCAGGAATTTTCAAAGAATGTGGCAATGATGTACATGAAAAAAATGTCAGAAGCTTTTCCTCAGCTGCTATGTTGGAGGCTTCACATGAAAAGATAAATGTTCAGAAAGCCAAAGGATAGACTAAAATTGAAAGGGTAAAATGGTGCTGACAGACTCTGGTGGCTAGAATGTTGGTATTGTGGAGATAACTTTTGGGATTTTGACTAGAAAATCTGTGCTCTCTGGTAAGAGAGATTAACTAAAGATTGAGGTCTGTGGGCCTATCCTCATAAAGGAAAAAATTTCTAACACATGAACAAATATAATCCACAAGTAATTGTTTCAAGTTGAAGCCAATTTAGATGACTGAATGTGATATGTAGGAGATGGACTCCTAACAACTCAGTAAGATGAAGAATGAAATCATTCTAAGGGTAGGGAGGAGAATAATTGCCCCCAACTTCTAATAAATCAAGACCACTACTGCTTGCTTCGTTACATCCCATTTTTGGCTTATTGTTGAAACAATATAAACACAATTACTTGGACCTATAAATAATTAAGCAAATTTTCAAACTTCATAATTCTACATCACATTACTTCAAGACTTACGACAACTAATAATCCCAAAGAGCAATCTATTTTTATTGGTAAATGGAGATGGCACGTTGTTAAAGTACTGTACACAGTCAATTGGCCTTGTTGCATTAGATAATGATGCTGTAAAAGAATTCATGGATTTCTTGATTTGTTTTAATTGAATTTACTGTGGCAGTTCTTAGCTTGTAAATACTTTTTGTCCTTGTTCCTAAGGGGAGACAATAATGTTAATAGCTGTCTATAGCATTAGATGAATGATATATAAGAATCCATGTAGAGGATCTTAATTTGTTATGATTGGATTTAAATGGACGATGCAGTGGGCCGTCATTTTGGATTAAGTTTTAATGTTAGTTGTTGTCCTTGTATAGCAGCACATATATCCTATAAAAAAACATGCTCATAAGGTTAAAAGAACTGAGTTGCTGGTCTATCAGGATTCCAGCAAGATTGAGGTTATTTCTTGTGATCCCAAAGAATGAACAAAGGCCTAAGGTTGTGACTTTAAGTTATATGTTTTAGCATCAAATTATGTTCTTTAGAAAGGTGGGTGACATACTGGAATATTTACATTGTTTAATGTCATAATTTGGTCAATATGCTTCTTTTAACATTGAAGCACATAAACTGTTATAATGACTTCTAGCCAGGAGCAGGAACACAACACATGCTTGCCCTATATTGTGATACAATTATAATGATGTTTACATGATACAGAGTCTCTGGATGTGCTTGAGAGTTGGGTTTTGGAGTTATTTGGTGCAGTCAAAAAGGGCCCTCAAGTAAACCCAGATTTCAAAGTGGAAGGTCCTATCTGGAGTGCTGGTAAAATTTATGGGCTAGAAGCTGTTAAAGATGTTCATATGCTCGACTTGACATGGACATTGCCTTGTCTACGCCAAGATTATGTCAAGAAACCAGAAGATTATCTTGCCCACCTCCTTGGTCACGGTAAGATACCTCAGTATGGCTGAAAATTAGGTCAGGAATGTGCATCTGTATCTGTTGTGATAATGCATCTTGTGTAATATCTGTAGTCTGATTAAAGCAATGCCATGGATGAGATAGGAGAACAACTTTCACTTTATTAGAAATTTTAAACTTTTATTTATATCTTTTAGAATATTTCAAAGTTGGTCACTGAATCTACTGGAAAGCAAGTGTTAGATGTCATAACAAGAAACTGTGGTTAAGTTGATTAAATTCATTTCTTTACCTTTTACCTATCTATGTTTTTCTTAGAAAATTCTGACCAGATAAATGAAACTATGTTGCCTTAAACATTATATGTCATAAAGATCTGAAAAGAAAAAAAAGGATGAATTTGTTCTCCAAATTCAATCACAACTTAAAAGCTTGACAGAAAACAGAAGCTCGCAAATATTGATTTTGTGATGGAATGTTTACATACTTTTCATTGCTTTATTTATTATTCAATTCCAGTGGAAGTGTTTCTTGAATGGTAATATATTTCTTTAACTTTTAGATTCTCTTCTTCTTTCATTGAGAGAACTTTATATAAGGATATAGATTCCTTTACTTCAAAACTCAGAAGCCGTGTTGGATTCAATTGAGAGTGCCAAAAAGTTTGGCCTTTTGCTGGTTTTGATATTTTTATTTTGGACACTGCATATATGTGTTACTCATTTAAAAAGCCATTACAAATTGAATATAAAATTTGCAGAGGGAAGAGGAAGCTTGCTTTCATTTCTCAAAGCAAGAGGATGGGCAACCTCTCTATCAGCTGGTGTTGGGGATGAAGGAATGCATCGCTCATCTTTGGCTTATATCTTTAGCATGTCCATACATCTCACTGACTCTGGTGTGCAAAAGGTAATCTCATTTTTCATTGGCATGTCCTTACATTTTACTGCCTCTGGTGTGGAAAAGGTAATATCATTTTTCTTTAACTTCCTATAATTCCTTCAGATATAACAGTAGAATATTGTCTTTTTGGTAGTCTTTTAGTACATGAGGGATATATCTCTTCATCTAAGACTTACTCAAGTGTCAGCATCATTATACATGTGAAAAATTTATAGATCAGAGATCTTCACATTGAACCAGATCAAAGTTGAATTACTCCTGTTACCTTTCCTTCTCCCTTTATTTTGTCTCGTGTAATGACAAAGAAACAATGTGATACATATATTGACAGAAGCATTAGAATAACGGTTCTAGATAGCAATATTTGTGTACCACTTATATGTTTCCACTGTTCTTATTTTTCTACTTCCATATGGCTTAACTTAGTTTTTTTTAACCCTTCCAGATTTTCGATATTATTGGCTTTGTGTATCAATATCTTAAGTTGTTGCGTGAACTTTCTCCACAAGAATGGATATTTAAGGAACTTCAGGATATTGGGAACATGGAATTTAGATTTGCAGAAGAGCAGCCTCAAGATGATTATGCTGCACAGCTTGCAGGTTTTCCATTAACTATGATATTGCTTTGATAAGAGCTGAATACAGTTATCACTAATAGTAATTTGTATTCTCTAAGTTGTCTTCTTTACAACTGAGAGTTAATCCAATCCTGTTCAAGCTATTGGGGTTTGCCTGACATATCAAGGGCTAGTTGCAGTTAATGTCCTTCTAAAATCTTAGTTCTTGAATTGATGCATGGTGGTACAGGAGTGATGTACATTGGTGTGCATGTTTGAGGACAGGAATGTTCACTTATGAAAGATCAAATTCTCTTGTTATGTTAGGGGGGAAAAGAGAAGCATCCTTCAGATTTTGAATTAGTTAATCATTTTTATCATATTATTTTGGGCTTTGTCCCTAGAGCTCCTTCAATTTTCACTTGACATTTCTGAGATGAGAGCATTCCAAAATACCATGTTGATCAGCCAGTTTGCCTGCTGATCTGTCTAAATTGGGCTTGTACATGATTTTACCAGTTGGTATCTTATCTCTTAATGCTTTTCATCTATTACAGTGCATGCTGATATTGTGTGAAGACAATAAAATGCACTAATTATTTATGGAGTGTCAATGATGCTTTAGCTCTTTCTCCCTAGTGTATTTATTGTATAGTTCTAGAATGTTTGTGCAATTTTTTTTTTTCATAATTAAATTTCTTGTTTTATTTATCTCACCACAAGCTTTAATGTGGAAATAACAATCGTTCCTTGCCATATGATACGTAGAGATGCTATGAAAAAAATTTTCTTAAATATTTGTCATTAGGACTTGGGAAGAACAAACTGTATATTAGAAATAAGCAAGTGTTTGTTTCCTTTTGAAGATTGTGCAATGCAGAAGTTAGCCTCAGCCAGTCTTTTGGATGATTATTATCAAAGTCTAAATGATCATGCAATGTACATTAGAAATAGGCTTCTTTTTTGTTGTTTTGTGATATTCATATATTGATTTTCTTCAAATCTTTTAGATGATTATTATCTAATTAACACTACTACTTCGTGCAGAGAATTTGCATTTTTATCCAGCAGAACATGTCATCTATGGCAACTATGTCTATAAGACCTGGGATGAGCAGTTGATAAATCATGTTCTTAGTTTCTTCACACCTGAAAATATGAGAGTGGATGTTGTATCAAAGTCGTTCCCTAAGTCCAAAGGTGCTTTATTATGTCTTCCTTGTCTATCCTATTCCATTTGAACTTTACATCCTTTTCCAGTGGACATTGAATATGTGATAAGGTCCAAGCAGGTGGCTGTTAGCAAGTCCTTTGATAATTCAACAATTTTATAATTGCTATCACAGTTTTCTACCTCAGTCTTTTTTCTGTTGTAACAATTGCTGTTTCTGTTTGACTTTTGGAAAAATGATAATGCTGTAAGCTGCATCTTAATTAAGAATAAAAATAATTGAACTACCTGTGGTTTGCTTATGTTTTCAGACTGCCAATGTGAACCATGGTTTGGTTCGCATTATACTGAAGAAGATATTGCCCAAAATTTGATTGACTTATGGAGGAATCCTCCAGAAATTGATGATGCACTCCATCTTCCATCCAAGAATGCATTTATTCCTAGTGATTTTTCCATTCGTGCTGGCAACACACGTGTTGATGATTCTGCAAATTCAACTTCTCCTAGGTGTATAGTTAATGAGCCTTCGATGAAATTCTGGTACAAGCTGGACAGTGTTTTCAAAGTTCCACGTGCAAATACATATTTTCGCATTAACTTGAAGGGTGGATATCACAATGTGAAAAGTTGCGTATTGTCTGAATTGTTTATTCACCTTCTTAAAGATGAGCTGAATGAAACTGTATATCAGGTTATTACCTATTTTGCCTGATTCCAAAACTACACTTGTTTGTCAATGTTTCATATGTAGTAGTATGTCGATTGCATATGTAGAATTTGGATCTGAGCATAAGTTTTCTTTTCTTATATGCTTGCTAGCACTTGTATTTAGCTATTATAAGTGCACTCCTTTGTTTTTGTATATAAATAGGATTCTGTAGATTGGTTTATGTACAGGATTACAGGTTTTAAAGTAATTTGTTTCATTGTACAGCTTTCCCCTCCCTCTGTATCTACTTTTCTTATATTTTATCTTATGGCCTATAATTTTTACTAGCCTCAGATATTATATCATATCATATCGCTTAAAAGGAGAAATATGTGAATGTTTTCACTTGGTGCTAATGGTCAACTTTTGAGAGTACATTCACACTTGTATGGTCTCACCCAAATTACATCTTTATGAATTTGTTTACTGATTTAATCCCTACTTATCAGCAGTCTGTTTACACCATCTAAATTTGATTTCTTTTATTATTATTATTTCTTTAAACATGTTATTGGGAATGAACCTTTCCTTATGGAAACAGGCCAGTGTTGCCAAGTTGGAAACTTCTGTTTCTTTTGTTGGTGACAAACTTGAGCTGAAGGTCTATGGTTTCAATGACAAGCTTCCAGCTTTATTATCTAAAGTATTGTCTGTAGCTAGAATATTTCTTCCTTCTGATGATCGATTTAAGGTATGTGGTAGATTTCCTTGTATTTCTATTTGTCAAAACTAAAAAGTGTATTCATTTATAAAATTTTAATCTTGTTATCTTTTTTCTGTGTTTCCTTTTATCCTTGACACGACTAACGGTGACTTGAGCAGGTTATAAAAGAAGACATGAAGAGAACTTTGAAGAATGCCAACATGAAGCCTTTAAACCACTCATCATATTTGAGACTTGCAAGTTTTGTGTGAGAGTTTCTATGATGTTGATGAGAAGCTGCATTGTCTAAATGAGTTGAGTCTTGATGATCTAAAGGCATTTATACCTGAGCTTCGATCCCAGGTAGATATTCATATTGAATGTCTTTCCAGTGGATTCTTTGTACCAGTTATTATCTTCCAAACAAGCTTATTTGTTTTCTTAAACCATTATATTCAGTAGCTTTATAAATATTTACATTATTTTATGACATTGGAGACATTTTTGTGAGGGAGAGAACAGTTTAAGGTTATTTTTGGTGCCAATCCTGTATAGTCCAATGGTTGATCATTGGATTTAACGACTTAGATCTTATTTTTGTACCTTATATAGCATATGACATACTGAATTCAATCCTCAGTTTTGCTACTTCCTGTCTGACTTGCATGTGTTAAGCATGCTGCCAGCGTTCATCTTGATCCAGGATTGAACTCTTCATGAGATTCATAGTTGTACTATGAAGCATAGTTCATAAGCCAGGAAAAAAGAATCAAATACTTTTAATATCTCCGTAGGGTAGTTTTACATCCCTGTAAGTTTATAACATGCTCAATCCATACAAAGATGTTCCTCTTATACACACGTGTTCAGTTACCCTTTTCCCCAAATCCTGCCCCAATGAATACATAATATGTTTTCAGTGCCCCCAGAGTGATCTATTCATTTAGAATTTAGTAGAACAGGTGATAGGTTTACGGATTTAGTGTCTAGTATAATAGATGATAGGTCTAAAGAATGGAGAAAAGTCCTCTTTGGAATGTTGCTAGGCATGCTATTTCATGGTATATTTGGCTGGAATGGAGTGCTGGAATCTTCAGACAGCGACCTCAACTTGTGCTCCTTGTGTGAAACAGGATTGCATCCTATTACTTCTCTATGGTTTGAAGCTAATGATTTCTTTCATGAGATGGATTTAGCAGTTTTACAAAGGGGTTGAGAATCTGTACCAGAACTTCGATGGGTGATTTGTGGTCCAGTTTGAAGTAGTTTAAGTTTTTTATTTTTTCCCTCTTCTCTTGGAGGATTGATTATCCTCTAGTTATGTACTGTTCTCTTTTTTTAAGCCAATGAGAAGAGGAGAGAAAAATATGATTATGCTATGACAGCTATATATTTAACAAGTATTTAGATGATGCATCATACATGCATTCTCATGAAGCATCATGTTCAAGGGATCTCACCTGAACCCGTTCAGGGGACAGGTGCACATGCATGTGCCTTGTGCCTACTTTTGAAGTTTGAACATGATCAATCCTTCTATAATTTTTTTTTTTTTTTTTTTGGGGGGGGGGGGAACTTGAGATTCTATTCCCTTGCCTTAATTCTTACTTAGGCAAATGAATCCTCAGTTCTCTGTGCTTGGGCCCATAGAATTGTCTTTGCTTGGTAATGGTAACAATTGCAATTAAAAAAACTCCTTGGAAATCCAGTTCCTAGTTCATGTTTTAAACATTAGTACCATGACAACCATGGATAAGATTCATTAGGTATGTGGTTACATTGATAAGTTATATATAAAGCAGTGATTGTGACATTGTTATGGCTTTGTCGATTTCTCTCTGTATTCTGCACAGCTATACATGGAGGGAATATGTCACTGGAAATCTGACAGAAGAAGAAGCCATTAGCATATCAAACATATTTAAGCTGAATTTCCCAGTGCAACCACTCCCTTTTGAATTAAGGCATGCTGAGCGTGTTATTTGCCTTCCATCTGGTGCCAACGTAGTTAGAGATGTCAATGTGAAAAATGAGTTGGAGAAAAACTCAGTGGCTGAGGTAAATTTCATTGAACTGGTTTTTGTTGATATTTTGCTTATGCCCACCCCTTCCATGAATAATTGATATCTCTGACAAATTTTTTGTGCTTCTTACCTTGGTTTGGGTATCTATGCAGCTTTATTTTCAAATTGATCAGGACATTGGAATTGGATCTATTAAACTGAAAGCCATGATCGATCTCTTTGATGAAATTGTGGAAGAACCACTCTTCAATCAGCTGAGGTGACATTCTGATGCTGGAAGTATCTGATGTTAATTAATTTGTTTATTTATCAGTAATTTTATTGGGATTTCAAGCTCTTAGGAGGTTGATTGTTGATTGTTTTCACTATTGCTTTTTTTTATTTTATTTTGGGGATTAATATATGTGTTTTTTTATTTGACTCATTTGCTTTAAAATTCAGGAAAAAGGCAATTTAATGGTAAATACATTCAATCTCCTAAGAGCTTGAGCTTCCCATAGAATTACTCTTTATTTATTCTTCAAGATGCCTTCCACCCCTCCGCACCCCCCCACCCCATACCAAAAAAAAAAAAAGGAAGAGAAAAGAAAAAGGGAAGAAGTCCCTGAAAGAAGAACTACTATTATAATGAAAGGCAATTAGCAGTTGTTACTGGATTTATTTTCTGCAATGTCATGTTCTCTAGACTAAAACTTTTTGCTTAAAATGAGAACATTTCTTGCATATTGTTTTCCTTGGTGCAATGTAAGTTTTAAAAATAATATATATTTTTATACAGGACAAAGGAGCAGCTTGGTTATGTTGTTGAATGCGGTCCACGGATAACATACCGTATTTTTGGATTTTGTTTCTGTGTTCAGTCATCTGAGTACAACCCAATTTACTTGCAAGAGAGAATTGACTGCTTCATCAATGGCCTGGAACAATTGTTGGTAAATCTCACAGCTTCTTTTCACTGCTATGTTTTGTTTAATCACTCTCCAATGAACCACTGATAGAATTGACAATGACTTGTGTGCATGCGCATGAGAAGTTATGACCAATTTTTCTGTTTTAAGAATGGGGAAAGCATTATGAGCATTTTACTGTTTTAAGAATTGGGAAGATGCTTTCTTCTCTTTGGTGGGTTATGCTACTCTGATTGAACCTTGTTTATCGTGCTTCTTATCTATTATCATTCATTATTCAAGATTCCAATTAGGTTTGGCTGAGAATCTAGAGAGAACCATGCCAGGTTTTATCAGATTCTGTCAACTACTTTTTTATGGGATAGGATTCTGTTTTGTTGCATCTCCTTGGTTGAAAGCTAATTATCTTTTTAGATGGTTGAGCTGTCTACTTTGCAGAGAAATTGGACAGCAATTTTGTATAAATTTTTTAGGATTCCTTATCCTTCCCTATTGTACCCTTTCATCTTTCTATAAAATTTTCCTTTTCTATCTAAAAAAAGTAAAAAAAGAAGTGGGAAGCAGATGAGCAGACAAAATTTTATTTTTTCTGGCATGAGGCATTTAACTGTTAGTATCCATTCTTCATCTGTTCATGATCTGTCTGGATTTCAGAAAATTAATTTTCACTTGCTAATCTTGGATTGGTGATAGGCTGGTTTCTTTAGTATCTTTTAGCTTTCCTTTGAGGACTTCTGCTGGTTTCTTTAGTATCTTTTAACTTTGCTTTGAGGACTTCTTTTCCTCCTCTTTATTTTGTATTTTTCTCCTTTTTTTAATAAAATTTCTGTTTCTATCAATTTATTTTTATTTTTTTTCTTCCTGCTTGATTCTTGCCCCAAAATAATTTTTATCCTTAAATTGTTTCCTAAGAACTTGTATTCTGATAACCTGCGGATTCTGAATACAAGTTTAATTTCTTGAGCACTGACATTGTGTTGTTCTATTTTATATTTCCAGTTCCCATTTCATCTTCGAAACTTCTGAATCTATATTCAATTTTCTGAACAGTTTTGTTATTTTGACATCCTATCTCCCACTTAAACTCTCACGTCCTCAAAAAAACTAAGCCCACTGTAAACTGTGTACCTTCTATTAGAGGGTGTAGTATTTCCACAAAGGGATTCTTAGTTGCACTAAGAGCATTTGCGTTATGTGCACTAAGCTTATCAAAAAAGGAGCATTAAATTTAATTAGAGAGAATGCATTGATATACAATAAAAAATTATGTATCCTCCTTTTGATTGGCTTTAGTGCACACAAGTAAGTGCACTTGGTGCCACTAAGAAATTCTCATTCTGACACGAGTAGAGTTATTGTTTTATGAAATATTCCTTTTCAACAAATGGCTTAGAAAATCAGTAAACAACTCTTAGCTGTTTCAAATTTGACAGGCTTTGACCATTAGATGCTTGTTAACAATGGATCATGTCTTTCCATGTTTCCTCCAGACTGGGTTCTATGGCTATTCATTCAATAGATCTAGTATAGATTTGAATCTTTGATAAAGAATTCAAGTGTTTTCCATTCTGTTAAAGATATTCAAGTGCATGTTTATGGAAGATTATGGTTTTGAATAAAAAAATTGGGACTGCAGGAGGGACTTGATGATGATTCGTTTGAGAATTACAGAAATGGGTTAATGGCAGAGTTGCTGGAGAAAGATCCGTCACTTACATATGAAACCAATAGGTTTTGGAATCAGATTGTGGATAAAAGGTAATTTACTATATGTTCTGTGCATTCGCTCAAATTGTAAAGTCAGAAATTAATGTGGATTCCTATTGCTTTTTAATTTTTTATAGAACCTGGTAAGAATCCAAGATACCGTGCTTATATTTTAATTGACTATGACAATCTTGCTTTTATAGTATTTATTTAGTGATAAGTATTGTAAAAATTTCCAGGTACATCTTTGACATGTCAAAGAGGGAAGCTGATGAATTGAGAAACTTAAGCAAGAATGATGTGCTTGTCTGGTACAAGACTTACCTTAAACAGTCTTCTCCGAATTGTCGGAGACTTCTCATTCGGTTGTGGGGTTGCAACACGAACTTGAAAGACGCTGAAGCGCGACCAGAACCCGTGCAAGTCATTACAGATCTGGCCGCCTTCAAGATTTCGTCCAAGTTTTATCCAAGTCTTTGTTGAAGTTTAGCTGAGGATATGATATGTATTGATGGCCTTCAAAAATAATATTAAGGACCTAAATTTCTTATTTATTAGTTGTCTTTGCAACAATACCATTGTTATTTCTAAAGAGGATGGACGGTTTAGAGTAAAAGATAATACGTAAAATTGTCAACTAAAATAGTTGATCAATTCTAACATTACAATTATTTTGGATATACTTGATTTATCAATAAAGAAATATTTGCAGGTCATCTATTGTCACAGTTGGCTAAGTGCTGTTTGTGTAAATGATTCTCCTTCATTTACTCTCTATGCTTAAACTATTTGAGGATTATGCTTCTGCGTAGTAAAGAAAAAATTGCAATTGTACTCTTGCAGAAATTTTCTTTTGTAATAGTTGGCACATACGCAAGGTCTTAAAATATGAGTGGGAGATCAGTTGCCATTGTACCAATTAAGGTACCAGTTAATCTTGCTGATTTTATATATAAAAAAGGGCAGACTTCTGTAGCGTTCTGCTACCAATGGCACAACAGTGATACCTGTGATTATATGTTTTTCTTTAAGTTTTTTCGAGTAATGATATTTACAATAAAAAATTGCTAAAATTAAAATATCTTCTTTGAGAGTACCCATCTCAAAGATCACCTTTTATCGTTGGCTTCAATTACGCCTGAAGATGTCATTAGAATCATATTATTAAGTCCAAATTGAAGTTCGCAGAATTAGTGGCGATTCTGGATGCAGGGCTCTCCTCCTTTTCTCTCCGAAAGTTGAACACTATGGCTTCTTGGTCCCTACAGGTATATATAGTGTACTTCGTTTCTAGGAAATTTTCACAGAAAACTTGGACTGCAGTGTGTTGGGTGGGGTGGCCTTGATTTATTGAATTCAGCAATTACAAAGTTCAGTAGCGGGGAAGTTTCTTTTTAACTATTTGAGAGAAAAGTAGATCTTGCTATTTTCATAAAAATCCATCATTTTCACCCAGATCAAAATAGCCATGAGACTACTACCTCTGTCATCTCAAGGGGAATTTCTTCTGCAGCTTCGGGCCTTTGGCTTCCTCCACTGCTACTTCTTCCCCTTCGATAGCTTTTCTTTCTTCATTGCTACTGTCTCGGATTCTTCTTTCTTTGACTCCTTTGATGTTGTCTATCCAATAGTGAAAATGTTGTTAGATCTGAAACAGAGGGTTGAAAATAGTGTATAAAAACAGAAATGTGAACTAAAGAGAGGAGATCACTTACCAGAAAAAATCAGAACCAAGGATGCGAGGGAGAGAGATTCCACAGAAAGGGGGGATATATTTGTAAACCTATAAATATAATGGGTTTAAAGAAAAGTATAATATTTACCTATTATACCGGTTTTCAATAATCATCACAACCGTTAGATTTATACACTTAATAAGTCAATGATGTGAAACTCGGGCTACCAGAAGAGCAGTTTTTCATTTCTGTATGGATGTCTCGGCCATGAAAAAATCCGTATTTTTAGTAACCTTTTCATTTAAAATTATAAGTTTTATATTAAAAATAATATATATTTTTTATGCAACTTAATCTTTGATACATGTTGCAATACTTATAAAAATAAAAAATGTGTAATTCCTTTTATTACTAGCTTTGGTCAAAAGATAAAAAAATTTTACATTTAGATTTCTGAATGTATAATAAATTTTTTACACCACCATCACAAGGAAATAAACATAGATGATCTTGAAAAATAATAGGGAATATAGATTCATATGTGAAATAATATTCTTAAAGTTGGAGGGAAAAAATATGCATATGACTTACAATCATTTTGATTCTCATAATCTTAACCAAAAGTTTATAAATTAATTTACAAAGTATAGAAAATTAGCCAAATATATTGTTGGCCAAAAAAAGAATAGATAAATATTAGCAATATATACTTTTATTCATATTAATGCCCAAAAGATTTTAGATACTTGAAGCATGAATTTGAATTATTAATGAATATATTCAATTAAATAAATCATAAAGATTTTTGTATGGGTTAAAGCAATCAAAATGAATGTGTTGTAATTGTCTTAGTGAATTGTTCATAAGTCAATTTGAATATTATTAGAACTTATGGAGAGCTTCCAAAGGTAGCAAAATATTTGAAAAAGAAATGGAATTTGAGATGAAATATCTTGAAAAACTAAATTTTGCCTTGAATTGCAAATCAATCAATATTTGTACATCAATTAAAATAGAAAGATTTTAAAATATTACTTATATGGATAAATCACATAAATTAAATGTTTCAATATTTCTTCAATCACTTTCTACTAACAAGGATCCATTTTGAATTCTAAAGAATAATGTAAAATTTCTTGATCCTAAACTATTATATCTTAGTGAAATTGATGCATTAATTTATTTTACTAAAAATACATGTTCCTATATAACTTTTTTGGTAAGTCTATTAGCAAAATATAGTTCTTTTCCAACCAATAGGTATCAAAATAAAATTAAACATACAATTTGATATATTTATAAAACAATTGACATAATACTATTTGTTTGATCCATTCATCCTATAATTTATTCACATATGATGACATGCACACATTATGCTTCTTGGTAAGACAAATTGCAAATGCAATTTTTCCAACATGTATGAAACAATTTGAGAATCAATTCTATCATCATATCCTGTAAATATATGACATGAATTTGAAAAAAGAAATTTTAACAAGATTTATATAAAGGTAATATTATACACAAAAGCTCAATTAGAGGATAATACTTTAAAGGAGTTGGAATAAATAATATCTTATTAAAACTCTTTCTCATGCTCACAAAAGGAATGTGATGATATTTGATCATGGTAACAAATTTATTTAAATTGTCTTTTATAGAATTGTTAGTAAAAGTATTAGCTTAATGATCTTTAATAATATTTTCAATAGGAAAAGTTAGGCTCCTGTTATACTCTTTTGTCCTTGACCATAACTTTTTTATTGAGTTTTTTTATAAGATTTTTAATTAGATAGATTATTTACTATAAGAATAATGTATTTTTTTTTCGTTTACTAGGAATTTTTTTTCCTTGCGGATGTTTAAATGAGATATATGTTTTACAAGATAGATATCCAAGAGTTTTAAATATATATTTATGCGGATATCCTTCAAATCCTTTAGTTATCAATTATATGTTGTAAATTTAAGTTTGATATAATATTTGATTGCAATGGAGAAGAGATAATTATCAATTAAAGATATTTACCATTACCAATTGTGATAATTATCAACAAGAAGTCTATAAATACAAAAGGTTGTAGAGGGACTATATTCATTCAAAAATAAGAGAAACTTTTCTTATTTTATTCTATTCTCTTCTTATATTTTTATAGCATTTTAGTTTTATTTTCATAACAACAAGAAAATCTTCTCCTTGATTGAATAAGATTAAGATGTAACAAGCACTACTTCATATAATTAGGAAAAATATCAATTAATTAAAAAAATTTTGTTTTCTAGAACCTCTTATAGATCTTGAAGTCCAAGTCCTAATTGATATGATGAAGGTTATTGTAACTAGAGTAATTCGTTGTTAGATTTTTATTTTGTGCTTTTTGTGTTTTGTCTTTTCTCTATGGCTGTACGCCCCTTGGATTAAAAAAAATTGAAAAATCGATTATGGTGTGGTTAAATATTACTCATATGAATTATAAAAATGGATAAATTACTTTCTAAAACTATATAAAACTTAAATTTTAACCCTCACCATTAGTAAATCAATGGAAAATATTAAAGAAAATTGTAAATTATCCCTATCAATTATGGGGTGTTACTATTTTACTTCCATTAACTTTTAACACTTATAAATCAAACCTTTAATTATATAAAATTTACAATTAATGCCCATTGTTTGCTTAATTAACCTATTTATTAAATTACATGATATTTAAGAAAAATTTTGAAGTATGAATCATAATATTATTATATGATAGATTATCACATCATTTTTATGTATAATTATTATGTTATATAATTAATAGAAATTAAATTAAATATATAAAATTTTAATTAAAGACGAGTTACGAAATTATGTGCAAAAAATGATATAATAAATTAATACACAATAATATTATAATTTATATTTACTAATATTGTTCAATATTAGATGTTGCTATTTGATTTTTTTCAATTGAATTAGTTACTCATTCTATAAAATTTTGGCCGAAAATATTAAGTGAAGAAGTGAAATAAACACAAATACTATGCTACTTTACAAAAAAAGATCAAAAATTTATTATTTTCATTTTATATGATCATAATTAATTTAATTTTTGTACCACAATAATTATAACAATAATGAATAATAACTTTCATTTTTCCTTAAAGATTTTTTTATACAGTTAACTTTATTTAACTTGATAATTATATAATTTATGAGTTATTTTTATTCTATTACTTTAAAATTCATAGTTCATTGTAATATTCATATTTAGACTAATATATCTATTTTTAGAAAGAAATTATATTAGTTAATAAATTTACTTATTTGCTAGAAACATTTTTTATAAACTTGTTACAATTTTAAAATTTTCATATATAAAATTTTTATCTCAAAAAATTTTAGTTTACTTATGTTGTTAAAATAATAATAATAATTTTATTAAATAATGACAAATATGAGCATGAAAAAATAAAAAGGAATAGAATGTAACTTATAAAATAATATAAGAGTTAAAAATAAAAGATGTAGTTAAATAATTCTTTTAAATTAAATGAATAACATATTTAAAATATTTTATAATAAAACTCGAATAGATAATCATTAAATTAAATAATAAATATTAGTGTAAATATAACAACAAATAATAACTATTATTTTATTAGATAAAAATAGAAATGATCATAAAAAGAAGAAGAGTAGTATATGACTTATACAATAATATAAAAGTTAAAATTGTAATATATAATTATATAAGGGGAAAATTTTTTGTTTGCTTATATTATTATATATTTTTTGAAATAAAAGATTATATATGAAAATATTATAATTGTAACAAATTTATGAAAAAATATGTCTAGCAAATAAAGTAAATTTGCTAATTAATATAATCTCTTTCTAAAAATAGATGTACTAGTACAAATATAAGTATTATAATAAACTATAAATTTTAAAGAAAAATAAAGATAATTTATAAATTCTATAATTATCAAATTTTAAATAAAGTAAATTGTAAAAAAATCTCATGAGATAAAATAAAAATTATTATTTATCATCACTATGATTATTGTAGTGTTAAAATTAAATTAAATATGATTATATAAAATAAAAATGATAAGTTTTTTGTCTTTTTTCATATACTATAGTGATGACCAATGTTGAGCAGTACTAGTAAACATGAATTAGAATATTCTTATGCATTAATTTATTATGACACTTTTTGCACATAATTTTACAACTTATTTTCAAGTCTTTAATTAAAATTTTATATATTTAATTTAATTTTTATTACTTATATAACATAAAAATTATGTATACTTCAACATTTGTGCGATTTTGCTGATGGCAAATTTACTTGTTTTCAGGCATGAACAATGACGCTTTCATGCCTATTTTATAAAGCTAAAGGCATACATCTTTCCTAATTATACTAGAAATATTTTAACTATCTTAATTCTACTCAACTACTAATATTTTATCTTTAACATGGTAAGAGTGAGGAGAGATATGACTTATCTATTAATTATTTAATATTATTTTAATATTAATAATTAAATATTATTAGATAATAATATTATCTGATAATATAATTATTTAATATCAAATTATATAATAATCTAATATTACTTTAATATCAGATAATTTAATATAATATAATATAAAATATATATTATGTGAATAATAATATATATACATTATATATATATATAATAACAAGCCCAATTAATAAGTTTTTAGTTTAACTAAAAACTAACTAATTACTGTGTCATTCTTACTCTTTTTGTATGATCTTATAAGTTTCTACTATGTTCGCAATGACCCATCATTAGACTATAAATAGTGAGCAGTATCTAATAATACATCACTGCCACCCAAGTAGTAAGAATGTTTGTGATTCGATATCCACCTAATGTGTAATCAATACTTTGCATTACAGTCCCTTTTGTAATGATATACAAATCGAATTAGAGGCATGAAATATGTCATCTTTGTCAATGTTTAATTTATATTTCTTGATACTAAGTAGACTAACTTAAATAAATTATTAATATCATATATTGATCCAATTGAGTATGGTTATGCATTTCTAAGTCTCACTCAATCAAGGGGCCTAAGAATATTTCTTCTTTATACAAGAGTAACAAAATCTTATCTATACTATTCACATCCCTCTATATGATTTGTTATACACCTAATTAAAGCCTACATATCATATTGATTAAAGATGACATATGACGACATTAAAATATATGATCCTTCTTGTAAGGAACCATAATAACTTCAAGTTAAAAGATTATGTACATTATGGTAACATGACAATAGCTAATGATACATAACAATCTATGTAGTATTCTTACAGCGAGTTAGTTTAGTACATCTGTTCACTAATAATGTACCCATATATTGACTTAATGTATGTCCATGATTCATAATCATCAATTACTATATATGATAGTCTCAATGTATTATTATTATCCTTTTTACAATAATATTCAACTATAGATATTTTAGGAATAATAAAATTATTCCAAGGATAATTATTATATTTAAGTTGTAAATTGCATAAAATAAAACAAAATATAAAATTGTATTACCTAAAATAAAACATAATACATTATATGTTATTGCAATCATCTTATGATTGGCTTCTAGAACACACATCAACATGCTTCACCCTAAATTTAATAGCACTATTGTAAAGTTCCTATGTTTTGAAAAGTATCCATGTTGATACTAATGAAAACACATTTAATGGGGTCACATGTCAATATGATTGCTTTCATACTCCTTTTTGTTGATAGGGAGATAACCTTGAATATGGGTGTTGTAGGTAAAATATGATCTTTTGGAATAGAGAGATTGCCTAAGTGAGCATGATAGAAAAAAGTCAACCATCTCAAAATGCTCATGATTCTTTCCAACTTTTATTGATTAAGACATTTTCTCTTAACAACACCTTTATAATACATAGCTTTCACATTTTTCTCTTTTTTTCTTTTTTGTATGTAGTATTTATTTTCTTTTATGTAGTTAAAACTTATTTCTAAGTCAAGAATACTTTTACTTATGAAACTAAACTACTTTTTTTTATTTACATAGCTTTTATCCCTCTTATAGGTAATATTGCTTAATATACTTAAAATTAAATGCTCTTACCTTAGAGTTGGTGTTTAGGTTAAACAAGACATAATAATCACTAGCACTAACCTTGCTAACTATGTATAGGCTTTCCTACTTGAGAGTAAAATTTGAAGCATGCAACCTAATTCGAATGTGTTCACTAGCATGGAGGACATGCTTCCTTACTTTGAAGAATTATGTCTTTATTATTTTTTAGCAAGCTTTAGTTATGCGATTAACATAGAGAACATGAGCATCTTTTGCTTTCATTCTCATTTTTTTGATCATGTTAAGCCATAATTCCAAATTGACCTTAAAGTCCTTTTCAAGAATGATCTTTAGGCTTTCGACAAGTAATTTAATAGGTACCAGCATATCAGCTCCGTAAACTAATAAGAAAGGCATTGCTTGAGTTAGACCCTGTTAGTAGTTTAATATGCCTATAAGGTAAGAGAAAAATAGTTTGCCTAGGTCTTAGGCTTATCATCCATCATCTAAGCGAGAGTTTTTGGTAATATCTTATTTATAGCCTCTCCTTGACCATTCCCTTATAAGTAGTAAAGGTTAGACATATCATGCCTAATTTTATTTTGTTTTTCACTAATGCCATAATTGATGTATTCACAAAAGGTGTGTCCTTGTATGAGATAATCCATTTCGAAATACCAAAATGACAAATGATGTTTTCTTTGGTAAAATTCATAATAATTTCTTCATGGGCATTTCTCAAGGCAATGACTTCCACCTATTTTGTGAACCACTCAATTGCCACTAAAATCCATATTTTTCTTTTTGAACCTAGCTTGATGTATTCACAAATACCTAATTTTTTATTTTTTTCACTAATGCCATAATTGATGTATTCGCAAAGAGTGTGTCATTGTATAAGATAATCTGTTTCGAAATACCAAAATGACAAATGATGTTTTCTTTGGTAAAATTCATAACAATTTCTTCATGGGTATTTCTCAGGGCAACAATTTCCACCTATTTTATGAACTACTCAATTGCCACTAAAATCCATATTTTTCTCTTTGAACCTAGCTTGATTAGTTTAATCAAATTAAACAACCAAGTTCGAAATAGCTAACATGTAGTTAATGTCTATAATTCTATTATTATGGCATGAATGGCATTTCCTTCCAATTGCCAAGGTTGACAATGTTACATGAATTCCATAGCATCTATTCCATAGTCAGCCAATAGTATCCCAAGTAAGGGTTCTTGTTGGAGTTTTCTCTCACTTTAATGCTCTCACATTCTCCTTGATGGATCTTTTTCATCACAATTTCTTGTTCTTCTTTCACTTAAGCACTTCCTTAATGTGTTGTCCTTGTCTTCCTTATAAAGGATTTCATTTTTGAGAAAATAACAATTAGCTTATGTTATGACTTTCCTAGAGTCTTTTGGATTAGTTAGAAGGACATTATTTTGTAAGTATTGAACCATATTCTTTCTCCAATTTTCTATTTTTACAATGCTTACTTCCAACTTCTGTCTTACATATGCCAAGCAATTAGCTTATAGTTAGTTGTATTCTTCCTTCATTATTGGCTAGTAAATCCCTTGATGTTGTAGCCTTCTGTATAAAGATGATCCTTCTTCATTGTAAGTCTCTTTATATCTTTTGGTCAATATGCTCCTTCCTTCCTTCGTTCCTTAAACACATATCTCATTAACAAGCCATCTTCCCTCTTTTTGTAAAGAGCCTTCTTTTCATGCAAAATTCTTTCAGTGTTTTGATTAAGGCTATGATAGGGTTAAGGAGTTTCTAAACCTAAGGATACCGCCAATCATCCTTTTTTAGTTGAGAAGTCTATAGGTCTAGTATAGTCTTTGATTGGTGATATAACTTTAAGGTAATGTTTAAAGGATTCTTTTCTTGCATATAAAGTTTGGCTCTCAAAGTGGCTAACATGTTTTCTTGACAATTCTCTTATTTTTAAATGTGAAAAGTTATCACGCAAAATTGCATAGCCTAGATTTGTGCAACTTCTTTATAAGCTACTAGTATAGCCTTTTTCATTTTGAAATCTCTTGTCATTTATTTAATGATGAGCATCTAATCTCCTATTATAGAAAAAGTTTTTGGTTCCATATCTTTTGCCATTATTTTGTTAAGGAGTAGAGCTTCATATTCACCTTTTATTGTTAGTGTATAAGAAACTTAGCTTATAAGCTATAGAATGCAACTCTCTTATAAAGCTTTTTACCATAATTCTTGTGCTTTTTTTCTAGAGCTAATAAGGATCCATCAAAGCATAAAGTCTAAAGCCCTTTTGCCATATAAATTGTGCATATGTCACTTTTTAGAAGCTCCTTTAGTGTATCTTCAAGTGTTGCTCACACTTCATGGAAGGAAACTGTACTAAAACTTTAGCCAAAGGTTAACTTTTCATTCCATTTAGGGCTTCTATAGTGATTTCAAATTCATTGAGAAGTAACATCCATTTAGAAATTTATTCCTATTAATATGGCTCTTTTAAGCAAAAATTAGACTAAATCAGATCGGGTTACCAACCAAATGGAATGCATTAAAAAATAATGTATATTTTTATGTTGCATGGATAAAGGCAAAGTAATGCTTCTTTATTAAAGAATATTTCAACCCAACCTTCTAAGTAATTTTCTTAGATAATATACTAGTTTTTCCACATTATCTATTTCTTAAGTAAGTAAGGCTTTAACAAATTTTGATATGGTACAATACAAGCAATAAACTTCGTTATGGAACAATCATTGTGCGAGTAGAGTTAAGAGTACTTAGTATTTTTTTCAAAGGTTTTTTTGATGCTTTTTAATCTAATGAAAAGAGTTCTTCTCCTTGAGTAACAACTTGAAAATGCTTATGAACTCTGACAATATAGGTATAATCTTCAAATGTAAGAAAGTTTTCCTAGAAATCCTTTTAGTGTCTTGAGATTAGTAGGCTATAGCATCTTTAGGATTACCTTTACTTTCCCATTATCCACTTCAATTCTTGCTTTATGCACTTTGTATCTTAGGAATATTCTAGACAAGATATTGAAAGCATACTTTCATGAATTGGCTTTAAGTGATATTTCCTAGTTGAGATAGTTCAAAATAAATTGCATATATGAAATGAGCCTTATCTTTATCAAATGGCATCTTGGTGGAGTTTTATGTCTTCTCCCATGAAATTTGCTAGCATACCAATGTAGCATGGAAGGTACATAATTGTAAGCATATAGCCACAAGTGACCTAATAAAATGTGATAACTTAATACTCCTTCAATGACATAGAACTTATTAGCAATCTTAAAGTATCTTACTCTGATATTTAGATAAACATACCTAACGATCTCAATGGGTCTTCCTTTAAAACTGTTCAAAACTGTAGGTGCTTTTTTCACATAATTCTTTGAGAAATTAATTGCTTTAGGTAGAGACATATGGACGATATTGATTCCTAAGTTATTGTCTACTAGGGCTTGAGTGACCCTAATTCTTTCAAATATGGCTTCTAAATATAATAGTTGATTATGATTTGTATAAGTGACCTACTTATTAGCTTCTCAGAATATAATAGCAGTACTATGTACTCAAGCCACTTTTTGCATATTGCTACTTACAATATAGTAATTGCCACCTTAGTCTTATGAGATTTTTACAACTGCCAATAAAGCTTAATACTTTCTAGCTTCATTAAATTCCAATAAGGTTAAAAGAATTGATGAAAATTGAGTGATTTAATCAATGCTATAACTAAAGAATTATAAAAAACTTTTACTAATGATTGATTTTCTATAGGAATTCTCCTATTTTTAGTTTATTTTAGAGAATTTCCTTTAAAGTGTAATAGTTGGTAATTATGTAGGTTAAGAACTAATAATAGTGGTAGAGATGAGGTGCATTCCTTTAAGCTTTAGTAATAGGACCTTTTAATATCGGTAGCTCTTTTTTCTATGCTTTGCCTTTGCCTTCAACATAGCATAGACCCTTTCCATAGAACACGAGAAAAAATGGAAAATATCTTTTCAAAACTAATAATTTAGAGCCAAATCTTTTCAAATGATAATTGCTTGGTAAGGGAGTTTGATTATAACTTTTTCCTTTCTTTAGGACAAAACCAAGGCCAAACATAGGATTTTTCTTATTGGAAACTTTCATCATGGCAATATTTATTCCTTTTTCTTCATATGATCACATTTGTCTCACTTACTATTTGGGTGAAGTCGACACCTTTTTTAGCTCCAGTGATTAGGTTATTAAAGATTTCAATATCACTATCATAAAGGTGCAAAGTGATAAAATCATCCATGTTGGCAATACAGCTTTGAACTAGAATGGATTCAAAACTTTTTCTTATTAATCTTAGCCTTGATCACTCTATCTCTTAATGAAAGTTACTACATCATCTGCTTTTCTCTATCACATCCTATTGAGGTCTATTAAATGAACTATCTCTCATGTAATAAAGAACTTATTATAAAAGGTAATGAACATAACATTCTAGGTAGGGATGGAAATTAGTTACAATTTGGTATACTAGGAGTAAGCTTTACTAGAGAAAGATTTAGAGAACTTTCTTAGATGTAGGTTATGATCCACACCAAAATTACCAAGGTTATCAATGGTCTAATAGATGTGTTATTTGACATTTCCTTCCTCATTGAATTTTTTAAAAGAAAGGGGCTGATACCCTTAAGGATAAAGCCATATAGAAATATTATAGGGAATAAATGGTTAAAAATATATGTTAATCATTACTCTTAACCTTGCTTCTTCAAGAAAACGTTAAAGATACTCTTTTATGAATAGAATTAGTTTATCCAGCATTATGATGAGTTGTATCTTAATGTGGTGGATTTCTCTTTTCAATATAAGCTCTTATTGGATGATATGGTGAGTTCTACAAACTTCTCCCTTAAGGCATGGATTTTGTGTTTGCTAAGTACTTGGTTGACTAGTAATGCTAAAAACATGTCAGATATCTCTTTGAGGAGATTTTCTAATGAATTATGTATTTTTAAAAATGGCTTAATGCATTGTTGCTAGTTTTTAAGGAGTTTTTTCTAATAGTAACATAGGCACTATTGTCACAACATGTGATGTAGAGTTGTTATTCTCAACTTGCTAAGTAATGAAACTACTTAGTTGAAATGTAACATTCCTTAGCAAAAAAAAAATTGAAGGGGTCCATTATTAAAACTTAAATTTCTAGCTATATTTGGAGTTTAAAACAGTTGTCACAACTAGATATGGTGACCACCAATTCTAACATTTTAAGTTTGCTAATAGTTTGGGTTATTAGTGTTAGGATCAGGAGCCAATAATTATAATGGAATTTAATCGATCCCAACTAAGGATCCATGTGAAATAATTAGATTAGGATAAGGATTTAATCATTACCTTCTATAGATAATTCAAGGCTTCATCATTGATTACCTTTTCAACTTGCTTTCGATCAAAACTCTAAGGTATCCACATGAACCTACAAATCACTAGTGAACATCTTACGACCACTGATTAGAATTCTCCTTCTTTACCTTGAAATGCTAGCTACACCCCTTCTAGGGTTATGGTTAAGGAAAGCTACTAGGGTTTTTCAGTATTTTTTATGCATGAATAAAAATGATGTTTTAACACCCAACATGCTTATTTAAATAGGTGCACAATAAATTTTAACTAATTAGGCTTAATTCTATGTATAATTATGGGCATACAATTGAGCCTTATAATTATAATATGAAATTCTCATATATTAGACCTAAGCAATTTGGTCTATCGATTTCAAATCTATTAGATTCTAAGTATGTGACTCTAAAGGCTTTCATTACATTGGTAATGATTATAAATAATAAGCGGTGTTTACTAATATATCATTATTACCCAAGTAATAAGAAAGTCAATAATTCAATTAAACTTATACATGTGATCATTATTTATGATCTTTTGTCCTAAATATTTAGATTGAGCGTGAAACATGGACTATGTCATTTTCGTATAGCCTAATTCAAAGATTTTTTTATTCTTAAGTAAGCTAACTAAAATAAATATAATTGACATCCCATGTCAATCCATCTAAGCATGACCATATATATTTCTTAACTTACTTAATTAAGGGGCCCACAGATGTCACTCATTTATATAGGAGAGACAAATTCTATCTTGATCACACAAATTCTTTCACATGATATATGACACATCCAATAACTACCCTTATATTTACTTAACCATGAGTAATATAAAGTAGTATTAAAATATAGAACTAACATATAGAAAACTTCAGTGATCTTAAGTCAAAGAACTATATTAATGATGATCATTACGAATCACTCATAGCACTTGTTAGGGTGGGTTGATTTAGTACATAAGTTTTTTATCTTGTACTCATGTGTAAACTTAATATCTCATATAAGTAACCACATGTGCTAGTCTTAACATATTAGTGCAACTTAATCTATAATGATATATGAGTAGGGACATTTAAGAATACAATTATTTTAGGATTATTATCATAATTAAATATACTATGTAGAAAATATATGTATAAAAATGATAATTGGAATCTCCTTTAAAATAATATGATTTAAATTTACAATCATTAATATGATTAGTTTTAAGGTATATACACTAACAATAAGGATTATAAGATACGTGTAGGGGTGTTCACAGACTCAAGATTTCCAACAAACCTTAAACTAACCACTTCCTTATTAAATGCCATCATTGTATACACTTCCCCAATGGAGTCACCAGATTATTTTAAGGGTGTTAATCGGTTCTAGAACTAGGAGTTGTAAGTATAATAATCGAATATTAGAGAGTCGTTGTGAATGTGGGATAAGGAATAAGCACTCTACAATTAGACTTTTTGGAATGGGGTTAAATAGGAACTTTTTTCATGTACTTAATGGATTTTTTGGCCTTTCTTAGGTTTTCCAAGGGGTGAAGACTAATGGATTTAAGGGTTTTGAAAGTCTTTATGCGAGATTTTCTCTTTTGCAAATTTTTCTATGTTTTCGTGTGCTAGTATTTCTATGTGCCTTTATCTATGTGTTCTTTTGGATTTATTTAGGGAATTTATAATGTAATAGAATGCCATTATGGATACAGTTAATAAAAATAATAGTTTTGTAAGGAAGATCAAGTTGTAAAGAATATAAGGGACATAAGGTACAAAAGGTATGATGAGGTACAAGGCAATGGGCATTTTTGTGGTAATGGTGGTGGCAATGCTTTGATAGAGTAGCTGAAGGAGTTATGTTTGGGTTAGGTTACATCAATAGTCTATCAAGTATGGAGGCCCTTTTCATTCATCATAATCCAAAAAGCATATGGTTAAAGAGGCAGGGCATGATATATTGCCTTTCTTATGAGTCGTAACAAGGCCATTATTCCAATCCTTCTAAGCTAAATAATCCAAACATTCTCAAGAAGAATGAAGGAAATAGTTACTTTGTTTTTAAGGTTAAAGTGATATTTGCTTGGATGATTGCTAGCTAACTATTAGCTTCCATGAAATCCTATTTATTTAGACTTCTATGATAGAAATGACGCCCAGGGTAAAGTGAACAAACTTTTTTTTTGACATAGCTAAAGGCACCTTTTTTACGCTTTAAAGGTGAAGGAAGAGAGGTAGTTAATGCATATTCTCTCACATGTTTGATAGTATGCAATCTATTGACCATTTTTTAAGTGTCTTTTGAGGTAAAGGTTTTTCGACCATTTTGTAGCCTTTTTTAAGGTATTTTTTTGTAAAGACTTGGGCCCTTTTTAGCGACCCAATTAACCTCATGGAAATGTGTGTTTCATGGTCCTTTTTTGAGATAGGTTCCATAATGACTTATGTGGCTTTTGGTGATTTAATTAACCTCTTGAGATTTTGTATTTTTAGATAATTTATTGGTATTGAGCCTTGTAGCCTTAGGTATTAACATTATCATTGTTTAACTTTTAGTCTATTAATTTATATAGAAGTTTAAAGTGATTTTAAAAAAAATATTTCCTTTTTTCAATGTTGTAATATTATATTTTAAGAAAAGGTTAGAGTGATTTAAAAAAAATAGTTTCAACTTTTCATTTTCTATGTCTTATAATTATTTTGTATAAATGGTAAATTATTAGTAATTTTTATCTTAGAATTATTTTGTATTGAAGGTATATTATTAGTAATTGATTATTATGAGAATTAAATTAGTAAATTAAAATAGAAATAATAAATTAATATTTAATTATTAACAAATACGATATGAGAGAAGCATGGGTGCCAAATGGACTTAAGTCATAGACATATCCAAATTTGCATGGACTTTTGATGGATTTGAACTCTCTAAAATTGAGTCATCTTTTTTTACAGGTGATACAAACTTATCCATTATGGACTGAGTCTATATAGATTAGGCATAGTACGCATAGTTTGTAGACATTTAGTTGAAGTCTATAAAACATTTCTAGGTTCATACAGACTTTTAGTGAACTTGGACCCTCCTAAAACTGAATCCTTTTTTTAGGAGAAATATGGACTTATCCATTAAGGACTAAATCTATTATGGATGAATCCATATCTAGTTTACTTCGCCACTTTGACAACCATAAAAAGAAGTTAGTGGCTTCAACCCAAACTACCTAAGTGCAAGCCAAGTGAGTTTGTATTTAATTACTAAGATAAATGGACTCATACTTTGACACCCTTAGAAAGAAGTTAGTGGCTTCAAGCCAAACTACTTAAGTGCAAGCCAAGTCAAGCCAAGTCAAGCCAAGCCTATATAAGTATTTCTCTCAAAGTTGATGTCAATCATACTGTTAATTTGAAAATAAATAAACTTGAAAAAATTTGTATAGGAGTAGCACTAAATTTTCAATGCCACTACCCTATTCTAGGCAAAAACTTGTAGTGCTATAGTAGCATTAAAAACTCAGTGCTATCTTTTTATAAATATTATTAAATATATTATTTTTCTAATTTAACAATATAATTTTCTCAAAAATAGCTAATTTTTTTATTAAAAAATAGATATTTTTTCACATAAGATGTTTAAGTTGGAAAAATATAGTAATATTTGTATAGGATTAATACTATATTTTCAGTGTGAATATAATATTAAAAACTTTCTCTTATTTTAGAAAAAAAATTTTAGTAATCCACTAGTACTGAATACTTAATATATCTCTTATATAATTTTTATCAAGTATATATATATATATATATATATATATATATATATATATATATATATATATATATATATTAAGTAATAAGATTGTTTTTATAAGAGAGTTAGAATCATAACTATTAAATTTGATATTAAAGAATTGAAATTAAAATATAAAATTATATAATTTTTTAAACAATTATAGAACTATTTTAAGTAGTTATATAACTTTCATTAATAATTTAATTTTAACCATTAATATAAGATCTAATAGTTACTATTTATTCCTTTCTCTCTCTCATGGTAATATTAGATATTGTTGCATAAATAAATTGCGGACAACAAAATTTAGCGTACAACTGATATTGAAAATTACGGAGACCGAGTGTAATTACATCAAAATTCAGTGACGTGAACATAATATTTCCTAAATTTTAGCGTTACTTCATGCCGACTTCCGATTACTCTCGTAATACCTTTTCGGAATCGCCTAATTCTTCCTTGTTTTTGGTTACTTCACTTTGTCAGACTGTCGTTCCATATCACATTCATTCACTCAGAGCTGCATACTGCATTGGCATTCTTTCGCAATGTGAGTTTCGAGTTTTCTATTTCCATTTTAGCTCTTCCTCTTTCGCTTATTGAATCGTTTCCTGGTTTAAATTGAGTTCATTTGATGGATCTCGCTTTATTTTTATTCTTTTAGTATATTCCGATAGCAATTGTTGCAGAGAAGTTTTATTCTGTACATTAGTTGATCGTTAAAACCAGTTGATGCTGTTGAGGAACTCTGATTGTTCCGAATTAGGTCTTGACCTCGTCTCATAATTAGGTTCAAGTTAACTTTACTTAATCAAAACTGCGCAGCTGTAAAATTGTGGGTCAACTGCATTTCTTCTTCTTCTTCTTCTTCTTCTTCTTATTATTATTATTAAGATTTTGATTTGTAGCCCATGAAGTTGATCCTTAACCTGTTTAATCATCCTTCCCAAAAGATAAATAATAATAACATAAAGGGATCTGCAGCATGATGAAGTAGTTCTTATGTAGATATGTATCCCTAACTGATTGTGTAACTAAATATTCCTTTTTCATCAGTTGATTTATGCATTTTGTAGGGGATAATTATTTATTTCAGAGGAGTTTTACTGTGCGAGAAATGTGATTTGTTGGCTAATAGTTATAATTTTCACTAGATTTTTTTTGCCCCATTTTAAAAAATGCATCTTGATTTTCATGTTCTTGCATTTGTAATTAATATCTATCTTTTTCAGTATATTTCTTGGATTCTTAGAAAGGCTATTCTGTTTTTCTTTTTTCCTTCTCTCTCTCTCTCTCTCTTTCAAGTGGCCATTTGAAGATAATTGGCTGCGATGCTTTGGGTTTAGGAGTGTGCTAATGGGATTGGACTGGCATATAGCATACATACTCTGTATCTAATTACTTCTAGCATAATACGTTTTATGATTTTTAGCATGAGGGAATCATATAAACACTATCTGGTATTGACTAGTATTATTGTTAAGATGGTTTCTGTGAAATGTTTGCCAAAAAAAACCAGTTTCTTTTTTGATCTCATTGTGGTCCTCAGTTCACGGCCTTCTCAAAGGAACCTTATTGTCTATCCTCCAAAGATATTGGAGGACTGTTTTGTTTTGATGGTGCTGTCTTTCTTTTCTTTTCATTTTTATCATTCCAGTTACCTGTATTTTTTTTTTTTAAAATTTTTGGCTGTTCTTGATGAATGCTGGATGCTGGAGGATGTCTTATCATCCTCCCCCTTTTAGCTTTCCTCTTCTATCTGATTTTTTATTTTCTCTTATCCAAAAAGAAAAGAAAAGAAAAATCAAATTCTGTTAAATTAATTACTGAAACTGAAGCCTTAGCTTTATAACTTTTCATGTTCACCTTTAGATAGACACCTTGGGATATTGCAAGGCTAATGGATATTTTTATGTTTCTCATTATCTTCCTTTGGTGCTTACTTCATAATCACATGGTTGTCATAGCTAATTTGAATCATAGATTATACACATAAAAAGATAGATGCCTATCCTTGAAGATATTCTTTTACTGTATTTATGAACATATGCCTTTACTGCCAACGCATATTGTTGGTGTGCAAATGAATCCTAGTTGTTTGATGTGTATCCTTAGCATCTCATGATCATTAGTTCTCACCATTTGTTTTTAGGTTATGATTTCTATGTTGCCTGCCATGATTTATTTGGAAATTGCTCTATCTTCTTGTTCTCAGTAAGATTAATTTGAGAATTCCTTTATGGATCTTTATCCATTATCTCACAAATTGGAGGCAGAGCCAAGACAGTATGATTTCCGTATTTATATTAGGCATGCAATGTTCCACCAAGATGTTCCATATTTTGTTTTATAAAATTCTGCAATATTTTTACAATAAATATAACTTGGCAGTTAGATCTTTCATTGTGGTCCTCAGTCTGCAGCTGTTTCTAAGGAGAACCTTATTGTCCATCCTCCAAAGATACTGGAAGACTGTTTTGTTTCGATGTTTGCTGTCTTTCTTTTCTTTTTGTCTTTATCATTTCAGTTACCTGTATTTTTTCCTTTTGTAGTTGTTGATGAAAGCTGGAGGACGTCTTACCCTCCTTCCCCTTTTAGTTTTTCTCTTCTATCTAAAAATTTCTTCTTTTATCCAAAAACAAAAGAAAAGAAAAATCAAACTCTGTTAAATTATTACTGGTACTGAAGTCTAAGCTTTATGCCTTTTCTTGTTCATCTTAGATAGGTGCTTTGGGATATTGATATGATAATGGATGTTTTATGTTTATCATTATCGTCGTTTGGTGCTTACTCCATCGTCACCTGATTGTTAAAGCTAATTTGAATTACAGACTGACTATATGCATAAATAGATAGATGCCTATCCTTGAAGATTTTCTTTTACTCTATTTATGAACATATGCTGTTACTGCTAATGCATATGGTCAGCGTACAAATGAATCCCACTTGTTTGATGAGTATCCTTAGCATCTTGTGATCATTAGTTCTGACTATTTGTTTCTAGGTTATGATTTCTACATTGCCTCCCGTTTACTTATTTTGAAATTGCTCTCAGTGAGATTGATTTGAGAACTCCTTTATGGATCTTTATCCATTAACTCATAAATTGGAGGTGGAGCTGATTTCTGTATTTTTATTAGGCATGCAATATTCCTCCAGTTTCATCTTTTGTATTATTAGATTCTGCAGTGAAATTCCATTTTCCAGATCAATCACTCGAATAGAGTTTTGCAAATGAATGGCTTTATATTTAAGTTATTTCAATTAGATGAAGCTTCCCAACACCTCAGCTAAACAACTAACCGAACAATGGAACAATTGATTTACAAATTGATTAGACTAGATTATGTTCTTGCGGGAAAACTAGTTTTTAACCTGTTTATTTTTCTTTTGAAACTCAGTCTTCAATTTTCATTTCAAATTCCAGCAACGGTTTGCAAAATGGCAGCAATTTACAGCCTCTACATAATCAACAAATCTGGTGGACTGATATACTATAAGGTATGACAGTTCTAAATTTTTTTCCCTCCTAAATATTAAATTTGAAATTCTTGTGTGTCAAATCAAGAAATACCATATCTGGTTGATGACAGAAATTATTGCTTTTGATTCATTCCAAGTTTCTAACTTGTTGATGAGCTAAAAATGTCATATTGTTAAATTGTGTCATAACTCATAAGTTCGCCTAGTAGACTGAAGCTTCTATTCAAATGTTTCATGGAAATGACCAAACAAATACAAACGCCTCTTTAACCCACAAATTTTAGTCACTTTTTCTAGGAATTTTTATTTATTATATTTTAATGTTCTGTTCAATGTTGTTGTTTGGCATTGCCAGAACTTTTCGAAGATACTTTGAATTTTTGTTGGCTAGAACAGCCCATAAAAAAGATAGATAGTAATAAATCCAATGGTAGCTCAAACTTTCTTTCTACTTCTCATAGAAAATTTCTGTTCCATTATTTTAGTGGTCATTGCAGACTTCTTATCATGGCAATTATACAAAGTATGTTGTTTCTGCTATGTAGGACTATGGGTCTGCTGGACGAATGGATACAAATGATAGCTTACGGGTGGCAAGTTTGTGGCATTCAATGCATGCCATCTCACAGCAGTTGTCACCTGTTTCAGGTTGTTCAGGCATTGAACTTCTCCAGGCTGACACTTTCGATCTCAATTGCTATCAATCACTAACAGGTAGTTCTTTATACTAACATTCATTCAACTCATTGTTACATCTGGCATTTCAATTATCGGTGGTGTAATTCAGTTTTTTCTTGGCATCTTAATTGAATCTACCAACTCTTATATGTATTCTGGCTTTTCTCTTGCTTATTCTACCCAGACATCTGTATGCGACCTTCAGGTAGTTGTTGGCTGGCCAGGGTAAATGAGGAGAAAAATCATTGGAACCTCTAGATATTTATTGTTAACATTGTTGCTGATGCTGTGTTAAAGCATAGATTTGGTTGCTTCATTCCTTGTGCCATCTTCTCAGTTGTGTGGGTTTGATATCATACATTAATTGAACAAGTGTCTGCCGGTGGTTTTTAGAAGTTAATCAGAATTATTTAGGTTGGTTGGTTGGCCATGGCTGAGAAGATCATTTTTGCAAGCCATACAACTTTTTAGGACATGAATAGTTTATATATCGTGAAGAGGTAGAAGATAAAATATCCTTTTTATCTTTATCTTCTAACCTATCAATCACCACTTTGTTATTTGATAATATTTGACATTTTTTCTTTCTATGCATTTGCAATAATTTTCCAAGTATCCATTTCGTCAAATAATAACCGCATATCTTCTATAGGAAGTTTTCTTTGTTCTCTGTTGGTCTTCTTATTGAGAAAATTAATGTCTATGCATGAATTATGAAACTAATATTTTCTTCTCCAACACAGGGACAAAGTTTTTTGTGGTCTGTGAGCCTGGAACGCTACACATGGAAAATTTATTGAAACACATGTATGAATTATACACAGATTATGTTTTGAAGAACCCCTTCTATGAGATGGAAATGCCTATACGGTGCGAGCTTTTTGATATCAACTTGACACAAGCAGTACAAAAGGATCGTGTTGCATTGTTGGGCCGGTAAAATGCTGGGAACTGACTGACTAGTCTCATTTCAATGTTGTGATGTGTACATATCCTGAGAATTTTCTTTCTGAGATTGTACGAGGTACTATTACACTATTTCTGGTCTGTGATTGCTGTGCAAGATGTCCATTGTTTGAGAGATTAATAATTTTCGAAGTTTTTTACTTATCTCCTTACTGGCTACTGTTTGAATTCAAATGTGATGTGAGTGTGCAGTAAAGCTAAAATTTTCATAAATTTGTTGCTTAATAAAGCTCTACTTGGAAGAGGTCCAAGAGGGCTTTTGGAGTTAAGAGTTGTATTATTATCCTCTTATCACTATTCAACAAGAATAATAGGGAGAAATAAAATTTTTAAAACCTTGGCTCTTGTATTACAATTTTTTAATCATAATCTCATTTATTTTTGTCATTAGGAAAATTAATCAATAAAAAAGTAGAATTGATATAATATTGGTATTTCATACAAAATTTATAAATTTGCATCTTTTTATACTTCATAATATTGGTGTACAAGAATTTTTTTTTGTTTGGTCATAGCAGGAGTGTCAAGTTACTTGACACATACATAAATGATCTAGTTCAACATTGAAGGAGAAAAATCTTATTGGCAATATCAAGTGTCATTTTACCTATAGAGATGTGGGCATTGGTGCCAAGGATTTTGGTGGTAGATGAAGAATGCCGGGAAAATGGTCACGTGTTTATACTTACTTTTTGTAAGTTAGAATTTAATCAATATTGAATTAAGCCTTCCACACCAACTCTCCTTTGGATTCCAATTTATTACTAAAATAGCTTTGATTATTGTTCTATCTCTCATATTTTTTATTAAATTGTCTTGTACTCTTGATCTTCCTGCTATGAGAATTTTCTAACTTATCTTTATCAGTTAACCTATTTTAATAATATTACATGTTTTAATTAATAATTAATTACCCATACTGCACACGACTTAAGATTTTCTCTTCCCAACTGCCCAAGTAGAGGCTATGTGTGATATATGGTTCACACTTCCCACACACACAAAAAAAAAAAAAAAAATGGAAAGGGCATCCAAATTCTCTCTGCAAGGTCCTTTTCTCTACCAAATGGGACCAATTTAGGACAGTGCCTTGTGAGGGGCACTCTCATTGACCCCCGAACCTACAACACAAGCTGAACAAAACCGGTATGTCTTCTTAAACTTCAAGTTTAAATAAGAGGCTGAGGTTTTGCACCCTTAGTCATAATCCTAGCCTACTTTCGTTTTTATACTTGATATTTTCTATTATACTAAATATTATATAAGTTTTAGAGGAAGCATTATTTGCGGATTGCAAACCATTTGGTCTTCTTGTCCCAAATTGCCCATATCTAACCTATGCACCCAAAAAATGCCTTTGCCTATGGTTTGGAATGAAAATTCCAGTATAAAATAGAGTAAGGTACGTATACATACATATAAATATATATATTTTAAATGAATATAGTTGGTAATTATTATACAATTTTTGGGTAATCAAAACCTGCAAAAGAAGATCTAAACTTATCATCAAAAAGCATATTCCTTTCAAAAAGAAACAAGAATTGGATTTTATGGAGGAAAATTGGCAATATGTAGTAGCAAAGTAGGGAAGATTCTCGTTTAAGTTCACTAACATATTTAGGTGAATATATAATAAATAGAATATAGCAATATTAACTATTTTTTCTTGTTCATTTCGAAGGCAATTTTTTTTAATGTTTTTAAGCTTTTTTATTTTTTTCTAATCGATAAAAAACAAGTATTGTATATACGTTGCATGAGTCCATGTTTGTTTCATAAATTTATGAAATTGATGCATGAGTTGTGGGGCCGCAAAGCCGAGAAACTAGCATGTGATGCCAACATGGTAGGGCCACAAATAATTTCACAACCTATTAAGTTAGGCATAACATGAGATGACAACTTATGGGTTAGTTTCCATTTGAATACAGGACTTGGGGAAAAAAAACAAATTAGCATGACCATTTAGATCTTTTTCTTCTCTTCCTATTTTGTTTTTAATAAGGAAAAGAAAGAATAGAGTCGATAGATGAACTAATCATCATATTTTTATAAAAGCATTAATAATTTTAAAAATTTCTGATTCTATTATTTGATATTATTAGATCAATCATTTTGATAGTCATCTAATTATTTGTTTAGAAACAAGAAAATGGTATTAAAAAATATAAGTTTATATTTTTTTTGAAAAAATAAAATTAGAAATATAATTCAATCTCCTTTATTTCCCCCATTTTCCCGCTCTTCAAAAGCATACTATTCGTAGGTATTTTGTCCTATTTTCTCTGGTTAAGCTTAACAAAGAAAACCATATATTTCATCTTTCTATTTTAAGTTAGGATTTGCAAGTAAGCTAACAAAATGAAATGGCCAAAAACAAGGATAAAGGGAAAATCTTATTCTTTCTTTGTATATATAAAGAACATTTAAGGAATACGTAGTGATCCATTTCTAAAACATGCTATCAATTTTTTTCCTTAAGTTTGCAGTAATTTTTATAAACCATCTAATATTTTTAAATTGTTTATGATATAATATAATATAATCCTATAATATAAATAATTGAAAATAACGAATCTTATTAACAAGAATCTAACAATTATCTAAAAGTCAGAAAATTAGAGTGATAGAAAAATGGATAATTGCGTACTCAATTCTGATAAAGAAAGTTTTCATTCAGTTATGCAAGAGATCACTAAAAAGGAGATGAAGAACGGAGACTTGTGCTGCTAAGTTCATGAATTCAATACATGTGACATCAAGTCAGCTCTCCTTTGTCATTATGATGTGAATTTCATTTAAAAAAAAAAGACACAGTGTCACAGTCAGAACCCCAAAATTGATATGATAAAATTTAAAGGTTAAGAAGACATTTTAAAAGATGCATATAATGTTATATACAATTTTAAATGAAAGTACATGCCTATGTTGAAATATATAGAATTCTGCTACTACATGTCTGTGTATATGCACAATCCTATTTTAAGTTAGGATTTAGAAATAAATTAACAAAATGAAGTGGCCAAAATTTAAACAAGGGTGGAGTGGAAAATTTATTTCTTTCCAGAGAAAAGTTAAACGCACAGCATGATATATACTTCTCAATTTCAAGTTTGGGTATACTATCATTTTTCCTTTTTAAAAATGCTTCGAGATTACTTAATCTGTTAAAATCATTAATTATTAATGAAAAACAAATTCAAAGCATAATTGATCGAAATCAACAAATCTAAGTAACGAAATTCTAATAACTAGAGAAGAAAAGAATAGTCGGTAGCTTTTCCATTTTGATAGAGCTTTCATTAAGAGGGATAAAGACTTGTGCTGCTAGTTCATGAATTTAACTATACATGTGATATTAGTTCAGGTCTCCTTCGTCGTTATGATGAAAATTACTCAAAAAAGACATGAAAAGAATTGACAATGATAGAAGGGAGTTTTACAACCAACATATGTCGGTCATAAGCTATTTGCTCCTTAATTATTGAAATTGACTTCCTCTCCATCATTAGGTGCATTTGTGTGGCCAATATCGTATTTTTCAATCATATATTTATTTTTATGCATGGAAATGATTAAATTATTAAATACATATATAAAGATTAGAGGTTGAATCTTAAATATAAATAAAAATATAAATATTTTTTAAAATATTAGATATTACTTGAGCAAAATTTAAACTTCAATCACATTTATTAGAGGGAAGCATAGAATGCTGGATTGGAATTTAATTTCATAATGTGTTATTATGCTTCCATTTATAATAATATAAAAAATACAAATTACTTTTTAATTTTGAGATAGTTGAATTTTACTTTTTTTTAATTTTAAAATTTTAAAAATTATCCCTTTAAATTTTATAAAATTAAGAATTAAAACCCATTACCTACTTAATTAATTATTTTACTGAATTATATACTTTTTTTATGAAATTTTCAAACAATAATCAAACTATAATAGTGTGTTATTTTTTTAGCTATTTTTTCATTCATAAAAATTATGTTCTATAATTAATAAAAATTAAATTATATCTAAAGAATTTTAATTAAATATTTGTATATACAATGAGAAATTATTATCCAAAAAATAAAAAAATAAATTAATATTTTATAATATTTTGATTCTTGTTTAAAAATTTTATAAAAAATTATATAATATAATAAAATAATTAATTAAATAAAATATGAGTGTTATTTTCAAATTATATAAAACTTAAAAGAATAATTTCTAAAATTTTGAAATTGAAAGGAGTAAGATTTAACTATTTTAAAATTGCAAAGTATTGATTTGTAATTTTCTCTCCCTTTAAGAAATTCTATCTCATAGAAGGCAAAGACAAGAATAAACATATCAAGGGGAATTCTATGTTACCCCCATAGGTTCCAAACCCATGGGGATGTGGTTAAATTTAAGCCATTAGATGAGTTGACCAAGTCAATGACTTCACTCATCTAATGACTTGTATTTTACCACATACCCATGGGTTTGGAACCCATGGGGGTAACATAAAAAGCACCACATATCAAAATTGAAGTTACCCAAACTTCCGTATTTATACCATTGATTTAGACGAGGAGTTCCACCCGGGTGGTGGAATCCATTTTAAAATTGAAAGGTACTTGTGATTTGAAGTTATTGTTGTGATGGCTAGCGAACAATTTATTTTATTCTATTACTATTAGATGATTGGAGCTATTATAACTTTTTATTATTTTTTGTTTGATAAGTGGATTCAATCACTTTATTGAAAAAAAAAAAATTCATGTTGCGCTCTCATTAAAAATTTAGTACTACTCTTATGTAAATATTATTAATTATGTTAAAATTTCAGTTTAGAAATCAATTATTGTTAAAGAAAATAGATTATTGAATTGAAAAAAAATACATTTGACAATATTTATATAAAAAATACTATTGAATTTTTAGTATTAATATAATTGTATTTTTTAATTTATTAACTTTCAATTACTTAATTTAAAAAAGGTAGGAAACCCAAACAACTGATTCATAAAATGTCTATGAAAAATAAGAATTGCCATCAAATTATATATTATAATATAGTAATAATTATTTTGTTAAAAATGCTAATGGGAGGAATTGATATACTCTTAATATATAATGTCCATGACTCGACGATTGTGCTATTATAAACCTTTGATTTTATATATACCAATTTAATATATATTAGAATAAATATATCTTCATAAATAATAAATAATTATTTAATTTTTTATTAAATAAATTTACATAATAAACTTAATATTTTGATAAAATAATTGTTATAATATTAAAGATATTGTTATATAATTATTTAATGAATTTTATAAATAGTTAATAATAGGCAACTAATTTTATTAAATATTTTTATTTAAATATTTAATGTTATTAATTGATTAAATTAATTAATATAATTAATTATAAATTAATTAAATTAAAAATTGTTAATATAAACAAATAATTGCTGAAAAGAGCCGTAATGTACGTGTTTCATTGTTAAACAAAAATAGCACTAAACAAGTAATACAGGAAATTGACCTTAATCTTAAGATTAGGAGAAATTCTAATATATTATATATTATATACGTAAATATATAGGTATTGTTACTTCGTTAGAAGAATGATAAATTTAACGACATGCTTAAGGACTCCCCTATTGGAAGTATCTCCTTTTGGTGGAATATCAAATATGAATCTTCGCATATTCATGGTATATATTAGCACTTTATAAACATCGTCTGTTTCTTTTCTGTTTTTGAAAATAAATTTTTTATATTTTTTTAAAATAAAAAATTTATTTAAAATTTTATTTTTCAAATTTTTTCTTAAAAATTATAATTTTAAATATATAACTTAAAAATAAAAAAAAAAAAAATTTTAAATTTATTTTTATTCTAAATATTAATATTATAATTAAATAAAATATTTTTTTATTTACAATACTTACCATCCTCCCCTCTTTATTTTCCTTTCATCTGAAAAGCACTTTTGAAAAAAATAATTTTTAAAATATAAAAATAAAAATATATTCAACCAGATTCCGTAAAATTAAGAATTCGCTTGTCATGGATAATAATTCTGATCTGGGCTCAAGGTCTTTCACTTGAACCATTTAATTATGGTTGGCCATTTCATGTGACCTTAACGCCCAACAAAGACTGGGTCTACTGTCTATCTCATTCCCACGTAGGACACATTCCAATTGAATTTTCCGAAAATAACTCCAAAATTAATATATGCAAAAGAAAATTCAAATTTAACCAAAAAATATTAAAAAGTTATTTTAGGTTAAATAATTCTATTATTCCATTCCATATAGTTTTACTCAATTCTTAATTAAATCCTTATAATTTAAAAATTTTAAATTAAATTTTTACATTTACTTTTCATTAAATACTTTGTCATTTTTTATTAAATTTCGATAGTAATTGTCATAAATGAGCAACACTCTTTTAATATGGTTTTCTAATAGTTGATATAGAGGATCAAATTATATTTAAATAACAAGTAAGATAGAATGAATTAAGAGGTTTTATGGTATCATTTAGCTTTTAGATTAATATATGGATTATTTATTTCTTATTTTATGAATCTTTGATAGATTGATGTATATAATTGCTAAAAAAAATCTAACTGAAAAATGATAAAAAGCATATAATTAAAAATTAAAAAACATATAAAAATATAATTCAAAAAATTTTTAATTACATAAATTTAATTAAAAATTCAACGAAATTATAAGGAATAATAAAATAATTTAACTATTTTTTAATTATTTTGCTCTTGTGAACAAGTTTGTGACACTTGGTGCCAAGCAGCATTATTTTGAAGCAGAAGTAAGACAGCCTGTTATCCTTTCACAAAATCAATCCATTCTTTCATAAATTATTAGATAAACTCTAATATTAGTGTTGAGTGTTTTAATGGACATCCTCAATCATTAAAATTAATTCAATAGTTTAAAAAAAAATTCAACTTATAAACTAACATGCAATCTTTTTCATATAAAACGTGGAATAATCCAATAATTTTTTTTATACATTGAGCCATTGATTAGAATTCTAACATCAATCAATTCTTTTGTAGACTGTTAGATGGAAATGTTATAATTGGATTTTAACTCCTTCCATGACCAATGTGAAAAAATTTAACGCAAAAAATGGGGAAAAATTTTCTTAAAGAAAATTATTTCACAATATGATGATAACTTAAGGAGTGAGTGTTTCACAAACCGGAACGTGCAAGTGATTTAAAACTAATACCATTGGGATTTGTATGAGAAATGCATAAGCAGCAAGTGAGAAATAATTTTATTTTAACATTTAATCATTGTTGGAAATAATTATTAAACTACTCTACTTGAAATTTATAATTTTTTGGTTCAGATATAATTATCATCATCAAAATCCTGAAATATTATTTTTCAGGACATTGGACCTTAAAGCTAGCACCAACTAAATATTTTAAAGCAATTGATGGGATTCTAATAACTTTATTTTCATTGAAAATCTCTATTTGCTCATATAAATTTTTACACTTTTTATTTTGTGTATCTTGAGAGACGAAAGAAAAATATCATGCTAAATAAACAAAAAGATATAAAAATTTTGTTAAAAATTTAGGCTGAATAAATATTAAGTGGCTTGTCAGCAAATATAAGAACTAATTAATTAATTTACTAATACTTTAATAAATTTTTTTAATAATAGTAAAAATGATTACGCTATTAAATATACATAAATTAAAAATTAAACCGTAAATGAAAAAATACATTTTTTTTTTTAAAATACCATATCCCACTTGAATTAAACCCTAACAAAGTTTTGATCATAGAATACTCAGCCTCACTCCAATTCATTTTATATCTATTATCGGCGTGACTTTTTGTCTGTCAGGTACAAGGGCAATAATTGAGAATCATACATGCTCCAAACAACTCTGCACATCAACGAGAAATAGTATTAAATATATCTATTTTATTCTTAAAGTTTTTCTTATAAAATGCATGAAATATAAATATGCTTAATTTTATACACTTAAATATATTAATATTTATAATTGACAAAGTTCAAATAATTAGAAATACATTAGATTTTACTAATTAAGTATACAAGAAATTAGAATAAATAATAATAAATGCACTTTATTTTATATATTTAGAGTGTATTTGTTTTAACATAAATTATTTTTAGCAAAAAAATAGTTATAATTATTAATATGATAGAAACTATTCTATTTATTTAATTAGTTAAATGTAAAAAGTATAGTAAATAAATAATATTTTCTATTTTAATGAAAAATTATTTTCTCTTGTTACTACAACTTTAAATATTATAATTATAATTTTTTAATAAAAGTATATAAGAAATATATATCACTTATTTACTTTATATAAGTAAGTAGGATTTTTTAATGAAAAATATCTTTTAATAAAATAAGAAAGCTTTAATAATGTAGTGATATTGGGTTCTATTTTTTTTTAATTTTTAAATTTTAATATGTATGTGAAGTGACTTGTCAATGATTAAAAAAAAATCTTGAAAGCAGGTCAAGTAGACTGCATTATTTATCAGAAGAAATTTTCTAACAAAAGATTTCTTTCGATAAAATAAACAAAATCTTAAAAACATAATTGTATCTAATATTATCTTCTAATGATTTTCTATTTAATATTTTGAATAGAAACACAAACTATTTGCATGAATATGCATGGCAGAGTTTCTTTGTGGAATGGGGGCCTTTGTCCTAAAATTTTTAAAATTATATATTAATATCATATAATTATATAAGATAAATATTAACAATATTTTTACATAAATTATTTGATCTCTAAAAATTTTTGGTCTCAAAATATTAAGTTGTATGTAAAGTGACTTGTTTGTCAATAAAAACCAATAAAAAAAAATCTTGGAAGCAGGTCAGTAGTGATCTGCATTATTGATCTCTGACAGACAGTAGAGATAGTACCTTCCTTCGGTTTTATGAATGTGTCTCGCAGTTGCTCCAAGATTCTTAAATCCCGTCACACAGACTGGACATTCTTTGAAGCAAAGCAGTTTGCATTAAATTTTGAAAAATTCTAAGACGCACCGGTGATGTATCAATATTTAAATATTATTAAATTTTATTTAACTTGTACAGTATTGTATAATTTAAAAAATTTAAATTTTTAAAAGAAATTAATGTACCATATAACTGGTGTATCAAAATCTATCCCTTTAATTTTTTCTTAACAAAACTTGGCTTATTATATATAGATTTGTCTAATCTATGCATTTGTAGGATAAGGACTAATTAATACTTATGTGAATTAAGTATCTCATTATATATTTAATTTAATAATTGGAAAGCTAGCATGCTCCTCAAGCTCTTGATATGGGGCAAAATCTCATGCGAAAAGAAGACACCACCCTCCTTTTCTGTGTTGGAAAAAGAAGAGCATGCATCATGCAAATGTTATTAAATGTGATTAAAGTTTACAACTACTTTTTTTTAAATAATAAATATTATAACTTATTTAATATACATACATAAAATTTTAAATTTAAATTTCAAGTATAATAAAAAATAAAATTTTTAAAATAATATCAAGTATTATTAAATTACAAAAATACTGACAATTCACAACTACTTTCATAATTGTAGACGTAGTGTAATAATTTGAATTAGATTGAACATATTTATTTTGAAGTATTTGTGAGCCTAACTTCATTCAAATATTATATATGTGGGTAGTTATAAAAGAAGAGATGTGAATAATTATAGCAACAAACCTAATTATTAGGATAGTACTTTGGTAAGTAATAAGAAATTGTGCAAGTTTATGTGAAAATATAATATAAAAAATTATAATTTGTTTCATAAAAATTTGTAAGTAAGTACAGATTTTGCATTTAATAAGTTTGCAGAAAGTTACAACTCAGAATTCAAGGTTGTGTAAAAAATTTGTCAACTTTTTTTTATATAAAAATTATAAAAATGTTACTTATATTGAAAAAAGTGGAACACCCATCATGCGAATGTTACTAATGATTACAGTTCATAATTACTCTTTCTTTTTAAATAATTAATATATTAATTCACTTTATGGATGTATATAAAATTTTAAATTTAAATTCTAAATATGAAAAAAAATAATTTTTTAAAAATAATGTTGAATGTAATTAAATTTTAAAAATATTAACAGTTCACAATGACTTTAATGATTGTAGTTATAGTGTAACAATTTGAATTAAATTGATTATATTTATTATAAAGTATTTGTGTTCAAATATTATATATTTAGGTAGTTATAAAAGAAAAGATGTGGATAATCATTAGCAACAAACCTAATAATTAGGATAGTACTTTGGTAAGTATCAAGAAATTGTGTAAGTTTTTATGAAAATTTAATATAAAAATTTGCAAGTACAAATTTTCCATTTAATAAGTTTGCAGAAGTTACAACTCAGTATTCAAGTTTGTGTAATAAATTTGTCAACTTTTTTTATTTTTATATAAAAATTATTAAAATATAAAACATTTCCACGTAACTTGTAAAAGTATGTATTGATAAGAATTTTTATTAAGTAGGTATCAAATGGATAACCTTAATTATTATGATATAAAAATAATAAGAGTCCCTTTTGATACCCTAGGCAGATCCCCCCCATGTGCAGGACACTATTTTATACATGACATCTCCTTTGGGACCCCACCCAATTCAAAAGAAAGTGGAATGTGTCCCTTGCAAGATGCACACTAGCTCAACCCTAAGCACCCCCTAATAGTACTTCTTATCCATTCAGCAGGCAAAAGGGCAGAAAAGAAAAGACTTCTTTTTCTTAAAAAAAAAAAAAAGTGGTTTATCCAATAAGCAACACACTAGGACAAAGGGGGGAAGGTAAAAGCATAGATTTTAAAAGCCAACCCGTAAGTATATTGGATAATCATTCACGACCGTCAACGATTATAGTAATTTTAAATTAAAAACATAAATTATATTTATATATGGATATATAAGTATTATATATTTATGATAATAAATCATAATAAAATTAAAAAAATTATACAATATAATTTAATGATATAACAAATAAGTAATATAATAATAATTTATGTTAGAGATATTTTTAAATAAATAACATAAATTTAATTAATTTAAAATTATAAAATTATTATATCTTAATTAATATGAAATTATAAATTTTTTACAAAAATATATATAATTTGTAATAAATAGATTTATTAATTTTGACTAGTTTACATTAGTTTATATCACTTCATATATATTTTCAATCTAATACTATTAACTAAATTAATTTATTGGCAAATTAACCGATCTAATTTAATTTGTAAAATTATAAGTAAAAGTGATAAATTATTTAATTCATATAAAATTTTGAATTTAAATTTATCATATTAAAAAAGAATCAAAATAATATTAAATATCATTACATGCAGAAAATTAATAATTAATATTTTTAGGAGTAGTTGTGTTTGTGATGTTGTTGGAGAAAGAGTTTACAAAATGGATAAATAGCAAGTAAAATACGGAGTGAAGGAAAATCTGTCACAATTTTCTCCCTCTCCCGATGGTGTATATTGTAACTTATGACAGGACTTATGTCTTTACTTAATAAAATTTCCCTTCTACGGGGAAAAAAAAAGAGGAAATTGTATTTTACATATTCTATTTACCTTGTTATATCCAATCCTCTTGAGAGGCTATGTAAGAAGATTAAATATTTTAATTTTAATTTATTAGATAATTATTGTATGTGAATAATTTGTTGGAAGAAGGAATTGCTGCTGCTCTACTTCAAATAAGGATAATTTTATGAGAAGTAAAAGCTTTTAGAAAATTAAATATTTTTATCATTTGATTATCTTTTTTCAAATCTTAACTCAAATAAATAAAAATACAAATTTTAACGAAAAATATTCAACAATAAAAGTATCAAATCTTTTAAAAATTTAGTTTTTTTTTGCAGAATTGTTGTTTGAGTAAAATGATTTGCACAATATGTAAATTCTTATACAATTTTCAAATATGAATGAAATATAGGACCACATTCAAATGAATTCCAGTGCTTCACTCACAGGTATAGTGTATTGTCGAGACTAGTTTATCTTCATTATTCTTAGAAGTGCAAAAAAAAAATTCTGACAATATAAATTTAAAGATCAATGTCATGATGTTATCTAAAAAATTGCATCAAAATAAGTGGATGCAAGAGGATGGTATTTTGGTCCCCATAGTTTGGAAAGAAGAGGACGGCGGGGGGATGCATGTGCCGAGGAAGGGCCCGCAAGAATAGCGGTTGGGAACACCAACTACTACCAACGCATGTGCACTTTCTTTCTCCCTTGTTCACTTCCTTTAATCCTTTTTTAACTCATGCAAAAGCGATTTGATATTGATCGAAAACACTTCCAAGAATACTTCAATGAATTTTAAGTTTGTATTATACATGTCTTTTAGAAAGTGGCTCTAGCACCACTTCTAAATATTTGAATTATATTAATGTGTTTTCATTTTATATTCAATAAGAAAAATTAATTATCAATTTTTATAAATTTTAGTGTCTTAAATTAAAATAAAAATATGATGCATGTGAATAATATAAACTTAATAAATGAATAAGTTATTAGGTAGTGATGAGTAACTTCAATAATATATTTGAAGTATTATGTTTAAATCTCTCATTATTAATATATCAAAAAAATTGATAAATGAATACTAAAATTAATCATTCATTAATATTTGTCAATTGGGAGTAAAAATGTATATTCTAATAGAAATATTTAAGAATTTATATGTTTTGTAGAAATTTTTAGTTGGATTAAATGTACTTATGACATGTTTAGATGGAGGAGAGCAAAAAGGATGGAACCTTTTCCTTATTTGAGAATTTTATAGTATATTTGGGAGTTAGAAGAGAATAAATAGAAAGGAATAAAATGAAGTAAAAAGGAAGGAAGGATTGATAGTTAAATTGATGGTTTAAGAAAATTCTCTAATATCTTATAAATTGGAGGAATATAAAAGAGTTATGATATAATATTCTCTTTTCCCTCTTTTCCTAATCTCTTCATCCAAACATGCCATTACTTGCATCATTAAGTCAAGCAAATGAAAGATAAATATTTCTAAGAGCATTACTTTAAAAACATTTAATGAAGGTGGGTAAATTGTTTGAGAATTTATGTGTTTATATTTTATTGATTCTCAAAATTTTATAATCAACTTATGCAAATTAAATAAAAATACGCAAATTTCTTAAAAAAATGTATAGGCATTTGGTAGAACTAAGCATCTCTCCCTTTGATTTAAAAAAAAAAAAAAGGAAAAGCAGCCAACTTTTGTGCGTGTTTTTTCATCGAATGTTGCCTATAAATACAGGTCTCTTTCCATTTGTATTCAACCTCGCAGCAAAAGAAAACTACTACACTTGCTCTGCTTTTTTGCTGCCTTGTCCCTGCTTTGTCTTAAAGCTCAAGAAACTTTGGAAAACAAAGAATGGCACTTTCCAATTCGCTAATTTTACTCATTCTTCTCCCTCTGGACATGCTCCTGCAAGGTGTCGGCGCCAACTATGGTGGTTGGGAGAGCGGTCATGCCACTTTCTATGGCGGTGGGGATGCTTCCGGCACAATGGGTGAGCTAGCTTAGCCTTCTTGCTCTGTTCAGTGATTCTGGTCCAATTTTTCATATTTATGAAGTCTTTTGGCTTTCAGAGCAAACTGAGTAAGGGATCTAGATGCGTCCCCCTCCCCCAACCCCGGCGAAGGCGGGCGCGGTGGGGGCAACAGAAATTGCACATTTAAAACTAATTCAATTCCTTTCAAGTTAAATTCAAGTAAGAAATTTGTATATAAATTTTTTCAAGTTAATTAAATTTTAGTTTTATGTCAAATGAGAAAATTACAGGATTTTCACATTTAAGGACGCAACATAACGTGCCCTTGTATGAAAGTCACAAGTCATATGTGAAGTTCACAAAATTTCCCCTTTTTATATATTTATTAAATAAAAAGGGTCAACGATAATGTCAAAAGGTGGAATGAAATATTGCAAGGGCCAATTAATAAGTAATTACACCTTTTATGAAAAAATACAAATTTTTTTGAGGCCATACATATTATAAGAAAATGACATAAATTGACAAAAGTGAGGAGGTTACTACTTACCATCATTCAAAAAAAAAAAAGTCACTATTTTTTATTAAAATAAAAGTTTAGAAATTAGATACATTGTCTAACCACTTGGAAATATTAACAACGGAAGTCAATATCTTAATATCATCGGCATTTTAGAATGTCAATAACAGTGCTTACAAATTATTTAACCTCTTAGAATTATTAATAACAGAAGGCAAATTTTGGGCATGAATGATCGAAATAACGAATTTTACCGATTTACCCAACTTAAGGTTTCATATCATTATTGCTTTATTGGATGAATCTTAACCTTTGATTTTTGCTTACAAATGCAGGAGGAGCATGTGGATATGGGAATCTGAACAGTCAAGGATATGGAACAAACACAGCAGCTCTGAGCACTGCTTTGTTTAACAACGGATTGAGCTGTGGCGCTTGCTATCAGATGAAATGCAACAATGACCCAAGATGGTGCAAGCCTGGTTCTATTATTGTCACTGCCACAAACTTCTGCCCTCCAAATCCTTCTTTGCCAAACAACAATGGCGGTTGGTGCAATCCTCCTCTTCAGCACTTTGACATGGCTGAGCCAGCCTTCCTCCAAATTGCTCAGTATAGTGCTGGGATTGTCCCTGTGTCATTTAGAAGGTAAGTGAAGACATAGATCTGGCAAAGATCATGATCACAAACCTATTTTTTTTATAATTTTAGTAGGAAGAAGAAAAAACAAGAGGTTATTAGAGAAAATGCTAATTAATCATGTTAAAAATAAATAAGAAAAAGGGATACTGTCATTTTTAACAACAATCCATGCTTTTTATTAATGAAGTTCTTTGAAAATGAATGAGGTAATAACTTATTAAAAGTTGTTAGATAGTAATTAGTCTAAGAGGCTTAAATAGTGCATGGATATTTTTATCTTTAAATAGTTTATTACTCGGTGCTACTATCATAAATAGGATTAATTTCATATATAATAAAAAGAGGTATTGGAATACTTGCGTGTAAATAAATAAATAATAATGATAATGTATTGCAAGTACGAAAATTGGTAGAATTTCACTAGAAATCCACTAGTTGACTAGAAACTTGAATAAAAAAATTGCTAAACTAAAAATTAAGTAAGACTAAAATTTTATTTTAATTCTTATAAGATTGAATTTTTATTAATTTCATTCATAATTAAAATTTTGGATCAATTTAATTCTATAAAATTAAAAAAATTTAAATTTTAATTCTTTTATACAATAATTTAATATTCTATCTCATATATAGAAGAATTAAAATTTAAAAATTTTTCAATTTTATAAAAATTAAATTGACATAAAATTTTAATTATAAATAAAACTGATGAAAAATAATCTTGAAATAGATTTTTAGTGTTTAAGTAATTAGTGTCTTAAGAAGTAACTATTTTATGCTTGACGAGTCTTTGATGTTAAATGATAAAAATTGTCTCAAAAAAATATAATCTATTTAGTATTGACCATAGTATTTTAATACTACCTTTGGTAGTATGCTAATATTTATTAAAAAAATTATCCGATAGGTAAAATTATTTTTTAATAACTACTTACTTCACTTTAAATTTAATAAAAACCATAAAATTAGCCTCTTTCTTTATACCGTGAACAACAAACTATTATTTTGTCAGTAAGCTTATTCTATTATTAATAATATTAATTATTAAGAGAGAGAAAAGTATCAAGCGGCAACAATACTTTATATGAAAGTGAAAAAAAAAAAATCTTTATTATCAAATTTCATATTAGTCGTTAGGATACAGATATAAAGTTATATAAATTTTTTAAATGGTGATATTAGTTTTAATTTATATTTTAATTTTAACAACTAATACAAAATTAAATATATATATATTTATATATTTGTCAGTACAATAGTATTTGATGTTGGATTCGAAATATATTACAAGTACTAAAAATAAATTTTAAAATTATATTCTGAATCTTTTATGTTTATTAAATTAAATTTAATAGATTTATCTTATTATTCTATATTTAATAATAATTTTTATTTTTTATTTAGTATCCAATTTTAAATATTATTTTTTTGTATATATAATATACTCTAAAAATTCTTGTCAAGTCTATAATTTGAATTTAAAACCTTATGTATATTTATAACCACCCTTATTACATTAAAAACATTGTTCACTTTACCCAGATCACATAATGAGTTCCTTTTCATTAAAAAAATAAAGAAAGAGTTCCTTGCCCTTTTTGCCATACATTTCTGTAACTAATTGTGTACTTAAATTCAAGCTTTTCTTCTTTATTAATATAAAATCTCTTGTAATTACAGAGTGCCTTGTGCCAAAAAAGGGGGAATAAGATTCACAATAAATGGCCACTCATACTTCAACTTGGTTTTGATCACCAACGTTGCGGGTGCCGGTGATATCCATGCAGTCTCAATCAAAGGGTCCAAATCAAGTTGGCAAGCCATGTCAAGAAATTGGGGCCAAAATTGGCAAAGCAATTCATACCTCAATGGTCAAAGCCTATCTTTCCAAGTCACAGCCAGTGATGGTAGAACTATTACAAGTTTCAATGTGGCCCCATCTAATTGGCAGTTTGGTCAAACTTACACTGGGAATCAATTTTAGAATTATAAAATAAGTTAGTGAAAAAAAAGAGTGTGTATGATTAAAATGATCCATTTGAAAGTCAAAAGGTGTTATCATAGGTATTGATTTATAATTCAAATTAAAAAAGAAAAAGAAAGAAAGAAAGAAAGAATTGATTGCTGTGAGCTATGACTAAGAATTTTTAAAGGTCAAATAATGTTTTAGTGCTCAAGTTTGTGTAGTAGCTGAGGTGTCACATAATACATGACCTTTTTAATTTCATATTGAATTATGACTTTTTTGTGAAGTAACAAGTATCTTACAATTAATTTATGAAGAATGTTTATAAAATAGAAAAAGAGAAAAGTATCATAGGTTAAATACATTTTTTCCTTTGAAATGCAAATTGTTCATATTTAGCCTCCCTTAAATTTATAGTGCTTAAATATCAAAATCAATCTAAATTAAGTCCAATTTAGGTATGTTTTGGAAAGAGATACATGTATAGCTAAGTATTGTCGAACATGGCACACATGTCACAACTCAGTTTTAAGCATCGTGACAGGCGTAAAGATATCTAATTGATATCCAACCAATTAGACATCTTTACAAGCTTGTAGAAAACTATATCTGATTATTTTATAATAAAAGAGAAATATATGATAGCATCAAACACTATAAGTAAAGTAAATTACATTGCACGTGCAATGAAAAAATTAATACATAATATTAATATACAGTAGTATAGCAAAATTCTCTAGCAATATACATAGACTTTAACTGTATAGAGGACAACTCGATATAGTAAACTTTTGTTACATTATGCCCCATGGAGATTAGAAAGTTCTATGCAGTGTATCAGTTTTCTGCTAGAAATCTTGGTTCCTTATTTGTAAAATAAAATAACATCGAAAAGAAGTAAGTATATAAAATACTTAATAAGTAACTACTCAATCTTTATTCCCATGATTTTTCCTAATCAGTTCTCTTTTATACAAATTTAGAAAGATTAGATAAATTCCATATACTTAGCTTTATTCACATTTAATATCTACCATCTATCATATACATTATGTATTAATATTACATCAATAGAAATGGCTAGTATGGTATATAGGTTTCTTTCTTATTTCTTCGGGTCAACCTTATCCCACTCGCCTCCAACCTTTTCCCTCCACTTCTTGCCACCCCTCTCCTTCCTTTAGAAGGAAGTTACAAGCCATTAGGCCAAATTCTTCCTTTCACATATCATATTTATAGTATCATATGAGTCATGAAAGACTTTTCGTGCTAATTAAAGCAAAGTCATATCAATCCAACAAAATAAAGGTATGGTCAATACCAACTAGCCATTAGCATCCTAATTCATTTTCCTTGATCAATGTAATAGGTATAGATTTCATATTTAACATTAAAGAGTGTAAATCTTGGCATTTTCTTATAATATATCACAATTTCAATACATTTAACATTCTACCACTTAATTTAGTCTATCACTATATTTTATGCCCTTAAGGAACATTCAAATAATTACAATAATTCAACACATTGTTCCAATCATATTTTAATATCATCACAATGTATTTTCAAGCATCAAATACTTAGTGTATTTCACAAATATCCATTCAATAATACTATTTACGTTCAGATTCCAGAACAGGGCAGCAGAGGATATGTTATAATAAGAAACCTTTTATGACTTCTAAAATACCTCCAAATTTTCTCAAATAATTATATAATGTTATCAACATGTTAATTGATAAACCTGAGTCCTTATGTTTCATGATTAATTGAGAGAATCTGTCCAGAAAATTCATGCATCATACTTTTCCAAAATAATTTCAATCTTTGGCAATACTGGAGTTCTGAGATTGTATGAATTTATTCACTAGGAAAATAAGCTCAAATGTCATGAAAATTTACTATGTTTTAACCAACATATGGAAGGGTATATAGAAATTTTTCTATAATTTTTACTCATCATTTAATGACTAAATTAATTCAATAACATAAGTGAAATTATTCACGTCCTATTTCTGTGTAAGCTGCACCTTTGTGCAGAAATATCCCTTGTTTAGATTTCTAAATTTTTTTAAAAATTTCCAATAAATTCTATGTATCCTAACATCATAAGAGACTATGAAATGGATGGTTTTGAATTTTTAAGATGTCCCAGCATGTCCCTAAAATTTGTGATTTAGTTCTGGATTTTCAAGAATTCCAGAAAGCAAAATCAGCAAAACAATTTCTAAACTCTTTCTATTCCATTTACACTCAAGGCTTAACAAATGGTAATATAATTATTCATTCATGCTAATATTTTTCTAATATCTTCAAATACAACTTAAGAACACTAGTTTTTAACGCCATGCCTTCATCACATGGCCACACACGTAGCTTTATGAAATCAAAATTCTAGAAAGTAATATTTACAAATTTGTAATTAAAATTCAATAGGAAATCAAGTAGGTTGCTACTCACTCTAAACTTATATATTTCAAAGCTTCAAATTGCCTTATAAGAGAGAAAGTTTCTAATTTGAAGAGAAAATGATGATATCTCTAAGTTTTGGATGATTTCTCCTAACAATTCAAGTAAGCAAGTAGCAAGAACTTGAAATTTTGTGGTTCATTAGTTTTATTTGTGTATTTGGTTGTGTTAAAAGCTTGAAGAAATCTCCTATGGCAGCTTCAATTTCGTGCAAATGAGGAGGGAGAAGAGCCGAATAGAGTTTTCTCAAGGTTTCTAGAGTTTTTTACAACTTTTTAGAAAATAGGTCATTTTTGTAATTTAGCCCAAAATTCATGAAATTTTTTTATACTTTTCTTGTTGTTTTGCAGTAGCTAAGGATGAAAATTTCTAGGCTCCCCTCAGCCCAAAATTTTCCAAAATTAATAGAAAAGGAATAGGGCAAACTTCAAGTTTTTGGAAAATTATATTTTGATCCCAAATCTTTTCAAAATTTTACTTTTACCTAAAATTTCTTGGCTGATTTTCAATTTAATCCTTGGATTTAATTTGGACTTATTAGAAACACATTCGAGCCTCAATAAATGAGTTTTAATTAGTTCAAATAGAGTTTTAAGAAATCAAACTAAATTATTATAATTTCAGTATATTTTACTGAATTTCAGCTCTCCGAGCCCCTAAAATTGAGTTGAGCCTTATCAATTTTTTTTAATATTTTGAGCACATTTTTAACAATATTTTAGCTTAATTTTTTATCTTTATTAATGTTTCAAAAGGCTTGAATATTTTTCCAAGAGGTTACCCATCTCTAAAATTTTCCTAAGTTGAGCACGTTTAATTAAGAAAGATTAATTTACTTTGATACTTTAAGAGTAGTTCTTGAAAAAGTCTCCTAAGGATATTACAAGAAAAATGAGTTCAAACTGTCATGTAAAGACCATTTTCACAAAACCTTCGCAATCTCATTCTTACTTTCTCATGGACCCACATTACTATAAAATTGCATTTCTACATCGGTTCATATACGTAATCCATAGAATAAATTGATGTCTATATAAATATGATAATATTTTTAAAATGATTAAAAGTAAATAAAATGACAATCTAAAATAAACTAATATCTATAATTAATTGGTGAAATTTTTAAAATTTAATGGAAACTTAATATGAAGGCTAAGTTAAGAAGACGTCATCTAGAAGGCATTTAAAAGGTCACGAGGGAAGAAAAGAATATTTTTTGTTATTAACTAACATGTAAAGACATTTGAAATGTTTTCTTAGGCAATGAACCAAATCTTAATAATAATGGAGCAAGATTAAGACATCAATTTTGATTTAATAACTAACTTTATAGTTTAGTTTATTGATTATGTATTTCATGTTTACTCTTTATTTGAAAATATCTTAGTAATACTTTAACCTCCATTATTTAACTCTAGCGTGTGTTTGAATTAGAGGAATATAGCTCTCCTACCATTTCATTTAACATCTTCAAAGACATTATATAATCTAAATAATATCATCTAAATGTGTTAAATAAGATGGTCGGAAATCTATGTTTCTTTTCTTGAAATATAGATAGGTGTTAGTAATAAAGACAAATATATACCTAAATTCATGATTTACCGATATAAGAATTTGATATGTGGCTATGAGAACTAGTACTAAGTTTAGCAATGACCAACACCAAAGTCCCATTTTTTTATTGTATAATATTATTGTAAATTTATGTTTATTGATATGATAATATATAAAATAAATAAAATTGTACAATAAATTTACTTATATTAATGTCTTCTTTCTTATATTTTTGTATATTTATATTCAATGTGTTGATATTTATATTGTTATAAGAAAAATATGCAAAAATGATATATAACTTATTTTGAATTTATAATATTTAATAAAATTGATTAAATATTCTTGGTTAATTTCTAAAATAATCTTCTTCTTTTTTCAAACTTATGAAAATTAATATCTCTTAAAATAAAGTAAATCTCTTATCTTATTTATATAACTTTTAGGCTTTCTCACACTTAATCCATCTCTTGACAATTTGTAAAATGGTCACCTTTTTTTTTCAATAGTTGAAATAATTTCTAAAAACTCGATATGATATATAAGTTTATTAAAAATATATAAGAGAAAGGACATTAATTATTTATTAAAAATGATGATGTTTGTAAAAATTAGATTCCTATATCATAACTATTTTATATCATAACTGATATCTAAATCTCCATAATGGCCCTAATATTTAATAAATATTTATTAATATGTAATAAATATCTACTAACATAATAAATGATGTTTAAAATTCTTTAGTTGAGCAATGCTATTTATTTCTCTTCCACTCCTTTTTCATTTAGAGTTTTACTTCATAATTTCTTTTTCACTCCATTTTATTTATTTGACATAAAAGGATAATATAAGATCAATGTTACTTAATTATCAACCACTAAGATGCAATTTATTGCTCCTAAATGCAATTATTTGTAAGTCTTATATTATTTATATAAGAGGATTAGTATCAAGAAAAAGTATGGATACAAGTGTTAACAGATATAAGGAAATTTTATTTCCATGTCTTACAAGATTCATATCAGGGCATAATTTGTTGAAATTTTTCATAAACATGAGCATAAGGGGAAAGGACTACTTCATAGATATCATACAAATATTCACCATCGCTTTTCCTTAAAATTGTGAGATAAAATGATTAATTGTAATATTTTGTATAATATTTACTAGTTAATATAGATAATATTATTAGAATAATGATTTATTATTATGTTTGTTTCTAGAAAAATGTAAGAATGTAAGTGTTGAAAAAATTAGAAACAAACAAAACACGTCAATTATTTATTATAAAATTAATATAGTTATAATTGGATGCTAAAACATTGTTTATTTAACTAATATATAAAGGTATAGCACCTACCACCTAACTCTAATAAATGGTGTTAGTAAACATTTGCCAAATTTGGCATCTTATTAAGGATTGGTATATGATGTTAGTTTTTTTTAAACAATTAATATACAAATTATATTATATGATATCGAATTTTTATTGAAAATGGACCTCTAAAGTCTAGGAATCCATTTTAATTGCCATGATGGTTCATTTGCACATTTTGACAATTTATCTACAATTTGTTCTTGGCCTATAAATAAGGCCCTCCTTGCCTATTAGGAACAATTATCAAGACAGCTCTCTTTGTGATGCCTAATTGTTTTATTTGCTATGAGCGTTTGATTAATCTTATGTTTTAATGTGAGAATTGATATGTTGATTACTTTATGTGCTATCTTAGGCTTTGATACACATAAAGCAAGCTATACCATTTTCACACTGAAATACAGGAACATTTAAATGCTCAAGGCAAACGATCAATTAAGCCTCAAAGTTAATAAATACAAAATTAATGCGTCAAATATTGATGGGTTGTAAAGTGATGATAAAATTATTATGAAAAAAAATAGCATTTCTAGTCTTTCATTAATAGGCTTGAGTACAATACAAGATTCTTAATATTTTTTTCTAATTATAATTTATCATCAATTTACAATTATCTATATCATCCAACTTAAAATCCTTTAAGCAGTATCCTATTTTGAGAAAATACAAAGATAATAAAAAATAAAGAAAAAATATAATGAGAAAAAGTAATATATTTATTTTTGTATTGGAAGCCTAATAGTTGCTGAAGCTAATTAAAATTAAAAATTATTAGTTTGATGAAAACTTGCAATATAAGGCAACAAATCATGTTGAACTCTTAGTGATCTACTTAATACATCCTTAAAAAATAATTTACTAACTATGATTATAGAATTATCCAAGCCTTTTATGCAATAAAAGCAAAAAAACTAAATGTAAATAGTTATGAAAATTAAAATTTTATTGTTAAAACAATTATGCAAATAGCATATATGGAGTACGTAAGAAATAAAATAGAATTGAATTGGAACATTTTGATTTGAAATTAAGCAAAATTCAAGATTGGAAATAGAATGCAAAATTGTCACAAAAAATAATAGAAAGACATAATTGATCTAAGGAATTTAAGAACTCTTTAGTAAATTAATCACAAATCACAATATATTTAATAATTATAATTAATTTCTCAGCCTAGAATCATTTAAAACACTTACAATGATTTATGAATTCTATGCTAGATTATCATCTAGGATTTGATTAATTCAGATTTGTAGAATTAAGCTAGTATAATCTATAAAGTTTGATTCAATCATTCAATCATTTCTTCTGACATGAAGAATGATGATTAATTGACCTAAAATTTAACATAAACTTAAATAGAAATCATAGACCATATAGATAAACATAGATTATACTAAATTTAGATCTAATCCATGTAAATTTGAAAAATTAATAAAGACAATTAGAGAATAGAGGAAAAATAATTAACAATAATTAATATTATAAATCAAGATCTTATAATCCAAACCAAGTTGAGCCTCGAAATCCTTTAATTAATATAAAATTTAGCCTTTCATGGATGAAAATAAGAGACTTAGAGAAGAAAAGAAAGTTGTCTAGAATAATATGTTCTTTCCTTTAGATACACAAACCCTTGGATCTAATTTCTTGTGCTAAAAACTTAACAGGATAAGTTAATATGCTTTCTAGAGCCATACATAATAGGGCATTGCTAATTTTAGAAGTTTAGAACTTAATTTACAAAATAATATATTAAAAGAGTTATTGTACTAAAATCTCATAAGTCTAACTTCTAATTATTGTAAGATTTCCAAAATTATGTAATTTCACTAAAATCCTAACTTGAAATTTGTCCAGACTAGGTTTTAGGAAACTTTAGACATTAGTTTCTCCTTAATTGGACCTCTAGAGCTTTAATTATGACTAAAAAACTGAGACTAGTTGAACTTAGGCCAAAAATAGAGCATTAACTTCATAGCCATTTTCAATTTTCCTAAGCATCTAAACTAGGCTTCGACTAAAAAATGAAAGTTTTATATTTTGCTCTAATTTTTCAGCAATATAAAGATAATCCAATTTTGACATTTAAAACTTAAGTTATAGTAAAAAACCTAAAATAATGTAAAAATTTAACATTAACTAAATAATTTTAGAATAACCTAATCACATAACAAAGTTAATTCTATAAAATTAGGAATATATAACAAACTAAGAGATATAAAATAGGAGAAAATAATAAAGATAAAATCTTGGATATTAAATGCTTATGTTCAATGTAAAAATAGATATATTACTTTTTCTTATTATAATTTATCATCAATTTGCTACCTAGAATATATCTGAAGCCCTTGACCAATGTAAAGGAATTATAAGAAAAGATATCTCACTTTTTCTTTTCATTTAAAGTTTTTTGTTTATTATAAATTACAATTTCTTATAATTTATTGGATTATTCAATCTATTATTGTATTTGTTGTTATTTATTAAATTATTCATTTAAACTTAATTTTATATCTATTGCTATTTTTTATTTGTATTTGTATAATTGCATAAGAAAAATATAATTATTTAATGCAAAGAAATAATTTTAATACTACTAACTTATAAAATTATAAAATTTTTACTTAACACATATTTTTAAACAAAAAAATTGGTTTAAGATGTTAGTTATCATTAAAAATTGACGTTTAAACATCTATAGTTGAATGACATTATTTTACTATACACATCAATTTTTTTAGGACTGATATTTAATATTAAAAGAAAACTATATTCTTCTTGATCAAATTTTACAAATGGTACAAAGGTTTGCAAGAGAGTAAAATTTATCATCAAGGGACAAATCACATACTAGGACTATATAGGTTGCAAAGCAAATTGAATTGGAATCATTAAGGGTGAATAAATTAAATATATGGATGTGAGTGATTAAGCGAATAAGCTAATTAAAATCTAAAAGTTATTATATATCAAAACTCTAAAAGGAAAATTTTTGCAAGCAAATATATAATAATAGAAAAGTAGAATAACATAGCAATGTTTATAGGAGACATTCCACTAGACATAAATGATAGTACCAAACAAAAGGTTTCCATAAAAAAATGAAAATTGATAAAATCTATTGATTTGCATTAATAATGTTATGGCAAAAAAATGAAGCTATATTCAAATACACCAACTACACTATTTTCCACTATAGACTTTATTATTAAAAAAAATTGCAACATAATCTAGTTCTAGAGAAATTAGAATGATTTCTATCTACAATAAAGAGTAACTCTTTGTTAGCTTAAATGTATACATAAGCCACATTTAGACATGACTTAAGGCTTCCAAAAGAAGTTTAGAAATACATATTATTACCTATTCACTCAAATCTACAAAAAATTAAAACCCTATACTAATTGAGAAATGAAATGAGTGAATAGCTAATAAAGAAATAATTATTTTATAATTTTTACACATTGTTTAACTTATAGAATGTAGTGACAAAAAATGAGTAAAGAGGCGAACCAAACATATATTTGTTCATAAATAATCCAAGATAACTTGAAGTAAAAAAGATTTCCTCTAAAGCAAAGCAAGACATTATGGCCCACTTTTATAATGAAATAAAGAAAATGTAAACTTCATGTTTTTGAAATGCATCCTCGGTAACTTTAAACCTTTACTTCCTTTCACTTTGCATTAGATGTTGAATCTTTAGTAGCAAACTCAATAAACCTATTAATAGTTATTGTAATAATTAAGCTAGCTCTCATGAAATCTCTAGTGATGCTACATTGAGATATTTGAGCTTGTCTAATTGCCAAACTTTGTTTCTATTGAAAGTAAAAAGACTTCACTAAGATGTATTTCGTCCAATATTAACTAGATTTAGTTTTAAACAATTATATTTAGTTTAAAATTCTAGATTCGTTTAGCTTATATTTATAATAAAATTAAGTCTTATTTCTAGTTATATTGAACTTAATTAAATCATTTTTTTCAAGATTAAAATTTGACCTAAACTAGAGAAACACCAAGTGCTTTTTTCAAAGTTCATATTAAATCAAATTTACCACATAATACTATACTTCTTTTGCATATTCAATCAAATCAAAATTGTAACAATACAACATTTTTATGCAAATTCATATAAAACTAACTATACTAAATCTTTTCATATATTCATATCATACATTATTCCAAATCATTTATATTAGACTAATGACCTTTTTATCATGTTTTTCATGATATTTCTTCAATCCTTTTTTTTTTATACAATGGTAGATTCTAATATGATGGCATGTGATCTAGTGATTGGAGACCTTTATTGAATTTTCAGCTAGTGGAATAGCTGTATAAATAGTAATTAGTAGCTACCAAGTAATAACTTAAAAAAAATGAGATGACTAATTAAGAATATTATATTACCTCTATTTTCTAAGGTTAAATCGATGTTTTTACACATCCTTTTATATTATGTCTTAATTGCTTATAGTTACTATATCTAACAATTGCATCTTTTTAAGCTTAAGTTAAAGCAATCCCCTCATCCTCTTGCCTTTCCTCCTTACTCTTAGTCTTCCTCGCAATCTTTTTAGTTTAGGTGTTAAGAGCTCATCTTCGTTGAGTATATCTAAATCAAGTAAGGGTAAAATTACTCTTAAATATGTATTCAAGTACATTTGGTTGCTATAGTATTCATCACAATAATCTTTAACTTTTGCATGTATTTTGTTAATGCATGCAATTGCATATTTGCAAGGCAACCCACTTATTTATTAAATCTTACAATCATAAGTTCTTTTATCTAGATTTACAACAAATCTAATGGGTCCTTCTTTTATCTCAAACTAGTTCTAACTAGCTACATGTACCTTGTAATGCCTAAAATCTCTCAATATTATATTCAACTCTTTCACAATCTTTAGCCCTATTTTCTTCTCCTAAACAAGCTTAATTTCATACTTTTTTTGAAAGTTCTTATTAATCTTGTACCTTATGTCATTAACAAGTTATACGACAGATGTATCTCTCAACTTTCTAATCTAGTTGTTGAATAACTCACACACATTATTAGTAATGTGTGGATTCTTGACTCTTAATTTAAAGGCATGCTTTGACCATATTGACAAATCAATATTTGTAAGATAACCTTGTGCTTTATTATCCAATTTTAGCATTATTCTTATTGCCTTCTTGAGTAAGAATTTATTACTTGCTTTGATAACCATCTAAACTAGATCCTTTAGTAAGATTAAAGGGTACTTATTCTTGAAATTATTCAACAAGTGCTTAAAGTAATGTCTATGCATGTGAATAGAAAAAAAATACCTTTATTACAATTAGTAGACCTATTTATAGCACATTCAAATTATTATAATGAAAAAAGCAAGTATAGATTAGATAAATGACATACCTTCTACCTATCATTTATACATGTGAAAAGATTGTCCATGAATCATTGTCTTTTGTCTTAATAACTATAAATGCTAGAGGAAACAACCTATCATTGACATTAAAAGAAATAACCAAAAGTAGTATCCCATGATAAGGCCCTTTAAGGTGATGCTATACAATCCTATAAATAGCCTATATCCTTGGAGAAATCTTTGCTTACACACATCTAAGCAAACAAACATCTTCTTGAATATAGGAGCTAATGTTAATCCTTAAAGTTCAAAATGATGAGTTTTAATGATAATAAATATGTAGTTAGAATGGCATTGCATGTCTTATACTAAAATGTTATGAAATCTTTAATAAACATATTACATTATAGTAGTAATAGCAATGCTTGATTATATGATAAAAGAGTTATATTTTATACAAATATCACTAAGTATATAATTGATCAGTATATATGATATAATAATTATGCATATTCTTTTACTAATTTGTTATATATTTTACATATGAATCATGCATTTCATTATCTTAATATATTGAATTAGGTTAACTATATGAATTGCAAAATTAGTATATATTATATAGGGAAATCCAATAAGAAGAAGAAGAGTTAACATTAAGGCAAAAGAATGAAAGCTCTTATCATACTCAACTCAAGAAGGTAAGAAAGAAAAATAAGGAAAAAAAAGATATGCTCCAGGTATTGAAGATTGAAAGATTGAAGTTTTAGAAGTTTGGAAGCATCAAGTAAAGTTTAAAGACTTTATTAGTATAGTTTTTTCTTCTAGTCTTAGAATTTCTTGTAAAGTAGAGTTTTTTATAATATAAAACTTAAACATATTTTTAAAATTTTAGTTTGATCAAAATGTTTTGAAAATATAGCTCATAATTATGTTTTTATAAGACAATCGATGGAACATTTTAAAAATAAATGAGATATGCCATTTAGTCTTTTTAGATTTGACCTTTAATCACTCGTTTGATCATATGTCACGAACTACTTATGATTTAATTATGAAATTTATTTTATATGAAAATAGACTAAATTATCTTTGCATGGATAGGTATTTTGCTTAAAATTATTAATATATAAAAGAGTTATTAATTTCTCAATTTGAGCCTAAAAATCATTCTTCAGTATTTTTTTAACTTTTGCTTATTTTTTGATGATATTTCAAAAAGTATAAAAGATATAAATATGAAAGTAGCTTCATTTGAAAGTAAACTTAAATATCTTTCCAATAATATATTGTTTGCATAAAACAGACTTAAAATGAAAACTTTATGACTTTTTCAATTTGGTTTTAAGATATATTGGTCTAAAATCAATTGTTATGTGATAACAATTGAATGTTAGTTTCTTAATGGGCTTTGGTATGAAAATTTTGTAGAACAATGATTATAAATGATTAGTTCTCATTCATAATTGTTTCAAATGGTTATAAATCATCTTTGGCTTCTTATAAAAGCCAAGAAACATAAATACAACATATATAAAGTATGAAATCCACTGTTTAACATTATTTACTCTTTCTTTCTTTCATCAAAATTATGATTTAAAGTTTTCATTTTGAAATTCATCTACTCTGATTGTCTCACTTATTTCATCCATTTTATAAGAAATATTGTATGAGTTATTCTTCATTTTATACCATTACCCAATTGTAAAGGATGAGATATCTCATTGAAATTTTTTGAGAAAGTAAGGTATCCTATATAAAGAGAAGATCTTCTCAAAGAAAAGTAAGGTTTGTAAAGAAACTTCTCAAAAGTTTGTTGAAATATTAAGGGATAGTAGTATGCAACATAAGTTAGGAAAGCTTGAAAAGTGGATTTACACCTTGAAGATGATATTCAAAGTGGAATTATTATAAATCATTATGTTTGTTCTCTTTTCCCTTACTCTCTTTATTTTCAATGATATGCTCTTTTTTATATATGAAATTTGTTGGATATACTATGTTACAATGTTTATGTTGTTGGTTAGGGAATTAAATGCTTAAAAAAGAAATACTATCTATATATATGCTTCTTGATTATCTGTTTATACAAAGTTGAATGAGCTGATTTACATTAATACATTGAGTTTTAATATATTAATTGAAAACATCTTTATAAAGCTTTTTTAGGTTTGCTTAAATTAAAATTATCCTCATGGCTTCCTTAAATCAAAATTTTTCTAAAGATAATTGTTAAAATTTTAAAAGTTTTTAAAACATCTAATTCACTCCTTTTTTTAGTGTAGGTTACCTTGGCTTACAAATAACACTTCCATGATTGTTTGCATACAACAACCCACCATAATTTTGAATGCTCTTATAGCTCTTAACATACTTACCTTCATTTTCTTCCATAACCTTTTTTCTAGCCTTGTAAAGTTGTATTTGATGTGGTTGAAATTCATACCTATCATTTAATTCACTATACATGAGATCATAAACTCATATTTGGATTTGCCCTAAATGAGTTCTCAAGTTCCATAACCATCTAATTAGATGTTGCATTAGTCTTTTTTTAGCCCTTAAGATAAGTATGGTTTGGCTTGTAAGTTTTGATCATGTAAGTTACACTATATGGTAAAGGAGACACATGAATTCTTGAAAAGCATCCATTTGAGGCACAAATGAAATTCACTCAAATTTTCTATTTTTTTTAATCATATTAAAATTTTCTTGAATAATAAAATCTTGCAATACATCTTTATACTCATAAACATAAAAAAATATCATATTTTCCTTAAACTTCATAACCCTTTTTTCTTAATTCTTAAACCTCTTACCCTTTATGTTCTTGTTAATGTCAATAACCCCCCCATCACTACCACTTTGATATCCAACACCTTATTCATCTAAGTTTACTTCAAGTTTAGGTTTTGAACCACTTTGTTCACTAGTATATATGAAATTGTGCTCCTTGAAATCACCCTTGCTTTTGCTATAGTCCTTATCATTCATATCAATGTATAAAATTTCATTTTTAGGGTTTTCTTGTGACATCTCAAATGAATTTTCAAGGCTTCAATAGAGATGTTTAAGTTCCATACAAGTTTTTGTTTGAGGTTCAAGTATATTTTAAGCCTTCAATGTTCAAGATGTAGTACATTTTAAGTTTTCAATGTTCAAGATGTTATGCTAGTTTATGACTATTTTCAATCTTGTGCTCAATAGGTATAGGATTTTCAAATTTAGTTTTAATAGATCAAGCTTTAATTATCTTTACCTCACAATGTCTTAATAAATACTATTATAATTACTATGCTTACTAAACATATTCATCATTTCAAAATCATTCCAAATTTCGAAGATTTCATTAGAGGTAAAGAGCATGCATTTTACTGTGAAGCTTACATTCACATTGCAAGTAAGATTAGATAACACAGCATCATACAAATTAAAAATTAACTTCATATAATTGAATCTATCTTGGTCCATTCCATTTATAATGACCTTTTTATTATTATGTAATTAATGTATAAGGTATGACCATCTTTATATGGATCCCTATTAGAAATTAGTATAAGTTAAAACACATAACAATCTTTATAATTAAACAAAAATTAGGAATCATTAAATATTTGTATCAAGAATATACCTATCATTCTTTAATTTATATTATTGTGCACAAAGATTAAGTTGAAATAAAAGTTGCATTTTCTTTTGCAAAACCATTTTAAATTTCAATATTTTATGGCTTTATGACTAATTAAATTTTAATTAATGATTAATCTTGTTTTAAGAGCACCATGCAAAAGTTTAATAATATCATACTAGATGCCATCTTATATTAGGTGTTTTCTATTCACATAATAAAACTAATTAACATTATTAACATTTCTACAAAGAATGTAAACTAATTCTCATTCAACTTAACAAGCCTTATAAACAAATTTATAGAAATCGCTTAGTTGAAGGTTTATTGTATTGTGGTTCGATCAAGAGGCAAAGCTAAAATATAAATAAAATAAAATTAGCATTTAAGAATCAAAATCTAACCCTTTCAATGGCAACCTTCAATTCTTCATTGAAATCTTACTTCTCTTTATTAATAAATTCCTTCAATGATTGTACGATAAAAAGAGCGATAAGTCATTTAAGGCTTTTTTTTCTTTTTAGCTAGATTAAGAAGAAAGTTGTTTATATTTAGGGATAGTAAAGCCCTTACACAAAAATAATTTGAAACCTAATGTTAATTGTATATTTTTAACAAAAATTGTGTAGTTTCAATAAAGTGTAACTTTCTAAACTAGATGGGAGATTAGTGTAATTTTTATAAATCTCAAGAAAGGTCAATATATTTTACTTTTAATTATATTCCTTGAATGACTTAACTCACTCAAAATTAAATAGGCTAAATCCTAGCAAATATAAAAAACTCTAAAACACCATTTTACTCAATGAATCAACTATTAAAATTAAAGAAGAATCAAATTACCAATAACCTTTATAAACACCCTAAAATAGTATTCAAGAATCAAAAGTGACCTCTAAAAGCAATCAAATGAACTTTCTACTAAACTAAAGATATAATGATCACTTATATTAAATACAAATTGCAAACATTCTATCAAGTTTAAATTAAGTTAGATACAATGATAGCCTAATTGTACATAGTCATAAGCAATTAGAGTCCCTTTGCTTCATATTTAAAGATAGTATGCACTAGTAACAAAAAAAATAGAAAGAAGAGTAATAAATACAGTTGAATTCAATAAATGTCAAAATTTGAGTATATCATCATCCTCCTATAATTCACAACCTATATAAGATATCATTTCATAGAAGATAGGAGGAAATACAATGAAAAAAAAATAGCATTGCTTTAAATATGAAATAAAGGGACATTAATGTGTGATTTAAAAAAGGACAAAATAGAATGAAATTTTTTTAACACAAAATAGAATAAAAAAATTACACAGAGAATGAAATTGGAGTTGAGATTGAGCACATTGCTTCTTAACCTATTAGATGCAAATAGAATAAAAGTTTTAACACTAATTAGAATAAAAATTACCAAACTACAAATAGTTTCTCCTCAAAGGTCAAATCTAACCTGAAGAATATATCCACATCAAATATTCAAATTGAGAAATACACAAATAGTTAAAAGTGAGTATTGCATTTTTATTGTTGTAAATTGTATGTTGTTAATATTTCATATGTCTCCAAAAAAAATTCTTAATGGCTAATGTATGTAAACTAATAATGTGAATGCATGGTTATAAATAAAGAGGAATATAGAAAAATCATGCAAAAAAATTATTTAAAACAGGATAGAAGTATTTCATCAAAAGTAATGCTTCTAAAGACAATCAAACCAAAGTATAAAATTGATATAAAAATTTAGGATTTCATTTCTTAAACAAACTAGCACAATATTTGATATAAATACCAAAGATATATAGATTTGCATTTTATCATCTACTTTTTTGTTCTTTTTAAAACTCTTAAATAAGGTAAATTATTATTGTATAGTTTACATAAGCATTTATCTACACTTTATGGATAAATTAGTAAATCTTCACATTTTTTTTTCATTTTGAATTAATCATGTGATTCTATATATCTTGTATTGTAGTTTTAAAATAAAGCTACTTGAACTCTCCAACATTCACTCCTTTCTCATTTCTTTTTTTATATCAAGAAAAATAATTTTTTAAACTTATAAAAGGATGGGTTAAATTATCTTACTTTTCCTAATATGAATATGAGAGTAAGGGGGAGAGCAAGTATTAAAGAATACAAATAGCATTACTCTTATTTTAAGTTTGAGAATGTGATAATGGATCAATAAGTAATTAATCTATAAATTTGATAATATCTAGATTCCAAATATAAATGCATATGTTAGAAATACATAAATAGGAAATACATTGTCAAAGGAAATGCTCACATTTTAGATCAATATACTTGGTCATTTAGCATTTTCATATATTTGGAAATTATAATATCACAACCAATGGAATTAGTGATGATTTACATGTGCCCATGCAAGATTTTTATAGTTGTGTCCATATTATTAGAATTGTATATATTAAGAAATAGGTTATGTTAGACTTTTAAACCTTTCAATAACAAATAAAGGGTACAAAGCACATGTTAGGTACCTTAGCTCACTAAAAAAGATAAGATGTTATAAAAAAAATGGAAGTAAAAATTTTCCTTTAAATGTAGACAAAATCCATGTGCACCATCTCAAGAGAGCTAAAATTAAAAAAAAAAATAGTAAAGCAAATATTTTGCAAGGATATTGTTTTATTTGTCACATTATTAATAATGATACATTTTTATTAAAATGATAAGAAAAAAAATTTAATTAATCTTCATGGTGATATTGCTTATGATTTTAAGACACTCAAACTAAAAAACAATTAATATGTTTAATGAATATACTATATCGAATATTACAACACCAGTATAATTGGATTAAAATTAATGCTTTCACAAAAGGGGAAAAATTGGTAGACATCAAGTTTCCTAAAACTACAAAAAAAATAAATTAGTAAAAAAGTATCATTAGTGAACATATTTCTCAAGGTTTAATGCTCAAATACATTTAGACAGTACTACCAAAGATGATTTTGTTACTATGCCAAAGTTTGAATGTTAATAGGCTACCTTTTTTAGTGCTCAAATATTTCCTATACCTAATTTCCCTTACATGTTAAACATTCAATTTAACAAAACACACCCATCTGCATACACATGATAAACATATTAAAAATTCTATCAAATTTTTAGTCTTCCTTATGATTTATGTTCATAGTGTCTACCATCCTTCAATTATCATTAGGATTGATACCTTTATAATAAAATAATTACAAGTCTTAACTAATGAAGACATGTGAGAACAATTGTAACATACTAAAAATCCTAAGTGTTGATTCTTTGGTGCATTATTTTCACCAACATTGTAATGAAACATAGTAGAAAGATTCTTCCCACAAGTCTTCACTACTAGTCTATCATTGAATAATTAACACTCATGAAATTATATGCAAAATCAACCATAGTTTTTTTTTAATGACTAACTACACATATTGTCCCTAAAACTTATGTACTAATTATAAAGAAAAACAAATGTGAAAAATATTGCTTTTGCACTTCATCATGTATAAGAATTTCAAAGAGATGGATAAAATACCAAAAATCTCAATTACAAAAACCATTCCAACTCAAAATATCATGACACATTTGAAAGAAATTTATACCATTCTAATCACATGTTGATTCGTGAAATTAACTTAGAGATCATATGCATTGAAGATATGTCCAAGAGATTACAAACTAGACATGTTTAGAAGTATAGAAAATGTAAGCATGGCAATTACTATCATAAAACTTATTTAAGATACATGAAATAATAGCAAAATCATAGTGATGTCTTAAATATCATAACACAAAAAATATATAAGAATTCAAATATAAATAGCAAAGACAATTGGTAGTATAATATTTAGAAACATTCAAACATGTCCTATGGTGGTTCTGGTTGTAATAATGATCTAAGATGAATAATAACCAAACATAAAATTACAACTCAAGTAGAAAGGACCTTTAGATTTGGTGTTTCTTGATTGAAATATCCAATTTTGGTAGAAGTATTGTCATATTTGAAAAACAACTCCTAAAAACTAAAACTATATTCATTACAACAAATTAATACCTATGCCATAAATTATGTCATAGAAATTAAAAAATTATGAAAATTTTATCTTTTGTGACAAGACTAAAACATTTAAACAGATGTACAAAATAATAAAAAATTTGTGCTATGAAAAAAATTAGTCTATGATAAAATATCACTTATATCATAAACTAAGATATAAGAACATATTTTTTATGATAAAGTATTACTTGTATTATGAAAAAACTTTAATGAAATATCACTTTTGTTATAAACTATGTTATAAAAATATATTCCCTATAGCAAAGTATCACTCATACCATTGTATAAGTTGGAAAACTTTACCCAATGTGAAATATTACTTGTGTTATAAATTAATTCTATAAATAAAGTTATAGCTCAATATATCATTCTTGTGGTGAATATAAATATAAAATATCACCAAATTGATTAAGTTTTCTTTTTAAAACTTAGAAAGATGAAATGAAGTTTAAAAAGATAAATATATATTACTCATAAAGGCCCATTTGGTGAATTTGGTAAGGTATATGCATCATAGTCAAATTAGTTAAATTGGTAAACAAAACCAATGATATTATTATATAAATTTATACAAAAATATGTATTATAATATTGATAATATTAAATTATCATGCAATAACAAATTTTATATTCATTATTATAATATTAAGGAAACTTTCATTAAAAAAATTGAAGATAATAATTATGTAAATTATATATGACTTAATAATCATTAAATTATTATATTAAAAATAGTCTAAAATCTCATTTTAATCTTTTATTAATTTCATTATATTAATTTTATTTCTCATAAGTATTTTATATTAATTTCATTTCTTATAAATAATAATTTAATTAATTTATTCTATCCATAAATATTTCTATTGATGAGTTAATGATTTCATATATAGAAAGAGAAAAATAATATGTAAATAATATATGAGAGATGAAAATAATATTAAAAATTTGTAAGGGATCGAATGATTTAATTTATATTTGTAAGGGATAAAAATCGATATTATAAATAAAAATTATAATTATATAAATTTAAAATAATTTAAATATTAATTTATAATTAAAAATTAAATATGCATGATAGTTCAAGGTTATAATTTATATGGATATTTATTTCTTGCAATTCAAACTTTATTGAAGAAATTCTTAGAAAATAATAAAAATTACTCAAAAGATGTAAAAAATTTACTTTAATATTGAAATAACTTAATTAACAACAATTAATGAAAAAATATATTAATTTAAAATTTAATTTATTTTTTGATAATTTAATTATGTGTATTGTAATCATATACATTCAAAAAAATTACATAAAACTATGATTTGCAAGTTTTTGTGTATAAAATTTTCATTCATTAATTATAAATTTAAATATTCTATTTGTAGAGTAATATATACTTCAAAATACATATTTAAAGTATATTGAAAAAATATAAATTATTTTCAATTAATTCTTTTAATTTTTTATTAGGTCTCTTTCAAATGTATATTATATTGATTTGGTACTTCACACAATTTTAGTTTTATCCACTACATATTATTTATTTATTATCTTAGTCATTTTATTTCCATTATTGTTAATCCATAAACAAAAATATTAATAAAGGAACTAAATTAACTAATTTATCATTTATGAGAGATAAAATTGATACAAAACTTTTGTAAGAAACAAATTATACAAAAAAAATTAATGTCAAAATAAATGGATTTTTGTCCTTAAAAATCATTTTTAAAAGAAAGTCATATAACTTTTTACCATGAATGTATTTTTATTGTGTATATTTATATAATATTTTATTATATAATTAGTGTCACATAAATATATTTTTTATTTATTATATAAAATATATTATAATATAATACTAAAAAGGCAAATGAACATGATGATAATGTTTGGCATTCCTTAACATGCTGACTTATATCATGAGTCTATCTAATCAATATTTCTATAGTTAAGTAATACAGTCACAAAAATTTTAATTTCATATCATAATTTTAATCATGATATAAGTAATGATTAGTCAAACATAAAAAGTTGAGTTGTGAAAAAATTCTTAAAGCTTTCTTCCTATAGATTTTTCATACCTCAAACTCAAACTAATTAGTCAGAAGAAATCCAAAAAATATATAGCAAGAAAAAAAGGGGGGGGGGGGGGGAGGCTTTCATCTTCATAAAATTTCATCTGAGGACTTCGAAATCCATAATTTAATCTTCAGTTAGAGAGGTGTTTCGAGTGAAATAGGTTAGAGCGGGAGACTGAGAGGAATGAACATAAGATTAAGTCAGTTTAAAATTTTAATTCAAGAAAAGTTCTTATAGAAATGCATACGAGAAGAGGGAATTTAAATGTGAAAATAGAGTGAGCTAGTAGGTTACGCATAACAAACAAGAGGAGGAGGGAAGAAAAGCAGAGAAGAATCTACAACAAATGTGAAACAGTAATTAACCTATAGTACACATTTTAAATGCAAATACCATTCCAAATCCTAAAAAATGCATCATATCAAATTTATTAAAGAAAATACCCTTTGTTGAGCAAAATCCAAGTTAGTTATGCACGGGGGCTATTATGGAAAATGTAGGCATCTTTGCTTAATAATTTTAAAAAATATATAACCCACTTTAGACTTCCACTAGATAATCTTTGCCTCCTATATAAAATTAACAACAACCACAAAATCCGTTTGAAATAGATGTTTTATTTGCTGTGAGTATCAAATTGAAGAATTTATTATTCATGCATCAAACCCATTGTGAAATAAAATAAAAAATCAAATTGCATTATATTCAACAGCAATAAATTTCAAAACCCAAAAGTAAGATGAAACCTAAAACCTAAAATTTCTAGACAAATGACATGCAAATAAACATGAATCAAATTCTAAAAATCCCATAACAAAAATAAAAACCTTTTAATTTTGTTTTAGGTAACCCTTTTTTCCACGCTCTTTCTAAGCGGGTGAATGTTTGTAACTTTTGCTCAAAATTTCTGATTTATATTATGGAATTTTAAGGATTGGATTCATGTTTATTTAGATGTCCATTTGTCTAAAACATTTTAAGTTTCATCTTACTCTTAGGTTTTGAAGAATGTTTATACCTTTTACTCAGCTTTTGATTTCTGTTATGAGATTTGATGTTATCTTTTTCTTTTGATTTACATCCAAATTAAACCTCTTCGATAAAGGAGTGAAATCGAAATCAAAATTTTTTATTGAATTTTGAAATATCTTGGAATTTGAGTTGGTATCATTAAACCAACTAGTAGTTAATATTATTTTTCTAAATAATAATAATAATGAAGTTAGTTTAAGTAACTCCATTCATTTATAAGATAGAATTAATCAAAGTAGTTTTTATCCAAATTGTTTTGTAAACATTAATGTTATACGGTCCTTTCTAAATAACCAAAAAAATCTTTAAAAGAAATCTCTATTCAAGAGAGAATCTCCTTCAAACTGAGGTTGAAAATTCCTCAATTACTTGCCTACCCATCATCCTTCCTTCTGTATACTTACCAAAACAGGTTGAATCCTTTTGGGAGGAAATTTTGGATATCTCTATTATTACCCTTCTAATTTCAAAGTTGTAGATTGACTGGAATTTTCTATCTTAAAGCCACATCCCATTGGTCAATACACTTTCTTGTTTCAGACCGAAAACTTACAAAATTATTTTCATATAAAAAGTTATAATATTGTTAACTGAATTTGCAAGTAATTAATCATGAATGCTTTCTGAAATTTATGAAAGATTTATAATATTTTCATAATTATTTTGTAAGATAGTCTTCTTTTATCAAAGTAATTATAATTATACATGTTCTGCATATTTTAATTTTTTTAATACATTGATACTAAGGAAATGGTTTAATTTATTTATGCCCCATGCTATTTATTTTATATATTATAATTTGTAACTTGTGGTATTGTGTTGGAAAATTTTTATTATGCAAAAGTTATTAAATAAAAAAATGTTAGTTAGATTTATATTGTTTTAAAATCGGTTTGGTTAATATGTGTTTAAGATAGTCGAATGAAATAATTCACAATATTATTTTTTTTTTTTGCAAGGTTTGCTCTTATTGTTTGCTTTTACATATACATTATCATTAGATTTTTTTGTCGGTAATTTATTAACCTCACACTTGCTTTGAGATCAAATTTGGAATGTAACCAAGTCTTTCAAAAAAAAGAAATTATTGAATACTAGTTAAATTAAATGTCTAAGACATTATTAGTAATTTTTTTGTTAAGGAGAAATACGCATCTAATATTATAGTTTGGATTGTTTTGGTGAAAAATATATTTTGTAGAAATATAATTGTAAAATATTAAAATAATAAAAAATAATTTATATGTTCAATATTAAATATAAAAAATTTGATAGAAAATAAGTTCCTCCTTTTTCTTACCTATCATAATTTTAGGATATGGGGGATCTTAATACAATATTTTGGGATTCCAATGATTTATGTAAAAAATATTGAATTTTTTTTATAAAATTATATAATATTGATACACAGTTTAAAATTTTTGGGGGAAGGCCTCCCTCAATCCTTATTAATCTCCGCCTCTGATTTTGCGTATCATTATTTTTAATTACAACCTTTAAATGCATGTATTACTCCATTATTTATATAAATTCTCTTATGAAAAACATCTTAAAAAAAGGAGCTTATATATAGGAAATAATGACTAGTAAATGCAATATTTAATCTTTTATTTACAAAAATGATTACTATTACATCCCTTAAATTTTACGACTAATATTATTAATCCCTTATTCTTTCTTTTATTATAATTATTTATCTTTCTTTTTATATGTAATATTAAAATAAATAATAAAAATAAAAAATATAATAAAAAAGTAAGTATATATTTGATAATGTTAAGGAGAGAGTTAACAATCAACTTTAATATATTTTTTATTTTAAAATTTAAAATGAATAGAGAAAGGAATAATTGTAGTAAAAGTAAAAATAAAAGATTAATAATGTTAATTATCAAATTTGTGAAATGTAATAACTAGTACTTTTATAAATAAGGGACAAGGTTACACTAATTTATTTTTTTCAAAAATAATTAGTTATTCACAATTGTTAAGATTCCATATAAACTCAGCCTTTTTTTTTAAATTTTTAACTTATATTTTATCAACTGCATACATAAAAAATTATTACTATTACATTCCTTAAATTTTACAACTAACACTATTAGTTTTTGGTTACTTTTATTATAATTATTTATTTCTCTTTTTATATGTAATATTAAAATAAATGATAAAAAGAAAAAATGTAATAAAAAAGCAAGTATATATTTAATAATGTTAAGGGGAATTTTAACAATCAACTTTAATATTTTTTTATTTTAAAATTTTAAATGAATAGAGAAAGGAATAATCGTAATAAAAGTAAAAATAAAAGATTAATAATGTTAATTATGAAATTTGTAAAATGTAATAACTAGTATTTTTATAAATAAGAGGCAAAGTTACACTAATTTATTTTTTTCAAAAATAATTAGTTATTCACAATTGTCAAGATTTCATATAAACTCAGTCTTTTTTTATTATTAAATCTTAACTTATATTTTATCAACCGCATACATAAATCAGAGTACAAGAGTATAATAAAGTTATGCATATTTAAAATATCACCCAGCAAACAAGTTGTTTATTGGTTTAATGGGATATTTTACTATTATTATGTTTTTTTTCCCCACTTTTTGTTTTGAATCGAAACTAGCACGCACGGTAAGTAATATGTCATTTCTATTATAAAATTTTTTTTTGGAAAAAACAGTTTTTTGGCAATAAAGAAAATCATTTTGAAATGAATAAGTAATTAAAAGATTTTTTAATTTCTGTAGATGCAATATCAAAGCCTTTTTGTCCTTTAATTATTAACTTGCTAATTTTAATTACATTTAAATTCATTATGCGTCAGCCGCTGAGTGCTGACCATCAGGCCTGCAAAATCTCCACAGAAACGGACCAAGCGTTATTCTCATTTCGTTCTTCATTGGTTGCTCTTGATTTCAGATTTTCATTCATCGACATTTCTCCGTGTCTTTCCCTTTTATTCTTTCTGTGTTTGTCATTGCATGGAATTCCCGTTTGGAATAATCAGATCTAGATTTTAACAGGCCAGATGGTGCAAATATACACTTTAAATTTAGAACAATATGGATTCATGACATAAATTTACGTTCTTTTGATCGGCGTTGTTAGATTGAACTGGTATAAAGCGTTAATGATCGCAAAATCCAGATAATTTTACCTGAATGAGGTAAAATTTTGATATTTTAAATCCTTCGGAATCGTTCTTATCACATTTGGGTAAAAACTCATTTATGAATTTGTAAATATACGTAAATTGATGTCTCTTGTGTATGTATTTGAGTTTTGATACGCGGGTTATAGGGTGTTTGAGATGTTGTTTGATGGATCAGATCCAGTTAGGAGTGTAAAGAGTGCATAGTGAAGATGACTGAGAGCAAGAAGTTTAATTTGGGAACCATTGGAGCTTTAAGTTTGTCAGTGGTATCCTCTGTTTCCATAGTAATTTGCAACAAGGCTCTTATCAGTTCAATGGGCTTCCCTTTTGGTGAGTGAATGCTTCTTTCTTGATTTGTATATTATGGCGGGCTTATGATTGTTGTGCCATTTTATCTCATGATCTTTTTATATGGACTCGTCGTCGTCCATTTTTATTGAAAATTCCTTTCTTACTTTGTGATGCTTAATTTATAGGCTTAATATTACCATTTCTATGAGTTGTATCTTCTTAACAAATGCTTGATGATGGCTTGCGATTCAATTTTGTGAATATACAATGCTTTGAATTCCCAGAGATGCCGGGAACTCACTAGTATGTCTACTCATTGTATCGGAAACATTGAAATGTTGGTAGAGGGTCTAAGATATTGATTGGTATATATGCAATCATTTGCATGAGGTAACAAGGGAGATGTTTTCATTCATGACTTTTACTTTCTATCTACGTTATTGTCTAATATATATTGCTATTATTCTTATTATGATTTCTATTTATTTGTTAGTTTTTGATATACTTAATTCCTTGCATGTTAGCTACAACTTTGACAAGTTGGCATCTTCTGGTTACATTTTGTTCTCTTCATGGGGCATTATGTATGAAGTTGTTTGAGCACAAGCCTTTTGGTACAAGAGCTGTGATGGGATTTGGCATATTAAATGGGATGTCTATTGGTCTATTAAATCTTAGCTTGGGTTTCAATTCTGTTGGCTTCTATCAGGTAGATTTTGTTTAGTCCTTTATATTCATTTTTCAGAATTTGGTAGCATGGTGATTTCTCTTATGCTAAACCTTTGATTCTGATAAACCTGCAACTGGATGTTGAGTAATTCTGGTGTCGCACTCCCAACAACTAACCAGATATCCTTTCACTAAAGTTGCTTCTGGATAGGATTGTTTCAGTAAATCTAACCTTTTGATGTATTTGACTTTTTTTTTTTTAATTGCCTTCAATAAATGGAACCAGAACCACACACTTGCAGTAATGCATGTATGTAACATTGCAGGTTTACCACTTTGGTCTTGAAAACTTGCACTAATGCATGTATGTAACAATGGAAGTTTATCACTTTGGTCTTGAAATTTTAGTTTCTGTTGCATTTGCCACATGAATGTAAATTACAAGTTGTACCTTTGATATAAACAAGCATAAAGGTCACGACAACTCATATACTCTGTTACTTTTGAATTATGCAGGAGCTATAGTTTGCATGAATATGCATTGAGGCCTTGTAAATCATATGAAAAAAACTGTTCAGATTGGAAATGTTATCTTGAGCCATTTTGCCCATTTTTCATTAACCTTCTGTATACTATATACTTCTAAGAAACGCCCCTAGGATGTTTTAACATTGTATCTGTTAGGTTGCTGAACATTTCGTGCCTTGCTTTTATATTTTAGATGACCAAACTGGCGATCATCCCTTGTACTGTTCTTTTAGAGACCCTGTTTTTCAGAAAGGTATTCAGGTCAGTGTTTTATCTTTAACTGGTCAAACTTCTCTGCTTGTGTATAGAATCCTCTGATGCCATTCATTTATAAGTACCAAATAATCTGAAAGGCTTGATTTGGAGGCATCATGTGGATTTTTGGCATTTTTTGAGGTCTCAATGATGTTGGCCTCTTTTCATATCTCTTTTTTCCATTTTTTTTTTAGGTGAATGTCCTCCTTTCATATCTTATTGTTGGATAAGTCGTACATAGGCAAACAGCATAACCTAAGTAATGCTTTAACATACATACAATTTAATATCTATGTGAGAATTAGATATTGTTGCCACCTGTTTCCAGGATCATTTGCTTGGTTTATCACATGTGCATCTCAATGTTCACCGATCTTGTTGTGGGCAGGTTTAATGAATAAAATAATGGTTCCTTGGGTTGTTTTACAATTATTTTTTTTAATAGAAGCTCTCTGTCCCCCCCCCCTTATTTATTATTATTATTATTATTATTATTATTATTATTATTATTATTATTATTATTATTATTATTATTATCTTCTTTTTTCTTCTTTGGGTGTTCTAGGATGTTTCTTGATATATTATGCTGCAATAGTTATTTACTTACATATTTTTATCTAATATTGCAGTAAGAGCATCCAATTTTCACTTACTATCCTTCTTTTTGGTGTTGGGATTGCCACTGTGACTGATGTTCAGCTCAACCTCCTGGGTTCTTTCTTATCTTTTCTGGCAATCATTACAACCTGCGTTGCTCAAATTGTATCCTAAGCAAAATTGATCATTGCTGAAACATTGCATGTCTTTCGTGAATTTAATGTTCAAGTGAAAATACTTTCAGGATAGAAAAATGCTTGTTGAAATCGAATGAATGTTAATCTATGAGTCTCTTACTGTGTTTGTTTGTAGGGGATTGCCTGTTTTTTATTTGTGCATTTTGCAATAGGTAAGGCAATATGCATGTTTTACCCCCCTTTTTTTTTTTTGGTATTCTGAGTTTCATTTCACTGGTAAGGACCTTAACTTCAAATTAGATGACCAATAGTATCCAAAAAAAGTTCAAGGTTTCTTCAACCCAACTTTTGTATCAGTCCTGTCCATATCAGTCAATGACCCTATTCATCGTTGGCCCATTTCTAGATTGGCTTTTGACCAACAAAAATGTACTAACTTTCAACTATACCCCTGAAGTACTGGTGAGTTTGGACTTCTGTACAAATCTTCTCTACTCCACCTTCCTTATCCTGATTTTCTTTCTTATAAAAAATGATTGTATAATCTCTGAAGTCTGAATTATATCTTGCTGCAGTGCTTCATTTTACTCTCCTGCCTCATTTCTGTCTCCGTAAACTTTAGTACATTTCTAGTAATTGGAAAGACGTCTGCAGTCACCTATCAGGTCCTAGGACACCTAAAAACTTGTTTGGTTTTAGCATTTGGCTATGTTCTACTTCATGATCCGTTCAGCTGGCGCAACATTTTGGGAATCCTGATTGCCGTTGTGGGAATGGTTCTTTATTCTTATTATTGCATAATTGAGAGTCAGCAGAAAGCTAATGAAGGATCAACACAGTTGTCTCAGGTATTTCGCACTATATCGTGCTGTACATTTTATATATGCCACACGCTTTCCTTTTACTTTGCACCCACTTTGCTTGGAAATTACCAAACAAGGAAGCTTTATACTATAATACACCACTTTAGCCTGCACCACTATTTTAAAATTGTTAAATTTCATTTAACTTGCATAGTATTATACAAATTAATACTTGCATAGTACTATACAAATTAATGGATTTAAATCATTAGGTCTAGTGGTACAGCATAAAAGTGATGTATGGAAGTTTGTCCTATCAAGGAATCATGCAATATGCAAGCTTGCCTCCTTGTATTAGGATCATATCCCCTCAATTTCTTGCAATGCCAATCTCCAAGAGAAAAAAGAAAGACAGCTCATTCCCATAGGGACCCTCAACTTCTATGTGGGGGGCCCACAAAGCAATTTCTGTCTTTTTTATCATAAATTCTCATCACAGAAGTTGAGGAGATCCAAATTCCTCTGAAGTGATGCTATTTCTGTATACACCCTGAAATCATTCATGTTGCCCTACCCCGGATGAGTAAGTGTGGTCCCCACTCCGCACTTATCAATCACATGTGTAAGAACTTGCACTGTGGAAGGAGCTCTTCTCAAACCCCTATTATATATACTTCGCTGACTCCTTCAAATTGATGTTAGGGCATGGAAGGTGAAGCTGAACCGCTAATCAGTATGGAAAATGGAACTGGCCCTGCCTGGAGTTCAAACAAAGACTTTCAGGCTTAAATTTTGATATCTTTTGTTGATTCATTTAGATCAAAAGTACCAGACGTAGGGTGTTCTGGCGATAAAGATGTTGCTAGAGCAGGTCTTCAATGTAATGCACAGAGATGCCGTGGGAATATTATGTGATTATTTTCTTTTAAAACCATTTCTTTAAAGGAAATACTCGATAAATGGCAGCCTTATGGCAAATTTATATATGGTCCAATCCAATATAAAAGTAGAACTCAAACTTAACACTATTACTTATTAAATGGTGTCAAGACGAACTAGTCCAACTGAAATAATTGTAATATACACACTTTATCGAGCAAAAGATAGATAAAAAGAAAATTAACCGATGAAATATAATACCTTATAAAAGAGGTTTTTGTGATGTTAATATTTTCATACACTCATTCAATCCTTAAGTGTGTTAAAAGTTAAAACCCCTAATCTAACTTTTCTTGAGTTTGGCAGTTTACAATTATTTTCCCTGGAGCATGTTTCATTTCTTTCTTTCTTTCTTTCATTTTTAAAAATAAAGCACTAATTTGTCCTAATGAGCAGATGGCTTAGATTTTTCAAGGGAAAAGTTTTTTTTTTTCTTTTTTCTTAATTCATTAGAGGGACATTCGGTTCAGTATGGAGTGAATGACAAGGCAATAGAATTGAATAGAGGGGAATGAGAGAAAGGAAATTATTATTATTTTTTAAATGTTTAGTTCATTCATGGAATGAAATTATATTGTTTACGATTCTCTTCTTTCTTATTGTTTAATTTATTAATCAAGAAATGAAATCACACTATTATTTTTTTATTTTCTTTTTAGTGCTAATCGTAATGGTAACAATATTTTTTGTTTGCATTAGGCAATATAATCTGACACTTCTGGAAGAGAAAGGGAATCATACGAGGATAATTTATTAAAGGAAGTAAGGATAACAAATTTTACTATTATATATAATTCAAACATTTAACAAGTGGATTATTTTTTTTTCTTTCCAAAATCTCTTAAATTTTCAATTTTTTTAGTACATTAAATTTTCCAACCAAAGTCACCTGAAAGTGACATTCAAATTTAAGACTTTCAACTCTCTGTTTAGGCATCCGTTATTGAATCACATTTAATGGCTTTACATTCAAACACGAATTCGTAACAAATTTAATTTTCAAATGAAGTATATCTTTTTGTCCTTTCTTTTTTAATGTAAATGTTTTATCCTCTAAAATGTTGGATATATTTTAGATGACAAAGTGTAATATCACAATTCTTGACAAGAAAATTAAGGGAGTAAATAGTTACAAGTTTTAAAACTATTTTTTAATTTATTATTATTTATCTAATTCTAAAATTTTGGTTTTCTAATTCAAAATACTATACTTTACCCTCTAAAATATTTCTAATACTTTAAAAAAGAGCTCAATCAATGTTTTTTATCATGTTTTCGTTAAAAGCTACCCGTGTAAAAGATATAAAAGGACTATAACAGGTTAGCTAATTTGTTTTTTTAAACTATTATGTTGTTTTCTATTATTTCGCTAAATTTTCTATTGAGTTTTTGTAGTTAATAAAAATTTTGAAATACAAACTTATCTTATTTATCGATTCTAACAAACAATGAGCCGTTGATGGTTTATAGATTGAGAGGCATGGCATATTTAAAAATGAAATATTTTGCGAGTGTCCTTTTTTTTTTCTTTTTATAAGGAAAAGAAACCAAATTAGCTAACTTCATAGGTCATAATACTACGAGCAACATAGACAGGAAATAGAAGTAAGGACATATCCTCTTTCAAAGGGGGTAAAACGTTCATAAGAGGACTAGAAAAGGTAGATAGGGAAATTTGATCATCTCTTCCTTTCCTGGTGTCACAAGCTAGTAGTTGTAATAGTTCGACAGGCAAACATGCTTGGATTAAGACGAGACTTGGTGGAAAAATCCAACATGTTATGAGGGTCCTGTGGCTGAAATTTGAGATCAATCCGGCTTGCGTACGATTTTTCCCGATTTTCTCAAGTTTGGGGGTATTTTGGTCATTTCAGAAGGTTCGTGAATCCGGCGGGGTTCAACGAGACCATATTTGGAATCCTCGCATTATTATCTTCGTGTCGGTAGGTTTTCGCGACAATCGGACACCCAGAGCATGGCGAAAAGGGCTTATGACAATTCGGAAAAAGTATGTCATCTTCCCACGGGAGAGCTTTTGTTCAAAATGCTCTTTAAGGGGGTGGAGTGCTCTACGGGCCTGCGGGGCGCCGGGACACTGAGCTAGGGACGGAGTGTGTTGGCTTGTGGCCATCCCCTTGCACACTCAAAGCTATGTAATGAGGCATAAACCAAGCGAACGGAGTGTCCCTTTCCCTATTCATTTGTCCCTTCGGTCCGTAGTGCACGGAGGCTTCCTGTGTGGAAGGATCCTGCGGTCTGGTATACGCAGGTGCTTCGGCGACATACGATATTGGCTTGCGGACATGGTCCGTTATCTTTACCCAAGCGTGCCAATGAGGGTTTAATGTTGGAAGGCTGGCATATTGGCCAAGAGTGGCGAGCATGCGTCGCACGGTTTCGGCTGGAGAGCCGCCGGCCCGTGACACTGGCCAGACAGTGAGCAGCCTGACTTGCTTCCCTGTATATGTGCTTGGCTGTTCTACTAGGAATCTTATCCAAGAGCATCCTGCACTCAGACAACATGTTATCTATCAACACATTTTCATTCTTGCCCTTGTAAAGCATATCAACAATTATTTGTGCATCCACTTGGATATGCAAATGAGTAATTTGAATTTTAATCCTCCATACAATCTCCAAACTTCTGCTATAGTACTGGTAGAAAACACTAGATCCTTATAATATCCTAACACCCTTCTTGCTCCAGTTAATCCAGAGTTACCTGACTACACCATCAATATTCAAAGTCAGCCAAGGCAATCCCATTTAACCAGCTGCATTAAAACAGCTTTCTTATGCTCAAAAGCTCGATGATTGCTTTCAGCAGCTCTAGCAATACTTTTGTAACGAAGAAGCTAAATATTGATCCTTTTTGCTTATTCATTAGGATCATGCACAAGTTTATTCTTACAAATCCAAATGCACCGCAGTGGCAAACACAACATTTCAAGGGATGTTAAAAAGTTAAAATCTTTTTATTAGATTTACAATTAAATTGTAACCATCTCTGAAATTCATCCACCACATGCATCAAGTGCCCAGTAATCCCCTACAGATTTTGCCAAGAGCTTCTGATTTTCAAAACAATCGCGAAAGAGGTGTTCTTGGGCCTCCTAATACTGCAAAACTGCTATTTTTAGTAAGAAGCCAAATGATAACCTGGTCTTCAGGAGGCACAGGGATTTTCCAGGTCCAGTCAAAATGGATTGCTACTGCATTATTGTTAATAGTTGTAAAATTAGAATTTATCATAAAATAAGCAGTAGTCATATTGAATTGAACATTAGTTGAAATATCCTGAATAACATCATCTTTTCCAGAATTACCAGGATTGACAAAATTAGCCTGAATTGTTTAACTCATTTCTTCATTTAAAGAAATCAGTAAATTTATCAACTTTCCACCCATCAGACTACTCAGCCATATCAGCTACCTTACAAGATATCTGTTCGTGATCAAGGGGACCAATAAATTGAGCCCTTAACGGATCAATGATAGTCCGTTTATCATCCCAAAAGCTTATATTTTTTCCATTTACTGGCATCCATCTCAAACCCCGAGCAACGTTTCCTTATTTCAGCCCATACAAGAGAGACAATAGCTCTAGGCCTGGTTCTATTGTAGACATATTTATAATATAAGCACTGAATCCATAGAGCACCTCTATCCTTCAAAAACCTCCAGCTCAGTTTAGTTAAGAGAGCAAGATTCCAAACATGAGCTTTCCTTAAAGACAGCCTTCATTCTGTAATTGGTTTAGTTATTTTTTCCTTCTTAGAAGTAGACCCCCCAAGGTAAGTTCCTAGAAATGGCATCAATTTTATTACAGACACCAATTGGAACACAAGGTTATTACATATGGTATGCAGGCAAGCTTTCCAGAACAGATTTCACAAGTACTCTTCTGCTAGCTAGGCTAAGGAATCTGGCCTTCCATCCACTCAGTTTGCTATTTAACTTGTCAATTAGATGATTGAAGGAATTGTTTCTTAGACAAGAATGAAAAGGGAAACCTAACTATTTCCACAAATCTAAAGTACTCTTAAGATTAAAATTCTCTCAATCTCTGTATTAGTTTACACATTAGTATTGGGAGAAAAGAGAATTCTTGATCTTGCTGCACGAGCCTTAAGACCAGATGTCAGATAAAAGTGATTCAAAATATCCTTGATAACTGTAGCATTTTGGACCAAAGTTTTAACTGCCAAAATGATAACATCAACAAAAAATAAATGGGAAAAAGAAGGACCAAATTTAGAAGTAGAGACAGGCGGCCAAATACTTCATGAACAACAGATTGAATCAAAAAGCCCAAACATTCGACATAAAACATCAAAAGATATGGAGATAAAAGATCCCTTTGCCTCAACCTTCTTGAAAGTTTAATAGGATCCAATCTCTCACCATTAAACAAAATAGTTATAGTAGAAGAATCAACACAACTAAGAATAAGATTTTTAATATGTTAAGGGAAACCATACAAAGGTAACATATTCTTCAAAAAATCCCATTCTGGGCTATCATAGAGCCTCCTTTTCTAAATCTAACTTGATAAACATAAGGCCTCCCTCTCCTCTTTTTTATTTTAATTAATGGATAAGCTTTTGAGTAATTATAATATTATCCATAACTTGCCTTCCTAGAATAAAGGCTCCTTGAATAGGAGATATAAGTTCGTCCAAAAAAGGTCTCATCCTAACCCCAAAAATTTTGGATAAAATTTTATAAATAGTATTAGAGATTCATAGGTCTTAAGTGCTTAACATTTTTTGGGTTGTTCACTTTAGGAATGAGAACTAACAAGGTTTCATTGAGATATTAAGGGATACATCTAGTAACAAAACATTCTCTAATGACTTTAGTTACCTTATCTTTGGTGATAGCTAAAATTTTTAATAAAATCCTGGATTTAACCTATCTATTCTAGGGGATTTATAGGCTTTTTGACCAAACAAAGCCTTCTTTATCTCAATGTCATCAAGAATTGCAAGACTTTGACCTTCTTCTTCAATTAAGGTAGACATCTAGCTTTGAATCCATCATGAATTATAGAATTAGGCAACAAATCTGAAGCATATAGCTCTTGAAAAAACTTTTACCATATGAATTAGAGACTTCTGGTCACTAATCCATTGCTTCCTTTCATTCATTAAGCAATTGATTCTATTGTTTCCCTTCTTACCAAAGTAATAACATGAAAGAACTTGGTATTATGATCCCTTTTAAGGTACCAATTTACCCTAAACTTTATTAACCAAAACTCTTCTTCAAACAACAAAAAATTATGATGCTCTTTTTTAAGAGATTTTTACAAATCAAGAAGAAAGGTGTTAGGAGGAAAAGCCAATTTATTTTCTACACCATGAAGTCTAGATAAAACTCTTTTCTTCTTATAAAAGATATTACTAAATACTTCTACATTCCATTGCCAAGCTTTATTAGAAAATTTAAGGTTGTAAAAAGGAGGTCTTTAGAAGAATAATTCCAACAATCTTTAACCAAGCTAGGAAAAGTTAGATGAAAGAGGCACATAGATGTCACAACTCAATTTTTGTATCATTGTAACTAGTGTAAAGATACCAATTAGATATCCTTACTAGCTTTTCTAAATTGACTAATTTATAAAATTACATATTTCTTAAAATATGTATGACATAGAGATACAAGATTCATAATTCTTTTTTAAAACTCTATATCAAATCAGAAAGCCATCTTCAAAATTAATAATGTTCAATATTTTAAATACTATTACTTAGGAAGTTAGACATGTTTCAAAATCCTTTTAAAGTTAAAACCCAAGACAAAAAGAAGAAGTTTTCTTTTCTGATTTGGAAATAATTGAATCATAATAACCTTAGAAAAACAAAAATTCCTTGTAAATGATTTAAAAAAATGTTTGTTTATTAAAAGGTCATTACTTCTACCAAATTCTCAAATAAATAGTTTTTCAAAAAAGATAAGTTGTTAGAAAAGATTACAGAAGATATTTTTTTCAAAAAAAAAATAAACATGACAATTTTATAAAACTTGTCTAGATACCATTTTCTTGAAAATTCTTTAAGAAACCAAAAAATATTTTAGAAGAAAACTTTTTAAAAACTAAGTAATATCTTTAAAATGAACACAATAGAATAGGACCATGTTAATAAAGCTTAAAAAATCAAAAGATCCTATCAGATTTTAAAGTGCTTTGGAAATAACATAAAGTTAAAAAAATAGGTTCTTTTCTTTGAAAACATATCAAAAATAGATATGATTTAAAAATATTTAAGTAACACTTGGAAGAATACTTAGAAAAATTCTTGGAAAAGACATATATTTACCTTTGTTGTTTGAAAACCTTTTTTTTATTGTATTTCCTTGAAAATTACCATGAGATTCCTTGTCTATGTTTCATAAAAATCTTTAGATAACATTAATGTAAAAGAAAATAGATGATACATGCAACAATATACATCATATATACCATAGCACAATTACACATATGCATTTTTTATACATATAGGGTATTAGGGATTACTATACCTTTTCTATCCAAATGATTATACTTGTTATAGCAAAATAGTGCAAATATAAACAAATAAACCAAAAAATTAGAAACTATATCAAGTGATAACTAACAGTCTAGTTGTTCATTGAAACATCAAAATTAAATTCATGTCAAACTCATGATTCTCAATAGGTGCAAGTGGAATATAGTGAGAAACATACTCAAAATGTGTTGTGTAGAGTAGGGTACATACTCAAGACGGTGCTAGCACAAAAGTTAGAGGCAACTGGGGCACTGTTATATTAAGTGGCACAGGTACTAGAGAAATAGATGCTAGAACTATTAAAATAGGTAAAGTAACCAATAGTTCAAGAGGTGTATCAAGTAAATTAGGAACTAATACAATGGGATCAAGAGATACCTTATCCTTATACGGAGGGACATTAATAACTCTCTCATCATATATAGGATCATCTAGAAGTGGAACCTTTAAAGCATGTTAATAACCTCCTTTAATGCAGTGATGCTCTAAATACATCTAAACAATGGCTATCTCCTGAGGTTGAAGTCGTACTGCTTTCATCCATGCATGTTATAGTACAACTATTTTTATGGATCTCTAATGTAAAATAAAACTCTTGCTTATATGTACCATATCATGTCTAGTGCACATTCCACAAGATGCCAAAAACCTCAATCGATTGCACTAGGGATAGTACCTACAAAGAAAATATCTATAAGTAGAGTGAGTAATAAAATTACTCATTGAGATAGCTATGATACAAATTTTTTAATCAGTTTTAATTCAGATAACATTTATATATAAAAGATATATTAAATATCTTGTTACCATGAGATAATAAACAACTCAATCATATAGATAAAATATGATAAATCATGAATATGAAATAAATAATCAACTATCTAAATAATCGCAATGGGGCATAAAAAATTTCTCCTTATTACTTCGGACTAACTTTTTCCTATGTATATCCTAACTTTATCCCCTAAAGTTAACCTTATCCCTCTTATCCTTCTATGTGATTGAAAAGTTAGAGTGCCAAGCTAATTCCATAAAACTCTTCACAAGGTTTAAATCATATAATCATGTCACATCACATATAGAATTCAAGGCAATAACATTTAAGCCAATAATGTCAGATACGACATTAAAGCCTAAAAATCACATATGACATTCAAGTTATTTCATACAAAATTCTTATCGGCTCTTTATTCACATAGAGCACTCATTGGCTCATTTTTTACATATAATAAGGTGAGTTCAAAATGTCATCCAAAGATGTAACCAAAATATAATACAAAGATAATTTAATAAGAGAGAATTACAATACTCCGTCACATTTTTAGGCAATACTAATGCTTCCATCTAATATGCTAGAATACTATAAGAGCTTATCATCATAAAGCTTATAATACTTTCACATATAAACACATTAGTGCATATACAAGTAATAAAGTATTTCATGTCATGATTTATACACTAATTACATCATAAGCTCATGGTTTGACAAGGAAACTTATCGAATAGTATCCTTTTTTTTCATGGAATTCATATAATTAATAAAACACATTTCTAAGCTAGTAAGCCCATGTGATTACATGTGATTCACTAATCAAAATAGCAATTTAGGATTAATAAGTAACACATAGATTTGATAAAAAAATAGGGATGTCAAATGTTGATTTTCTAAATTTCACAACTTCTATATACAACAAGATTTAAACCTTTAATTTGTGCATTTTCCCTAACAAGTAAGTAAAGTACTTTTTTCTTACTTTCTTAGGCACAAACACTTGCTTCCAACAATATAAAATTGCACTATATCACTATACATTAGCATTCAAAAGTTAAGAAATATAGTCACAAATTCATACAAAGTTTTAACAAATTTTTTCTACTTAGAAATTTCATTTAAAATAGGAAACTTCATTATTATATTTATAAAATATCTAAATTTAAAATAAAAATTTTAAACTTTATATTTCAACCTTTTTCGAGCTTAAAACAAGTTACAAAGGTTACCTACACATCCAATTATCAAAACCCCTTTAAATGAGCTTTCTTAATTTTCAAAAATCTATTTTATGTGCAAATCTTTATGAAATTTTCAAAAAATTTCCAATCAAGTTTTAAATACATTAAACATCATTTAAAAATCATTTTTAATTATAAAACAATTTTTATAAGTCACTAAAACACTTTATTTAATGAAAACCAATTTGTAAGAAAACTTTTACTACTTTAAAACATTAGTTTAGAAAATAGTTATTTCAACATAAAATTCTAAGTTTTCAAATATGATTTTAAACATGTCCTTGCTACACACTTTTTATATAAATGTTGATAAATATTGATAAACATTACTAAAATAGTTTAGAACATAGTGTAGCAAGTCTTTCTCATATAAAACAATAAGGAAACCTATAAACTTCATATGCTCATTTCAAAAAGGTTCTTAGCTTTAAAAATTTGTTTTTCATGCACTTTAGAAACTCTAATTTAACTTAGAATATGGTGAAACAAATTTTGTGTTATAAAAATAGAATTTTTACCTATTTTAGTTAAGGAACTTGTGAGCCCCTTAATGTTTTCTCACTAAAATTTTTTCCATCTCTCTATTAAAAAAACTTTTTAAAATCACCTTCCTTAAAATAAATCTTTTCAAAACCTTTTCTTGAAAATTTAAGAAAGTATATTGATAAGTAATCCACCAGGTTAACCATGGCTTCAGCATAACAATCACAAACAACCACACACACACACACATATCTTATACATAAATATTATCAAGAAAAAGAAAAAGAATGGATATCCATTCACTTAAGGATACTTGTAGGATTTATTTCATTCACCTAGATTCCAAGTGCAACATCTAAAATAACATAGATTTAGTGAAGAATCTAAAGAAAAAACTATAAAAAAAAAATGAATTCTTGAAAGTTTGTAAGCTTCTACCTTCACTAAAAGATCAAAAGAGCTTCCAACTTCAATCAATCCTTAAGAAAACTCTTAAAAAAAAAACTAATGGAAATTATCTAGATTCCCTCTTTAGCTGTGACTTTTTTTGTGTGGGAAGAAGTTAAACTCAAGTTGGCTATTTATAAAGAAAATATAAGTAACCTCCAAGTAAAGTAAAAGAGGTTATCATCTAATTCAATAAAAACCAAATAAGGCACAATTTGGATCTATAAATATGGGACCCTAAAGTATATGCTTAAATTGCTAAATTAATTTATTTTGATCATAATAGGATTTAATGGTTTAATTAGTAAAATGCAAAGATATGATGGGCTTAGAAATGCTTAATCTAATGATATGTGTGAAGTTTCTCTTTGATGAAATAATATACTGCCAAACTTAATTCCATTCTTGTTTCACATGTTAAATTACTTATGAATTAGTTTAAGTAGTTAACTAAATATAAAAAGAAGTAGTTTGAAGTTTTGTTGCTTTAAATCAAGTTGCTCTTTACTGACATATATATATATATATATATATATATATATATATATATATATATATATATATATATTTACTTGGAATTAATAGAGCTTGCTAGACCATGCAATATTTTAGTGATATATATGTCCAGTTTTTGTTTAAAGCAAAGTTTGAAAGTCAAATTTAATTCTCTTCTTGCTTTATATGTTTTATTGAATAAAATGGAATTGGTTTGACAAATTAAAAGCTTTGGATAGTAAGAATAAGTTTATTAGTTTACTTATTTTAGTCTAGTTGTTCTTTGCTTTGGTATAAGTCTAACAAAATCAATTCCAAATATGATTCGTGTACTTATTTACTTGAAATAGAATTGATTTGGTTTATGAAATATTATTCTTTTCCATTTATATGAAAATTTTGAAGTTTTGGACTATTAAAACATAAAATTGTCTAGGTTGCTCTTTCAATTTTGTGTTCTATCAAAATTTATTTTTCCTATAGAATTTCTAACTACTATAGGTTGCTTATTTAACTACTAACTCAAAGCCAAGTTATTATTTGTACTTTCACATCTAACAAAATCTAAAAGAGCAAGTAAATAATACAATACAGAAAAGAACTTTTTCATTACAAAATTTCAAATTGTTTTAAAAGAGCAAACAAATTATACTTTTATAGTATAAGTTAAAAGTGATACATCAAGACAACATATAAAAGAGCAAGCATTGCACAATTCACAATGCTAAAAGTTAATGTGACTAGAAAATGACATTTCTAGAAAAAAAAAAAAAGCAGCAATGAAAACTAAGAGCAAAAGAAGGAACCTTTTAAAATGAAGTTGCTTATTGGGATTTGTGCCAATCCTAACAACTAGTTTCTCACTTTAGTTATAAATTGAGAATCATATTTCATAGATCAACTCCAAGCATATCTTCCTCTCTTTGAAAAGGTTTTCTCTCTTGTATTGTTCTCTTTCTTAAGCTTTGTTTGCAAACCTTACCATATAATGGTTCACTAGTTAACATGAAGTGTAAAAGATACATAGAAAGGAAATCCTTAAGTGTTAAGGAGGGATATATAGCTTGTGTCCTTAAAAAATTAAATGGGAAAGTGTATTGGATTTTATAAAGGAAAAAAGTGCTAATGGATAATCACCAAGATTGGCTTTGGACAATCAAACTACTATAATACTATTACTATCTTGTCTTTTCATTACTTTTTAATTACTTACTTTTTATTTCATAGCTTACATATTATTTACTTATCTTTTATATTTACTTTCTAGTTATTCTTTGGGAGTTATGAAAAAGCATGCTTGAAAAAGAAAATATTTTATATTCTTAATTTCTTAAATTTTTTTAAACACCAATTCACTTTCTCTTTGTGTGTTTTTATCCAATTAGGTACCTTAAAGGAGAGATAATTACATTTCAATTTCCTTATTTAGCCTAAGCTTATCATATCAAAGAGATTCTAAGAATATTCTAATATAAATTTATCATTTTAGCACATATGCTTGGAATATTTTCATCATCTTTGATGATTGAATTCTTTGGAATATTCCATTACTTGATAAGTAAGGATTTTATCAGAATATCCTCATTTCCTCCATGTTATCTTTTCTAATGATTCTAAAGCCCTTAAATTATGCCAAATTTTCTCCTTTTCCCCTTTGAAACTATTTATGCCCTTGGATATGCCCAAAATTTCAAATTTGTCATCTTATGTATATTTTAGGATACTCTTAAGTTACTTCTAAACATTACTAATTTTAGATCTTGAATATTTCTAATTTTTTAGGGTTTTTTCCTTAATAACTCTTAATTAATTTTCTATCTATTAGGATTTTTTTTACCGAGTATTACAATTTGCATTTTTTAAAGAAAGTTCATCCTCAAATTTTACTAACAAGATGAAGAAACATAGAATTACCATTAACTTGTATAAAAGCTTTAAGTATTCTTACTAAACAATTCTAAATGTTTTCCTTTCATATCTGTTTCCACCTCCTAAGTCACTTCTTAGTCATCATGTTTTTCTCAAACCCCTTTAAATATAGGTATTTCTTTAAATCTTATTTTCCTAATTTATTTATCTATTATCTTGATTGGTCTTTCTATGTTAGTTAGCTTTTGATCTAATTCTATTGGTTTTTCTTTTAGAACATGAGATTCATTTGAGATGTATTTTCACAATATCAACACATTGAATACAAGGTGTATTGCCTTCATACTTTCCAATAAATTTAACTACTACCTTCTTTTTTTTACTAAACCACATTATTCCTTTTACTAGTGATATCTTCTGAAATAGACATTCCTCTTTTCAAATTTCTAACTCTTGTCTTCATGCATCAGTATAGGCCTTATACCTATCTTGCATCGTATGTAACTTTTCTCTAATGATTTTAACCTTATTTATAGCATTTTTCACCAAGTTTGACCTAATTATATTTACCCTAGTTTAAATTTGAACCATCTTATTGATGATATACACTTTTTGCCATATATTACATCAAATAAGGCCATTTGAATGCATATATAATAACTGTTGTTGTAGGCGAACTTAATTAGAGGTAAGTACTAATCCCAATATCCTTCAAACTTAATCACACAAGCTCTAAGCATGTTCATTAGAATTTGAATCATCTTTTTCAATTGTTCATCTATTTGAGGATGAAATATTATATTGAACTATAGCTATATTCCTAATGCTTCTTGAATCACTTGCTAGAAATGTGATGTGAACTGTGTTATGTAATAGTATGATTTTGTTTAAAAAAAATTTGGCATAATAATATGCTAGAAACATCGTCTTAATTGGTAAGAAATGTGTTATCTTTGTAAACTGATCCTTGTTAGTCCTCTGACAAAGTCCATAGTTATACTTTCCCACTTTCACTTAGGAATATAGATGTTTTGATGAAGTCCCGTAAGGTATTGGTGCTCTACTTTAACTTGTTAGCAAGTTAAACACTTGATCATGTTATCATTGAAGGTCTTAGCCACTTAACTATAGCTTTCATCTTCTGTGTGTCTTCAAATCCTTAGTTTTGAAATTTTATGCCCTAAGAAATAGACACTTTTCATCCAAAAGTCACACTTCAAGAATTTAGCATATAAAGTATGTTTTTCTCAAGGTTTGCAAAGCTATTCATAAATGTTATATATGATTAGCTTTAATTTTTGAATGTACAAGAATATCATTGATAAGTATAACGATGAACTTTTCTAATAATGGCTTAAACACTTTATTTATTAAGTCTATAAATGTTGTTGGTGGATTCATCAGTTCAAAAGATATAACTAAAAACTCATAATGTCCATAGTAAGTGTGAAACGCTATTTTTAGAATATCTTCCTTTCAAATTTTTAATTAATGATACATGGATCACAAATCCATCTTTGAAAAGCATCGAGCGCCTTAGAGTTGATTAAACAAAATCACTTATCTAGGGTAAAGGATAACAATTCTTGATAATGACCTTATTCAGTTATCGATAGTCAATATCTAGTCTTAACAACCCATACTTCTTCTTAACAAACAATAATGATGCAAGCCATGGGAAAATACTTGGCTATATGAAACTTTTACTTGTTAAATCTTGTAATTTCTTATTGAGCTCCCTTAATTCAAGTGGTATCATTTAATATAAAGGGATTAATATTGGGTCCTTTCCAAAGATTACATCAATTGTGAATTTGATCTTTTAGTCAAGTAACAATCCTAGTAACTCATTTGGAAAAATATCTTGAAACTTTTTTACTATAAAAACTTCACCTACTTTGGGTTCTTCTACTTTAGCTTTACTTATAGTAGTAATCTAGATTACATATCCCTTCTTAACCAATTTCCTAACTTTTAAAGAAAAGAAAAAGGTAGGAAATTCTACTCATTTCTCTCCTTAAAGTACTTCTTTGGCCTTCCTTTTTGGATGATAGGTTACTGTATTATGGTAATATTCCATACAAAAGTGGTACTTGAATTGCTAATTCATTCAAAAGATTGCATCATAATGCACCATATCTAGTATTATCAAGTTTACCTTGGTCGAATAATTATCTAAGTTAAGTTTACATTCTTTAACACCATAAATTGCTATTAAACCCTTTCTAATTAAGATAGTAACTACTATAACATTTTCCAATTCTTCCTTAAAATAAGTAGTTGTAGAATCATATAGAACTCTTGCATAAAGATTCCCGATCAGTAAGGTACCTATCATGACAACATTTAAGGTCTAGGCCTCCTATCTTGTCATGGCAAATACTTTAACTTGAGTCTTAGTTGTTTTCTTTCGTCCTCCTTTCCTTACAGGTTCTAAGTACTAGGGACGATGTTGTTCCTTCCTCCTTCCTCCTTTCCATATGGATGTTTATAAGTTCTAAGTACTAGGGACGATGTTGTTCCTAGATTAAGCTATCATACAATCTCCAACTCTATGTCACATTTGTTGATACTTAAAACAAAGTTCAAAATATCCAATATGGTTCATGTTACATTGATTGCAAAAAAGTGGTCTATTTAGTGGATTTGGCATTCAGTTGATCCTTCTTAGTGGATTCATTGATTTAGGCATGGTATTAATACTTTAACACATTTTCTACCTTTAAAACCTTTTCCTACCAGATTATCCTCTCGTTGGTGTACTTTTGACATTCCTCTTTAGCCTTTTTCTATTGCTACTCCCACCTTTAGACTTTGTCTTTTTTTACTAGAGCTTACTTCCCTCCTATACTTTTTTGCTTTAAGTGTATTTCTACTTTCATAGCCAAATTTGACACTTAAATGTAGGTTATATCCTTTATAACATTAATTTAATTATAGTAATAATCTCGAACTCAATGTAAAAATTAGTTTACCTTTGCCTTCTCGGTAGACACTAAATGAAGCATCATACTAGGCTATTGTCATTGATCCTCAAATCAATTGTTCAAACTCTTTTTCCTTTACATCTCAAAGGCTTAGGGGTAAGAAATGGTTAGCAAGTTTTTCCTAAAATGTTACCTAAATGATCAAATTATCACATCTTATCCTTAGTTTTATATTCTAGTTGTACCATTGATAAACTACATGTTAAGTTTTGGATAAAGAAAACAAAATGGAAAATTTAAAAATATAATGAAACCTACTAACAATCCAAGGGAAAAAAGCATAAACTAATGATAAAACATGTCTTTGAAGCATGATTCCAAATTGATGCAAAAGAGGTTGATCCAAATCAAATCAACCATAATCTAAATTACAAACATAAGTGTAGGTTATCTCTATTTTCATAAACATAAATGTTCAACCAGTATAAATCTCACAAACATGCATGAATGTCACGAATGTTCAAGTGTTAGCTATCAAATCATAAATGCTATTAGATACTCACATCTCTATGGTATACATATAAATAGCTAAAGACTTCAATTTAGTCTAATAAGATTATTCTTTTTTCAAACAAATCCTACTAAATTTAAAATGAATGATTAAAATTAATCAAATCCTTTTTCAAACAATATATTTTATCTCACAAGCAAAATATGTCTAAATAATTATTTAAGTGATTTATATTTTATTTCATAAATAAAATATTTATTTATGTTCTTGAACTAAAATTTACCTTCAATGAGGAGATGATTAAACTTTAATTATTGACTAAGCTTAAACGTGATTGGTCTTTAATTAGCCTATATTTAGTGTTCCTAAATCACATTGTATTATTACTTAGTAAAGCTCAATCATATTGAACCTTTCTCAATTAAGAGCTCTAGGTTAACTAAAAGTTCTTAATGATACTAAAACCCTAATATTTGACTTATTCTTTATGTGTGATCTTATAAGTTCTTATACATTAGTTGTGATTCGAAAACCCTATCTTAGTATCATAAATAGTAAGTAGTTTCTAGCAATACCTCACTACTGCTTAAGTGATGAGAATTGTCAGTGATTTTACATAAACTCTTTATGACTAATGTTCTACATAGCTTAATCCTTTTTTCTTAGATATCCAAATTAAACTTTAAGTATAAAATGTGTAACCTTGTTTATAATTTAATTTATATGTTTTTTTATTCCTAAGTAGACTAATTAAAATAAATGAATTAACATCATATATAGATCCATTTAAGCATGACTATGCATTTCATAGTCTTACTTAATCAAGGGATCCACAAATTTCACTCTTTCTATATAAAAGGGATAAAATCTCATCTAAATCACTCACATTCTTTGGTATGATTTGTGATATGCCCAATTATCATCTTTTAGGTTGACATTATTATAAGTGACATTAGATAACACTAAAGTATATAACTTTTCATGTAAGAAACTATAGTGACTTCAAGTTAAAATACCACATATATCATTATCATTATGAAAACTGCTTATGATACTATGATTTATATAACATTATCATAGCAAGTCAATCCAGTACATTAGTTCTCTAATATGTACCCATTACTTAACTTGATATCTTATATTCAAAACCATAATCATCAATCAACATACATAATAGTCTTGATGCATTATTGTTATCTCAGTTAATAATAATACTTAACTAGGAATATTTTAGAAATAACATAAATAATTCTAGGGATAATTGTTATATTTATTTATATTACATAGATATAATATTAAATATAATAATCAATTAAATGCCTTTATTTATATATAAAGAAAACTTAATATATTATATGCAAATACAATTATCACATGATTAGCTACTAAAGTATACACGATGTCCTCTAACTAGGGCCTAGCTAGCTTTACTGTAACAATTTCACTGCATCTAACATTTTACCAATTCTTTCTATTCATTTAAGAAACCAAAAGGGGTTAATTGATGAATTAGTACTATCATAGCTTGGAGGTTTCAACTTTAGGAATTTATGGATTGATTGCAACCTATCTTGGTAAGGTACATGGGGAAAAGGTTTCTTATTGTTTTGCTTTTTTCTATTTTTATTTCCTTGATCAATCACCTTTTTTAAAGTTTGTTGTTGAATAATTACCTAAATTAATGCTTCTTGATTATTTCTACGTTCACTAATATAGGAATTGTAGGCTCCTTATTCTTTAGTTTTTTTAGATTTGCCTTATTCCCTATCATTGCTTATAAAATAATTTATATCAAAAAATAGAAATTATTTACTAAAGCTAAAAGATACCTAGTATTCCTGATAGATCCATTAAGATTATTAGCAACATTTGGTATGAAACATATTTAGGCTTCATTGGAGTTTCACTTACTCCCAGCTAATGCACTATCCCAAGATTCCACTTTTCCACCTTATACCCAATCTATGTTTTGACTATTCCATAGCTTATTTATACCGGGTTTTAATAAAAACTTAATTTTTAAACCATCATGATCGATATAAAAATATCAACTAGATATCCTTAAAAACTCTTCTAAAATAACTAATCTATAAGATTAGCTATTTCTAAATATGCATGATGTAGAGACAGAAGATACACAAAAATATGTTTTAAAACTTTGCATCAAATCAAAAATACATATTCATAATTAATAAGGTTTAATCTTTTAAATACTATCATTTAAGAAGTCAAACATCTTTCAAAACATTTTTGGAGTTAAAACCTAAGACAAACAAGAAATATTCCTTTATGATTTGGAAATATTTGAAACATAATGGCCCTAAAAACATAAGAATTTTTAATAAAGTGATTTCAAAAAAAATGTTTATTCATTAAAAGGTCATTACTTCCATCAAATTCTTAAATAATTTTTTTAAAAAAATAATTTTAAAAAAGGAAATTTATTAGAAAGGAATAAAAAATATACTTTTTTAAAAATAGACTTAAAGTAATTTTATAAAGCTTGTTTGGATATCATTTTCTTGAAAATTTCTCAAGAAACTAAAAAAGGAAAAATTTTTAAAAACTAAATAATATCTTTAAAATGAACATAATCAAATAAACTATGTTAATAAAGCTCAAAAAATTAAAAGATGTTATTCAATTTTAAAATACTTTGCAAATAATATCAAGTTCAAAAATCAAATTCTTTTCTTTGAAAATAGATTAGAAAGAGATTTGATTTAAAATTATTTGAATAAAACTTAGAAGAATACTTAGAAAAATTCTCGGAGAAGATATATATATTTACCTTTATGGTTTAGAAAACCTTTTTTTTTCTTATGTGTCCTTGTAAATTATTATGAGATTCCTAGTATATGCTTCATAACAACCTTTAAATAACACAAATATAAAATAAAATAGAAAAGACATGTCATAATATACATCACATATGCCATAGCATAATTAAACATAGGCATTTTTTATACATATAGGGTATTAGGGATTGCCATACCTTTTTTTATCAAAATGATTATGCTTGTGTTGTAGCAAAATAGTGCAAATATAAACAAACAAACAAAAAACTAAAAACTATATCAAGTGACTACTAATAACTTAGCTATTCATTGAAACATCAGAATAAAAACTAATGTCGAACTCGTGATCCTTTGTAAGTGTAAGTGGAATATGCTTAGAAACACACTCAAACTGTAGGATGTAGGGTGTAATATGTACTATAGATGGTGTTGGCACGAAAGCTAAAGGTGATTAAGGCACTAGTATTGCAATTAATGCAAGTACCAGAGAAATAACTATTAAAGTAGGTAGGATAGTCGATGGCTCAAAATGTGTATCATGTAAATTAGGAGCCAATACAATGGGATCAGGAGGTATTTCACCTTTATATGAAAGGATATCAATAACTCCCTCATTATATATAGAATTATCCAAAAATAAAACCCTACTAATAGCCTCCCTAGGTAGGTGCTATTTTAAATACATCTAAACAAGGTCTATCTCTTTGTGTTAAAGTCATACAACCCTTATTCATGCACACTACAATACACAATTGTCAATATGGATCTTTAATGTTAAGCAAAACTCCTGCGTATATGTACCATATCAAGTATAGTACACATTCCATTTGACATTAAAAACCTTAATTGGTTGTATTATGGATAATATCTATAGAGAAAACATTCATAAATAAAGTGAATAATAAAATTACTCAGTGAGATAGCTATTTTATATATATATATATATATTATTTCAATTAATTTTAATTTAGATAACATTTATATACAAGACATACATTAAATATCTCTTTACCATGAGATAATAGAAAACTCAATCATATAAACAAAATATAATTTAATCATGAATATAGAATAAACAATTAATTAGCTAAATAAGGGCATTAAAGTATAGAAGGTTCTTTTTTGTTACTTCAAACTAACCTTATCCCACGCATATCTGAATCTTATCTTTCACGATTCAACTTTATCCCACTTATCTTTTCATGTGGCTTGGAAGTTAAGGCATCAAGCTAATTTCCTAAAACTCTTAACAAGGTTTCATAATCATATAATCATGTCATAATATCACATATGGAATTCAAGCGAATAATGTCATATATGACATTAAAGCCTAAAAATCACATATAACATTCAAGCCATTTGATATATATCTCTCAGTAACTTTTTATTCACATAAAGCACTCATTAACCTATTTTTCATATATAATATGGTGAGGTAATAATGCCATCTAAAGCTATAATCAAAATATAACACAAATATAATCTAGCAAGATAAAATCATAGTACCTTATCATTACATTTACAAGCAATATTGATGCTTCTTTTAGATATGCTAGATTACTATAAGAACTCATCATCATTAAGTTTCAAACACTTTCATATATAAATACATTAATGCATATACAAGTATAGAGTATTTCATGTCATAATTTATGCACTAATTACATAATAACTTATGGTTTGACTACAAAAACTATAGAATAGTGTTCATTTTTTTTCATAAAATTCATATTATTGATAAAAACACATTTCTAAGTAGTAATTCCATGTGATTGTATATGATTCACCAATCACAATATCAATCTAGGATTGATAAGTTACATATGGTTTTGACAACAAAATTTGGGTTATTCAACTTTGATTTTTCAAGTTTCACAAATTTTATATATAGGTAAATTTAATCTTTTACTTTATGTATTTTTTTAACAAGTAAGAAAAACTATTTCTCCTTACCTTCTCAAGCCTAAATACTTACCACTAATAGTACAAAACTACACAATATTACTATACATTAAGATTCACAGGTTAAGAAAATAATCATAAATTTATACTAACTTTTAATAAATATTCTTCTATTTAAAAATTCCATTTAAAATACCAATCTTTATTATTATCTTTACAAAATTTTCATATTTAAAATAAGGGTTTTAAGCTTTTTATTTTTACCCTTTTCAAGATCAAAACAAGTTACATAAGTTACCTACTGACAATTGTTAAAGCCAATCAAGATTTAAATCTACTGGTTTGATAAGAACTTATAGTATGAGATAACAAATTAGGTCGAATTCCTAGTAACCCATTTAATATGTATTTTCACATTAATTTATTGACTATGATTACAAAATTATTTAATCCCTTTATGCAATAAAAAATAAAAGAAATAAATACAAGCAATTATGAAGATTAAGATTGCACGGTTAAGGCAATTATGCAAATAGTGTATATGTAGAATGCAAGAAATAAAATAAAATAAAATTGAGGGTTTAAATTGAAAAATAAATAGAATGCAAGATTGAAAATAGAATATAAAATTATGAGCAAAAAAGATAATAGAGAAAAATATAATTAATCTAAGGAAATTAAAAATTCTTTGATAGATTGTTCATATATTATAACATATTTGACATTTACAATTGATTTCTTAATCTAGAAACATTTGAAACTGTCTAGATTTTGACCAATTCAAATTAGTAGAATTAACTAATCACTAAAATCCATCAAGCTAAATTTAAATGAATTTAAATGTAAAATTTAGTTGAATTGAAGAATTAAACTAGAAACCTCTAATTTAATGATTCAATCCTTTCTTCTTATGTGAAGAATATGATTAATAAACCAAATTTCAATATAAAACCAAATAAAAATCATAGATTAGATAAATGAACACAAATTATAACAAATCTAGATCCAATTAATGAAAATCCAAAAACTTTATGAAGAGAATTGGAGAAAAAGAAAAATTAATTAACAATAATTAATATTAGAAATTAAGATCTCATAATCCAACCAAGTTGAGGCTTAAAGCCTTGAATTAATATGAATTTTAGCTTTCTATGGATAAGAAGAAGAGAAAAACTCTAAGAAAATGTTAGAGAAAACTTGAAAGAAAAGTGCTCTACAAAATCACAGAACAAAATATGATAGAAACTTTCCTATAAATATCTAATTACATTATAGTCCTAACTAATGAAATATGGGCCTACCTTTTAGGATTCTAACCATAAATTTTTATCTCATTTAGACAATTATAACTCAAGATATGGCCAGAATACTGAAAATAGTTTAATCTAGTTCATATTTAACTAGCAATCATTGATCAACCTCTTTTAAGCTCTATAGTTTTGTTGAAGTGTCTTTATAGAGGTTTAACTCTAGGTCTTAATGAACTTTTAGGTCTAACTTTGCATAATTTGGCCAATTAGAGCTTGAGTTATACTTTAAACATTAAAATAGGATTGAAATTAGACTAGATAGCAACTCTACTTCATCTTTACATTAAGTTTAGACCTCAAAGATGGAAAAACTTAGTTTTTTAGTCGATATGAAAACTATAAATCTCTTTCTTAGATTTCCAACAAATAAAGATAACCTAATTTAGACATGTAAAGCTTAAGTTATAACTAGAAATTTAAAATAGTGTCAAGAATCCAACACTTAACAAATAATTCAATTAATTCCAAAATAATGTGATTTTTCTCAAAAACATAAAATCAATATAATTAAGTATTATCATATCATAACATGACTAAATATAAAGGAAAATAGGTATGAAATATTATACACATCATGCACACATTCAATTATTAAAATAACTTAAAATAAATCAATTAATTCCAAAATTATATGATTTTTCTCAAAACAAGATAAAATTGATTTAATTTAGCATTATCACATTATAAAAAGCTTAAATATGAAGGAAGATATGTGTGAAATATTATGCACATAATCCACATATCTAATTATCAGAACACTTTAAAATAGACTTTCTTAATTTTCAAAAATTCATTTCATATGCAAACTTTTATGAAACTTTCTAAAATTTTTTGATCTAATTTCAAAGACATTAAACATTATTTAAAAAACCATTTTTAGCCATAAAACAAGTTTCATAACTCACCAAAACACTTTGAAGAAAAGCTTTCATCATTTTAAAATATTAGTCTAGAACATAGTTTTTATCAACATAAAATCATAAATTTTCAAATGTAACTTTAAACATATCCTTTGCTATACACTTTTAATATGAATGTTTATAAACATTATTAAAATAGTTTAGAACATAAAATAGCAAGATTTTTTTTTCATAAAAATGGAATTATTTTCTTCATAAAATACCAAGGAAACTTGTAAGCATCATATGTTCATTTCAAAATGGTTTTTTAACTTCAGAAACCTGATTTTTATGCACTCTACCAACTCAAATTTAACTTAAATCTTGGTGTAATAACTTTTGTATTATAAAAATGAAATTTTTACCTATTTTGGTGAAGGAATTCATGAGTTCTTTGATGTTTTCTTGACAAAATTATTTCTAACTCTCTACTAAAAACCCTTTTGAATTTATCTTCTACAAAAACTAATCTTTTCAAAATCCTTTTTGAAAACTTAGAAAAACATATTAACAAGTAATCCACCATATTAGCCATAACTTTAACAACAAAACACATACACACATATGTATATCTTATACATAAACACCATCAAGAAAGAAAATTAAGAAAAAGAATGGATCTCTACTCACTAAAGGATACTTTTAAGATTTATTTCCTTCACCTTGATTCCAAAGTGTAGCATCTAAAATAATATAGAGTTAGTGAAAAATTTAAAAAAAAACTATGAAAAAAAGATGAATTTATGGAAGTTTATAAGCTTTTACCTTTATTAGAAAATTAAAAGGGTTTCTAACTTCAATTAATCCTTAAAAGCACTCAAAACACTAATGAAAACTCATTAGAAAATAGCAAGAGCTTTCAAGATTATACTTTTCTCTAAATTCCCTTTCTAGCTATGACTTTCTTAATATGGTAAGAAATTGATGTCAAGTTGGTTATTTATAGGGGAAATGTGAAAAATCTCTAAGTAAAGTAAAAGATGATATCATCTGTTCAGTAAGAACCACATGGGGCATAGTTTAGATCCTTAAAGATGACCCAATTACATTTTAGTTTCCTTAGTTAGCCTAAGCTTATCATATTCAAAAGATGCTAAGAGAATTCTAATTTAAACTCATCATCTTAGCACATATGCTTGGAATATTCTAATTATATTTTATGACTAAATTCTTTAGAGTATTCCTTTACTTGATGAGCAAGAATTTCATTAAAATATCCTTATTTCCTCTATATCTTTGATGACTAAGTTCTTTGGAATATTCCATTACTTGACGAGCAAGAATTTTATTAGAATATCCTTATTTCCTCTATGTCTTCTTTTCTAATTATCCTAAAGCCTTTAAAATATGCCAAATTTCCTCATTTTGACCCTTAAAACTATTTACGCCTTTAGGTGTGCCTAAAATTTCAACTTCACAATCTTGTTTATATTTTAGGACACTCTTGAGTAAAAACATTAAGTTATTCCTAAATATTATCAATCTTGAACATAAAATACTTTTAGTTTTCTAATATTTTTCCTAAATAACCTCTAATGGATTTTCTATCTCTTGGATTTTTTTCTTATCAGGTATTATAATAGATTTAAGCCTAAAAGGCTTAAGGAGGAGATTAATAGAAGGATTAGTATTTATTAACATAAAATAATGATTTGAGTGGGATTTTAGAAGATAAGTGACAAAAACATTAGGACACAATGAGACCTACTTGGACTTGGCATAACACCTATCAAATTTGCATTAAATAAGGAACAAGGGATCTCTAGAATTATATTAAGTAAAAGATAGGCTAGAAAAACCCAAATAAATTATGTTTCCCTTATTTAAATAATTTTTAAAAGTTAGGCACAAAAATTATCAACTTGCCTTCCACTAAATTTCTCATAACCATAAATTACATCATTAAAATCACCAATTATACATTAAAGGAAATCATGAATATGAACCATTTCACTAAGATTATACTAAAGTAATTTTCTTTCTTCAAGTCAAAAACTACCATAGACAATAGATAAAAGCCAAAGAGAAGAATTATTTTTAACTTGAATAACTAGATGAATTTCTTACTTAAAGGAGTTAAGAGCATGACACTTTATAGTAGTAGCCTTCCATAAAACCAAAATTACTCCTATATGGCTTATAGTTTAAAAAGTAACTTTAAAATCAAAAGAAAGGTCACTATAGATAACAACAACTCTATGATTATCAATCTCGGTTTCAATTAGCACTAACACGTAATGAAAATACTATGAGAGTGAATCATGAATGTTTCTTATAAAGGTAAGGTTAGCAACACCTCTATAATTCTAAAAGAGTATTTTCATTTGAAAATTTCTTAGAAGAAAATAATTATCACAGCTCTATTAGGTATGGCAAGAGGTTCTTCCCTTGCTCATTCATCATTAAACATTCTCATATTGTTTAATGTTTTTATCTCCAAAGGCTTATAAGATATTATATGATGACTCCTCTTTATTGTTTTTCAGATCCAGTACAAATATGGAGTTTGATTTTGCTATCATCATCACATAGGCTTTTCTTCAATATCCTATTATCATTAAGTTGGTGGTAAATTGAAGTACATTCATCCTCTCTACTTGTATCTGAAGGTTATTTTAATTTCTTATTATCAAATAATCTACTAAGATTTATGTTGGAGATATTAGATAGCATGGCCTTAAGCTTGTTTTACTTAGTACTTAAGATTTTAAAAGAGTTTGAAGGTATGGCATAAAGTTTGCTATATCTTTTATTGTTAACAATGGTAGTTCTTTTAGTTCTTGCTTTATTGTGACTAATATAGAATTTAACCAAGCATTTTTTAGATCTAGATTTGTCTAATGTGCATTATTTAAGGATTCATTAAGTTGTTGCCTAACATTTTATTCTCCACTAAAATCAACCTTCATCTATAAATTATCCTCTAATTTTCCATTAAAGGATAAGTTATCATGGAAGGGACATTCTATGCTATTGAGCTTTGTATTGAGGTTATTTCTCTATTCTATCTCATTCTTTACTCCCTTTTTTTTGTTGCTAAGTTAGGCTATTTGCTCTATTATCAAATTGGCATAATGACTCTTTCTTGGAAAATTGGGAGCTAATATAGCTAATGTTAGGTTCATTAATCATAAAACTTGAGGAATGAGTATTAATGGATATATGTTGGGTAGTTTCTATATGTAAATTCCTCAAAACCATATTACTTTGTTTATTAGCCACTTGTTCATAAGCTAAGAGATTTTATTTTTGTTTTTCAATTTGTATGTTCCTAATATGAATTCTATTTCTATCTTTGTTTCCCTTAATGACTCTTTGTTAACCACTTGCTTAATATTTTTGAATCCTCAATTTTTAGGTGAAAAATCTTTCAATTAGGAATTGGTCTTATCACTCTTACCTTTTGCTTTCTTAGACATAATATCCATCATCCCTTTATAATTTATTTTCAATAGATGGTTATCCATTTATATAAGTAGATGTATCCATCTCTTGTATCATATAATTTACATGAGTCATGTTATCTTTCTAATGTTTCTATACAAAGGTAATTTCTAACTCTTTCATGAATTCTCCCATATTTTTAACAAAATAAATTTAAACCTTTTTATTGTATTTCTTGTCTAGGTATTCCGATCCTAAGTCTTTTAGTTAATGGTTTATTTAAGTCAAGCTATACAAAAAAAAAATCTTGCATATGTTTCATGTTTTTCAATAGTTATATTTACATTAATCCTTAATACTTGTGTAATTTTTCTAGAAATTTCTTTCAATATTAAAAGTTTATAATATTACACTAGAAGACTAGGTAGACAAACCTAAATAACAATATATTTAACGATAGCATTAAAGGTCATAAAATTAGGACACCATTTTCTAGTTATTAGATAATAACCAACTATGAACCAAGGACTCTCTCATAAGACTTCTTGAAGATCATCTTTTATAGAAAACCTTACAATAAAATAACCATCTCCTAAGTCAATAATCTTAAGGTTTCCGTTAAGTTTCCATAAGGACTATAATTTCCAATCAAAGCAACTAAATTAATGCTCTTCCCTAATATTTTAACTATAAAGGAAGTTTTCTACTTTTGTCTTATCTATTCTTTAGCTTTTTTAAAAATACTCACCTTGACCTCATGATACCTAAAAAGTTTAACACCATCTTCTCTATTTGACATAGCATCCATGTTAATAGCTTGATCTTTGAAAAATGCATGTTAATAAGCTCTAAGAATACTACCTAATAAAGAATATTTGTATAAGAGTAAATGTTTGGTAGTAAAACCAGTAGTCTTTCCACCAATATTATAATTATTATGTTGAACCTCCAATACATGATCCCATTTAGTGTTCTTGACACTGTGTTGCAAAGCATCTTCTTCCTCTATCATTGTTTTCATAATAACTTTACCGTTTAATGAATAATATCCTCCAATCATTCTAGAAACTTCCATGTGAATTAACTGTAGTGTCCTAATTCTTGTAAATAATCATTTGCAACTTAAAATTGATAAAATGATATGAAATTCTATGCCAATTATTATAAAATTATTAATAAAACATTATTTCCATGTGTTATTTAAAAAAAAATCTATAAACTTCAAAATAATTTTAGGCATACTTAAGTTAACACAATGGTCCTAAATAAATAATTAAAATAGACTTATAGGGTATAAAAGCTTCAAAGTGGCACATTGATTGATTAATTCGATTATTAGGAACTAATCAATTAGTCACTTAAGGTTAATTGATGGTTTTACCTCTAGTAAACAGAACTAAAAAATCCTAAGATGTAAAAATAATATTTTGAAATTGTTAAAGAGTGTTTAAAACAATTCTTTAAAAATCAGATCGATTGTTGAACTAAAAATAAGAGCTATTTAAGATTTAATGGGTCAATCGAAATTGAACTAGTGTTAAACAAGAATTATAATATAAATTAAAAGCTTTAATATATAATAATTAAAATTAATTTAATTATTATAAAGTTAAACTTATGTATTTAAGATATGAAAACATTTCAAATATTATTAAATAATTTCATAATTTTATAAGTTCATAATTTAAATTATCACAAAGAAAATTGATATTAAATTTGGTTTTCTTATTCTATGACTTCCATTTATAAAGATAATGTAATTTTTAACTACTTGGGACATTGAACTTTAAATATGTATATTATCAAGCAAAAATAATTTTTTTTGTAAAAAAAAGTTCTTTTTAAAGAAAAGTTCATTGGTAAAACCATAACTATTTCACAAAGTTTAATAAGTTAGTCATTTGTTTACCAATTTTTTGACTACTTTTTTGAAAGCTAGTTTTAAGGATTAATTAGCCTAATCACATAACTAGTTCATAATTTTTCAAGTTAGCTAACCATATTGGTCTGATATTTAAAACATCATTTTAAAACCAAGAAATAAGCTAAAAATGGGTTTTCTTGCAAATCCTTATTAGGGGATTTCAATTTACGACAAAATTATTAACTCAAATTTGAATGTGTGATTAAGAATAAGTGATTTAAGATAACATGACATGAGTAAAATAAGAGAGAAACCTATGCATTGGAGATTTTTTATAGTTAGAAACTAACTACATTCATCTTAAATAATAATAATAATGATCGGATCCTTGAAAATGCTAGACCATTGAAACCTTAGGGTTAAAATGAGCATGAACACATAAGAGTTAGAGAATGGAAAGTGTTAGATTAGAATCATAAGCTAAAAAGGATAAGAGAAAGAAATGAATGATAAAGCTTAATGCAAGGACATAAGATAGGAAAAACTAAGGAAAAGTGAATACATAGGTAAATAATAAGGTACTAACATGAGAGAACTATAAGATAACCAATATAGGCAACCCCACATAGGTAAGAGGGTAACTTTAAAAGAGACTTAATAAGTAGATAAGTAAGGAGCAATATAGGATAAAAGCCTTAAAGAGATACTGATAGTATAGAAGGGTACAGGCCTTAAAAGTGGAGGATGTTTTGAGTAAAGGGTCAGACTTAGGGATAGATTATAAAAGGACATGAAGCCCAAAGTGGTACTCAACCTACATGTAAATAGGCATAGACAAAAAGTAAAAGAAGTGAATAAGTAAGGAAAAACATACTATAAAATCTTTAAGGAGAGATTAAGAGTACATAAGGGTACATGCCTTAGAAATGGAGAGCTTCATGAGTAAAAGTTAAGACTTAAAAATAGACTAAAAGAAAACATAAGGCCTAAATTAGGACTTAGCTTAGAGGTAAATAGGTGTAAAGAAAGGAAAATGGAATTAGGGTAAGGAATGGAATAAAAGTGTCAAGATAAGTGAAGACTTTCATCAAAGTTGCATAAAAATATAGTAGGAGAGGAAACCTAGAGAGTTTAGTGTGAGGAACATAGCATATAAGTGAAAAGGGACATATGAGTGTTAAAAAAAAGAGCTTAAGGTAATATATCTAAAGAGCTTATAATATAGAGAGTAACCTAAAGGTTACTGTTACGACATTATTGGAATAACTAACATCCATGCATAAACAACACAAAAACTTTTGATCAAAAGCAAAGTTTAGAGGAAATGCAATATTAAAATCTTGATTTAGAGGGGTTAGTAAGCTAATGAGAAAAAAGTGATAAAAGGTGTCATAAGTGAACTAAAAAAAATGCACAAAAATAGAAACACACCTAAGTTCCATTTAAATGCTAATACAATCAATAATGAGATTAATGAATATATAATAATGTAGAATAAATTTGAACTACATAAAAAGATAATTTGAGGATAAGTTACATAAACTGGGAGAATTTGTAATACTCTCTATTAGGTTAGTTTGATTAGGCCTCAGACTAAGCCCAATAAGGTACATGAAACATGGTTAATTACATCGTAAAAGAGGATCAACTAATCAAATAGATAGTAGAGTTTATCAATTAGTTTGAGTGAGGTAGTCAACTGATTGGTCCTACACGGAATATATGATCCCCTTTTCATTTTATACATTTATAACCCTAGTTAAATTAAAGGACCTCTAATGATTGGAACTTTACAAAAAGAAAGTCTTGATCACACATTTAACCTAAAATATGAATCAAATATACATTTTACCGACTAAATTAATCAAAATTATTTTAGGATTAGTATTTTTAAGGAGATCTAATCCCTGATATACCTAAATTGTAAGTTACATAATTTAATGCATTAAACTTCATAGTTAATGAAAAGAAGTGCTAGAAAATGATCAATACAATGTGTTTTATTTAGGTGAGTGGGAGTTCACTTTGATCAACTTTATTTCTAAACGATATCTAAGTATATGTATTTTATGCATTTCATTAATTACTTAAATGCTTTTTATAAGATAAACTTAAATTAAGAGTAAACTTGAAGTAATTAGAGATTAATTTATGATTAGTAAATAAGAATCTTATGATGATGTATGATTCATGATGATTTATTATGTTATGTTCATTTACTATGATAATGAAATCATTAACTTGGGTAAACTTGTATAAGCATTTTGTTATAATCAAACAAGACTTAATATAAGTAAGAAACCATAGCAAAAACCCCAATGATAGGATTAGAGCTCAAGTGATGAACCAATATCAAATGCATAAGTTTTAAGAAGGTATTATGTTATGTGTTATTAGTTAGATCCTGAAATGACCTAAGTGAAATGGGTCTTGTTTGTAGAAAGTTATCATAATTAAATGCTAATAGATAAGAATACTAGATACTAGTAAGACTCAGAAGGGATATGATTTAATGATGAAATGGTTCATGATTAATTATGCAACATTAATGAGATATCATAATAATTTTGATGATTAAGAATTGTATATGTTTATTCCTAGTACAAAGAATATGGGGACACCTTTAGTGCATAAGGTAGGTGGGTGATGCGTGTTATTTATACTAAAATTAATTACTGAACTTACTTAAACACATAGTAAGGGTGAGTCTAGATTAAACCTAAAGGAAGAGAAGTCAGTTAGTGAAAATAAAATGTAAAATAGGGTTTTTAAAGGTAATTTAAATAAAATAATATAAATATAATTAAAGTAAAATAAAATAGAATATAGAAGCCAAGTCCAAGGAATATCATGATTTAATTCTCATATTTATCATAAACCTTAACAGAATTGATAATTAATTTACCTACTTAAATAAAAATTATCCCAACACTAGTAGTAATCATGTAAAGTTCCTAATGATGATTAATATAGAATAAGAACCTAAATTAACCTACTACTATTGATTTCAATTTCAGATAAATGCTTAAATCCAATCAATAATAGCATTAAACATAAAAAAGAGGTTAAACTAAATCAACAACTACACATGTGAATTGCTAATTTATTCCTTATTTTTCTTAAGCAATTAATGATTCAATCATGCATTAAATCAACAAATTCTAATTGTCACTAATTATAATTAATCATGACTAATTTACATATAGTCGATCATAATTATCAAATTATCTAAATAATCATTCATAATAAAAGTTAAAAAAAATAGAAATGATCAAATTAAAAATAAAATTAAGAGAAAGAGATTACAACTAAACAAAAGTGAAGTACTAATCCCTATGGTGATTTACAAAAGAAACTTGGAGATGAGGAGAAACATGTTCAGAGAGAATAAATGCCTTTGGAAGCATAAAACCATTAGAAAACCAGTAAAGTTGCAAAGAATAGAGACTTGCTTAATTTGAAAATTTATAACCTAATTTACAAATCAAATTACTAATAGTATTTACAATAGTAAATTTTTTCAAGTCGACTTCTAACCATTGTTTGACTATCAAAATGATATAGTTTTACTAATCTCTAAACATGAAACTTGTTGGTATGGATCTAAGTTGAGTTTGAGCACTAGTTTCATTTTATTTGGACTCTTCGAGTTTTAGAAATAGTCAAAAAATCACGACTCGATCAATTAGACAACAATACTACTTCTTTTTCATGACTAAATTTGGTCTTCCAAATGTCTAAACTAGGTTTCATCTAAGACATGAAAGTTTTATAACTTTCTATTGTCTTTCTAATGACATAAAAATCACCTAATTTAGACCTTTAGAACCAATTTATAGTTAAAAATATGAAATAGTATCAAAATTTAGTATTAACAAAAAAATTCAATAATATTGTAAAATCAAAACTTAATCATAAAATAAGATCAATTCCATTAAATTAAGCATATAATATTTTGTGCATCAATGAAATATTATTATATATTTTTAACTAGTTGGTAGACTTGAGTATAAGATGACAAACTACTAAATACTCACCTAACACATAATGACATTAAAGTTTAGAACAGATAATTAAAAAGATAAAATACATAATGCATGTTATGTTATAATGAAATCCATCACAAGTTTACCAATGTTCAATGTACTAGTGTATGTATGCTCATATTGGATAAAAGAGTTATAACTGGTTAACTAGTGATGTGGCAACTGTGCTTATTAAATGTATGTTCATACTATGTAAAGGAGTTATAATTGGTTAACTAGTGATGTGGTAACTATGCTTACTAAATGGACTTGTCCAATCCATGTAGACCAGTCATAAATGGACTGGACTAGATAAGCCCATAAAAATTACAAACTACTTAAATAAAAGTTTAAGCTTTAAAGTTTATGACATATAGACTTTTCTTTTTTTGAAAAAATAATTTTAAACCTGAAATAACAATTTTAAATTAAAAAATCACATGTTTAATATATTCTTAATCTAAATCAACAATTCAAGGCCAAATAAACTATAATAAAAATTAGTTAACTTTAATATTATTAATTTAAGTATAAAATGATTAACTTAAAAATATTTTATTTTGGTTAAATCAAATTGAGAGATAAAAAATTTGGTTTGGTAGAGAATATTACATTAGTTAAGTGAACCTTATTATAATGTATTAGTTTGATTCAAAGGTGAAAAATGTAAAAATAAAAAAGTAAAAAAAAAATATGGACCTTTTTGTAGATCATATGATTTAGTTTGCATGGACCACAAAATAATTTATCAAATTATTTTAAATTTGCATTTAAATGAACTCAATTTTGATAGAGTCCTAGTTCTCTCTCTCTCTCTCTCTCTCTCTCTTTTTCTTTTGCAGGCTCATGGACCTACACTATTGCAAAAATGGTAATACACATCAAGTATTTTAATAAAAAAAAACTTAAATGCATTTTTGGTCTCCTAAATTATAATTCATATAATTTTGGTGTCCTAATTTAAAATACTTAATTTTAGTATCCTTAAATATTTAATTTACACAATTTTGATCTTGCTATTTTAAGGCTTTCTAAAATTATCCTAATTGTTGACGTGGCACTGGCTCAACAATCTATTCAAATGTAGCAACATACATAAGCCATGCTGGAACCAACTCATCTTTAAGGACATCTAATCTCTTGTTCACAAAGAATAAAAAAGGAAAATATCATTACATTGTTTTCAAACTTAAGTGTTACCCTAATTTTTATCAAATCCTATCTTTGGAGTTAATTGAGGAGAAATAAGAAGAAGATTTGAGCTTCTTTCTTAACTAAGTTGGCTTTGTAATGGTTGGAAGTAGCAATGGCATGCGTAACATATTTAAAAATACCCTAGGCTATTATGCAAGATAGATGTATGTTAAACCCCTCAAATATTCCTTTATTCTTTAATGATTTGCAATGTTATTATTAAAAGGATTTATTAGGCCTTTCAATATTTGGTTTTTATAGCTCTTTTTTGCATTGTAAAATGTTAATTTTTCAAAGTATGGATAAAAGTGTGGTCCCGTGCTTCATTGTTTCTATATGGATGACAATGGTCCTAGACCATATGTTATCTTTTTTTGTTAATTGCATATATGCTATTCTTCTAACTCCATTCTTTAAAGATTCTCTAAACTAAACTAAACAAAGTGAGACTTCTATTGCTTTATTAGCTAATAACAAATAAAAGAGGAATATTTTATTGAATTAATTTAATATATTATGAAATTAATTAATATTTCAATTATTTAATAAAGTTTATATAATTATTTTAATTATTTGAATAATTAATTTAATTCTTTTCACAAGGAAAAATTAATAGTAATTGAAGGCAAATTAACAATAATTGCTTGTGTAGATATTGCTAACATTAAGTTCACTTCATATGTAAAAATTGGAGTTCATTTGTAATTGAACTTTGCTATAATATGTATTATGTTTGTATTCAATTGTTAACAAGTGCTCTATTAACTTTTTAGTTTAGCTTCACCATTATTAAATATATGGTAAATAATATTATACTTTTATTTGATCATTACAATTTTGATTATCCATTATTATCATTTATAGTGGTATGTTTGGATAGAGGGGTAGGAGGAAAATATTTTCCATTCTATGATAATACTGCTTTTTGTATTTTAACAAATAAGCAAACCACCTTTGAAATTTTAGCAGCTACTTAATCATAATGTCAAAAGACCTTACTTGTTTGAAAAAAACAAATGGAAGTGATAATAAAATTTTAATGCTATGGTAGATCCTTGGAAATGAAGGACAAGTGAAGACTATTGTATAACCATTCTCTTATCTAGGAATTTTAGTAAAAGAGAAGAAGGAAGTAAAAGATTATGATTAATCACTAAATCCTTAAATATCTTCCACACAAGCTTTTTTGTGCTTCTTCGATTTGGAGGTTTTTAGAAGATTTTATGATAATATATTTGAAAATGAAAGAATAGAAGGGAAGGATAGCGAATGAAAGGTTATATCATAACCTGTTCCTTAATTAGGAGTTTTGATTAAGGAGCAAAGAATTGAAGATTTATAACTAATCCTTCAAATTCTTTCAACATCTTCCACTAATAGCATGCTTAAGAGTTGAAAAGAAAAGGGGGGGAAAAAGATAATGAGAGAGAATGAAAGAGAAGGAGATGGATGAGAATAGAAAATTAAGGGAGGATTATGCTTCTCTTATTTGGATTTATAGAAATTCTTTCAAAATCTTTCAAATATTGGAGGAACATAGGTAGTGAATAGTAAAAGGTATTGAGAAATTTGAAGCATTAATCTTAAATCTTTAATATTTTTCCTCCTTAAACAAAACTTCCAAACAAGAAGAAGGTTATAAAATGACCTTCCTTTCCTTTCCCCATTATTATTTCCTTTCCAAATATAAAATGAAATTATAACTAATGCTTTAAAATCTTCTAACATCTGTCACTACTTAGTATTTTATGTTCCTTGAATGTGAGAGATTCTAGAAAAAATTTTCAATATCCAAATAAGGAAAAAGGAAGTCCTTTCTTAACTATTCATCCTTTTTTCTTTCCTTTCTTTTGTTATCTCTTATCGTTTTCCACTTTCTCCTCTAAGTATACTATAAATATTCAAATAAGGAAAAAGAAAGTAACTTAACCATCTATCCCTTCCCTTCCTTTGTCTTTTGTTTTATTTTGATCTCTTCCTATTTTTTCTCTTATAATTTTCAAGTACCAAACATAGCATTAAGCTTTATCATTTTCTTTGGATTTTTCCTATTATTTTACAAAAAGATAACACTTTTGCCTAAAACTTTTGATAGAGAATATTGGTTTCACCACAATTTCAAAACTATTCAATTCTTATATTTTTTTTTGGTATTACTTTCTTTATACTATTTCTATTATTTTTGTTCCCTATATTTATACACACAATTTCACTAAAATTTTTAAAAATATTATTTCTATTATTTTTGTTCAAAACCTATGTTCTTTGTTAATCTCTTTCCTTTTCTTTCTGTCATAATTTTCAACTCCTAAACATAGCATTAATCTTTATCCTTTCCTTTGGACTTTTCCTACTTTTTTTGTTCCTAGTATTAGTACATGCAATTTCTATTATCAATGCATGAAATTTTCAAAAATAATATTTCTATTATCTTTGCTTAAGACCTTTATTCTCTCTTTCCTTTTCTTTCCTTTACAATTCCCAAGTCTTGAATATAAACACCGCATTAATCCTCATCTTTTCCTTTTAACTTTTCCCCTTAATTTAAAAAAAAATCACACTTTTCCTCAAAATTTTTGACATAGGAATATCAGTTCAAAATTATTCAAACTCTTATATTTTATTTTTTGGGTTAATTTTTATATTATTTCTAATATTTTTATTCGTTGTATTGGTACACACAATTTCTATCATTAGTCATACTTATTAAATGGACTTATCCAGTTCATTAACAAATTAGTCATAATAGATTGAACTAAATCCGATCATTGAAAATTGTAAATTCATTGAATGGGAGTCCAAGTTTCAACATTTGCCAACCATGGACTTATGAACTAAGTCTATGAGCTTTTTTTTAAAAATAATCTTAAAGCTTTAAAATGATTTTAAATTTAAAATAATTATTATAAATTCAAATATCACACATTTAATATATTTTTAATCCATACCAATAATTTAAGATTAAATAAACTATAATAAAAATTTATTAACTTCAAAATAATTTTTTTATGTTGGGTTAAGTAGAGTAATAAAGAATTGAGATTATGAGTGAATATTGAATTTATTGGATGAAAATTTGTATAACGTGTTAGTTTAATTTAAAAGTAAAAAAGTTAAAAAAAAATGTAAACCTATCTTTTAATCCTCTGATTTGGTTTACAGATCAGACTCCTTTAGATCCGTATTTGAACCGGCTTATATTTTATAGATTCCGGTCCACATTTTTTTATAAACTTATGAACTCATTTGCAAATTCAAGCCATTTTAATGGTTCTATTATCAATACATCAAAATATCAAAATTGTTAATTTCTATCATTTTTGTTATAACCTTTGTTCTTTCTTTAGCTCTATTTCATGCAAATAGTTAATAACTAATAAGTTAGCTGATAGCTGATAACTTATAATTGATAACTGATAACTTATAATTGATAGTTAATAAGTTAATTAATTATGTAATAAATATTTTACAAAATTATCTGTTAAATTAGTTAAAATTGTAAAATAATATAAAAAGATATATTAATAAAAATAGATGTATATAATTAAAATAATTTATATTTATCTAAAAATTAAATTATATTAATACAATTAAGAAGCTTAAAATAAAAATATAATATTTAATATTTAATTAATTATATTTTATGAACTCATATATTTATTTATTTAAATAATTTTTATTATATTGTTATTTATAACAAAATTATAATGTCTATCATTTTTGCTCATAACCTTTGCTCTCTTTTAGGCTCTATTTCATGCAAATAGTTAATAACTGATCAGTTAGTTAATAATTGATAGTTGATAACTTATAACTAATAAGTTAGCCAATTATGTAGGAAATATTTTATAAAATTAAATATTAAATTAGTTAAAATTATAAAATAACACAAAATAATATATTAATAAAAATAAATATATATAATTGAAATAATTCATATTTATCTAAAAATTAAATTACATTTACACAATTAAGAAGTTTAAAATAAAAATATAATATTTAATATTTAATTAATTATATTTTATGAACTTATATATTTATTTATTGAAATAATTTTTATTTTATTATTATTTATAACAAAATTATAATTACCTAAAATATTGTATTTTATGATATTATTTATTTATATACATATTTATATATATATAATGTAAAATTATGATATAATTATATTAAAATTAAGCTAATTATATTTTATGAAAAATAATATTTAAATTTATGTTACAAAAAGTATAGATTGTAAAATAATAAAAAGAATAATGATAAATTTGAAAAGAATTTGAAGAAGTAATAGTTTATAAATTATAAGATATTTCAAGTAATTTAATAAATTAAAATTTATTTTTTAATAAATTAGTATATGAAATATCTAAATCAGAACTTAGAATTAAATTAATAAATTATAAATTAATGTATTTATTATGCGAAAAGAGCCTTAATCTTTTCCCTTCTGTTTCCTTTGTAATCCCTGTATCCTAAACATTGCATTAATTCTTATCCTTTACATCGGTTTTCCTATTAATTTATAGAAAAGAAAAAAAAAACCATATTTTTTGCCCAAATCCTTTGGGGCTGAATATCAGTTCCACCAAAATTTCAAAAATTTTCAACTTTTATAATTTAATTTTTGGATTAATTTGTTCATATTATTTTTTTCCCTGGATTAGTGCACGCAATTCAAATAAATAAATAAATTCTAGACGATTACGACGTAAACTTCTGCCTATATCAAGGACAGAAACAAATCTTTAGATATTAAATAAAAGAATATTTAATAAATAAATAACTGCTGAAATCATCCATATTGTTTGCAATATGGATAAATAAATCATTCACGAGAGTCAATAAATAGAGAACTGTTGAAATATTAAAATTAAAGAATATTTTATTTATTTAATATTAAATATAAAAATTTTAAAAAATAATTTTTTTTAAAAATTCACTTATTTCTATTTTCAATTTTTTAAATATTATTTTTTAGTTATTAATATAAATAATATATCATTTTTTTATAAATATATATAAATAATATTTTTTATAAAAATATTTATCAATAAAATAAATAAACCCTTAATTTTTTTTCTCTTATTTGAATGAAGAAAAAGGAGGGAAAAAATATTTTAAGATAAAATGTGTGATTATTATATTTTAATTATTTGAAAATTTAAAATTTTTTATTTTATTTTCAATTTAAATTTAAAAGATATTAGTTCTTTTCTTTTTCTCTTATTTTCTTTTCAAGAAAAATAAAAATTTCTTTTCAACGTTGAAAAAATTACTTATTTATTTTATGTAATTAATTATATAAAAATTTTAAATTCAAATTCTTAAAAATTTTAATATTTTATATGTTAAATTATTTATTATATTTTAATCAAATAGAATTCAAATTATTAATTTATTAAGTTTTTAAAAATCTTTATTCATATATTTTTAATTAAATTTATAATTTATAAAAAAATTGATAAGGATATTTTTTAAAAAAATAATAAGATTCCTCGGAATATAAAATATGAACAAAATATGAGAATATAATATATCTGAAAATGTGAAAAAATATTTTCAAATATATATATTGAACAAAATATAAAAATATTATATTTTCAATAATCACATATTTGAGAATTACATTTTTGAAAATGTGCACTTTTTCGAAAATATAAGATTTCGTGTTTTACATTATAGGTGTACATGGGCGGGTTTCAGGTCAGGTCAGACGGGCCAAATAGTAAAAAAGTTATGGCCCGAGCCCAGCTCAACCCGATTATTAATATGTATGATCCGAAACTCGGGTCAAATACTCAATTATTTTAATTTTTTATTTTTAATAAAAAATTATTTTTAATATAAAAAATATATATTTAAAGAGATAATATGATACTTAATTATATAAAATATTTAATTATATTTAATTAATTTTTTATATTAAAAATAATAAGATATAATTATTTTTAATATATAATTATATTATAAAAATAAATTAATATAATCGAATCGACCCGAGTCGGGCCGGACTTTTTTATTACGACCCAAGCCCGACCTGTTTATTATCGAACCATATAAAAAAGGTTCAATAGACCTATCAAACTAAAAAAAAAAGCTTAAATTCTATATTTTTTTGGACTAATCCTAACTATCGAAGATGTATATCTCTATTCTACATGTCTCATTCACTAATACATAACATTCAACACAACTTTGAGTCCCCAAGGACAAGTTATTTATACCGGACATAGTAAAACAAATTTTAAAATAATGTTTTTGACATAAATTAAATTAAAAAAGAAAATATAGAAAACATTATTCCTACCTTTATAAAAGCATTGAATGGAAGAATTGTGTGAAGGAATCTTACCTGATAAAGCAATTACCTTCGTTGTCGTTATTAGATAAACTCTGTTTTATTTTTGGTACAAGGGATACGATAGGATAGATTTGAGTTCAGCGTTCTCATATTGTTACAAATTTTATGATTTGAATATATTGAATAATATCACGCCATGTATCATTCAATAAATAAATTAATTTATAAGTTATTAATTTAATTAATAAATCATAAGTTAATTTTTAAAAATATTTTACATACTAATTTATTAAAAAAATTTAATTTTTAATAATTTATAATTTATAAATTACTATCTTTTTAAATTTTTTTAAATTTATTCTTATTATTTTTATTAATTTTTAACTCCTACTCTTTATAATATAAAATAAAATATTATTTTTATAAAATATAATTAATTTAAATTTAACATAATTATATTTTAATTTTAAATTATAAATATATAAAAATAATATGTAAATAAATATGTATATCATAAAATATAATTAAGTAATTATAATTATTATAAATTAAACAATTATAATTATAAGTAATTATAATTCTATTATATATAATAAAATACAATTTATATAAATAAATATATATAAATTTATAAAATATAATTAATTAAATATTAGATATTATATTCTTTATATTTAAATATTTTAATTGTATTAATATAATTTAATATTTGATAAATATGAATTATTTTAATTATATATTTATTTCTATTAATATATCTTTTATGTTATTTTACAATTTCAACTAATTTAGTACCTAATTTTACAAAATACTTATTATATAATCAATTAACTTATTAACTGATGACAATTCCAAAAGTGAAGAGGCATTTCCACATTCATTAGAGGGTCCAATGACAAAAGTTAAAGTTAAGAAGATCAAGGAAGGATTTCAAGGGTTTATGGAAAGAGTTTGGATGCTTGAAGATGCTAGATTAGAAGAGAACAACAAAATCATAATATGCATTATAGCTAATCAACACTAAGTGATATGCATTCTAAGGAGTGGCCCCACATCACCGCCACATCATCACCACATCAGCCACAATCCATGTCACTGCCACATCATCAAGAAGATGGTGCCACATCATTGCCACATCAGCCATAGTTCTAGTTGGCGCTACCTTATCTTATTTTCTATTATTTAATGTTTTGGGCTTTAAAATAGCATTTGAACTTTTAATTTGTACTTATTTTGTACTGCATTACTTTAAAGTATTTTGGACCTATTTTTGGCTTTATTTGAGCCCATTTGTTAATTAGGATTTTAGAGAGTCAATAAGGAGGCTTATTCCTTATTCTATCACTATTCAGACATTTTGAGAAAAAGTTAGAAACTCTCATAGTTCTTGTATGAACTTGAAGACTTATCAAAGGACATTCAACCTTTATGGCGTCAAATATATCTCTTATTGCTTCCAATTCTTCTTCTTTTCTGAAGCATGGTGGGAATATCATTCTTTTTTTTACTTTGATTGCATTTGATTTGGGAAAGATCCAACAATTTCACATCATTTGATATTCAGAGCAAGGTTTCGAAATTCAGGTTTCACTTCTCTTTTTTAATTTTCGTACTGTTCACGCGTACCGTCACTGTTCATCATAGTGTTTTTCGCACTGTTCACTATTCACCACATTTTATATCTTAAATCTTCATTTCTTTCTTGTTTTAATTTGGTTTTTGTATTCATTTCATTTTTGAATAGGTTTGTGTCAAATTTTTGTGTTTTGATTCACCATTATGTCAAATTTGTGTTGTTCTTCATTTCTGTCTTCCATGTGTTTGATAAGTTGTCCAAGTTAATTGTAGGTTTGAATTTGCTTTGATAGTTAGTCACCTTCTTTGTTTTATGTTATTTCTTGTTATTTAGCTCAAAATTTGCTCCAAATATTTATGCTAGTCTAATGAATGAAAAGTGCATTGAACATATTTGTTAAAAGTTCAAAGTGAAGAAGTTCAACTTGCAATAACCAATTACCATATTCTAATAGCATAACATCAAGGTGCTATAATTGAATATAGTAATTGATTAGAGCAAAGTAAAGAGCACCAACTTTGAATTGTGTGATATCCTTGCAATTAGCAAAAACTAATGCTAAATTGGTACTATTTGTATTAAGTTACAAAGGGAAAAACTTGTGAATCAAAAGAATAAAAACAGTAAGAAACAAAGGAGAAAAGCCAAGTTAGTGAATCAAAAGGCAACTTACAAAGAAGAGGTAAGAAAAATAAAGTGCTGAATTATTGAAAACAAATTGGAACACATTCAAAAGAAAAGAAGTTATTTGCTTGTAATTATTATTGATTCTTGATATGCTCTAATTACACTTGAACTTCTCATTTTGACATTAAATGTTCATTGTCTCTTTCAATTACTTAAATTCTTAAATCAGCACCTCTTGTTATTCTGAGTTATTGCTTCCCATTATCTTGTGTCCTTAAGTCTTTGTTTTTATTTTTCCTTTCTTCCTAGAGTTCAATTGTATTAATTCCATGCTGCCATGTTGTTAGTGTGCTGTCACCTTTTGTTAGCATTCAATTTGAGATAATGATAGCCACAATTGTTGGATTTCTGTTGGTTGTGTCATTTTAGTTCTAAAAGAACCACAAGAGAGAAAAAAAAAGGAGTGGGAAAAGGTAAGAGTGTGTGAGATCATTTGAGGATAAAAGCCTAAATTACAGTGCAAACACGAGTATGAGTGCCCCTAAATTAAGTGAGAAGTGTGGTTTTGTGAGGTCCTTTTTTTTATCTAACCTTTTCTTACAAGTTTAATCATTAACAATGTCGGGAGGAAGTGATAACAATACTTTCCAAACTGAGAATCTAGATTTCACTATGAGAGCTATGTTTCAACAATTTGAGAGATTGAATGAACAAATTGCTGGAATGAATGAGAGGATAAAAAGGATTGAAGGAGAAAGAAAATAAAATAATAGGCATGTGGGAGATGAAGGAGTTGAAAATTTTGAAGGTAGAAGTGAGAGATCATATAGCTCAAATGAGGGTGAGAGAAGAAGAGGTGAAAGGAGACATGTTAGAAGAGCAAGGGTAGATACCAATTTTGACAGCATTAAGATGAAAATCCCATCATTCCAAGGAAAAAATGATCCAGAAGCTTATTTTGAATGGGAAAAGAAGATGGAATTGATATTTGATTGCCACAATTATTCGGAAGAAAAGAAGGTAAAGCTTGTTGTTACGGAATTCTCTGATTATACAATTGTTTGGTGGGATAAATTGATGATAGATGTAAGGAGAGAGAGAGAGAAAGACCCATTATAACTTGGGAAGACTTGAAGTTTGTCATGAAAAGAAGATTTGTCCGCTATTACCAAAGGGATTTGCATCAAAAATTGCAAAGTCTGATTTAAGGAGCTAAGAGTGTTAAGGATTATCGCAAGGAAATGGAAATCACTATGACAAGAGCCAATGTGGAAGAAAGTCAAGAAGCAACTATGGCTAGATTCTCCATGGATTGAACAGAGATATTGCAAATGTGGTGGAGTTACAATACTATGCATCTTTAGAGGAGTTGGTACACTTAGTTATGAAAGTGGAAAGGCAACTCAAAAGAAGGAGTTCATGTAAATATAATTCACAATCAAGCTCTCCATGGAAGTCTTGGGATAAAAAGAGTGACAAGAAGGAGGAAAGAGGAAACAAGTTCAAATCTGAATTCTCTTCAAAATCAAAAAATGAATCTTCTAAGGGCAAATACAAAGTGGAGGAGAATCAGAAACATTCCAACATGTAGTGTTTCAAATGCTTGGGAAGAGGACATATTGCTAGTAATTGTCCAAACAAAAGGCTTATGGTGATTAAAGACAATGGGGAATGGGATTCTACAAGTGAGAAAGAACAAGGTACTTCATCCGATGAAGATAGTATGAGTAGTGAGGATCCTTTTGATGGAGGTGCATTGGTGAGTAGGAGAGCCTTAAATGTGCAAATAAAAGAGGAGAGTGAGAATCAGAGAGAAAACCTTTTTCATACAGGGTGCAACATCCAAGGAAAGGCTTGTCAAGTTATCATTGATAGTAAGAGTTGTGCTAATGTAGCTAGCACTACCTTAGTTGAAAAGTTATGTTTACCCATTTTACAGCATCCTACCCCTTACAAGCTTCAATGGTTGAATGAAAATGGGGAGTTGAAAGTGAATAAACAAGTGCTGGTCTCTTTCTCTATTGGGAGGTACCATGATGAGATTCTTTGTGATATGGTTCCCATGCATGCTTGCCATCTTTTGCTTGGGAGGCCATGGCAATTTGATAGATAAGTTACTCATGATGGTGTTCTCAATAAATACAAGCTGGTCAAAGATGGAAAGAAGTTCTCCTTTAGGCCTTTAACTCCAAAACAGGTTTATAAAGATCAAATGATAATGCAAAAAAAGAGAGAAAAGGAAGAAAAAGGGAAAAAAAGTTTAGACCAGAATGAGAAAGATAAAAAGAACAAGAGTATGAGTGAAAAGAGAAAGAGAAAATATGAGAGAAGAGAGTCATCAAAACAAGGAAAAGAAAAGTTAAGTGTGTTTGCTAAGGCAAGTGATATGAGGAGTGCTTATTATTCTTCTAAGCCAATATTCCTTCTCATGTACAAGGAAGCCAATGTAAACACTAACCAAAATAACCTTGTTTTACCTTGTTCTATTTCATCTGTTTTGCAAGAATTTGATGATGTATTCCCAAAGGAGGCTCCAAAAGAGTTACCACCCAAGAGGGATATTGAGCACCAAATTGGTTTCATTCCAGGAGCTTCAATTCCAAACCGTCCCGCATATAGGACTAATCCAAAAGAAGAAAAAGAAATTCAAAGGCAAGTGGAGGACCTCATGTCAAAGGAATACATAAGGGAAAGCATGAGTCCATATGCGGTACCAGTTTTATTGGTGCCCAAGAAGGATGGAACTTAGAGAATGTGTGTTGATTGCCGGCCAATTAATAAAATCACTATCAAGTATAGATATCCTATCCCTAGACTTGATGATATGCTTGATGAGTTGCATGGGTCTTGTGTATTTTCAAAAATTAATTTGAAACAAGGGTATTATCAAATAAGGATGAAACAAGGTGATGAATGGAAAACTGCTTTTAAAATAAAACATGGTTTATATAAGTGGCTTGTAATGCCTTTCAGTTTGTCTAATGCACCGAGCACTTTTATGAGATTGATGAACCATGTTTTACGCCCTTTTATTAAGAAATTTGTGGTTGTATATTTTGATGATATCCTCATATATAGCAAGAGTGTGGATGAGCATGTATTACATTTAAAATCTGTTTTACAAGTTTTGAAAGATGAAAAATTGCATGCATACATTGAAAAATGTTCATTTTGTTTGGAAAAAATTGTATTCTTAGGTTATATTGTTAGTGGTGAGGGAATTGAGATGGATCAAGAAAAAGTGAGAGCAATTAGGGAATGGCCTACCCCTAAGAATGCAAGTGAGGTGAGAAGTTTTCATGGGTTGGCTAGCTTTTATAGAAGATTTGTCAAGGATTTTAATACTATAGCTGCCCCCTTGAATGAGTTAGTGAAAAAGAATGTTGAGTTTCATTGGGGAGAATAGCAAGAGAGTGCATTTAACATGTTAAAAGATAGATTGAGTTTAGCCCCTTTACTTGCTCTTCCAATTTTTACTAAAACATTTGAAATTGAATGTGATGCCTCTGGTGTGGGTATTGGAGCTATTTTGATGCAAGAGAAGAAACCCATTGCTTACTTTAGTGAGAAGTTAAGTGGAGTGGCTCTTAATTATCCCACTTATGACAAGGAGCTTTATGCTTTGGTTCGTGCTTTGGAAACTTGGCAACACTATTTGTGGCCAAAGGGGTTCGTGATTCACACGGATCATGAATCCTTGAAATACTTAAAGAGCCAAGGAAAGCTAAATAGGAGGCATGCAAGGTGGATTGAATTTATTGAAACATTCCCATATGTCATACAATACAAGCAAGGTAAAGATAATGTAGTTGCTGATGCATTATCACGAAGGTATCTTCTTATCTCTACTTTGCAATCCAAGTTGTTAGGTTTTGAACATATTAAAGATTTGTATGGGAATGATCCTAATTTTGGCACTATTTTTAAAGCTTGTGAAAAGAAATCCCTTGAGAAATTCTATAGGCATGAAGGCTTCTTGTTTAAAGAGAATAAACTATGTGTGCCTAGAGGATCTCTTAGGGAATTGCTTGTGAGAGAGTCCCATGGTGGAGGTTTTATGGGGCATTTTGGGATTAGGAAAACTCTAGACATATTGAGTGAGCATTTCTTTTGGCCTAGCGTGAAACATGATGTAGAAAAATGTTGCGCTAATTGTATTACATGTAAAGAGGCTAAATCTAGAGTTTTACCTCATGATCTTTATATTCCACTTCCTATTCCTAGTGAACCTTGGACTGATATTTCTATGGACTTTGTGCTAGGTTTACCAAGGACAAAGAATGGCAAAGATTCTGTGTTTGTTGTTGTTGACAGGTTTTCAAAAATGGCCTATTTTATACCTTGTCACAAGACGGATGATGCCATGAACATAGCAAATATTTTCTTCAAGGAAGTTGTGAGATTGCATGGAGTGCCAAGGAGCATTGTTTTAGATAGAGATACCAAGTTCTTGAGCTATTTTTAGAAAGTCTTGTGGGCTAAGTTGGGGACAAAGTTGCTCTTTTTAACAACTTGTCATCCTCAAACTGATGGTCAAACTGAGGTAGTGAATAGAACATTAGGTACTTTATTACGCTCCTTGATTCAAAAGAACTTAAAAAGTTGGGAGGAATACTTGCCTCATGTTGAGTTTGCATATAATAGAAGTGTTCACACTGCCACTAATTTTTCTCCTTTCGAAATAGTGTATGAGTTTAATCCTTTAACTCCTTTAAATTTGATGAGAGGTCAAGTTTAGATGGGAAAAGGAAAACGGATGTGATTCGAAAGTTGCATGAGCAAGCTAGATTAAATATTGAGAAAAAGACACAACAATATGCCAAACAAGCCAACAAAGGGTGGAAGAAGATAGTATTTCAACCAGAAGATTGGGTATGGATCCATATAAGGAAGGAAAGATTTCCAGCACAAAGAAAAAGCAAGTTGCAACCAAGAGGAGATGGTCCCTTTCAAGTGGTGGAGAAAATCAATGAAAATGCTTATAAATTGGATTTACCAGGTGAATACAATGTTAGTGCCTCTTTTAATGTTGCTGATCTTTCTCCTTTTGATGCAGGAATTGAAGATTCGAGGATGAATCATTTTGAAGAAAAGGGGGATGATGAGAATTCCAAAAGTGAAGAGGCACTTCCACATTCATTAGAGGGTCCAATGACAAAAGCTAAAACTAAGAAGATCAAGGAAGGATTTCAAGGGCTTATGGAAAGAGTTTGGATGCTTGAAGATGCTAGATTAGAAGAGAACAACAAAATTATAATATGCATTATAACTAATCAGCATTAAGTGATATGCATTCCAAGGAGTGGCCCCACATCATCGCCACATCAGTCACAATCCATGTCACTGCCACATCATCAAGAAGATGGTATTACATCATTGCCACATCAGTCATAGTTCTAGTTAGCGCCATCTCATTTTATTTTCTATTATTTGATGTTTTGGGCTTTAAAATAGCATTTGGACTTTTAATTTGTACTTATTTTGTGCTGCATTACTTTAAAATATTTTGGATCTATTTTAGGCTTTATTTGAGCCCATTTGTTAATTAGGATTTTAGAGAGTCAATAAAGAGGCTTGTTCCTTATTCTATCACCATTCAGACATTTTGAGAAAAAGCTGATTGCTTATGAGAGTTTCCTCTCTAAGTTCTTGTATAAACTTGAAGACTTATCAAAGGACATTCAACCTTTGTGACGTCAAATATATCTCTTATTGCTTCTAATTCTTCCTCTTTTCTGAAACATGGCGGGAATATCATTCTTTTTTTTACTTTGATTGCATTTGATTTGGGAAAGATTCAATAATTTCACATCATTAACTATCAGTTTTTTTCAAAAAGAGCTTAATTGTTAATAAGGTAATATTTTGGAAAGGCCTTACTTTTTAAGAAGTTAAGTATTTTTAATATTAAATTATTTTTTAAAATTTTAGAATAAATAAATTAAAATTAAAATATAAATTTTATTGTATTTAATATAATCTAATGATAGAATTATTTAACAAAATTCTCCGAAACATTTCTTTTATGTCAAATTGATTATTTGATTATGTATACAAGTGAATGCGTCTTGTGAGATGAGTGGTGCATGAGATACTTCCCATGAAATAGTTGAACGATATACCCCTCTTATGTTCCATTAGAATGTACTTTACGTAAGAGGAAGTATTATTTTAAGTGTTTTTGAAGTGTAATTTTATCATTTTCTGTTATGTTATGATGTATGGTGTCATTATTTTTCGATCTTCATTGCGTTCATATGTTTATGTTGCGTTGTGTTATGTCCATGTACATATTCTTTTCTTAATATTTTTAGCGGTATAATAATATTTAAATTTTATTTAATAATTAATTGATTATATTATTTATTTATTTTTAGTGGCATAATAATATTTAAATCCTATTTGATAATTAATTAATTATATCAACAGTTAGCTGATTAAATTTAGTATTAACTAATAATTAATTATATTAATTTATTTGATTAACTAATAGCATTAATTATTTATATAAAAATAGTTAATAAAATTAATTATTTATATACAAAATAAAATATAAACACATGTGTATATTTTATAATTTATTTAAATATTTTTATATAAATAATATTTTAGATTATAATATATTATTTATTATATTGATTTTTTTAAAAATTATATCATTATAATTTATTATAGTTATTTAATTTTTCTTTAAAAAATGAACAATTATAATTTTCTAATCAAGGAATACTTGAAATATTTTAGTCAATATAGTAATTATTAAAGTTTATTTTATAACTATTTTTAATATTAAATTTATAATTTATATGTTTATTATAGAAATATTGAGGAGTTATATATTTTAAAGATAAAAATGTACTCTCATAAATAATATTATTCCATTATTTATTTTCTTAATATACATTATTCTTTAATTTAAAATATATTATTTGATAAAAAATTAATAATTTTCTCGATACATTTTCTATTATTTACTATGAAATGAAACATTTATTCTTTCTTTTTTATACAATTTGTTAGAAAAGATATGATTATATTTATATAATTTTTTATTATTATATAAATATTTTAGTTTTAATATTATTTATTATATTTATTTAATTTTATTTAAATAATAAATAATTATAATTTATTATATATATATATTAAAATTTTCTCTTAGAAATAAATAAACACAATTTAGTATTTTCTTATTTATCAAAGATGAAAATATAAAAAATTATAATTATGGGTAAGAATGATTTTTTATATTAAATACAAATAAACTATTTAAAAAATTACTATTCTTAATTTTTTCAAAATAACTATTTGAGGATTAATAAAATAATTAAAACAATTGTTTACCAAATATCTAAATTAGCTAAAAGTTAATCAAAAAATTGTTTGTCAAAGATCCCTTTAATATTATTTATGATATTTATTTTAATATGATTTTGAATTCAAACTTAAAATTTTATTAGTGTATTAAGCGATTTATCATTTTTAATGCAAAAAAAAAAAATGCTTCCTTAGCTATCATCAACCCAAAAAAGACTAGACAATTAAAAAAATAAAATCACAAATAATTACTATAAAAATTAATTTCATATCTTATTTTAAAATGGGAGAATTGCACTTGTACATTTTAATGTTAACATTTTATCCATCTAAACTTTTTTTAATCTAATTTTTAAATATAGTAATGAGTTAAGTGAATTAGGACAAAATCACAAATTAATAAAATTATTAATTTTTTTCATTTTTATCCAAATTAATATTTAAAATTCTTAATGGGAATAAAAAAATAATATTATACTCACTTTCCTTGTGAGCTTATAGTTTTGTGAGTCCCATTATCTACTAGAGAGAAGTGATATCACTTCCCTTTTAAAGGGTATCACAAGTATTTTTAAAAAAACATATATTAATTATGTCTTTCTGTTTATTATATTTTTTTACAAAATTATTAGTAATGAAATATATAAATTTTGTTATTTACAATAATAATAAATTTTAATTAATTTTTCATCCATGCCTTGTGTTGTAATATTTTATTTTATTTTATTTGTTTAAAGTAAATGGATAGGAATGAATGAAGTTATTAAAATGAGGAAGCAACACTAATATTTTTTAATTTATATTAAGAATTCTTTCTTGAAATCAATTTATATAAATATAGGAATATTATACTTTAGCTACACATAGTTTTATCAAATTACACTCATCTCACTTATATTATGAATTTTTTCAAAAAAAAAATTGAGCGAACAAAATATCAACTGTAAAGGAATTTCAACGCTTAAAAATATGGGTAGGTTATATAAAAAATGATAATAGATAAAATGTAATTTTCCTTTAAAATAAAATATCACATCATCATATCATGTTCTTCATATTACTCATAAAACAATGAAATCCGCACCGAATCACACTATCACACTTCCGTTGCAAATATGCATTGAGAAAATAGAATTTGCCTTCTGACACAACAAAAATTAATAAATAGTAAATTATTTAAACAAATAATATTTTAATTTATAATTATTTTATTTTTTATTAATAATTCTGATCATTCATTTTATTTCTTTTAAATATATCTTATAATGTAGAAAAATCAAATCAAATCATCAAAACTTGCAACAATTACAAACGAAATAGTTTAAATTGAGTTAGAGTTTTTGTTAAATAAGTCAGACATATTTTATAAATTAATGGCTGAACTTGATTTTTTTTTATATTAACTGTATGATATTAGGTTATATTGAACTTCCAATCTAAATAATTTTATTTATTTACAAATCTCAAACATGAGATTTTACTTAAAAAGGTTAAGACTTTATTAATTTATATATAATTAAAATTTGAGTTTGGGTTGACCTATTTAAACAATATGATCTCACTTATTAGTTTATTTACAAGTATACTTATATAAATAAATTTTTAAATAAATTAATAAATAAAAGCCTTTAAAGTAAAAAATAAGTTAATAATTAAATTATATCTATATTTATAATTATATTAGTATTAATATTATATATAAATAAATATATTAACTATTAAATAAATAAATTTGATAAATTTATGAACTTAATATGTGAAATATAAATTTAATTTATTTATTTCAATAAATTTACTTATCAATATTGATCTGATATATTTAAATAAAATAATTATATTAGACCAAGCAGAAAGTATAGTAAATTATGCCATGAGCCTGATGGGTAGACCGACTCCACCCTAACCGTAATCTGGACAATCTTTGAAGTTGACTGTTGGTGTTGAAATGGCTGGAAGCCTATATCTACAAGGAATTGAAAAGAGAGTTTTGCTTTGTTTTCTGTTTGACTCTTCGTTTGCTTAAATTTTACATTAATCAGAATCAGCAAACTGTTTGACTTGGTTCCAGCTGAATACACAGAAAGAGGCATACTTTTCATTTTTTTCCTCTCCACCATTTTCAGATACCCCTTTACCACTTCTCGAATCGAATTTTATCTCCTGTCTTCTTCAACAATATTTTCCAATTCATCCCCACACTCCCAATATCCTTTACCGCTCTTTGATCTTTAGTTCTGCCAATTCTTTTGCTATCTCAAATTCATAGCTTGTTCAATTCTTATGCTGCAGTGGTTTTGAGAAAAAAACCGTCTTGTTTTTGCTTGGGTGGTTTCTAACACTGGTTCGGGGTATTAGGTCGGTGAAACTCTCTTCTGGTTGGACCCCATTTTTGGTTTCTGAAGACTGAGACGGTGTGATATAGCTGTGCATTTTCATTTTCAATTCTTCGTATTATGGGCGATCTTCAGGTGAGTTTGGCGCCCCTCAGCGGTGCCATATTTGCGGATGATCGCCTGTGCTCGTCCCCGCTGTCGCCGCCTCTACCAGCATCGAACCCCGATCCATCTTCCGTTGCGGTAGAAGCTTGGTCCAGTGCAGAGAGAACAACCCATGAGATACTATGCAGGATACAACCCACTTTGGGTGCTAACCAGAGGAGGAGGGAGGTTGTAGAATTTGTACAGAGACTGATTAAGTATTCTATTGGCTGTGAGGTAATGTTGCTGTTGTCATTATCTGTAAGATTATTTATTCTTTTTTGAACTTAACGTTAATCAATTTTAGCTTGTTTAGGGGTCTACTTTGAATTCTGTATAGGATTTATGGCAATATGGTTCATGTCCAGTTTATTATGCGTAGAGTTCATTATTTTTTCAGCTTATACTCGTATGAGCTTTTCTCCGTCCAGATTGCTTTTGTTGATTCTGTTTGCTAGTATGACGAGTTCTAGACATTTTGTCTTCTATTGTACACACAATGGGCTTTATTTGCGTCATACTAATGATTGTTTTTTTGTGTCTAATAGTCCTCACCGCCATAGCTAGATGTTGCGTGTGAAATCAGTGGGTTTGTTTTCTTGGCTTAGTAAACTACAATATTGCTAAGCAACTTCTATACAATTTGGATCAATGTCCAGAAATTTTGGCATTATGAGCACATGGCTTGACTCCAATAAATACACATGCCTTTGCTTATGAGATAGAAGATACGCAATTGACAAATTATCAAATTCCCTATGTCTTTATCCTAATTTGATAGTGGGTGTTGGGTCCATTAAGTTGAAAAAGAGAATAGGGTGGCTTTGTCAAAATATCATATGGTTCACAATGTCAAGGTGGATTACTTGGCCATGTGATCAGATTGAAGGAAAAAAATGAAACAGTGTATGAGTGACTATAATAATATCTATAGTTGCTGACCTGGGCATCATTATTTTTTCAATATATGTATATTTGACGGTGTGCACTTTTCTGGTCTTTGCTTGAGTGTAATTCTATATTGACATGATTTTACGGAGTGGTATATCATATGTTAGTTACATTTTGTAACTTTGGTAATAATTAATTTGGCACAGTAGCAAAATGGGGAACATGCAATGATGTTCTTTTTGCATAGGGCTGAAGATTCTTCCCTTTATATTTTATAACATGCTTGTCCAATGTATGAGGTGATTGATTGGGTGGTTTTATTTTACTTGACAAAATGTAGCAATGATAGTTCAGAGGTTTCTTTTTAAGGCCATACAAGTTCTGTTGATGTCAAGCTTTTTATGTTGTAGGTCTTCTCATATGGTTCAGTTCCACTAAAAACATATCTTCCGGATGGAGATATTGATCTGACTGCCTTCAGTTGTCAAAACATGGAGGATGCATTAATACCAGATGTTCATGCTATTCTGAGGGCGGAGGAAAGCAGAGAAGTTGCTGATTTTGAAGTAAAGGATGTTCGTTTTATTGATGCTGAGGTTCTTTCCATCCTTCTTCTTGTTGCCTTATTGCAAGTTCAACACAGTTTAATTTAATGTAAAACATATGCTTTGCTGAAATGAAATTGGATTTCCAGCCTTCCAGGAGTTTTAGGTGCCTAAATATGTCAAATCTATATCTCCTTTCATTTGGATGTCACCAGTCAAGTCAAGTCCGATGTCTCAGAGAACCTCTTCTTTGTTGTTTTCTTGATATCAATGAAAATGGACTTCCTATGAAATTCTGCTTAGGGTTTTAGATATCTGAAGCCCACATGACTGATAGATCTGATCAAGCCGTGGGAGTTCTATCACTATAGCATATTGACTTGCTCTCATTTGTGTCTGCTCCCTTATTTCTTTAGGGAGATAAGGAGAAGAATAAAGGGTATACAACTTGCTTGGAAATTAAATTGATATTGGGGAAGCTATGTTTAGACAGTTTATATGCGACAAGTGGTTCAAGCAAATTAAAATATTGGAAGTGGTGGTTTAGTTTGTGAGTGAATGGTTCTGAGATGGTAGGGATAGGCAATTCAATTTTCTTTTAATTGACTGATTTGGGCAAATTAAACTGTCAGAAGTGGTGATTTTGTTTGTGAGTGAGTAACTATTAGATAGTAGGGATTATCAATTCAACTGTCGTTAATTGACTGAGAACAAAGTTCCAAAGTTTGGAAACTAAAATGAGATATGGAAAAAGGCAGACTTAGGTTTGCTTGTTTTTACCATATTGTTGCTTCTTTGTGTGTGTGAGTACAAGAAATTAATCGCTTTGGGGGTTTAAAGGGCAAGGAAAAGAATATTTTCACAGAAAATAAGCATTGAAAGAGAAAAGAGGTGGGTTTTTGCATCCTATTATTTTTATGTTGAAAAAGAAATTATATACCCAAGTCTACCTTCTCCATTCTGCATGCAAGATAAAATAAACAGTAACTAAAATTAGAGTTTAGTTCTCCTTGGTTTGGAGAGTAACAATTTTCCTTTTGGGAGGCAGGGGGATGAAGGTTAGTAGGTTCCACTCCAGTTCCCCATGTCCTTCTCAATTGTAAAAGCAGTCAAATATTCAGGTGTTCCCCTCTTGTTTTTTTCCTCTGCAGCCATTTAGTGCTAGTGTTTTTCATTCTATTAATGGTCAGTACAGTTAAAGAAATTTTTTTGTCTTTTGTTTTGTTTTTTTGGTCAATGTAAAAAATGCGGTCTTTATTTTGGTTGATCTTGAACACACTCTGTCTATTCTTATTGGCCTTAAATTCTGATACATTCTGCCTTGTGGGTTTGTTTCTTATCCTCTTTTCTGACAATTGTGATTGTTTTTATTGGAAAAATATGCCAAGTCAGTGAAATTCATGTTATTTTTACTCTAAGATGCAAAGAGATTTTTATCCGATTGCCTAAGATTTAGGCCTTTTCTGGTTGGACTGAAATAGGATGGAATGATGAGAGCAAAGAAAGAACTATTAAAGAAAAAATATATATATTTTTTTTGTGGGTGAAGTGAAAACCAAAAGGAAAGAAAACAAAAGAAAGCATTCTATTTTGTTCAGTTTTTATCAAAAAAAAAAAAAAAGTTGAATGAGAAAAAAAAATTATCTGCATAGATGACATTTATAACATTGCTCAAATTTATGATTTAAGAAGACACTTTTCTGAAATGATGAACTTTTTTGAAAATAAATCTTTTTATTTCCTTTTAGTTTTCACTCTTCATTGGAGTGAAAACTTTCTTGTGGGTTTGACTGTTATTTTCACTCACACTTCCCTTCTCTCCCATTCTCACTTCTTACATGATTCATCTCCTATCTTGAAATATTTATCATAACATGCTTTATGGATCATGTAAGAATTTTAACAATTCCTTAGGATCTCTTTGCCTTCTCTAAAACCACTAAAATCATGGTATAAAACTAGGAGAGATTGGAATTGCATACCTTTTTTAATAATTGTTTAACTTATAGTATACTAATAGATCAACAGTACAGAAGTTTATGTTTTCCTTGTTTTCATTCCAGACAAACAAATCTCAATTTCATGCATATGCAAAACTAGTAAAGTTTTTATTTCTCTGTGGGGACTACGGTTCTTCAATTTATGTAGACATTGTGTCACATGACATTGAACTTGCATTATTGCATAAATATCCAAGTTCTCTGTCTTCTTCTTTGGCCAGATCCAAGTTCTTCCATTTATATAGATATTGTTGACCAATGTATTAGGTTGATCTATCTAACAATGTTAACGTGTACTTATATCTTTTGCTTTCCTCTTAAATAAACATATTAAAGTGTCCTTTATACCAGAAGTCCTATTATTATTATAATAAGCTTCATTGGTACAATTATTTGCATAGTGATAGAAATGCTGAGGATTATCTGTTTGCAGGTCAAGCTTGTGAAATGCATTGTACAGAATATTATTGTAGATATATCTTTCAATCAGTTGGGAGGACTCTCTACTTTATGTTTTCTTGAGCAGGTATTGTCAAAAGTAGCTTCTTGGTTCTTATGACCACTGACCGTTCTTTGAAACATCTTTCATGAACCCTTTTTTCCCATTTTCTCACAACAAATGAAAATGCAAGATGACATTTTCTATAATGCTTTCTTTCTTTGTTATTATTTATTTATTTGAAGTCTCTTGGCAATTGAAATTATTCTTAATCCTATATCTGTTGGAATTATTGTATTATGATGCAGTTTGACTCATCCGTTTAATTCTTTCTATGTTGAACTGCATCCTTTGGGTACGACATTCCCTGAATTGTAAAGTTTAGTGTTCAATGCTGTTTGATTTGTAGACTGATCGTCTTGTTGGCAAGGATCATCTCTTCAAGCGTAGCATTATTTTGATAAAAGCTTGGTGCTACTATGAGAGTCGTATTCTTGGTGCTCATCATGGTTTAATTTCAACATATGCTTTGGAAACATTGGTTTTGTACATTTTCCATCAATTTCATTCATCCTTAAATGGACCATTAGCAGTAAGTTCCCCTTTGAATCTAGCTTTCAGAAAAGAAGAGAAAGGAAAATATGCATTGAAAAAATTGTGATCCATCCAATAGACATTTAGATTTAGTAATTTATAGATTATGCTCTACCCATGATCCAGGTACTCTATAGGTTTTTGGATTACTTCAGCAAATTTGATTGGGAAAATTATTGTGTTAGTCTTAAGGGACCAGTTTCCAGATCTTCACTGCCAGATATAGTAGGTGCGCAGTATTTTCCCTTTTATATTATGATGTAGCTACTTTATTTTTTGCCTGATTTTTTTTTCCTGTCTTCATGTGAAGTTGAAGTACCAGAAAATGAGGGAAGTGATATACTTCTAACTGAAGAATTCATCAGAAACTGTGTGGAGTTGTTCTCAGTACCTTCAAGGGAGATTGAACCAAACTTGCGCATATTTCCTTTGAAACATCTTAACATTATTGATCCACTAAAGGAAAACAATAATCTTGGGCGCAGTGTTAATAGAGGTATGAAATGTCTAGTTCAAGTGGGCTTTAAAACTTGTTTCTCTAATTAAACAGGACTGCTATGCAATATTCTTAACCTGATCTTGACATGTTACTCTGTTTTTCTGTGTCTAATAGGTCTATATTCAATTACAAAAGGTGTGGACCATTCAAACATAAGTAGGGCTTAGAAATTAGCAATTTCAAATTCGGTTTGTGATTAAAGGTCATACTTGAGTCAACAGGTAAAAACTATAGGCAACTTGTAACAATATGGCGGCCTTTGTAAATATTAAGATCAAGATTAGACGCATTTATAGCATTACTTAATCATAATCCAGAGGAGGGGAATCATTAGGACTACATTTGAGTAGTGATAGTTTGATAGGTTGGCTCAAAAAATAGTAGAGAACTAAGAAAGAATGAAAAAAGATTGAATCTTTATTGTCAAGAATTGGATCCTATCAGTAACAGATTTATTGATCAAGGATAATGGAAAGTGTTTACAAACCCAGGTGATTTAAGAGACCTGGTTCTCTCTCTTCCTATTTTCCTCTAAATCTCACTCTCCTCCCTCTCTCCCATTGCCCCTCCCCTTTTTATAATGCTCTTTGGTTCTGTTTTCTAACATTTTGTTTTCTAACATTCTGTTCCCTAACAGAATTCTGTTATTCTATTTTCCATTTCCCTCTCATCCCTTTATTCTATTAGTATGTTATTTGTTATTTTGTTATTCCCTCTCCCTCATATTCCTAGTATTCTGTTATTCCCGTTTCCTCCTATTTCTTCTAACATAGACCTTTCTGATTGGGGGTTTACTAACAATACTCCCCCCCAAAAGTGCCACCTTGTCCTCAAGGTGGAAATTAGGAAAAGTGTTTTGTATGGTGGCTGCGGATTCCCAGTTATTGTCACACTGTGGTAAGTGGAGCCACTTGATGAGGACTTCTAGCTCTCCATTAGATCTCTCACAAGTGTTTAACACTTGTTCTGGTATGACTTGTAGTTCCCATTCATCTGAGAGCATAGGCGGTAGAGATTGAGGACTAGTTTGAGGAGGTAAGGCCTTCTTCAAAAGAGATACATGGAAGACAGGGTGTATAAGGCTGGTTTCTGGAAGTTGTAGGCGATAGGCAACCTGTCCAATTCGAGCCATCACTTGAAAGGGACAATAAAACCATGGGCGGAGTTTTTCATTTGGGCGCTTAGTTAGGGATTTAAGACGATAAGGTTGCAGTTTGAGGTAAACCCAGTCTCCCACTTGGAATTCTACCTCTCGGTGGTGCTAATTTGCTTGGGCCCTCATTCGGTCTTGGGCTTTGAGAAGGTTAGCCCTTAGTTTTGCTAGCATATTATCTCTGTCAGCAGTTAGTTGATTAACTTCCCCCACTGCAGAAGGGACAGTGATTCTTTTTAGAAGGATAGGGGGATCACATCCATAGAGAGCTTTGAAGGGAGTCATTTTGGTTGAACTGTTGTAGTTAGTGTTGAACCAAAATTCTGCCCAACTTAGCCAGTTTGGCCACTGTTTTGGCTTTGTTCCTGTCAAACACCGTAAGTATGTTTCTAAACAACGATTAACCACTTTTATTTGGCTGTCTGTTTAGGGATGATATGTTGAGCTAAACTTTAGGTGAGTCCCTGCCAATCTGAATAATTCTTACCAGAATTTGCTAAGGAAGATTTGATCTTTGTCAGAAATAATTGATGTAGGAAACTCATGAAGCCGTACTACTTCCTTTAAAAATACATTGGCAACATCCTTTGCTGTAAAAGAATGGCTAAGGGCTAAAAAATGGGCATATTTGGTAAAACTGTCAACTACCACCATTATAATGTCTTTACCTTTAGCTCTAGGTAATCCACCAATGAAGTCCATTGAAATCTCAGTCCAAATGTGTTGTGGGACAGGCAAAGGTTGTAGAAGTCTCGCTGGTGCCAAAGGTTTCATATTTGTTTTGTTGGCATACATCGCAAGTTGCTACAAACTTTTGAATATCTAGTTTCATGCCTTCCCAATATAGCACTGCTCCTAATCTTTTGTATGTTCTGAAAAAACCTGAATGGTCCCCCATTGGAGAGTTATGAAACTCGGCTAGAAGAGTTGGAATGTGAGGAGAGTTCTTAGGCAGCACTAATTTTCCCTTTGAAAAAGAGTCTGTTCCCTTGAAGATGATATCCCGGATGAGAGTTAGAATTGATTAACAAGTCTCTGGTGATATTACTTAACTTGTCATCCTTATGTATTTCGTCGATCCAGTTCTCTAATTCTGGACATTTTAGTATTGTCATAGCTGCAAAGATCATTTTTCTAGAGAAGGCATCTGCTGCTGAGTTGTCCTTTCCTGGTTTGTATTGAATTTCAAAATCAAACGCAATTAATTTGGAAGCCCATTTGAAGTGTTCCTCACTGAGTAAACATTCATTAAAATATTTCAAACTTCTTTGATCGGTGCGTATAATAAAATGTCTCCCCATTAAGTAATGTCTCCATTTCTGGACTGCCATCACTATAGCTATTAACTCTCTTTCATTGATAGATTTGGTTTGAGCTTTATCAGATAATCCTTGGCTTAAAAAAGCTACTGGTTTGTTATCTTGTAATAAAACAACACCTATTCCTCTGCTGGAAGCATCAATTTCTATCATAAATGGTTTAGAGAAGTCTGGAACTGTTAACACTGGGAGTAGTGTCATGGTTGTTCTCAACTTGTCAAATACTATTTGTGCTTCTTCACTCCATTTAAAGTTGTCTTTTTTAACAGTTGAGTCAGGGGTTTGGCAATTTTTCCATAATCTTTGACGAAACACCTATAGTACCCTATGATTTCCAAAAATCCTCTTAGCCCTTTGATATCTTTCGGAACTGGCCATAACCACATAACTTCTATCTTTTTAGGATCAGTAGCTACTCCCTCTGCTGAAATGATATGCCCTAAATATTCTAAGCTAGGTTGGCCAAGTGCACACTTTTTTTGTTGATAAACAGAGTGTGTTCCTTGAGTGTATGCAGAAAGTCTTTAGATGTGACAAATGAACTTCCTCATTTGGACTATAAACTAAGATGTCATCAAAAAAGATTAAAGCAAACTTTCTTAAGTAAGGTTTCAATATTTCATTCATCAATGACTGAAATGTAGAGGGTGCATTGGTCAATCCAAAGGGCATTACCAGAAACTCGTAGTGTCCTTCATGAGTACGAAATGCTGTCTTTTCAATATCCCCCTCCCTCATGCGGATCTGGTGGTATCCTGACTTTAGGTCTATTTTGGAAAAGATTGTGGCCCTTCCTAGTTCATCCAGTAGTTCCTCTATGACTGGGATAGGGAATTTGTCAAGCACTATGATCTTATTTAAGGCTTTATAATCCACACAAAATCTCTATCCACCATCCTTCTTTCTGACTAATATGATTGAGCTGGAATAAGGACTAATGCTGGGTCTGATAACGCCTGCTTTTAGCATCTCGTTTACCAGCTTTTCTATTTCAGATTTCTGGTAGTGAGGGTATCTGTAAGGTTGGAGGTTGGGAATAGTTGCTCCTCCCTTCAAGTGTATGGCATGATCATGTTTTTGGTTGGGTGGCAGCCCTTGGGGTTCTTGAAATATATCTTTGAAGTCGTGTAGAATGGCCTCCACTGTTGTTGGGATAGGTTTTATTTCCGTTTCAACATCTGTTAACACTTTATACTCCAACAAGAATCTTTGTCCATCATCCTTCAAGGCTTTTTCTAGTGACTTGAAGGAAACTTGGATTTTTGATAATGCTGGATCTCCTTTTACCACTTGTATTTCTTCCCCTACCTTGACCTTTAGTAGCAATTTGCCAAAGTCAGCCCTTATTTCTCCTAGTCCAGCTAACCACTCTAATCCTAACACTAAATTAGCACCTCTTAGGTTGAATAGGTAGAAATCATGCTGGATTATCATATGTTGTAATTGTAAGGTTAAGCCCTTACATCTACCTTGACACTTCACCCTACGTCCATCTCCTACTTCCACTGCATAAGTGGGTGTTTCTTCCACAAGTAGTTGTAGTTTTTTAGATATGAAATTGTGAGAGGCTCTGCAATCAATTAAAACAATTACTTTTTTTCCTTTTACTGTGCCCCACAATTTCCAGGACTTTTTTAAAGTGAAGCCTGCCATTGAGCACAGGGAGAGCTGCAAGGTTTTGTAATTACCTTCTTGCTGTTTTGGAGATTCCTTTTCCTCTGCTCTTTCTACCTCTTCAATCTTAGGTTGTTCCTCTATGAGCATTACTTTATACTGCTTGTTCTTGCATACATGCTCTTGTCCAAATTTTTCATCACATTTGAAACATAACCCTTTTTTAATCTTTTCTTGTAATTCTATATCTGTTAGCCTCTTTAATCCTCCTACCCTGCTTCTTGCTGTCCCAGTCGGCCTGTTACTATTATTGGTGGAGTCAGCTACTTTATTTCCAACTGAGGATCCTATTTGAGAGTCTCCTATGTTTCCTCTTTCATATGAAACTATTTTTGCTGGTAAGAACCCTTTGAATTCGGGTTTGTTATAACCACGCTTCACTATCCCTCCTCTGAGTAATGCTTGATTTTTTTCATCAATCATTTGAGCCAAATTCATCATGTCAGCCAATGTGGTTGTAGGATGTAACTTGAGCTCAGTTTTGATCTCTTCTCTCAATCCATTTAGAAAAATGCCTTTAAAGTATTCTGGATTTGTTCCCCTTAAAAGGGTTGCATACAATTCAAATTTCTTTCTAAATTCTTCTACTGTGTTGGTTTGTTTCAAGCCTAGTAACAGCTCATAAGGATTTTGCATCATAGAAGGTTGAAAGCGTCGAATTATCGCTGTCTTGAATCCTTCCCATGTGGGGTTTGGAGAGCTAGCTTCCTACCACTAGTACCAACTAAGGGCCTTGCCTTCCATGGCTACCAAGATTGCTTGTAACCTTTCCATCTCATTCACCCTTTTGATCTAAAAGTATCTTTCCAAGCGGCTCACCCATCCATAGGCGTCTTCTCCTGCAAACAATGGAATCTCCAGATTCCTCCAACGGTCTTCTATTGCTCCTTCGATTCTCCTCTCTGCCATTTCTGTTTCTGGGCTGTTCTCCCTTCCTCCAACGTTTGTGGAAGATTCTGGAGTTGGTCCCCTATTCGATTGGTTCACTAAGGCTTTAGCAACTCTTCTACTCTTTTCAGCCTGGCAACGTTCAACTCTTGTCTAGTTGTCCTTACTTCTTGCTCTTCTACAAGATTTTGCTTCCATTCTTCAAATGTCTTCTCCAGAGACTCTAGTCTGGCTTCCATCTTTGATCGGACCATGAAAATACCTTCAAGAATCTATCTTTTGCTCTCAAGATCATGGGAGCTCTGATACCAGTTAATAGGTTGGCTCAGAAAATAGTAGAGAACTAAGAAAGAATGAAAAAAGATTGAATCTTTATTGTCAAGAATTGGATCCTGTCAGTAACAAATTTACTGATCAAGGATAATGGAAAGTGTTTACAAACCCTAGGTGATTTGAGAGATCTGGTTCTCTCCCTTTCTATTTTCCTCTAAATCTCACCTCTCCTCCCTCTCTCTCGCTGCCCCTCCCCCTTTTATAATGCTCTTTGGTTCTGTTTTCTAACATTCTGTTTCCTAACAGAATTTCTGTTATTCTGTTTTCCGTTTCCCTCTCATCCCTTTATTCTGTTAGTCTGTTATTTGTTATTCTGTTATTCCCTCTCCCTCATATTCCTAGTATTCTGTTATTCCCTTTCCTTCCTATTTCTTCTAACATAGACCTTTCTGATTGGGGGGCTACTAACATAGTCACACACCACCACACACATTATCACACACACACACCACTTCCTTTACTACCTAGTTTTAGGAAAGTTACTTGGCCACATGTTCATGAATGTTACTACCACAAATTCACGTTAATTTGTTAAGAAAGTTATTACCAAGTTACCATCACATTTTAAGAAGGATACTAGCAGACCTTAAAAAAATTACTACCCATTGAAATGTGGGGTATGTTTAAGTGGGTGACTATCATTACTCGACTACACAATGCTGTAATTAAATATTTTGGACATATGCATAGTGGAATGGGAATTTTACAAAGCTAGGATCAGCTCACTATAGGTTCTAGGATGTGCTTAATTTGTTTGAGAATTAATGGGGAGGAAGGGAATAAGAGCCTGAGTGCCTCCAAAATGGACCTATTACCCAGCAAAAATGCAGCAAAGACTGTGACGCATACCTCACTTATGTTCAATTAAGATAGAAAGCTTTATATAATATCAAGAGGTAAGAAATTTGATACTGGGTGTGCCGCAGGTTTTACAGATCCAAAAGAGGGGCTAGTTTTATCCATATTTGCTATCATTAGGAATGATCCCGATATATTTACGTCAAGCAGTATTGCATATGGCATTGCCATTTCTATTGCTCTCTTCATCTTAAGATTCATTGAATCTAATATCATGTTCTAGAGAGCTGTTGTCACTTTTCACCTTTTTCTACCATTATTATTGTTTTCTTCTTTAAATTCAGAATAACACTATACCGCTACCTTTATTAATAATTTTTGGATAGAAACTACCTTTATAAATATTACTACCACAAGTCACAACTAAGGAAGGCAATGGGGCTGGGCAAGAGCATATTAGCCTTCTCTTGTCCTGATGCCCCAATGTCGGGAATAAAATATTTGCATTGCCTCATTTGCAGCCCCATCCCCATGCTCCACAGGACTTGCAGGGAATGATAAAAAGATAAAAGAAATTAAAAAATACAAATCTTAAAATTAATGACTATAAATTCATACATAATTATTAAGTAGTAAATAAGGGATTAAGGAAAAAAATCTAGATTTAAATATTGCAAATCATACATAATCAACATGATGTTATAATATTACGTCTAAAGTCATATATAATTAATTTAAACAATTTGAAACTAATAATAATAATAATAATAATAATAATAATAAATTGATACATTGTCAACAAAATATTATTACTTTTTACCCTCATCTCAAGAGAAATCTTAATGTATTTTCATTTTTTTTAATCAATTAAATTATTAAATTGGCAAAAAAAATTATATATACATATTTGTATGTAGGTATGTATGTGAGGTAAAAATATAATAATTTTATGAGAATGGGGCTTCACAAGACAAGGTATGATTGCTTCATCTCCACCATTTTTTTGGGGTAAAGACTTGCCTTATGTCTTGTCTTGTCTTGTGGGACAAAAAATCATACCATTCCTAAGTTCTATTGGGGCAATCTTCACGGTTCATTGTAAATTCAGGGTATTTTGCCATCCCTAGTCACAACAACACTGCAGTTTATTGCTTTAAGCTTATTTTATTTTTAGGATTTTGCTTATTGCAGTCCGACATACTTCCCAGGTGTGCCTAGAGAGTGACATAGAAAATAATGACTAGTTGAGTACACTTTTTCTGTAATGTTTGTTCCATCATGTCTAATTTCACTTGTATGACTGCATTCATTTGTTTCTTGTAGGTAATTTCTATCGGATACGCAGTGCTTTCAAGTATGGTGCTCGTAAACTTGGGTGGATTCTTATGTTACCAGAAGATAGAATAGCAGATGAACTTAGTAAGTTCTTTGAGAACACTTTGGGTAGGCATGGAAGTACTCAATGGGATGATATGCGAAATCCTAGTCTAGCTGGTAGTACTAGAGGTTCTGACTTTTTGTCCTCCCCTCTAGACACCAGTGTGTGCTCAGAGGATATGGCATTTTTGAGTTTGTCAAGTAGTGTCAACAAAAACTTCTCATCTGGAAATCAATTTAATTCTGAAATTAAAAGTGAAAGAGAAACATATCCTGTTAAAGATGTTACCTCTCAGGTAGGGCTGTTGTATGGCTCTGCTGGAGATGGAAATGCAACTTTGGGGTATAATCTTGGCACACATTCTAAAAATGTTGCAACAGCTGGAGCCTTGGGTATGACAAATACCAATGGCTCATATTGTTCGGATGCAAGGAGGCATTATGGTGCTTTAGTGTCAGAAAGCTCTAATCTTCAAAAGACGAGAGAAAATGGGAACGCTGAAAATTGGTTTTCTTGTAGGGACACTACCATAGATTCGAATTTTGATGATGAGAAAAAGAAGCGTATTATAGTAAGTAATCCACTCAGTTCAGATATCGATGAAAAGGATGTGGCATCTTATTGCTCAGAAGTTTCAAATGCTGCTTCTGATATCTTTGACAATAGTTGCTCTCCTTACAGTGATAAGTACTCTACTGGCAGTTCTGAGGGCTATAAAGCTCCAAAACTTCTGTTGGAGCTTTCTGGGGATTTTGACAGTCACGTTAGGAACCTACAGTATGGTCAGATTTGCAATGGTTATGCTATCTCACCACCTGTAATGCCTAGCCCTCCCCACTCTCCCAACTTACAGAATATAAACCCTTGGGAAGTTGTTCATCGATCCATACAGACTAATCATAACATTCATTCTCAGCCAAATTCAAATAGTGTTGCACAAGTTTACATTGTAAATTATCCTACTCTACTTATAACAGGAGAAAATAGGAGACCTCGAGGAACAGGAGCATACTGGCCTAATATGGTATCTGTACAGACAGTTTTTTTTTTTTTCCTTTGTGGAATAATATACTTCTGAACAATTTAGGTATACATGTGAGCCTTGTAGTTATGATCTAACTTCTAAACCTCATTTTTCAGACTTCCTGCACGTACAGGGATAGACCATCTCAAGGAAGGGGAAGGAATCAAGCACCAGGGCCTCATGGACAGCTGCACAGATTTGCACGTAACAATGGCTTAGCTCTGTCTCCAGCAGAGGTGAAACTGCCAAAGGAAGGAAGCTTTGAGCATGCACTAGAAGTTTATCCAGTTATTGGCAGTCCAAAACCCAGGTCGCTGGAAAACCATTTCTGCCGTCCATCCATGAGGGGAGCTCACCATGCTAATGATTTTCCTCGTTCATCTGAGAAAATGGAGTCTGGTCATGTTAGCTCTCGTCTTCATGGACCACAGAGAACTGAAGTGAGCAGTCATCCACAAACGGGAACTTCTCAGGGATCTGTGTCCAGTACGGGAGTACTTCCAGAGGAAAACTCTAAATCGTTATCAGGAGTTGATCACAAAAGGTAACGTAATTATTCATTAAAAATTTCTTCATAGATGTTTTTCCATTTCCACAGAAATCTAATTTGCCAACTAATTTTCCTTATGGAATGACAAAAAATAGGATTTCATTTCATTTTGAAATGAATTTTATTTTTAAATGGTATTAGAATTTAAGTAAAAAGAGATTTCATTTTATTTTAGTTTATTTATAATTCTTGTTTTAGTTACAATTGTGCAATTAGGAAATCTATTAAATTTATCAAGCATTTTGCTAAATTGATTTCATTTGGCCTAAAACATATAAAAAATTTATTTTTTTCTAATATTATATTTATCATGATATTATCAAAATATGCTTTTTAATTGAATTACATGCATTGTTTTATATGTTGCAAATAAAAGAATTTATTTACAAATAAACTGAAATCATTTTTTAAATAATAAAATTTATTTGTAAATGAATTGAAATCATTTCTATTGAAATAAAATAAATTTAATTGTGAAAATATTTTATTTCAAATGAACCCTTAAAAGTTTTAAATTGCCATATGGTTGGATCTGGATTCTCTGCTTTTTCCTCTCTCTCTCTCTCTATCATTTTCGGAAAAATAAAAATAAAAACCTCTCTCTCTCTCTCTCTATCATTTTCGGAAAAATAAAAATAGTTTTTATTTTGGGACCTACTATTTTTCTGTGGACCCACCTTTTTAATACAGAAAAGAATTTCTGTATCTGTCACTTTCCTAAACTCTGCCTCTAGGAGAGGATATAGTTTGTATATCCATTTGCCTCTCCTTGAGAATTTGTCTGAGTGGTTTGGGATTCAGGATTGAAGTGAAAACCTATCGTTTGAAGAATGAAGATGACTTCCCTCCACTTTCTCATTGAGAGCACTAACAGTGATGAACAGTATATGCCAGCGACAAATACATGCCTCTCTTTCGGCGATAGCAACCGAAGGATGGCAATTTTGCAAAGAGCAAAGAACAATGTGCTTTCACCTCTAAATAGTTTCCCTCCAGTATTAGAGAGATTGGCGGATGCAATAGAATTGAGAGTACCAAAGTAGATAATGCTTAGGATTATAGTGTTGATGCTGACAAATTATTTTAAGCTTTGATAGAGTTGAGAGTTAAAATGACCATTTTTTTTTTCCCGGTTTTTCTTGCTCGCATGTATATTCCGGTTATATCATTTTTCCCCCCTCTTACATCAGCATTTATTGCCATTATTTAGGGTTTGTAAATATCAGGCGATGTTCCTGAAGTTGAGTTTTGTTGGTTGTAGCATTAATTTGTAATATCAGAAAAAGGATTAGATATCTCATTTGAATAGATATACAGAATTTTTGTCACTTGTGGTACGTATATTTCTTGCTTCGATGCTTATGTGGAGAATTCTATGTTACTCCCATGGGTTTGAAACTCATAGGGATGTGGCTAAATTGAAGCCATTGGATAAGTTGACCAAGTCAATGGCTTCACTCATCCAATGACTTCAATTTAGCCACATACCCATGGATTCCAAACCCATGGGGGTAACATAGAAAGCACCTGCTTATGTAGTACGGGGATGACAGGAGAAACACTCGGAGGAGCGCATTATTCCATACTCATGTTTTGTTTGGGGCTGGATACACATTAGAATAAAGGACAAATTTCATTTATTTCTCTAAATTTTAATTTAGTTATATTTATATTTTTTATTTTTAGAAATATAGACTCCTTTTAATTTTCATTTATAACAGGGGATGTTGGTGTATGTTTAAAATAAAAGAGAGAATATAAGGAAAAGAAAATTAGTATATTTCTAGAACACGTTTTGGAATTTATGGTTTGTTTGAGTAGAGCTGAAAATAAAAAGAGGAGAAAATGGAAGTGAATGGAAATAGAGAGGGGAGTATTTAGAGGTGAAAATTTTTTTATCTAGATTATTTGGAATGAGTGAAAATGAGAGGGCAGAAATATGAGTGAAATTAATTTTTTTTATTTGAAATGAGTGAAAATTAAAAGGGAGGAAATGAGATTGAGTTAAATTATTATAACACTTTTATAATATATTATTGGTTTTTGTTAAAATATTAATTGAACAAATTTAATTGAAAGATTTATAATACATTGATAAAATGTTATACTTTTGATAATAGATAATTTTTTAAATAATTTAAATAATAATAATAATTTTTATTTTTTCATCTATCTCTAATATTAATATTATATATTGTTGGATTTAGATATTTTTAAATACTAATATTTTAATGATGCATGTTTGCTTATCTTATTCTAACTTACAAAGTTCGATAAATGTAAAAATTTGTTATTTTATATTTCTTTCAATTTTTTAATTTGTGATATTTTAAATAAATTTTTATTTTTATCTTAGATTTTTACTAAAATATTAGATATATTTTCTAAATTATTTTTATTAATAAATATTTTATTATTTTATATACGGTGTTCATTTACATTTATCCCATCATACTTTTTTATTTTAAATTATTTTAAATTCTATTTATGAAGAATAATTTTATATTTTAAATTTATTCTTAAAGGATAAATACATAAAGTTTCACTCCATATTAAATTTGTTTTAAAGGGGAAACACAAATTTAAAATAAATTTATTTTTAATAATATACAGATAAAAATAATGTGTCAAATTTTACATTTATTATTTCTATATTTGTATTTAAAATTTAAAATTTAATATATTTAATAAAATTTTAAAACTTTACACTATAATTTTATTATTTTATATTTTCAATACTTCTACATTTATTCCATCATATTTTTTTATTTTTAATTTTATATTTTAAATTTATTTTTAAAGGAGAAACACGTAAGGCTTTCAAAATTTTTATCATAGCAACATCAAACCAACACAAAGGCTACTCCATGGCATCATCTTGTAAAATTGATTGGGAAACAATTTTTACTTACAGCCCTTAGACAAGTTTTTAATACACATATATATATATATATATATATATATATATATATATATAAGGCTTGATAAATTTTATTTATAGCAAAAGTAAACCAACGCAAAGGGAAACTTCATAAATTTTATTCATCTACTATGGAATACGAAATCAATATTGCTATTTGATCTCAACTAGAGCCTCTTGTGTAGAAATGGGTAAAAGAAAAAAAAAAAGAAGGAACAAATTGTCAATGGAGGTATTTCTGGGCTAGGAATCAGGCGGGTTTGCTAACAATCCGGGTATGGGCAAAGTCCGACCTAGAATATAACCCTCTCGAATTGAGAGGACCCTGACCCGTCCCCAGCCCACCACCTCCACCGATAGCAGCATGGTCCTCCTTCACCGAGTCACAGATCAAATTCTCAGCGGCGGATAGGGTCTGCCTTCGGCGATGGCAACATCTCAACATCACCGGATAGCATTTCTCTAGGTCTTGTATGCAGATCCTTCTGTGTACCTACAAGCAGCAACACCATATGCAAAAAATATGGTTCTGTTGGAAAACTCAAGCAATATGGTTCTATTGAGATTGGCATGGGATTCGTAAATCACTTCGTCTTGTGATTCAAGGAAAATGCAACTATGGAGATGGAGAAAGGGAGAGTGGGTTTTGCTTGGTCTATGCCGACTTGATGAGAGAGAACAAGGGAGGGATCGAGGAAGAAAGGGTTTGAGAGTTGTTTTGGCTGGTTCTCTGTGAGAGAATTCTCATCGATTGAGGGCATGAAAGGCAACTTTGGTAGGGGACAACGACAACGTCGACTGGTTCTAGCAGAGGCACTGTAGCGGCTGATTTCAGACGATTTATGGTGGAGAAACTGAGAGACAACAGGAGAGCAGAAAGGCACTGTGGGGAAAGATGAGAAAATGGCGCAACCCACCCGTATTATCCCTCATTTTGGGGGGAGGGATTTTTACTGCTGGTACCCACAAAATTTTACACTTTCAATTGCATTCCCCTCTGATTTCACCAGTCATCCAGACAAGGAGAAACTCGATTTTCACCCCCACATTGCACTTGAACCTTTCCCCCTCCACTTTACACCCATTCCAAACAGGTCCTTAGTGTGCATTGAATTTATTGGAGATAAATGTAATTTATCTCACAATAAAATTAGTCAAAATGACTTGGCCATTGAGCCTTGCTCCACCATTTTAGAATGGGTTGGGTTGGTTATTGCGTCTGCGCAATCAGCATGAATATTCCTCTATTGAACTATCATTATTCAATTTTTCAATTACGCGTGCTGTGATTTTTTTTTAGTTGTAAACAATTGTTTCTGTGCCTTCAAATTTTGATTTCATACAATAATTTCTAATTTTTGTTTACTTTTTCTACAAGAACTCTTTTTTCCCCCAATCAAATTATTTATTTTCAAGGAAAGACTTTAATATTAAATCTGATCATTAAATTTTATTTATTTTGTATAAAATTATACAAATGAATAAAATAAATAAAAATTAATAATTTAAATTTATAATACATTCAATTGATATACCATAATCGTTACTCTATTTTCAGCGAAGGCATTGAACCATAAATGGACAATATTGTGGAGGCGGACAGCCTCGTAAGAATCAAGACATGATGTGTTGATAAGACTGCGAGAGGATGAAAGGATAAGAAAGCATCCATTGAGAAACATCCGAAGGTGAAGAAAGTCAATTTAAGTATAAAAACAGAAAGTAAATTCAACGATTTCCTGTATGCTATGCAAATTACGACACGCCTCTCTCTGATTTGCATTGAATTATTGCGAGACTGCAAGATGAAAGAAGGAAAAAAGGGGCAATTGATAGCTTGGGTCAAAAGTCAATCACCTTGCGAAATTAGTATATCTAAACTTTTATTATAATTCAAGGCTTTCCCTTCTTTTTCTTTTCCTTTTTTTTTTTTGTTGTAAAAGGGTATTCATCCAAAATGAGAAGTATTTACAAATGCACCGACCAGTAAAATTTCAGTCCAGCGGAAAACGTATTCCCTTCCTATCACAGAAAAGAAAGAAAGAAAGAAAATGGCCAACAACCTCTAATGTGGAAATATTTCTAACCCTACTGAAAAAATTTTAAATTATTATCTTTTGTATTTTAATAAGTAAAAATTTTACTCTTAAAATTTTGATTACTCAAATATTTTAACATTTACTAAATTATGATATTGAAATATTCTGCTAAAAATATTTCACTGCAAAGTTAGATTCATTCTCAAACACCTGTTCTCTTATTCATTTCACTTCGTACATACACAAAATTAGCTTGTAATTCTGATGCATGAATTTAATTAATTTTAATTAATAATAATTTATAATATAAATTATAATTTTAAATTTAATATTATAACTTATTCAAATGATTAATGTAAAATATGTTATAATAATTATATCAATTAAATATTTATAGAATTAATATATTATATTATATTTAAATTAAGTAAGAAGATGTATTATATTTTTTTAACTTATCGTTAATTGATAAAGTTGTTATTTTATTGTAATATAACATTAATAGTGATCATTACCACAATTAGAAGGATGCATACACATTTAAATATTAAAATAAAATAAAATTTAAAAAATAACATAAAATTATATATATAAAGAAATAACATTTATTTATATGAAATGAAAAGTGCATATATATATATATCCTTTCTTCTATATAAATATAAACTATGATAAATAATAAAAAAATATTATCTAATTTATTGAATAATCTTTCTAAATATTTTTCAAATGAAGAATATCTATTTGATCAAACGCATTAGTTTCTCCCAAAGTTACATATTGTAATGCAAATATATATATGCTAAATAAAGTTAAAAATTAAAATTCAACTCACAATGAAAAATGAATGTATATTGGCTTTTGATAGAAATTCAAAGTTATATATACTTTAATCATTGATAAAAAAAAATTGCCTATATTCTTAATGCAAAACATGTAAAACTCTTCATCTTATTAACTTGTAATGCAAAAACAAATATACATCAATCTCATGTCATATCTAGAATTATAGAAAAAAATAAATTATTTTATGTAATGAAGTAAGTCACACATAATAAACTTACTTTATATAAAAAAATTGGTACAAATTACAAAATTTTGTTGAAATGAAATTTTCCCTTACTTGCTTCTCTGGTTGGAGAATATTATTATTTAAATTCACTGTTTAAATTCATTCTCACTTGTATAGCTATTTTAAGCAAAATCGTGAGTGTAATATTTTCAAATAGAATAATATCTATTTTTATCATAGCATTAAAATTTTAATATAATTATACATTATATTTTGAGATATAATTGAATTAATGAATGTTAAGAATTAGAAAGTAAATTCTTTATATATTATTAAAAATTTTTTGCTACACAACCACATCCATATATAATTACATAGAAAGGAATCAAAGAAGAAAATAATATTGGTAAAAAAAAATCAAAGAGACAAATAATTATTTCCAAAAAGATCAATACTAACTCATTAATAACCATAATAAAGCCATATGCTAAAGGAAATCACTAAAAGTAACAATCATTACCTACTAAGATGGTACCGTAATAATTCAATAGGTGAGCATTGTTAATAGCAAAATAATGTTACTCATAAATAAAATGACTTGCATAATTGAATAGGTTTTAAGATTTGGAATTGATAGACATAAGAGAGAGAAAGTTAAGATAAAAGAAGGTTAGCCAACAAAGAGAATGTCAATGCTCATTTAAAAAGAAAATTGATGACAACATATATAGACTACAAGGGTTTGAATATTTTTCAATGATGTAAATGGAAATATAGAAATGGAAATGAAAATTAATTAGAGACAAATGTGTGATTTTTTATCAAAATAAATGTATTAATTACTAATAATCAATTGATACTTATGAAAATAAATTAGCGTTGTACAAAGGAAAGGAATTGGGGATATAAAACATATTAAAAACATGTCCGAGAGCAACGAACAAGCTCTGATTGGTGAGGAAATCGATCAAATCCATCGGAGTACGAAAAAACCTAAACCAAATGAAACAGATGAGGTTATGATATGTGGGGAGGAGGAGAAGGACACTAAGAAGTATGATGGAGATATCAGATCACGGTGGTCATATAAGGATAAGCTGCTGCATATTAATGGAGCACATAATGATTTGCTTGAGGATGCAATGATTTACATGGATGATGAGTAGGAATCTGATGAAGAGGAAGAGGACATTCCAATCAAGGGTCAAGATCTCCTCTGTCCATGTATTAATGTCTCAAAGGAGGAACGCAGAGAGTGGTGTCAACCTTGGAAAAACTCTTTGATAATAAATCTATTAGGGAAAAATGTGGCCTTCAGATTTCTGAAATCTCGATTGGAGAAGTTGTGGATGTTGAAAGGGTTGATCCAATTAATAGATATTGGAAATGGATACTATGTAGTTCGATTCAGTGATAAAGATGATTACATGAATGCATTAGAGAATGGACCATGGATGATTACAGACCACTACTGGTGGTTCAACATTGGAGGCCCGACTTTAATCCTTTCGATGTTGAGTTTAGGAAATTAGCAGTGTGGATAAAAGTTCCAGGGTTACCCCTGGAATATTATAATCAACGCTTTCTTTGGCGCCTAGAGAACAAGGTGGGTAGAACTTTCAAAGTGGACATGCACACTCTCAGGAACAAGAATAGTCCACTGTAACTGAGAGAGGGCACTTTGCTAGAATATGTGTGGAGGTTGATTTGCAAAAACAATTAATTTCTAAAGTTTTTGTTCGGAAAAGAATACTACCTATACAGTATGAAGGATTACATCTAATCTGTTTTAACTGTGGTCGGTTTGGACATAGGAAAGAATCTTGTACTCTCAATTTACCTCACTTAGTGGAAGGTCAATCTGGTATCTCTGTGGAAACCAGCAACGTACAAGTAAACAAAGTTGATGCCCAGTTACAACCGCTTTCTGTGGCAGAGGAGGTTTCTTCGTTTAACCAAAAGGTCACCGTCGGTAAGGAAGAATTCGGAAGATGGATGATTCCACAGAAACAAATTAGAAGGCTAAAATTCAGGCGAAAAAACCAAAATCTGATTTAATTACTACATCAAAGGGAAAATCTGTAATGGTTGACCCACAGCCCAGTAGCAGACCTAACACATTTAAGTCTAGATTTGATGCCCTTTGGACACTTAATAAGGATGATATAATTGAGACAGATGGAGGGGAGTTTAATAATGGGGGATCTTAGGGAATTTGATGCAACAAAGGAATTGGGGAAATTATTCTAGAAAAGAAGATAATGCATGAAATTAAAAAACTTAACAAATTGGCAAAAAATTAAAGAGATTGTGAAATTATAAAATGTAATAAATGAGGAAAAGAAATTAATTTTTTTTCTAAATTTAATATAAATTGTTATATATAAATAAGAGATTTAGTCTTAAAAAATATAATAAATCAAGGAAAGAGATTATTCTATAAAGAAAGAAAATATTTAGAAATTAGAAAATTCAATAAATGAGGGAAACAAAATGGAAAGAATATAAAAATGAAATAAAAGAGCAAAAAGATTATGAAGTTGTTTCTCAATTTAATATAAATTTTTATATATAAATAAAAAATTTAGTTCCTTGTGCTAATTACACAAGGGTAATTTACTGTAACACAATATTTACTGAAAAATGACATAACAAATTAAAAAATAATACTTAATATAAAAAGAGGCAATAAATATGATGATTAATAGATAATATAAAGATTGGACTCTTATCCTTAGCATGGGCTTACATTTTTGGAATTTACATCTCTATGTATAACATTTATATTGGAATAAGTGCATCAATTACAATGAAAGTAGATTAGGTTTTGAATAAAATAGATCAAACTTGCATTAAAAAAAATTGATTTGACATCACTTATAAATTTATGATAAGTTGAAAATTTATCTAGTTTAGTTTATGTATATTTTTTAAAGGTTTGACTTAATCTATTAATTTATATAGGCCTATTAATAATTAATAAATATTTAAAAAATACTATTAGGAGTAGAATGAAGTTAAATGAAATTGAATTTTAATATTATTAAGTATAATTTAACTAACATAATAAGTTGTTTGAGTTCAAATTAATAATAATATTTTAATTTGAACTTACATTAATTAAAAATTATAAATTTTAAATTTAATTCAATTCACACTTGCTTTGAGTTTGATTTGATTTCAAAATAAATAAAAATATCACAACAAAACCAATAAATTAATTGTTTATATGATTATAATATAAGTTAAAATTAAAAGAATAAGGATTATTAGAATTTTTCATATACTTTTTAAATGTATATGAATTTTTCTCAAAATATTACATATTTATATATTTAATATATAGAAAATGTAGGCTGGCTTGGTAGGCTAATGGGGTAAAAAATAATATGATATAACATATTTTATAAAATAAGTTAAAATTTTGACCCGAGTCTATTCTATTTCACGAATAAATTAAATTAAATTAAGTCAAAAATATGTTAGACTATTAGAAATCTATAGATTCGAGTTACCTATTTCCACCTCTACCATCAATATCCCTTAATAGGATTCTAAGAAATAATAAAGAAAAATTTCTCTAACTATAAATAACAATTATACTTTTTGGTCAAGAGGTAATTACTTCATTCTCACAAGTTTTGACGTGAAAGCCTCAGCAGACATGAGAGAGAATATGAGAATATTTATCAACAACCTTATTCTGATAGGAAAGAGTTTACTTACAGATAAATTCCTACTGCAAAATTAAATTTCGTAGTAAGTAACATCTCTTATAAATTTTTTTAATACGATTTAGAATTATTTAGTTGATATTAAAAAATTAACACATTTCAATAATTAATTTTTATATTTTATTTAATTTAATTCTAAATATTTTTAGAATTATTATCAAAATAATTAATATATTCTTTAAAATTTTAATATAAAAATAAGAAATATTAACAAATTTTAATTGTATTTAGTTTTATTTTTTTGAAAATATATTTCTAATATGTCTTTTGATTATAATTTTTTAAATGTCTAATTTTTTATTTTTAATATATTATAAAAAAGAAAAATAGTCTTATGTAAAAATTAACATATTTTGTATATATATTAAATTATTTTAATATGATTAAAATGAAATATAATTTAAATATAGAAAATTAATAGTTAAATAATTAATTCAATCAAATTTATATAAAATAGATAAGAAATGCATAATATTTTATTTTTACAATTGAATATTAAAACAATAAATGATAGAGATAGTATAAACTAAAAATAAAAAATAATATATATAATAAATATAATTCTATTTAGAATTAAAATTTTACTGTAACTATATTTATATGATTATATTTATTATTTATATTTTACATATAATATTTAATATTTTTAATATAATTTCATATAATACTCATTTTATTTTATTTATTATCTAATTTACAAAATAATTATATTTATTTTTATAATTAATATGTTATATTTATTACAATTTCCAAATTAAATCATAGTGAAAATAAAAAATAAAAACAGTTGAGTAGTGATAATTTTATATTTCTATTTAAAAATTATATATAAAAAATTTTTATTAAAAAAGTATGAATAAATAATTTTTGATAATTTATGAAAAGTAAAACTTGTCAAAAAGTTTAACTTTCTGTATTTTAATACTTAATGACCACCCAATCAATTCAAAAACTTTCTACTTATTAAAAACTTACATTTTTCATATTATTTCTGCGAACCAGATCCATCGTTATCCTTAAATTTTTTTGCTCCAATGGTGCCATGAATTCGACATATTGTGTACGGTTAGTGTTGTATTATTATTTTCAGTTAAAACAGTGGAGCACGAAGCTCCAACTGGGGGGGGGGGGCATGATTAAAAAACACTTCCTTAGTCTTACTTGTGAGGGTTTGAATTAAATAAAAAAATGAAAATTATAAATAATTCCCCCCAATTATGAAATAAAATTATAAATAAACCCCTCCAACTATGAAGTGATTATATTTTATTTTCTTGAATTATAAAAATTTAAATTTTATCTCCTACAATTATATAAAATTTGAATTTTATTTCTACCATTACTGAATTAATAGTAATTATATAATATTAAATTACGGTTATAAATCGATATTATCATTTTTAGCAGTAGTTCACAATTATTAATAAATAAAAAAAATTTTAAAAATTAGTAAATATAATAATAATTTTAATTGAGATATAATAATAATAATTTTATTAATAAATTTTGTTAATTTGATAATGATAAGATAAAATTTAAATTTTATATAATTATAAGAGGTAAAATTTAAATTTTTATAATTTAAGAGAATAAAATCTAATCACTCCTAATTAAAGGAAGTTAATTAAAGTTCTCTCGATAAAAATTTATTCTAACGAATTACATGCAGCTCTGGCGCCTCAAGCACTAGAGGTCTAGTGGCAGAGTAGCATGCTGTCACGGTACATACCATGGCCCGATGCCCGGTTGGTGCACTCTCTGCCGAGCCATGGTCCATAAAGACACTTGCGCTTTCGGCGATGGTTGGATCCACGCATACGTCTGATCATCCGGACGACAAATCAGCGCACCTGAGCTCTCTCTTTCGCTCGGGGCTTTTACCGAATCTAAATAAAATCCGGCCTGACAGGCTTCGTTCCAATTCAAATACCAACTCAAATAATTTTCTGCCAAATTATCCTCTTGCAAACCAACCCATTGAGACACTGAAATTCAATCCATTATAACATATACTTTTAATTTATTTGATAAATAAAAATTATTCGTCAACTTTTTTAATTTTAATGTCTCAAAAATTAAAATAATCTAACTTTTAAAGAAAAAAAAATACTTTAATCTCTTATGATCTAATGAAATTAAAAAAACTTCCTATCTAGTTTTAAAATCTAAACAAACTTTTCTTGAAATATAAAAAATATTACACTTGTATCGAAATTTAGATCTTTCATCAATAAAATAATGAGATAAGATGATTTTTGATTTAAATTAAACGTTATAAGATATTCTAAGTTTTTTTAATCATCTACATACTTTAATTAAATTTGAAAAGCTAAAAGATCATTATACTTATATTAAAATTTAACTTTTCATTCATTATATTTTAGCCCTTTGAATTTAATCAATTAATTTTTTTAATATAAGATACTTAAAATATATGATTTAAAGAAATTATAAAGACTTCCTATCTAATTTTAAAATCTAAACAGACTTTTTTTTAAATACAAAAAATATCACATTTGTATCCAAATTCAAATATTTCATCCATAAAACAATGAGAAAAGGTGATTTTTTATTTAAACAAAACATTATAAGATATTCCAAGTATTTTTTTAGTCAGCTACATGCTTTAATTAAATTTAAATGGCTAAAAAATCATTACACTTATATTAAAATTTAACTTTTTCATTCATTATATTTTAGCTCTTTGAACTTAATCAATTAATATTTTTTTAATATAAGATACTTAAAATATTTCATATTATTAGTTTTAAACTATATAATAATCTTTTTCTCATTATTTTGCAGTGAGAATTTCAAATTTATGTTTAAATGTAATATTTATTAATTTTTTTACATTTTAAAAGAGATTTGTATAAGTTTTAAAATTAGAGACTGATTTGCATAATTTTGATAAAAGTTAAAATTCAGGGGAAGACAGTATTTTTCACTATTTTCAATGTATATAAATTTCACAAAATTGATAAATAGATAATAAAAATTAATGCAAATGGCCTTCACTTATTAGATGAAAATAAGGACACATGTTATAATTAAAGTTTATAAGAAATTCTTTTACATTAGTTCATTGTTCATATCCTCATATATTTATAGTTGAATTCCGTATTAAATTTTATTGTACTTATTAAGTAGCTAAACACCCGTGTGTTGCATGGATATATTTTTCATATAAATTATAATATATATATCATATATAAATTATAACATATATATCATGTAAAATTTCAATATCAAAACTATCAAAATAAACAGATCTACCATCAAAACAAATGCAACTCGTACATTTTTAAACACGTCATTATAAAATAGACTAATAATTGTATTGTGGTTCTTACTTGTCATAATCTAAATTATTATATACATAAAGTGTTTTTATATCTGGACCTTGACTTTGAAAGATACAACTAATGAAAAAATAATATCTTTGACAAATATTTGTGGACATTCTAAAATATGAAGTTGACTAGAACAGTTGAAGAATATTATTTGCATGATAATTATAGTAAAACTTAAACCTTAAATTAAAAATCAATTTTTTAAAAGAAAAAAAGTAGTCATTGGCATGGGTAAACAAATTAATGTGCAAATAATAATTTGAAGAGTCGCAAAATTGCCATGAAAGTGTGATAACTAGTTCTTAATTGTAGAGGTTGGTAATCGTTCAAAAGCACAATGAAATAAACCAAAAAAGGAAAAAAAAAAAAAGAAGAAGCAGAAAAAGAAAACTTTCTATAACACTTATTTTTTAAAATGAAAATTAATTCCCCATAAAAAGTTATAAAAATTGAGAACCATAAAGCAAGATTTTCATAAAGAAAGATCTCAATCCTCAAATTGTCAAGATGTGACGCAATTGAATATGGTCCAAGTTTTATGATTCACTCATTTCATAGCAAATTAACGGTCCATTTTACGCACTCAGTTCATAAGTCTTTGTCAAAGAAAATTTACACTCTTTTAACATCTATATACATTCCAACAGACTAAATTTTCCCCTAAAAAATTTTGCTTAGTCTTCTTCAAACAACGACAAAGGGATGATTTAATCTTTGTTATGATCCTGGCAGAAAGAAACAATAGACAGATTATCGTTTTTCCATCATCAACACTTAATGGAAGAAATGAAATATCCAAATACACCTTCCCAACAACATCATAACAACCCACCCAATGAATCCTAGTCACATGACTTTTTAAATCCTAAACCAAGAAATAAAAGTAACCACATCCTATTGCATCCATTACTTAATTTATATGTCTCGAATATACTTCTTACAAAAGAATTTAAGTCATGTGATACCCATGCAAAACATTTAAAGCACGAATAGATCTATAGAAACAGGAAGGTGTTATATATTTAATAAGAAGAATGTAGGGGATGAATAATAATTTGGATTCATAAAAGCTTTCTTGATTGATTTGCCCCTAAAATTGCACAAATATGTGGAAGACCATCTTTTAAATAAAAAAAATTAATATCTTATATTTTAGGTATTACATAACCAAATATCTTTAACAAAGACACGAAGAAAAGAGAAAAAGAAAAAGAAGAGAAGTTACGAAACAATGAAGAAAGAAACCTAGAATATAGAGTTTGAAAGAAGAGAGTATAATAGAATTTTTCTTGAAGGAAAAGGACACCTTATTGAGCATTGAATGGCTTGTGCTTGCTTCCACGGGAAAATTCAGCATTGAATGGCTTGTCTTGTTTCCATGGGAAAGTACAATCTCTTTTTGAAGTCTCAAAATATTGCTAATCACATTGAGGCATTATATTAGAAGTAACTTAACCCTTTTTTACTGGAAATGCTTGCGATAATTATTTTTAAAAATTCTGAACAAGTAATTTTTAAGAATTATTAATTAGTAGATATGTGATTAAAGGGTTGTAATAAATTAAATAGTAACTTAGTTTTGAATGATAGATGAATGATAGAAGAACATTGTTAGCTTAAAAAAAAAGTAAAAATAAAAATTAAAGAATGGTTATAAAGAAATTGGGAAATAGACATTTTCTCTTATGGTACAATTAATGTCCCTTAACATTTCCCATTTCTTTTATTAAACTTTCCCATGACCCCCTTCTTAGACAATTCAAAATCATAAACCCCAACAATTTCGGCTAGCATTTCATTTGTCGATGCCAAACATGACAGCTAGACATGTATTAGAATGGGCTTTTAACCTATAGGCGGGTTAGGCTTGATAATTCGAGCCTGTTTTGGGTGGGATCTTAAATAGATTATCGACGTGGACAAAAGTTTATGCGGTCAGGGGCCAATTCGCAAGTAATGGGCTTTTTTGCCCCTATTTTTTATGTACCCTTCCCAGCCCAATGCTTTTTCCTCCAACCCATTACTTAAAGAAAAAATGAAGCCCTAAACCTAATGAAACCTATCCTAAAATCCTAATTCAAAAATTACAAATGCAATTAAAAAAACAAAAGGAAAATTTTTTTAAAAATAATCTAAAAATGAAATGTGAAAACTCATTCCCTTCTCACTTGCAACTTCGTTCATAAGGCTTAATAGAGCACAACAACAACTCAGTGAGGAGGCAGTAGCCCCACAACAACAATCTAAGATCCTTATCATCATGGACTTTGAATCGACGCCAATGGCATCGTTGTGACCAACACAAGTGATAAATGTGATATTAAGCTCTAAACTTTTGGTTTTACTTTGATAAAGCAACGTAAGATTTCTATTCCCAGCTTTTTTGTGATCGATTTGTGTAGGTTCAGAGTTTTTCTCTTACTATCAGACCACATTCTACTTTGTCTCTGCAATTTTCAATACTGAACTTTACTCTTTTTTTCATCTTAATTAAGGGGATGATATCAATTTCTCAATGCATGATTGAATCTATTTTATAATTTATTTTTTTTAGGTTCAGTTGCTAAATTGTTGATTTGTGAAGTTTAAAATGCTTAAAGTTTATAAGCATTTTTGCATTTAACTTTTTGTTTCCAGCAAGGCATCAATTTCTAAGTTTTCACCTCTTGTAGTTCAGCCCTTTTGTTTGCTTTTTTTTTTTACCAATTTGCTAACAGAACACACACAACAAAAAGGAAATTTTAAAAGAATGAGAAAAAAATTTAATGTTCACATGTTAACTCTTCAAGATTTACGATCAGATTTAAAGGTTGTACATTTTTATATTTTGTAGTAATTTTTCTTACAAACTATAATTTTCACCTATGTTCTTAAGAGATATAAAGTTTAACTATGAATCAAATAAGCATGAGCGATGTTTTATTTAGGTTGGTAGAAGCAATTTTTGCTTTGTGTGTAACTCTTTGCAACAAACTCTCTGAATTATGATTTTTCCCATGATTGATGCTTCTAGCATATTATGTTAAATTGTAAGGAATCTTTTCCCATTAAATTATTAGGTGTTATAAAATTTAATAAAAATTTTGATAAATCATTAGCATTGCTTCGCTTTGTTGTCAACTTGCACTTTACGCATTGCAATAAGTTGTAACCAAAAGTTATCAATTTATACAATAGTTAGATTGCCATGTAGGATTTTTATTTAAGTTTCTTATATGCGTTGGCTTAGTTTCTACACATGAGAGTACATATTTTAACATTCTAGATTATTGCTTGAACTCTGTTTCATGCATCAAAATTAATACCTTAATATATTTTCCCATATGTTTTGTATTTGTAAATTGGTAGGGAGTCCTAAATAAATTAAATAGTTTAGAATAACTCACTTAAAAACTAAGAATGAATTAAGTAGGGAGAATATTGTTAATATAAAAAAATTAAAATTGAAAATTTGAAAAGTGGTTAAAATTTATTTTTGGGAAAATAGGCATTTTCCCTTATAATACAACCAACATACCATGACATTTCCTAATCCCTTTATTAAACCTACCTGTGACCTCTCCTCCTAGACTTTCTAAAAATCCTCAACCCCACTAGCATAATAGCTTCGTCTGGTGTTCCACATGTCAGCGCCAAGCACAATAATTGCTGCCATCCTCTCTCTAGTGCCACCAACTCTTGCAGCATCAAGATCTCCTTAAGCCTAAATTTTTTACTTCCTTTACTAAAATTTTAAGGTTTAGTTTCATTTAACTTTACTTTTTAAATTAGATCTGAGTATAGCCTTATTATTTCATTGTTTTATTTACTAATCAGTTTTTGGAAAATGGCAATGAGTTTGCAAATTTTATCCTTTATAATTATTAAAAATGGATTGCTAAATTAACATCCAACTATGGGTTAAAGTTTAATATGTGAAAATTTATTTTGTTTAATACTATAAATTGAAGTGGGTAGTGAGAACTTAGCTATTGTTGGGAAACTCAAGCTTATACGGAGAAGTTGAATTCATGTTAAGGTTAGTGAATATTCTACTCTAACTTGCAACTTCAATATTTCCTCATGTATAAAAATATGAACTTGTCTTTTCAGTTATGATTGGAATTGTTTTACAATGAATGTTTATAAAAATATTTTAGTCCTCATAATGAGCATTCTATTCTTGTTATGCTTAGAATATATATATATATATATATATATATATATATATATATATATATATATATATATATATATATATATGAAAATTTGTGTTTAAATATTTGATTTATTGTTTTGTATATGAATATTTAAGGAGTAGATAAAATCTTTATTGGATACTAGATGTAGAAAGTGACATTTCGATTATTTTGAAAAGAAAGTGGAATAGTACGTTATTTTATTATATTTCAAGATATTATAGATGGTTATTTGATTTACTGAGCATAATATGGATCTTTGAGATCTTTAGAAAACCCCAAGTGCATTTGAATTCTTTGTATTGTCATGACTATTATGGGAGGGATGTTGATGGATTTTTGTGAGGCCAATAAGGAAAAGTTTGGACACATATTTGGGCTTTTAACCAGCATTTGAGATTTGATCCTGATTCTATAAAAGGATTTGAGCTTTTATAGTTTTGACCTTTAACTTAAGTTTCATATTTGACCTTTAACCCTTGAAAGGAAATTGACTTTTTTTGCTTTTGAATTATGTATGATAATTTATGTGAAAAATCCATAAGATCTTGCTCATTAAAGTTATTAAATTACTTTAAATTTTCATTGATTTAATTGTATAGTTTCATATAAATTTTATGATTTCTCATATATTCTATGTTTTATGAAGATTGATGGATTGAAATTATTACATAAAGGCAATTTCTTTTATTGAAATGTTGAATTTGAAACAATTGATTTGCCTTACTGTTTAATATGTCTGGTAAGAAACAAAAATTTTCTTAATTTCCAAATTTATGTTTTAAGTTATAAATTTGAGTATTAATCTACTCGCTAAATACTTGTACTCACCTCTTCTCTTCTTCTACATTTTTTAAAATATAAGGCTACCTTGGCTTGGAAACTTGTTTTGGTAGTTGAAATATAGGATAGATTGCATATATATATATATATATATACTTACATACATATTGTTAGATAGACTATTTGTGTTGTGGATAGTTATGTATCGGTTTAACTATTACAAATGATTAGGTGAGCATGTTATCCAATGTTTGTTGTCAGTTGCTCCCTAGATATATTCAAAAATAAGGAAAATTCTATCTATTTATTTATAAAATATATAGTTTGTTTAAGTATATACCATATTGTTTGATCTTTAAGTGTCATGCAGTAGTGTGGTAATTTTTAAAAGTAAAGGTTAAGCTTGTAGGAGGTCATCTAATTATGTTTTCTTACAATGGTCACATATCCAAAGTGAGAATACTATTTTCATGTTTATTATCTGTAATTTTTATAAGAAGTGAGAATTACTCTTAATTATTTTTTTTATTTTGACTTAATTACACATGTATTTTTATCTTTTAATGTATTTTTTTTATAATTTTTAAAAATATTCATGTGTTTTAAAACTATAATGACATTCGTTACTGCACATTCATTGATTCTTCAACGTCATTTGATTCATACCTCCATTTAATTTTACCCAATTTTGATTTTGGTCATGAATGGGTAACTCGGATTCAGGTTCATACATAGCGATGCGAGTTCTAGGAAGACTCACCGCTGCTACGATTTTGATTGTTTTCCTTAACTAAGCCACCCTTTATAAGTCAAAGAGAACGAAAACAAAAGCAATGCTTGTAGTAATAGCAAGCAAGGTAACCTAAACCATGAAATCAAGATTTTGAAAGAGCAGTATAACCAAAGAAAAAGAAAGAAATGAATGTCTTTATTAAAAAAAAAGAAATGAATGTGTATTTTTGAAAACAGTCAAATGTAAATATAATTAATAAAAAATATAAGTAAAATATAATTAATAAAAAAATATAAGTAAAAGACAGCGTCATAATCATAATTAGTAGCGAATGCCTAATCCAATTCAAACTGATGACATTTTGATCTTCAATCAAGTGTTTTACCAATATGTGCCCGTGACCATATTGAAGGACATCAATGTAGAGGAAGTGTATAATTCTTGTGCTTACTAGTCCACGTTTGCCTTTTGACGTTCACAAGTATATGTCCTTGCTATCTAGTTGCCTATCAGTTTTATAAATATAACTTTCATGATTATTAACCGCAATTTTATCAGAGAAAATTATGCATATTTTTAAAATTTTAACTTAATTATACATATATCTTTCTATTTTTTAATAAACATTCTTGTGTTTTAAAACTATTATTATCAACATTTCTTGCAATAAAAGAAAATGTATGCGTATCTCTGAAAATAAAGAAATATAAATATATATAATTAGCCAAAGGGTGAGAAAGAGTGAATGACTTTTTTTTCATTTACATCTAGATATTTTCACATTTTTTGGTATGAGACTACTCTATCTTCAGGATAAGAGTAATAAATGATAAATCTCTTCTAACAATAGCATTCTTAACGGTTGAACTGTAGATTCTTTGATTTGAAATATCTTAGAACTAAGTATGTTACTACTAAATTAACTAGTGGTTGCTCTATTTTCATTATTATTAACTGTGAGAATTACACTTATTTTTTATTTTAGCTTAATTATACAAGTATTTTTATCCTTTGAAGTTTTTTTATATGTTTTTATTATTATTCATGTGTTTTAAAATTATAATCACATTTTCTGCTGCTCATCCTATGATTTTTCAAGATTAGTTGATTCGAACCTCCAATTAATTTCATCCAAATTTCATTTTGCTCATGGATAAATAACTCAGATTCGAGTCCATGCTTGTTTTAGGAAGAGTCACTTTTGTTACGGCAGTTCTCTTAACTAAGTCACTATCTATATAGCAAAGAGAAAAAAGCAAAAGCAATTCCCATTATAGCAGTGAGCAAAGTAGCCTAAATCATAATAATAGGACCGTGGAAATGCAGTACAACCAAATGGACAAAAAGAAAAGGAATATATATATATATATAATTAACCATAAGTATAAGAGAAATAGAACATCCGAAAATTAGTAATGAAAGACCCAACTGGATTTGAGACGGTAACCTCTTGATTTGCCAATAAATGCTCCACACAAAGCTATGAATTCTAAATATATCACTTATATAATTATGCACACTATTATGAACGAAAAAAATGATATTAAAAATATAAAAATGTTAAAAATTTATACACTTTCATTGAATTCATTCTCAAAATTTTATAATGAATTGAAAATAAATTAAATAAAAAGCCATAAATTACAATAAATTTTATGTTTCTAATAATGTCATTAAGTGCACCTTGAAAGCGCTTATTAACTACAACACAAAAAATAAGTGTGGCAAAATTTTCTCGGGCTATTGATTTGTGTAAGCTATTATAATTCTATTTCTTTGACGGTAAATGTCGGTTATTGCTAAAACTTAGGTGGTTAGGAGAAGATTCATTAATGCTTTTATCATAATTCTAACATTTAAGATTTATATATTTTATACTTTAAAGAAATTCAATTTATGTTAGTACTTATTATGACTAAGTTAGATTACTTTTAGGATGAATTATATTTTACTCATTTATTATTTTATTTTTGTTCACCTAATTCATTTGTACTTTTAGATATTGAAATTAATGCACATATATTTTTTTGTCATTCATACTTTATTTATTTAAATTATTTTCATATAAAATTCAAGCATAAAAATAAAAAATCACTTTGATAAGGAGAATGTGGAATTGCTTTGATAAAGGGGTCAGGATTTTTCTTTTAAAATTCGATTTCAAATAAAAAATGATAGTCTTAAACACAATTTGCAGAGTTGTTATAACAAAAAGGGTTACGGTCTTTTTAAATTAAATTATTTTTGAAATTAAGTTTCAAATTAGGTCTGATTTTTTAAGAATTTTGGATAAAGAGACACAGGCTTTACAAATGCAATTGTTATTAAATTTTGAATGGGAAGGAGTTTAGGTGAGTAAAGAATTAATAATAAAAAGTATTTAGAAATAAATTTTAATATTTAAAATTACATATAAATTAAGTCAAAAAATGGAAAAATTACATGTGGGTAGTGTAATTTACTTAATGCACGAGTCGTCTCTTTTTTTCCAACTAATTTTTGCAGGCCATGATTAGCTAAATTTAATCAGCTATTGCAAAACTGAATCTTGTTCCTTACTTTCTTTTACTTGCTTAGAATTAAATGTGGGGACAAATGTTAGTCAGCCAAATACATGATTTTAAAATTGGTAAATATAATTTTTAGTCCTTCATTTATAATAAAAAATTGACTATTATATAGTCTAAATTTTATCACTAAAATTATTAATTTTTTATTTTTATTATAATTATTCATATTTTCATTTAGTTCAAATATTTAAATAAATAAAAAATATTAAATTTGATTATTTAATTTCACTTTAACAATGTTAGGTTCAAACTTGCTTTTTGTTTATAATTTTACGACAGAAGGGTGAGCCGAACAGAGATGGAGGCATGTATATAATTGGGGTTGTGGTCCCCCAAAGTCAAAAAAATTCTTGCATACTATATATTGAAAATATTTACAGCCTCTTAAGATATTGATTGTCAGCCCCTTCATCTTAAATTGTGATTTACTTTTATTGTAATTATATTATTAAATGAAAATAAATATGTTATATAAATATTTTTTTAGATTAGTGACTTTAACTTTTAATTGGCTCAAATTTTATACTTTTTTATGTAATCTACCAGCTTAGGCAATCTAATAAAGTAGCAGCTGCACTTTTGATATTTTATGTAAGAAAAATTATTCAACAAGCTTCGGTGCCTTTTGTTGTTTTGAATTTTGGGGAACCATAAATTCACTTTTTCTTCTTCTTATTTGTTTAGTAAACTCTCTTTATATTTTCATTTTATGACTCAAGCTTGTAGTTTTATGCAAGTTTTCTTAATTTCTATTTAATTCTAATGACAAAATTCATCAATTATCTGCAATGTATAGGATTTTGAAAATTTATAAGTTTTTCACAAACTCATTATAAATTTTATACTATCAAATTAAGAATAGACTAATACCTTAATTCATAACTTGATAGCCTAAATACTAAAATATAATCTTTAATCCTTAAAAAAAACCAAAAGAGAATTGTGTGTAAGAAAGAATTATGTTTCTATCTCTTGGCCTCTCTTTATTTTCATGCTTACATTAGTGATGAGGAGGGAGAGAGAGCATGAAACCTTTTATAAGCAAAGATTGAAGCCAATTTTTTAAATAAATCTTTTATTTATCTATCAGATAACTTTTTAGATAAATCTTTTATTTATTTATCAAATAACTTTCTAGATAAAATCTTTATTTATTTATCAGATAGCCTTTTAGATAAATCTTTATATTTTAATCAGATAATTATTTATTATCTGATAACTCCCCATTAACTATTCCTATCAAGTAATTTATAGAAAAATATATCTCAAATTTACCAAATAAAAATTAACCTATTTAATATTTATTTATTCAATCATAATAACTACTTATCAATGTCACTTAGGCCACTTATGTCTTATATTCTCCCATTTGGCTCATATGATATTGGCTTACTTTATGGTGAAATAAATAAATCAACATAATGTGCATAGGTAAGGCTAATTTTCTATACATTGGTTACATCATTTGTCATATATAAGAGTAAGAATTAATATGAGCCATGATGGTTGTATACCATTTATTAGATATATTCCCTTCCATGTACTACTATACTAGTCCTTTTCTCTTATTATGACCTATAAGTGAGAATTGTATAATTGGTCCAACATTATGTCTTTAGCAAAGGCAAAACCTATTATCATAATTCAAACATATATAAAATACTTAATTAATAGGATCATTAGAAACATATCATTAAAAAGTTCATAGTGTCAAAACTTATTAATATAAAATCAACATTAATATTTAACAATCCTTATTAACAATGATGCCCATATTCATAACATAATTATTAAATGTTTTGCGCAGTAACCTTTTTGTCAAAGGGTCAACTATCATAAAATTTGTACTAATATGCTATATTGACATTGTGTATTTCTAAACTCTTTGAAGTTAAAATATTTCAATTGCATACGTTTAACACCTTTAAAGTACTTGTTATTCTTAGAGAAGAAAATTGATTCAAAATTATCATAATGAATTTTCAATAGCTTGGCAATGCTATTGGCTACCCCAAGTCCTAAAATAAAGTTGTGCAACCATTTAGCATGAACCATAACCTTAAAGCATGCCATAAATTCAGCTTTCATGATGAATATAACAATTATTAACTACTTGGCACTCTTATGTGAGATAGCTCCTCCAGCTAAAAGATACAAATAACTGAAAGTATATTTTCTTGTATCCATGCAACCACCGAAGTCTGAATTTGAATATCCAATCACCTCAAGGTGATCAAATTTTCTATAGGTAAGCATATGATCTTTGGTTCATTACAAGTATTTAAGATCTTTCTTTGTACCTTTCTAGTGGTCCAATTCTACATTACTTTGGTACTTTCCCTGCATTCCAATTGCAGAGTTAATGTTTAGTCTAGTTCATGTTTTAGCTTATGTTAAACTCCCAACCATAGATGCATAAGGAATATCTTCCATCTATTTTTTTCTCTAAGTCATTCTTTAAACATTGTTTGAGACTAAAATTGTCTCTTTTATGAATTAGAACGAGAAATGCTGAACAGTTTTCTATCCTTAATCTCTCTAAAACTTTATTGATATATGTTTTCTGAGACAAACCTAGCAATCCTTGTGATCTATCTTGGAATATTTCTATTTTAATCATATAATTTACCTCTCCTATGTCTTTCATTTCAAAGTTATTAAAGAGAAAATTCTTAGTTTGATGTATCAAACTAAGGTCATTAGCTATAGGTAAAATATCATCAACATATGGAATTAGAAATATAGACTTACTTTTATTGAGCTTTAGATATACGCACCAGTCAATAGTATTTTTTTTTAAATCCAAAGGCAATAATAATATTACTGAACTTGATGTACTATTGCTTAGAAGCTTATTTAAGTTTGTATATTGATTTCTTTAATTTATACACCATATGTTCTTTTCCTTTAACTAAAAACTCCATTGGTTGATCTATATAAACTTCTTCCACTAATTTCCCATTAAGAAACATTATTTTCACATCATTTGATGTAGTTTTAGATCATAATAAGCTACTAGTTCCATGATAATTCTGAAAGAATCTTTCTTAGAGACTCATGAAAATATCTCATTACAATCAATGCTATTCTCTTGAGTAAAACCTTTTAGCAATGATTCTAGCCTTGTAATATTTAAAGCTGCCATGGGAGTCATGTTTAGTCTTAAAGAACCATTTACATTCGACTCTTTTACAACATTTAAGCAATTCTACAAGGTCTCATACTTTATTAAGTTTCATAAATTTTAACTCTTTTTTCATGGCATCCAACCACTTATCAGTATTATTACTATTAATGGCCTATGAAAACAAAACTAGATCATTATCAATTCCTAAGTCAACTTCTGACTCCTGTAGATAAACCATATAATCATTTGAGATAGCTAGTCTTCTTTCAATTTGGAATCTTCTTAATGTTATCTTTTATGGCTCTTCTACAATAAGTTCATTATGAGTTATAAGATCAATAATTTGTTGTTGTTTTTTCATTATTTTGTGATTCAATAATTTGAGGAACAACTATTTTAAAAGAATTGCAAGCTAATAGAACTTGCATTCTTATTTCCTTAATTTTCATATTTCATGAAATGTTACTCTAATTGATTTCACCATTCTTAATAAACCTGGTATCTCTAGTTTTAATAATTCTTATGCTATAGGTAGGATAATAAAATATATATTCTTTAGATTTTTCTAGATAACTAATGAAATATTCACTTATTCTTCTTGCATCTAGTTTCTTTTCTTGTAGATTATACACCTGTACTTTTGCTTGGTATCCCTAGACATACAAGTGCCTTAAATTGGGCTTCCTACCAATCTACAGTTCAAAAGGTGTCTTTGGAACTACTTTACTAGAAACTCTATTCAATAAATATATGACAATTTTCAACACATACATCCATAATGAAATAGGTGAAAATGAGTTACTTATCATGCTCCTAACCATATCCATTAATTTTCTATTACATTTTTCTAGTACACTATTTTGTTGTGATGTCTAGCATTGTATATTATGCACATATGCTGCATTTTTTAAGAAATTTAGTAAATAGACTTGGGTGTTGCCCTATCTTCCATAATATTCACCACCTCTATCGGATTGGATAAACTTTACTTTTCTATCCAATTGTCTTTCAACTTCATTTATGAATACTTCTAAGGTATTTACTACTTAAGATTTCTTATGCAGTAGATAGAGATATCTATAACATGAATAATCATTAATAAAGGTGATGAAGTACTTTTCTTTATTGGAAAATTAATATCAAAATATCCATATATGTTAGTGTGTATAATTTCAAGAATCTATATGCTTGTTATGACTCCTTTCTTTATGTATTTTATTTGTTTTCTCTTTATATAATCCACATAAATATTTAGGTCAATAAAATTAAAATCTAAAAGGATTTCATTTTTCACTAATCTTTTCAATCTTTCCTTAAAAATATGACCCAAATGCCTATGCCATAAGTTAGCAAAATGTTTATTTATTAAACTATGTTTAATACCAACATTATGATGCAAGGTCAAAAGCATCTCAACATAAAAACTATCGAGATTTAACTTGTATAATCCATTGCAAAGAATATGAAAACTAATAAGATATTTATGCTTAAATAAACTTAAACATCCATTACCAAAACTAATAAAATATCCAATAACATCAAGTTTAGACAACAAAATTAAACTCTTAGAAATATTAGGTACATAAAAGGTTTTTAATAAGTTTAAATAATGTCTAATGTCTAGGATTAAATGATAAGTCCTGATAACTTCCACTAGAACTTTCATTATGTCTCTTATGAAAATGAATTTCTCATTTGAGTTTATAGTTCAGATTGTAAGGAATCCCCGTATCATATTAGAAACATAAGTAGGGCATTCCCAACCGATTCACTAAGTATTTTGAGGAACTTCAGCTAAGTTTGATTCAAAACATACATAAACATTACGCTTACCTTTCTTTTCAAACCAAGCTTTATGTTTTGGGCAATTCTTTTGGAAGTGTCCAATTTTCTTATAGAAATGACATTTGTCATTCCTTTGTTTCTTCTTATGGATTTGAGAGGAGAAATCATTTAACTTTAGTGATTCTCTTTTCTTACTATGTTTCTTTCTTAATTTCCTTCCAACTTCTTGATAGTTCATATAATAAACAGAATGATTTTCTCAATTCTTGAGTCTTATTTCCTCTTGAACTAACACATAGTTCATGCATATTCTATTTCTCTTTCATTGTGTTATAGTTCATTTGGAAATGGTCATACTCAAATAGTAAAAAGTTAATAATGAATTATATAAGGAAATTTTCATCCATATTCATTCCTAAGGATTTAAGTCTTGTTGCTATATTTGTCATCTCAATGACATATTCATGCATGGTACATAAACCATCAAATTTCATGGTGCTTATGGTACCCATTATTGTCCTAGTAAGAAACTTATCAGTAGTTTGGGAGTGCCTTTCTACAAATTTTATAAATTCTTTAGCACTTTTAGTTTTAAGAAAAGTTGACTTAATACTATTCGCTAGCTCATCCATATAAACATCAAGCTTAATTTGTTTGACTTTTCCCAATTCTTATAATAAGCTTTCTATTCATTACTACTAGCATCAATAATAATAGCAAATATATCAACTTGAAGTGTCAAATCAAGATCCAATAGACTAAGGTAAAATTCGATTTGTTCATTCTAATCAGGAAAATTTGGCTTATTAAAGATTGAGACAAATGAAGCATGCAAATAAAGTAAATTTGGAACAAATATTGCAAGAAATAATGTGTAACATTAATGCCTTGAACCATAATTAACATATACATAGATTCAAAACAATTCATTGAAAAATTAAATGCATGTTAATGTTCTCTTTTAGGTGATACATTAATATACAACTATAAAACATAGTTGATGCTAAATTTTAATTTTAGATAATTGGTAATTATGTTACTCTATCTTTAAATATATTAAACATATCTAACTAAGTACATTAATTAACCATGATTATGTTCATAATTACAAAATGATTAATCAACCTTTGGGTGATCCTTACATATTTTATAATCAATGGACTTTAATATACCATAAATAACAATCATTACATCTTTCATAGCATCACATAATCATGGGTAATTGAATTTTTATTTAATTTGATATCTATTATAACTTTCTAATTTGGCCACTTTGGTGATTGACAAATTATTCATAATATAGATATGAAAATAAATAAATGAATAACAACATCATAAAATTTGATAATGTGAAATTTAATTGTCATTACTTAATATTATTATAAAATATGCTTTACATCCATTCATGTGATTGAGTTATGTATAAGAGATAAAAATGCATATTCATATTCATATGGCCAATTCTCTTGATATCTAAGCAATTGCAATTGTGCAATAATTTGACAAAATGTATGGAAAATAATAATTATTTCCTAAATTATATAAATTTTATGAAATCTTTTCTTTAGGATTTCTTAATGGAAAATTATAAGTTCCTAAACCAAGTGCTTTGATTCCACATGTAAGTTTTCTTAACTTCTATCTAATCTTAATGATAAAATTCATCAATTATCTATAATGCACAAGATCCTGGAAGCTCATAAGTTTTTCACAAACTCATTATAAATTCTATACTATTAAATTAAGGATAGACTACATATCTTGATCTATAACTTGATAGCTTAAATAGTAAAAGATAGCCTTTTATCCTTAAAAAAACTAGAAGAGAACTATGTGAGAGAGAGAATTATGTTTCTATTTCTTGACTTCTCTTAATTTTCATATCTATATTAGTGATAGAGAGAGGGAGAGTGTAAAACTTTTTATAGGTAGAGATAAAGACTAATTTTTCAGATAAATCTTTTATTTATTTATCAAATGATCTTTTAGATAAATATTTTATTTATTTATTAGATAAACTTTTTATTTATCTATCAAATAATCTTATATATAAATTTTTTATTTACTAAATAATTTTTTAGATAAATTTTCATTTGTCTACTAGATACTCATTTATTATCTGATAACTCTCCATTAACTATACCTGTCAAGTAGTTTGTTACTTTAGAAAAAAAATATCTCAAACTTACTAATAAGAAGTTAACCCATTTAATATTGATTTATTTAACCATAATAATCATTCATCAACATCACTTAAGCCACTTAAAGTTCCGTTTCACGCAATAAATAAGTTAACTTATAACTTATTGACCTGGTCAATAAGTTATAAGCTGATCTCTAGAGGTGTTTGTTACATTAACTTATAAGTTATTACAGGTAGCTTATAAGTTCTGATTTAATAAGTTACCTAGAATAACTTATAACTTATAAGCTATTATTTTTTTAAATTCTTTTTCAAATCTATCCTTATTCTTTTTATTAATTTACAATCCATATCTTTCCTAATATAAATTTAAGTAATTTTTAAAAAATATATTTAATTATATTTTAAGTAATTATAATTTTATAATAAATAATAAAATAAAAATTATATAAGTAAATAAATATATAAGTTTATAAAATATAATTAATTAAATATTAAAAATTATACTTTTAATTTAAACTTTTTAATTACATTAATATAATTTAATTTTTAGATAAATATAAATTATTTTAATTATATATATTTCTATTAATATGTCCTTTTATGTAATTTTGTAATTTCAGCTAATTCAACCGCTAATTTTATAAAACACTTTAGTTAACTTATTAGCTATCAATTATCAACTATCAGCTAACTTATCAGTTATCAAGTGACTTATTAGCTATTAGTTAACTTATCAGTTAATTGTGCGAAACAGAACCTAAATCTTGCATTTTATACCTATGGCATAAAGTTTTTGTCTCTCTCAAACTAATTTTTCTAACTTTGTTTCTAGGATAAATAATTATAATAAAAAAAATAATAAATTAATAATATTAATTATAAAATTTAATAGACATAATAAATCCTCATATAAATGAAGGACTAGTTGCATTGTATGTTGTGTTTACTCTTTTTGAATTAAAGGATTTAAATTTAGTTAGCTATAATAAATTAATTTTACACTATGATATATATATATTCATATATCATCATATCATTAAAAAAAATATTAGAAATTTCTTATTATTAATAAAAAATTTATTACAATTATATTTTAAATTACATATATTTTTCATAAAATATTTTATACTGTTAATAAATTAATTTTAAACTCTCAATTAAAAATGAAATAATTTTATTGCTTGCTTTTCTTATTAGACATGTTGTCACTTATCATAAACAATGCTTGCCATATTTTTCCTTCTAAATGATTATGACTTCAATAATAATAATAATAATAATAATAATAATAATAATAATAATTAGTACTAACCCACTACGCATTGTTTTCTTACAAGGGTATTATACAGAAAAAGTCAATTGTTCATTTTGATTTTACTACTTCTTCTAGTCATATTGTTTTAATTTTGTTATATTACAGTTTGAGCTACATTAAATTTTCAAGTCTTTGTTTCTGGATTTTTTTTGTTAGATTTCACCTTGCATATTGTTATACTACGAAACCAAGTAAAAGAAAATACAATTTCTCACTGTATTGTTTAAACGCACTTGACGTGCATTATCACTTATTCGTGTTTAATTGGTTGAGAACTAATAATTCAAGTAATAAGTAATATTATTTGAAGATTTTCTTCCTCTACATTTTAGGATTCTATGTATGCGCATCTAATTAGTTAGTTACTTTTATCATTACCAAAATAAAGGTTAGACGTAATTAATTCTTCAACAACTCGTTGAAAAATATATACAATATGATACATGTGCACTTTAATTACATACATACCAAAATTATCTTTTCTTTAAAAGTAAAATTTTTTAAAGTGTCTTCTCCATTTAATTAAAAGCTTATTATGAAAATTTTTTCTAATTTAGTGCTTTAGTTATACATATAAAGAAGGGGGGAGGGGAACCTTTCTGTTTATATCATCCAAAAGACCTGATAATAGCATAGCAATGTAGAAAACTAGTACAACTAAGCAAAAGGAAAAAAATGGGTTTTAACTTTGACAAGAAAAATTGATGAGAATAAATAAACTTGAATGATTAAATAAAGATAAAAAGTTAGCATTTACAATTTGATTGATATATAAAATTTTGTTACTTAAATTTAACACTAGTTAAAAGGAGGAATTATTTAAAATTTAGTAATTACACAAATTAAAACTATAAGAATGGAGTTAAGAATTTTCATTTTTTTTTTTGGTAAAAAGGGATTTTTTTCAAAGTGAGAATAGTTTACGAGGTTACCATTCATACGGAACATGAATAAAATTACAGTCCATGGAAAACGTACTTCCCTTCCTACTACCAAAAAATCACAATTTATTGTGCTTTTGAATACGCTTTTATTTTTTTAGTAATTATTTTAAAAAGTTAATTTTTTAAAAAATATTTTTGAATAAAAAATAAAGAATATAGGATAGTTAATATTTCAAATAACAAAATGTTTTTTAATTATAAAAATGATATTAAAAAAGTTAATAAAATATTTAAAAATTATTTCTGTTATTCCACTTGTAGATTATATATTTAGAGTTATAGTTTTTAAAAATAAGTTATAAAATAATTGTCAAACAATAATTTTTGTGACATATAACTTCTTAAACTTTAAAAAACCTATTAGTAACTTCCTCAACCTTTTTGAAAGTTGAAGACGGTAGTTTCCAAGTGAAAAGAAACGCAGCTCTCCAATTGAGCAACGGGGGACAGTTCTTTTGGCTTTAAGCACGAAAAAATTAAACGCATTTTTTGTGCTTCTTCTTCCTGAAGCTTTTTAATTTAATTTACTTATTTTTTTAATAGCAAAGTTACAGTAGAAATGATTCAGAAGCTAGAGAGAACTCTCTAAAATAATTCAAATATTTCCTTAGTTGAAGTTAACTTTTTACAATGTAGTGAAAGGACGTATTTATAGGCTAAATTAACAGAGAAATATGATTTATCTAAGCAATTACATCACTTATGCTTAAATCATTTATATCTAAATACATATATTTTTGTGTTCAAAATACATGTTGACAATTGATGAATCTAATTAATATCTGCTTATAAATATATATACCTAGATATACATGTTTTTTGTATTCCAAATCATTCTTGTGTTTCCAATTTTATTTTAACATTGAAAATTTTAATATTATAATATTATTTTTTAATGATAATGATAGAGGTATTAATTTACTATATATATATATATATATATATATATATATATATAATTTTGAGTTGAAATTTCACATATAATAATAAAAAAATAAAGCTTTTAATGTTATAATTGGTGTCCCTCATTTTTATTACCAATTTTAACAATTGTCTACCAAACCATTATTGTGTTTCTAATTTTTTTAACATTAAAATTTTTAATATTATAACATTATATTTTTTTATGATGATAGTAAATGTGCTAATTCACTTAATATATATGTATGTATGTATGTATATTTTTAAGTTAGAATTTTAGATATAATAGGAAGTACAGCTGTCAATGTTATAAATGCAATCCTTCATTTTTATTATCAACTTTAACAACTGTCTATCAAATTATTATTGTGTTTCTAATTTTATTTTAATTCTAAAAATTTTAATATTATAATCGATGACAGAGTTATGTGTACTTCAGCAGAAGCATGTGCCCCAACTGATTATATATAAACCATTGTGTATCAAATCACATTCCAATTTGATCATTATTGTGTTTTTAATTTTATTTTAACATTGAAAATTTTAATATTATAATATTATATAATTTTTTTATAATGAGAGATGTACTAATTAACTTAACACACACATGTATATATAATTTTGAATTGAAATTTCGCACATAATTACAAATAAAGCCCTTAATATTATAATTGGCATCCTTCGTTTTTATTACCAGCTATAACAGATGTCTATCAGATCATTCTTGTGTTTCTAATTTTATTTTAACATTGAAAATTTTAATAATATAATCAATGGAGGAGGCGTATATATTCCAATAGAAGTACGTGCCCCAATTGACTTTTTAAAAATTAAATAGAAAATTATGTGTTTTATTAAAAATACTCCCACTAGGTTGTAAATTTTACTTCCACTGAAAATTTAAAACACATTTACCTCTCCTGACTCTCGAGTTCTAGTTTTGCTACTGATTATAGCATTCTATTTGTTATAATAATGATAAATTTCATAATTCACTTAATGTATATATATAAAATTCTAAATTCAAACTCTAAAGCAAATAAAGTTCTTAATGTTATAATTGACGTCCCCATATTTTATTACTAATTTTAGCAACTGTCCATCGAATCAGTATTTCTAATTTTATATTAATATTGAAAATTTTAATACTATAACTTTATATTTTTTATGACAATGATAAATGGATAAATGACAGAATACATGTATACAAAATTTTGAGTTTAAATTTTAAATATAATATGAAGTAAGATTTTTGAGGTAACATTAGTTGTTATCACAGACTTTTTTTTTTTTTTTGGATTAAATTGACGACAGACTATCACATATTATACTTTGATAAATGGGAAAATCTTCTTTCCTTTTAGCATATATTCACCAAGACGTCAAAATATGTTATTTGCTATTTTAGCACTCTCTTCTTTTTTCTGAATTAAAATAAATTCCAATTGATATCCTTCATTTTTAATACCACCTTCAATAGTTGTGTATCAAGTCATTCTCTTTCAAGAAAATATTTTTAATGTTACCAAATTATTGAAATATCAATGTTTAATACATTTTAATAAATCAAATATTTTAACATCATGATAAAATAAATGTTAAAATAAATTAAAAATTTCCTGATTTATTAAAATTATATAAACAAAAATAATAAAATATTATCATAGAATAAAAAATATGTTCCTTTTACAAAATTAGTGAAAATAATAACATGATACCCACTTTCCTTATTTTTATTCTCTTATATAGATTTTACTATAAATCCTTCTAGATTGATTAATAGGAATTAAATTTGATCAATTCTGGATATAAATTAATTTTATACTATCATTCATTTATGTATTATTATATTAATAAAAAATATTAAAAAATTTTATTATTGTTTAAAATTATTAATTATTATTATTTTAATAATGCATTATCTTGTCATTTATTAATATTATAAAATATTTTATATTAATAATAAATCAAATTCAAATTTTGGTTAATAATTATATAAAATCATCGTCTATTTTGAAGAAGAATATATCATTTTTGCATTGAAAATTTAGAGAAACGCCCCTAATTAGCATCGTTAAATTACTACGAGACTCCTTTCACTTCATCTGAAAACGTTTCTATCAAGGTCGCCCACAAAGCCAACACCATGTTTTGGTGGCCATGTTGAAAGAACTCAGTGCGAGGAGAAGTGCGTAACTCTTTAGCCTTCAACCGTCGAAGTTTGCGGGTATATAAAATCTTTAAAAAGTACTTCAAAATTGCTCCTTTTTAGGTTTTAGATGTTCTTACAAAAAAAATAAATTTATAATTATTCAATCCTTTGATTTTTTTTATCAATGATTGTAATATCTTATTTTATTTTCTAAAATGTATTTTATGCTTTAAAAGAACTCAATTCAAATTTGTTAATTAATACTTTTTTCATGATTACAAACCGTAATTTTTAAAATAATAGAAATTAGGCTTGTCTTTTTTTAATTTAACTCAATTACAAATGTATCTTTCTATTTTTTTTAATAAATGTTCACTTGTTTTAAAACTATTATCACTTCTCCTGTAGCAATAAAGATGAATACATAATTATAAAAATAGAGGAATACAAATATAATTAGCTAAAAATTATAATAGTGAAAAGTGTGTGATTTTTTAGCCTCCAAGAATCCAGTTTGCTTTTACAAACTAGGTACATACACTCTTTTAAAGATATTTCAAAATTATTTTTTTGTAAATATACAAAGCTTTTTTCCCACGAATATATGCCATTTCTGCGCAGTTGCTTGCTAATTTTGTAAATACAATTTTCATGATTATAAAGTATAAATTTTTTACTTATTACAAAAAATGCAAATAGATGATAATGGATAGACATAAAAAAATAAAATTTGATGTATATATTGATGCAATGACCTTTTTAAAATTATTGAAAACATTAAGACAATGGGTTTCAAATTCAACTATCATCTGTATGGATATAATGAGATTTTTTAAATTGTTTGAAAAATTGAGATAATAGTTGAAACATATAACCGATGCTTATTTGAATATAATAACATTCTTGTAAATATTGAGAAACTTAAGATAACAGATTAAATTGAGAACCAATGTCTATTTGGACTCCCTCACATTTGTGAAATTATTAGGAAAATTAAAATATCAGTCTGTTACATAATTGATATAAAAATCCATGTAAACCATTACTATGATGAGCACTAAAGAAACTTAAGACATTAATTTTTTTAGTAACTAACATTGAAGTTAAAACAAGCAATGGTACTTTTGTAAATATGGGCATGACTTTATATATATGTTTTTTCCTGCATAATTTTTATTTCTTCATATATTTTCTTCACACTTTCTTTTTCAAAACCTATTTTTTTTTATGATAACCTCCACTTTTAACAATTCCCAAACCCCTACTATGTTCTCAATTGCATTCACAATTAACTTTGCCCTTGTTCTCATAGTCTCATTTTCATTATTATTTTTTTAATATTGATACATAATTTCATTTTGTTTGGTTGGAGGATATATGTAAATATACACATGTATATATATGTGTATACATGTGTGTAAGTTTGTGCACATGCATGCATGTTTGTATATAGTGACATTGTATTAACCTATTTAATTGTTAAGTTTGAGTCTCATATTATCTATTAGGTTTGGTCATGCTTTTACGACTTTGTCGCCTTCAAGTTATATAATTATGGTGATGCTCTATTTTGTTATAATATTTTTGTCATTTTAAAATGTTGTCATTATTATTGCACGTTATTGTATCATTTTATGGCATTGGATATATTATATCATGGAATAAATCCTATTTGCTTCATGGTTATGTAAACTAGTGGAAAAGTTTGTAAAGCATAATGATTGTTATAATTTAACACTACTACAAAATAGTTAATTGATATTAGATATTTTGGGAATTTCATATCAAAAAATGATCAATGTGTTATCAAATGTCATAGTACATATGTTTTTAACTTCGATTTGTATATTATTGTAAAATATAATAATAGCATTAGTTTTTATTTCCAAAGTGATGTCATTTATGTTTTTATAGTTTTAGAAAATAACATTAAAAGTTTTCTTTTGAAAAACTAACATTTAATTCCCATTATATCATGTCAATTAATTTAAATAACCAATGTGGTGTGTCTTACCCATCCGATGATACTAAATCTCAATGCTAACCCCAACCTATAGTTCCTCATTCTCTCATCCTAAACTTTAACCCTATCCTTATATTCTTCACTCCATCATCCATTCTATTTCTCCTATACTCCTAACCAAATATAGAAAGTTAATATCTTCTATTACTTTAGAAAATCTTAATTTAAAAAATTTTAAAGAATAAATTGAATAACAAAAGATTAAAAACAATGAAGAGTTGTACATAATATCATAATTAGAGATGGGTACATTGCTAATTTTATCTTAATACCCATAACTTAATATATAAGATTTGTACTTTCCAAAAAGGCTTTTTGCATGCAACATCTACAAATGTAATGAGCATTCATAGAAGATTAGTGTATTAAATATTTTTATATAAATAAATAGTAGATATTATAACAAAATATTAAAGAAGATAAATGAAATCAAAATTCTTATATATATAAATCAATAAAACCTGCATCAAAATAAGCAACAAAATAGGATCAAATAAGAAACCTAAAAGTAAATTGTAAAAATAAGTATAGAAAAAATAATCTTCACATTTATATTTTGTACTTCTCTAGTGAATGCTAAACCTTACATAATTAGTCATAAGCTAACTAAAATTCAGTCCTACAAAATAATTAGTGAGCAAAAATACAAAATCAAATAAAATTATCTTAAGGTTAGAAAGAGAGGATACTTCATTAAAGAGAGAATCATTTTAGGGTTGAAAAAGTTTTGAAATTAAATTTACAAATGACATCATACATCACTCCCTTTATTTTCAATTTGCACCATACTTTAATCTTTTCATTTTCGATTCATGCCCTTGGCCTAAGTTTCTACATCGATTATATAAAAAATCACCATCTAAAAATAATATTACACATCAGTTTAAAAAAAATACTTTCATTTTTATTACAATAAAGTTGTCCTCTTAGGTAATATTTATCATTGATTACTAAAGAAAAACTAACATCATAAAAAATGAACATCTTTTATTAAAAAAATATTTATTTTCTTTTACTTTAGAAACTTTTTCCATAACTAATTTTGAAACTATCCCAAAACCATTCCAAAATAGCCATATATAATAAACATATAAATCAAAATAAAACTAATTTAATTATACATATCATGTGCATTAAAATATATAATTTACATATACATTACACACACACACACACACACACACACACACACATATAATTGATATCCAAAATATAACTTACTCTAAGTAAAATTAGTAGTATTAAAATCCTTTTGAATTACAACATTTTTGTTATTCAATTAAATAAAATAATAACAAATTAAATATAAATGAAACAAATGAGAAAGGAGACAATCTATTGTAAAAATATATTCTTCTATTTTATTTATTTTCATATTAGTATATAAATATATATAACAAAAAAATTATTATTTACAATTAACAACAAACTTTATATTTACAATAAATATACACAGCATTCTTACACAAACTAAAAGAAAAAGTGGTTATCATCTGCTCATAATTCCATCATATTGTTTAATAGCTTCTAAGGTGCTTAATTCTATCAATTTTTTATTTATTAACTTTAAGGCACTTGACTGCTTTATTTGCTATAAGCTTCTAAGGATTCTTGTTTTTCAATACCAAAATGGTTATGCTTCTTGTCTAATGTGTATCAAAGTTTAACATAGCATATAAAATAAGCAGCATGATTCTTAATGAACCAATTAAGTCCATATAAATGAGTTCTAGTGGTCTAGATGAAGAAACAATATTTTTAGGTTTAAAAGAATATTTCACTTATTTCCTCTTTTGTCAAGTATCAAACAACCTATCCTTCTCATATTTTATTTTAGGAAGATCCACTACTAAGTCATTTTAAGCAAGTTTTCCAATTAAGCCTATGTTTGCATGTGCTAAATGCTTATGCCAAAGCCAAAACTCTTCATAACAATCTAATTGAGGCATACAATTAATGTCAATCATATAAATATTTTCAAATTTTTTGCCAATCAATTTAATTTGATTTCTCCCTTATTCTTCACAATACATCTTTCTTTATTAAATGTAACCTCGTTACTTTTATCAAATCACTGGTTAATACTTTAGAGATTATGTTTCAAATTTCTAACAAGCAACACATCTTCAATACATGATTTAGGATACTTATCAAACCTACCTATGCTAATTACCTTTCCTTTGGAATTATCACCAAATGCCACATTACCACTATCTCTAAGTGTGAGAGACACAAACTTTAATTGATCACTAGCTATATGCCTTAAGCATCCACTATTTAAGTATCACATATTGCTTGAAGACCTCAAGCACATCTATAAAAATATAATTTACTTTCTTGTTTAAGGCACCCAAATAGCTTTAAGTCATAGTGGGTTAGTCTTAACATTTTTTATCTTCTTTGGAACCTATTTAAGTTTCATGACATCACAAGTATTCTTTCTAATTTGGCATTCATGAATAGCATTAACCTTTTTTAACATAATACTGACAAGTAACATTTAATTTATATCTTGTGGTTTCGTTAGCAAATACATTTCTAGGTGGACATAAATCAAATTTCAATTTTCTTGGTAGACAAAGATCAAATTCAATTATTTTAGTGGGAAAAGATAAAATATTTCATAAGATGAATAACCAAAACCTTCTTGCTAGTGGAACATGTTTAATTTCCTAGTAAGGTATCAAGTGTTTTGCGAATTTCTCAGAGGCTTAGTTTAAATCATTTAGCTTCTCTTTAAGAGATTCACAAAATATGTAAACTTAAGAAACTAGTTTTAGCTTTTCAATTTCTTTCAAAAGTTCATCATTCTCAAGCTTTAAAGCCTCAACTTCATTTTTTAAAGTAAATATAATCTTTTTTGAAAGATGAATTGTTTTGTTAGCTACTAACAATTCCTCACATAAGTTTGCCTAATACTACATTTGATTCCTCCTCATTATCATTAGAATTAGTAAATTTCACCTTATCATTGCCATTATCATTATCACCAATGACTATTAAGCAAAGTAATACTTCTTTATCCTTTTCCTTTCCACAACTTGCCCCAAACAGCCAAATATGTTTTCTTTAATAAACACTTATTTTTCTTCGTCTCCAATTCAAGTTGTTTCTTCAAATAGACTATGGAATTATACTTGATGTGACTTAGCTTCTTGCATTCATAGCATACTAAAGAGCTTAAGCTACCATGCTTTGGTTTGGAAGATTTCTTCACATTTTTTCCTTGATGTTTCTTTCTTCCAAGCTTAGCATTTTTAATAACCTCCTATATTTCTTGGAAAGAAATGCAAGGTCATCCTTGATAGAGCTATCATCATCTTCTTCTTGGCTCTCTTTTTCTTAATCCTTATTAGAGAAAGCAGCATTAAAAGCCAAATTCTTTCTTCCTTTGTCATCTTCAGCTGGTTTTATGTATCTTTTTAGCTCCATTTCATATTTTATAAAATTTTTCAAACAATTCTTGAAGTAAAGGCATCTTAATCTTAAGAACCTTTTTAATGGTCATAATATTGAGTTACCAATCTATTGTTGTTTAGCATAATATCCTATAAACTTGCTCAATATTATCAAAAGTTCTTGTAAGGATTGTTAACTGGTTTACAAGAAGATAAATCTTTAAATCATGTCTTTCACATATTCACTTTTTTGCATTTTAAATGGCTTATATTAAGACATAAGTGTATATACCTTGGAATATATGACTTGTAAAGGCCCAACATATGTAACTTCTAAAGAATCTCATACTTCTTTAGCCATTATACAATTAAAAACCCTTTCATATTCACTACAACACAAAGCATTAGTTATAATCTATTTAGCTTTGCAAGTAAATGCAAGTTTCTTCTTTTTTTATTTAATTAAATTTTCTTTAGGAGTTTCAACTTGCATATAGTTTACAATTCTAGTAGATAGAGTATAATTATTAATAATAAATTTCTACAATTCAATATCTATAGCATCTAAGAAGTCTTTCATGCTTTTTGTTCCATAAAGTGTAATTTGGGCCATTAAAACTAGAGGGTTTATTTAAAGGAGGACATTTTTATAGAAAGTCAAATCTATTTGTAACCATCGGACCTTTTTAAGGTTGTTAAACCTAAAACAAGAAATGACGCTCTGATACCAAATAAAAGAGTTGGATATGCCTAAAAGGGTGAAGTGGGAGTTTTTGCAAAAAAAAAAAAATTACATTAAAAATAAAGTATTATTTTAATCTTTTAAAAACAAAGCAACTAAATTAATTAACGGAAACTAAGTATGAAAAGCCTAACTTAACAACTATTATCCAAAAGGTTCAACCTATATCACAATAAATAATTAGCATGATTCTAATAGACAAACAATAGTAAATTTGTTAAAATTTAAAAAAATAAATAAGAGAGAGATAAAAACACATATATAGTGGTTTCACTAAGAAGGAATTGCACCTCTAATGTACATCCACTTTTCGTAATCAAAATCTCCTTTAACTTTACGAATTAGTGCACTAAATCCTTTAAAATTAATGAATCTTCAGAAGTCTTATAACTATTTTTAGATTGAAAAAATCCCTCTCTTGTGCTAACTTCACACAAAATACTCCTTAGAGATTGTACATATTCTAGCATCTATTAGGATTCCTCATGCAAATATATAAAAAATAGATTTTTTTTTAGTAAAAGTGAAATTTATTTAGTGCACCCTTTGCATAAATACAAAATGAAAAATTAAAATGGTTTAATCTCAAGATGATTAGCTTAAAACATTGAAACAAATGTGCAGAAATGAAAACTAAAGGAAAGCTTTGAATTTTTCAGGGTTTTATGTCTCTCTCCCATTTGAAAAATGATTAAAACTGGCTTTTATAATATATGTTTCGAAATCAATTTGTTATAAAGTCATAAATAGCAAGTTTTTAATTTTTATAGCCAAGTAATCAAGTATGATTCTAGAATACGTAGCTTAGAAAATTAAAATTTTGAATGATACTCAAGTACTATACTCAATTACAAGGCTACCATTTTGCTTCTACCTTAAAGTAATCAATTATGGTACTATATTATTGTGAAGTAATGGCTTAACTAGATCAATTACTCAAGTATGGTATTCGAATACTTGGTCTAAAGGATCACAATTTGACTATAGTATTTGAGTATAGTACTCGAATACTGGTCTTGAATTTAGCCTCTGGACTAGAGTATTTGAATACTCTAATCAAATACCTTTAGATAATATGTTGTGAAATACATTTTTATGAAAAATGACCTTTGACAAACATTTTCTTTTTCAAATTAAAGCTTTGGACACAAAACATTTATATTTTGCATGCACAAGTTTTCTTAAAATCTTATACTAATATTCAGTTGATCTTTATGAAATTTTCACACAATCTTAAATTTGACTTAAATAAATCTTCAAATAAGTTTTATGTAATAGATTATAAGACATATTATTTTTCAAAATGCTTTTAGATGTCATAAAAACATGACATTAATTTGTAATATTTTGAAAGGGGTTAATATCAACATTAACAACACCATAAAAAAATGAATACAAGACCTTCTAGAATTTTCTTTAATATGTGATTTATCTTTGATACTATTACAATGTACTTATTATTTACTTTCACTCAATTAATAGTCTGAAGAAATTTGCTCTATTAACTTTCCATTTGATATTCTAATGGAATCCATACACATAACAATTTCTTTTCAATATCAAAGGAAATTAATCTTAATTTCAAAAAAACCTTTGACATGCCCCTTTTATTAAATATCAACCATGAAAAGATTTATAAAATTATTATATTCATTTACTTTATGGTAAAAATATTAATTTAAAGAATATTTAAATCATTTTTTTGCCTTTACAATGGCCTAATAATGAAGAAAACTAATAGCAAAATATTAATGGTGGTGAAGATCAAATGCAATTTGATTTAGATTTAGATGCTACAAAGTTAAATCAAAATTTTTCATTACAAGAAAGCGCTTTCTCTTCTAAATCACATCATATGTGAACTAAAACCTTGGTTGATATTTATGAAAAATGCAACTTGATGTTTTTAGAACTTACTTATTACAATAAAGCTTCAAAACATAAAGAATGAGTTCCATCCATGAATAAAGAAATGAAGATGATTAAGAAGTAGGAAACTTAGGAGTTGATGGAAAGTTAAAAGCATAAAAAGATCATTGGAGTTAAATGGACTTATAAAGTTGAATGCAATCTTGATAGCTCTATTAAAAAATACAAAGCTAGGTTAGTTACTAAAGGTAATTCTTAAAAGATTACTTTGACAAATTTGCACTTATTGCAAAGCATAACAAAATTATATTTCTAAGTTGGACACTATTCCAAATTAATGTTTAACTAACCTTTTTAAATGAACATCTAGAAGAAGAAATATTTGTTAATCAATTTGATGGTTTTTTAATGAAAGGAAAGAAAAATCATGCTTATAAATTGAAGAAAGTCTTCTTAAGCTTGAAATAAGTTCCAAGAGTTTAGTATAGCAAAATTAATGCTCATGTTGTCCAATAAGGCTTTAGATGTAGTTCTAATGAAGTAATTATTATGTTAAAGCTAGTAATAGATACTGTTAATTCTATTTATTGCATTGATAACTTGTTGATGACTATAAGTAATTTGGAGCTAATTTAAAGCTTCAAATTGGATATAATGAAGAACTTTGAAATGACAAATGTAGGGTTTAATAGCTACTTTCTTGGTGGAGATTACTTAAACTAAGGAAGGAATTTTCATTTCTAAAGAAAGATATGTTGTTGAAATTTTAAAGAAATTCAAGATGCAACATTGCAAACTAATGTATACTCCATTGGTTGTTAATGAAAAGCTTACCAAAAATGATTCTTTTCCAAAGACTGATGAACGGAAATATAGAAGTCTCATTGGTAGTCTTTTCTACTTACTACCACAAACCAGACCAAATGTTTACTATAAACTTGATGTTAAGGTTCATGCAAGTAGCTAGTTAAACTTATTTGGAGTTACAAAAATAATTTTAAGACACTTGAAACGTACCATTGATTATGGTGTTTTCTTTATAAAAAAGGTTAAGGATAAGTTATTTGATTGCTCTAATAGTGGCTAGGTAAGATTTGTTGATGATATGAAAAGCAACATGGGATATGCCCTCTCACTTAATTTTATTATTTTTTCATTTCATGGAACTCTAAAAAGTAAAAAGTAGTTACTTAATTAACTACTAAGGCAAAATATGTGGCTAGCGGTACTAATCAAGCCATTTGAATTAGTAAATTTCTCAAAGGTTCGATGATGAATAAGAAAGAAGATGCTAAGATATACTATGACAAAAAATCTTTTATAGTTATCTCAAAGAATTATGTTACTTATGGAAAAACTACACATATCAAAGCTAAATTTCATACCATTAAAGAAGGAAAAGGAAATCAAGCTTGTGCATTGCTTAACAAAACATCAACTTATGGACATTTTAAAAAAAAAAATTACTAGGAATAAGTTTAAAATGTAAAGATGTAAGCTTGGAATGTTAAAAAAAAAAAATTCAAGGAGAAGAATGTTAGTTTCTAAACCTTTTTTATGATCTCTTTGTTTTTACTTATGGGGGTATTTCTTGTATTTACATAGGTGTTTTAATGTGGGGTTTTCTTTGTATAATTGTGGGTGCTTTATACACAAAGCTGTGTAGGTATTCATTGTATCATTGTACATGCATTTTACACAAAGACCAATAGGTTTTTCAATTGATAAAGTGAGTGTTTATATTGTACATTAGATTTTTTGTGTAACATGCAATGTAACATGTGTATTTGATAAAACCAAGTGTAAAAGGATGTGATCCCTTGATTTAGTGAATGAGAATCAGATTAGAAAATTTAAAGAAAATGTTGAAGCTTCACTTCATGTCTTCCCCCATTTTCTTTTCTTTAATCTATTAAACTAATTAATATCTCACCAAGATTTCCTAAAATCAATCACAAAATTAGAATCGATCTATAAAAACTTTAACTTATTATTAGGAGTTGATCATAAAAGGTAATGAGATTCTTCGTTTAAAAAAAATAGCCTTTTGGATCTAGATCCTCTTGTTTTCCTATCATTTTTGGAGAGATAGAGATACACTTTTTGTTCTGGAAACCACTTTTTTTTATCAATACCCACCATTTTAATCTTAAAAAATTTATATATATTTATATGTCTTTCTTAAAACTATTCCCTTTCATTTTATTTAAAAAATGAGAAGATAAGGATAGAGTTTGTGTTAGGATTTGGATGAACATAAGCAGCGAAATTTTAAAATTTTCAATCCAATTCTTACCTAAGATCCATGCAAAATGGCATAAATTAGTATTAGGGATTTACCTTATTTGTGCTTGGGTTCTTTCTAAACGAATTCTTGAGAGACCAAGATGAATCAAACGCTAGCTGGATCGTACAACATCTCTACGGTATCCACATAGTGTGAACAATGACTTCTCTCCTCTACAAAGCTGCTAGGATTTGTCTCTCTCACTAGGATTAGGATTCGGTATTTTTTGAGTGATTTAAGATTTTCTTGAAGCTTACATACATAAATTAAAGTGCTGCCTTCAAGTCCTTTTTATAAAACTAAGGCATATCATAATTTAGTCCTACTAAGATAATGCTTCAAAAAATTCTAATCATACTAAATAATTATTACCTTATCCTTATCCTAGAGAGAGTAAAGAGAGATAGGACTTATTTATTAATTATCTAATATTAAATTAGCATATAATTATCTCATATTAAATAATAAATTATCTCATAATATAATTATCTAATATTACTTTAATATTAAATAATATCACATAATATTATAAATATTATGTGAAAAAATATATTATTATCTTAATAATATATATGCACGAAAATAAGTTCAATTAATTAAATTTTAGTCCAACTAAAATTCAATTAATTATTATCTTATTCTTACTCCTTTTGTATAATCCTATAGGTTCTTACTACGTTGATAATGACTCATTTTTAGGTCATAAACAGTGAGTGGTATCTAGCAATACATCACTACCACTTAAGTAGTAAGAATGTCTATGATTTGATATCTACCTAAAATATGATCAACATATTGCATCATAATCACTTTTGTAATAATATCCAAATCGAACTGAAAGTATGGAGTATGTCATCCTCGTCAATATTCAATTTATATTTCTTGATACTAAGTAGACTTAAAATAAATTATCAATATCACATATTGATCTAATTGAGCATGGTCATACATTTCTAAGTCTCACTTAATCAAGGGATCCAAGGATATTTCTTTTTTATATAAAAGTAATAAAATCCCATCTACATCACTCACTTCCCTCTGTATGATTCGTGACACTCCCAATCAACGCCCTACTCGTTATCCCGATTAAAGGTGACATAGGATGATATCAAAGTGAGTAACTCCTCATGTAGAAAATCGTAATCACTTCAAGTCAAAGGACTATATGCATTTGTAGTCATATGAGAATAACTAATGACACATCTATCCATGTAGTATTCTTACAATTGATTAGTCTAATACATTATTCACTAATAATATACTCATATATTAACTTGATATCAAATATCCATGATTCATAATCATCGGTCACTGTATATGCTAGTTTCAATGTATTATTACTATCCTTTTTTATAATAATACTTGACCAGGGGCATTTTAATTTTAAGAATAGCAAAATTATTTTAAGGATAATTATTATATTTAAGTTATAATTTGTGCAAAATAAAATATAATATAATATAATAATTATATTACCAAAATAAAATGTAATACATTGTGTAATATTGCAATCACCTCTATGATTGACTTTTAAGACACACACTAATAGTTTGTATGTGGTTAGTTCAAAACTTTTTTATGGTTTAAGATTTAATATTGAAGTGAAAGCTTATTGTTTAAGGAATGAAGATGACTTTCCTCCACTTTTACATTGAAAGCATGAACAATGATAAATAATATATGCCAATAACAAATATAACATGCCTTTCTTCCAATAAGTGCGATCATGTGATTTTGTGAAAGCAAAGAACAATATGCATTTGCCTCTAAAATGAATATAGCTTCTTGTTGGGAATTCGGATTATCATATGTAGCGAAAATTCAAAATTTGATCCGAATTCTTATTAGGATCCATGCAAAAAGCATAAATTAATGATTAAGATTTTACCTATTGGGCACTTGTATTTCTACTGATCAAAACTTGAGAGCGGATGAATCAAATACCAGTCGGAAGGTACAACGTCTCTACGATATCCACACGTAGTGAACAACAACCTCTCACCCTCCATGAATCTGCTAGGATACGTTTTTCTCTCTAGGAATTAGGATTGGATGTTTTCTGAGTGATTTAGGATTTGTATACAAGCTTTAAACATGTATCTTATGTGCTACCCTCAAGCTCTTTTTTATAGAATTTAGGCAAGCCACAATCCTAGTCCTACTAGAATAATGCTTCCAAAATCCTAATCACACTTAACAACTCATCTTATCCTTATCCTAGAGATAATGAGGAAAGATAAGACTTATCTATTAATTATCTAATATTAGATAATATTATCTCATAATATAAATATCTTAATTTTAGATAATTGTATATAGTTATTAAATATCAAAATAATATTATCTCATAATATATTTATCTAATATCTGATAACATAATTATTTGATATTACTTTAATATCAAATAATATCACATAATATTATATATATATATTACGTGAATAACATATTATTATTCTTAGTAATAATATATATGCACGATAATAAGTTTAATTAATTAGATATTAATATAATTAAAGATTAATTAATTATTATCTTATTTCTACTCCTTTTGTGTGACCCTGTAGGTTCTTATTACGTTGACAATGACTCATTATTGAACCATAGACAATGAGCAGTATCTAATAATATATCACTGCCACTTAAGTAGTAAGAATGTTTGTGATTCGACATCCACCTAATACATTATCAACGTTGATCAACGTTTTGCATCATAGTCCTTTTTGTAATAATATCCAAATTGAACTGGAGGTATGGAATGTGTCATCCTCGTCAATGTTTAATTTATATTTCTTGATACTAAATAAACTTAAAATAAATGATTAATATCACATATTAATCTAATTGAGTATGACCATGCATTTCTAAGTCTCACTCAATCAAGGGGCCCAAGGATATTTCTCTTTTATACAAGAGTAACAAAATCTCATCTACATTACTTATTTCTCTCTGCATGATTTATGACACACTCAGTCAATGCCTTACTCATCATTCTGATTAAAGGTGACATAGGACAATATTAAAGTGAGTAATTCCTCATGTAGGGAACCGTAGTGACTTCAGGTCAAAGATTTATGTGTATTTATGATCATATGAGAATAACGTATAACACGTCTATCCATGCAATATTCTCATAGTGGGTCAGTCCAGTATATTGTCACTAGTAATGTACTTATGTATTGACTTGATATCACATATCCATGATTCATAATCATCAGTCACTATACATACTAGTCTCGATATATTATTACTATTTTTTTCGTAATAATACTTGACTAGGAGCATTTTAGGAATAATGAAGTTATTCCAAGGATAATTATTATATTAAGTTATAAATTATGCAGAATAATAATAAAATTATGAAAATAAAATATAATAATTAAATTACCTAAAATAAAATATAATACATTGTATATTATTTCAATCATCTATATAATTGATTCCTAGGACACACATCAACACTTCCCTTAAGTATTAAAGAGATTCAATAGAAATAAGTGTACCAAATAAGTAGATAATGGTTAGATATAATAATGTAGATGCTAACAAATTAGTTTAACCTTTCATAGAAAGTTAAGAGTTAGGATGACCTTTTTCTTCCCCTTTTTCTTACTTGCATGTATCTTCATTTATATCTTTTCCTCATTTATTGTAATATTCATTATTATAAAATTACAAATAAATGTTAGGTGTTTAGCATATTATAAATCAATTTTCAACTAACATTTAATTTAATGTCATTTTATATTTGTTATGATGTCAATTATATAGTTGAAGTGAAAAATAGTTATCATGTAGGTTTTTTAATAAAAGCCAGCTTTTTTTTTTTTACATTTCATATCAATGTTTTAAAAACCATGTCATCCAATTTTTACTAAAATTCATTGTCTTATTTTTTTCAAAACATTTTTAAATATTTTACATCATTTTTAAGAAAAATCAAAGTAAAATGTTTGCATAATATTTTTTTAACATCAACTTTTAGCTTTCTTACTAGAATATTGACAATAAAAATTGAATAAACTTGGTATCCTATAAAAAATGTATATTTTGAGTTAAAATTTTGAAATACTATAATTTCATAATTGGTTGTTCATTTGGGGTAATTTTTTTATGTTTCATATAATTTTTCAAGATCTATCAATCTATAAATTGTTATTGCCCTTCTAGAATTGCAAAAAATGATCATTTTCGTAAACTTTTTTCAAGTGTTATCTATCTATTATCATTGTTTGACCAACTTTTAACTTCACTGCAACATTTTTTCAAAGACAAAATAGACATCTAAAACTTAAATATAATCTTAATAGTTATACAAAAGAAATATAAATAAAAATCTCTAAAAAAAACTTATGCAAAAAATCAAAGAAATAAAAGAGGTAAAGATCTAAGAAATAGAAACAAAAAAAGCACCTCTTATATTTTGAACCAACAGCTTAGAATAGGATATTTAGTTCGTACTCGATGTTAGTTAAAAGAATATCAATAACTTACTAATGTGTAATTTAGGTGGAACAAGATGTTGGGTCTTGTAAAGGGGCTTAAATGAGATGGAGATTGAACTTGAAAATAAATAAGAATGGGAGTTAATAATGAGGGAAAAAATTGATGATGTGTTTTATTTATAGTATAAAAATGTCATTATTCATATGATTTTAAATAATTATTTTATAAATTGATGTCAAAAGTTTGACAACAAGAAAAGATAACTTTTTTAAAAATCAACGTTTAAAGTTTCTTTATATTTTTAAAAATGAGATTGCTCTTATACTTTAAATATTGATTATTTTAGAAATCGATATCAAAAGTTTAGTGAAAAAATAATTTTTTTAAACAATTGAAATTTAAAATTTTCTCATATTTTCAAAATGTTGCTACTCTCATAACTTTAGATGTTAGTTATTTTAAAAATCAATATCTAAAGTCTCACAAAAAAAAGTTAATTTTTTTAAAAAATTGACATCTAAAATATATTTATATTTTAAAAAATGGTGCTATTCTTGTAACTTTAGACATTAATTATTTTAGAAATTAATACTAAACATCTCAAAGGAAGAAGAGCAGCAGTTTTTAAACAATTGATGTCTAAAATTTTCTTAAATTTTCAAAAATATAATTTTATATATCAATTATTTTAGTATCTGAGCGTCAAATGTGTCACAGGAAGAAAAGTGATGTTTATTTAAAAAAAATCGATGCTTGAAATTTTTTTGAATTTTCACAATTCTTATCACATTAAAATAAACTTTAACTAATGTCTATTTATTAATATTTATTTACCTTGTAGCAATGATTTATTGCCCTTACTTAGTGTTCGTATAATCAGGGAATGCTCCTGAAATTGAGTTCTGTTGGCTGTAGCCCTTAATTGTGACGTCAGAAAATGTTAAGATATTTCACTTGAATAGGTATACACAAAAATTTATGTCGGCTACAGTACATATTTGGTGTTTTTGTTGACAGTTGGGTGGTTGTGGTTAATATGATTTTATGCAAGGCCTTGCTTGATGTACTCAGAATTGAAGAAATATATAATACAAACTGCGGTAGAATTACGAATTTTGGTTTGAGGGTTGATTGTAATTATACGAAAATTTATTTTTATATATATTGAAAATTTATAATTATTTAAAAAAATTGCAATCTTGTTAATATTTTTTATTTAAGGTATTGTAATTTTTTTATAAATTAAATATAAAAATTTATTAAACATTGCATAAAATTATAGAAATTTATTTATAAAGGTTTAGCACATAAATTGTTCATAATTTTTTTAAAAAAATTTACAAGAAAAATTAAAAAAATTTTAAAAAATGTAATTATTTTAATAAAATTTATATCTATATATACTTTTTTAGACATATATAAATATTTATTGTAAAAATATTGAATGACATATTAAAACAGATTACAAGAAAAATTAACAAATTTTTAAAAAATGTAATTATTTTAATAAAATTTATATCTATATATACTTTTTTAGACATATATAAATATTTTATTGTAAAAATATTGAATGACATATTAAAACAGATAGCGAGTGGTAATTCTAGTGTAATTATATTTTGTGTGTAATATAAATGAAAATATAAAATTATAGTTACAAAAGTTCTAACACGCAAATTATTTAGAATCTTATAAAAAAATATATATGAATTTTAGTGCAAATAATGTTTTCAAAAAATAAAATTAGTTATAAGCAAAAGTTAAAAAAATATTTTATAAGTCATGTAAATTTTTTATTTCAATTAAATATATGTTTTTATAAAGTATTTTTTGTTGAGAGTAGAACTACAAAGAAGAGTATTTCAAAAAGATCAAGTCCCACATTGCTCAAATTAAGAGAGTTGTGATTGTATATATATCAAGATAAGATATTAGGCTAGTAAAAGAGTAAAGGAAGGAAGTGGGCTTGTATGCACAAAAATAGGCTAAATTGAATACAACTTAATTGAAATTCATCGATTCATTGATTTCTTCGTGAAATAATATGTGGTTAGGAATTGTCTTTGCATAAATTTTACTAAATGGAAAAAGGTTACTTAGAAAAGTTAAAAATTTAATTTTAAAATTTTAAATTATATCCATTGGAGATTTTATAATAATCATATTAATACAATTAATTTTTCATAAATAGTTTTTACTTTCCAATGTTTTATCCATTAATTCTCCATCTCTAATATTATATGATTTGTACTTCGTTGGAGATTTTATAGCAGCCATAAATAACTTCTCTCATAAATAGCTCGGTTATTTGCTTTGCCTCTTAGAGATCACTTGATGTGAAAAATAGAAAATTATTATATCATCCTTGCTGCCTAGGTTGTCAAATTTTTCTTGCGATTTTGTACCCCTATTTTATGACGAGAAAAATTTGTTCTATCTTGAGAGAATATCCATAATTTTCAAAAACAATGTTACTGATGCGATTTAAATTTTAAAAATAAAAATGAAACTTGTCTATTATTCTGCCAATAATTAAGGTACAATAAAATAAAAAATTCATATCTAACAAAAAAGAGAAAAAGCTGAAAGATCAAAGTATTAATTATTTATAAAAAAATTATAATCTTATACCATGTATATGTATTAAGTTCTATCTTTTTTAAGAACAAATTTTTCTACAACTATATGTATTTTAAAATTTTAGGAATATAAATATATAATAATATGGAGAGAGAGAGGAGAGAGTGTGGAGTTTTAGGGGCTAGGATCGCCTCTAAACCCCTTGATTTTGCGTTGAATATAATCCTTTTTTTTTGGGGGGGGGGGGGTAAGAATCGTTGAATATAATCTTCAATGCTTGTCTAGAACAAGAAACACCCACGGGAGAACATTACTCCCGACACAGGGCATGTTTATCAACTTGGGAACGAAGGATATATTATATTAATTACATGAGATTTAACTTAATTATACTAACATATATAAAATTAATGTATATTTGTAAAATAAAAAAAGTGTGAATTTAGTTGTGTTGAATCCGACGATAAATGGATTCAATTTGCTCTAGAATAAGATTAATCAAACATTACCCATTATAACGTTTCATTGAGGGCGACATTATAAATAAATGCGTGCAAAACAAAATTTAATTTAGTAAGCTTTCGGTATTAATTTTTGAGGTGAGAGCGTTGTGATGTTTATTTAACCGTAAACACTTTCTTTCTGCCTTCAAATTTGATTTCTCTTAATAATTTCCATTTAAATGATTACTTGTGAGATGGTTAAGCAAACAAGGGATGTCTTCGGATGTTAATTGGCTACAATTATTAGCTTTACACAATAAAGAAATTAAAAAAAAACAGTATAATGACCACAAGAAATGAAATTGCCACAAAATAAAAGTTAAATAAGACAAATTAAAACACGCATTGTAATCCCACGCAAAATATGATATTGTTATTTAACAACTAAAAATACGCATCCTGCGGATGTTGGGATACCATCAACCCTAATTTGATTCAAAAAAGGAAAAATATTTGTATAAGTACTGTCTATTATATTACTTTTAAGCATTACTATTCATATATTATTAATTATAAATGAATGGATCAATTTACCCTAATAATTAAATACGAACTTAAGTGGCTTACACTTAAGCGACTTGTTTTGAAGTCATTTGATTTTTGTTATCATATTTATTAATACTTAATTATAGATTTATTATTTCATTTTATTCTACAACTTAAATTATTATAATAATCAATTACTAATAATTACTAACATATAAAATCAATAATCTATAGCAATAATTTATGCAAAAACCTTTTATATATAATAATACTGAGACAAAAAAAAGTCATATTTCAATGTACAAATTATTTTAATCCATTCCATCTTTCTCCTCAGAAAATAATCTCCGACAATTATTAACAATATTTTATCTCCAACATATTATCAATATTTTTTTAATCTATTTCTCTCTTAATTGTTGATTTTTATTTCCTAAAATCTTCTATACAAAAATTAATAATTTATAGTAATAAAAAATTCATATATATATAATAAGTAATTAATTTTTTTAATATATTTTATTTCTATATACCTCAAAATATTGACAAAATGATTCTGTGATTATAAAATTATAAAACAAATTTTATTTTAAAAATATGAAGAAATAATTTTTTTATATCAAAATTTTGATTTGATGAGCTTTTTATTTTTAAATTTGATTAAACTTCCTATTAAAATGTCATGAGTAACTCTTTTTTATTTTAAAAATTGTTTACAAAAAGGAAGTGTGTGTAAAAAATAATATATTATTTTAAAAAAGAGTAAAACTTTGTATGGATTAAATGTAATTTTTTTATTTTTAAAATATGAATAAATAATTATTTTCTTTTCATTTGACAATACTTTTATTTTAAAATTTAATTAAACCTTCCACCAAAAAGTCATGAGTAAAAACTATTTTTTAGATGAATTTATTTGGAAGAAACAGTGTTCATTAATTATTAATTTTGATTAAGAATTGTAAATAATTGAGTCAAATGAATAAATAATTGATTTGCTGTGAGTCTCGAAAATAGATTTCGAACAGCGTGCTGAATGAATTTTATTTGTCAGATTTAGGAACAAAATGGATTTCACGGATGTTTCAATGCCCATGATATTGTCAACACCATTTCGGGATTTTCACTGGGCTCATAGTTGTTGGGAGGTCAGGCATTCTTACTTCTTTTTTTTTTTTGGAAATTATTTTATTAATATTCTAATGTACGTAGAAATGCAACATATAAGAAATTGATCACTAATGTGAAGATATGCATGAATTCTATATTAATATAGACTATTATTTTTGTATAAATTTTTTTAAAAAAATAAAAATTAGTAATTGAGAAGGAATAAATTAGAAAAAATTGACAGTACGTTGGAGATAAAAAATATTGTTAATAATTGCTCTAAGATATCCTTTTTAAAGAAGCTGGTTGGAATGGGTTAAAACACTTTGGACGTTGAAATATAATACTTTTGTCTAGGAATTCTTTTTATATAGAAGGGTTTTATATAGATTATTTCTGTAGATAAAGTTTCTATACGTTAGTAATCAGTAATAATTGATTACTATAAAGGTCTAATTAGTATGTTAAAATAGAAATAATAAATTAATAATTAAATGTTAATAAATAGGATAAAGGTGAGGCTTTTGGTTTCAACTCAAGCTGTTCAAATGCAAGCTAAACCGGTTCATATTTGATTATCAGGATAAATGAATTCACATATTCTTATTTGATAATATTATGGTAATGCTTAAAAATAACTTAATAAGCATTATTTACATAAGTATTTTCTTTTGAAAAATAATTTAAATATAATTTATTATCAATATAAATTAATTTCATATTATTATTCATGTATTACTGTATTAATTAAAAATTATTAAAATTTATTTATTGTACTTAAATTTTTTTAATTATTATTAATTTTTTTAATATTGTATCTCATTTTCATTCCTTAATAATATAAAATATTTTAGTTTAACGATGAACCAAATTTAAATTCATTTGAAAATTCGTGATATCTTAACATTTTCTATGTATTAATTTATAACCGCAAATTTTTTGGGTCGATTATATCATAAACTAATTTGAAAATGCATTATATTTTAGAATTTCTACAGAAAGTGTTAAATGATTGCATACTTTCTTTTGTTTTTCACTTCTCATTATTTTTAATTTTTAATTTAATCATAGATACATGTATTTTATTTTTTTTTAAATATAAACTTATTTTTCATTTTTCTAGTAGAGGAGGTAAGAATAAAAGGAAAGGAAGGTGAATGGATATAAAAAAATATTAATATATATTTCTAAAAAAAGAGATTTGTGACCATTAAAGTAGTTAATTTGATAGTATTAAATCATTACTTTATTTTAGAAAATGTAGATTCAATGTAAAAAGACATTAATTTATAATCAATGAAAGAATGAAATTTTTTTTGAAGTTTGTAGGAATTATAGTAATAGGTAACCTCACAACTTTAATTTTTAACTTAATTATAAATACATATATTTTATTTTCTTAAATATAAACTTATTTCTCTTTTATTTTACCAAAGGAGGTAGAAATAAAAGGAAAAGGAAAGGAAAGTGGATGTATATAAAAAAATATTAATATATATTTCTAAAATTAGAGATTTGTAACCATTAAAGGAGTTGATCAAATACTATCGAATCATTACTTTATTTTTAAAGATATAGATTCAATGTAAGAATATTAATTTATAATTAATAAAGGAATGAAAATTTTTTGAAGTTACTAACTCCTCAATGGAATTGTAGTGATAGGTAACCCCACAACTCCTTAGTTATTATCCATCCATTCGTATCAAATTTGTACAGGGGTTCTTATATTATTCTTATAGATATTTATATTATATCTTTTTCAAATTTCAAGTCATTAACCAATACAAATATTTATAATTCAAAAATATTTACTTGATAAAAATTCTCAAACATATTCTAATAAAAAATTTAATTTGAATAGGAAGATAGTTTACAATAAAAAATAATTAGCAATTGACAATAAATTAACTTTCAATCAAACTTAACATGCAATAAGTGAATATTCCTATGATATTGTCCAAAGAGAATAGCTAATTCTGATCACGCTTGCTCTCTTTTCTTGATTAGGAAAAAAATATGAAAAATATGAAAATATAAAGTGTATTTGAGTATGTTTTTATTTTTAAAAATTATTCCCAATATATTTTTTATTTTTTTATTTTTAAAACTATTTTTAAATTGAAGAAAAATAAAAAATAAATGGTGGTAAGTGTTACAAATAAGAAAATATTTTATTTAATTATAAAATTGACATTTAAAATAAAAAAATTTCAAAAATATGAAAATTATTTTTTGATTCTAAATTAAACATTTACAGTTATAATTTTAAAAATAAATTCTAAAAATAGATTCTCAAAACAAATTCTTTTATTTTTTAAAAATAAAAAATAAATAAATATGTAATTTTTCTAAAATTTAAGAAGTGAGTGTAATATCTTTTTTTACAAGGATTTTGGAATATATATATATATATATATATATATATATATATATATATATTGTTCCAATGGTTGATTTTGAGCGAAGGCATCGGACATACATTAAGAATAAAACTATTATATATCAAAAATAAAGTGAGAAATTGAATTTTAAGTTTTTATATTTATTAAATTAAATTTTATAAATTTATTATATTATTTAATTTTTAATAATAATCCTTAAAGTACATTTAAAATCTAATTTCAAAATGTATTTTTAGTTTATAAAATATTACTTGCGGTGAATGCCGTAGAAACAGACAGAGCGAGTAAGAATTAAAGAAAGGAATCGGAAGAGGACACGAAAGCGTCCATTATGAAAGGTCCAAAGGTGAAGCAGTCAATTAAAGACAACAATAGAAAGTTAATTCAATCGTTTCTTTGCAAGGAAATTTTTTCTAGTAATATGTTTAAAAAAACTGTTATTTATATATAAATATTATTAAGTATACAATTTTTTAATTTAATAATAAAAATAATTAATTTATTAATTAAAAATAAATAATTTTATATCAAATTAAATTATTAAATTAAAAATTGTATAATTAATAATATTTATATAAAAATAATATTAAATTTTAATATTAATATAACACTAAAATACTTTTCGTAAGTATGCTGTGTAAATTATGACCCGTATCTCTCGTAGATTTGCATTGAATTGTTGTGAGATTGCAAAATGAAAGAGGAAAAAGGGAAATTGACAGCTTGGGCAAAAGCTAATCTCCTCGGGAAATCAGTAGTGAAGTCTCTGGAACGCACCATGCCCCTCCATTCCATGCGTACCCTTTTTATCAAATAGCCATGTGTCATTATCATATTACCCTTCTAAATTGAGAACGTTCTCCTTTGATCTTATGAAACGTTGTGCTCACTTGCAAAATTTTTATATTATTTTCAATTGATTCAGGCATTATTTTTTTAATATATTTTTATTATTTATAATTTAGATATTAATATTATTAAAAATATATGCGCTTATTTCTTTTTTTCCCTCTGCTTTAAATATAGAAAAAATATATGGTAGAATATATTTTTTTGGTGTAAATCTATACCACTAAAAAAAAATTGCGCCCGGTGGATATTCTATTAAACATATACTCGCCTCCCTTATTTAGAGCTATTAAAACAAAGTCGTGTTTGCAAATGGGGCTGCAGATTCGCAAAAAATAAAAAAAGTGGACCTAAAGCAGTTTGATCCTCCGAGTTCATGGTCTGCATTCTTTTTTTTTGGTAAAACATTTACACATTTAAAGTAAACTAATACCTTATATAAATCTTTAGTCAATTAATTCAATATTCATTCCTAAACGCAATTTTTTATCTTTCACATTAACTCAATTTAAATAAATTTTTTAAATTAATAATTTTATTTTTAAACTAATAATTTTAAAGCAATTTGTTTGTATTATAATTTATTTAACTTTAAATTGTTGGTATGGATAAAAAAAACTATGTGATTTTTTAATTTACAATTATTACTAAATTCAAATTATTTTAAAAAATTTAAAATTAATTTTTTAAATTAAAGTCCATGAACTTGATTTATAAGCCTATAGTGCATAAATTTTAAGATTTGAACTCTCATTTAAAGAATAATTTTTACGGATCAAACATAATTTTGTTCTTTTATGACCAATTTTCGTGGATCTGTTCTTATGGATTGATTCACAAATAAACTTTAACAATTATATCCTTACTTATTGAGGTAGAAATAAATAAACTCATATTAGAGGTTTAACTTAATTTGTTTATCTAATTGAATAAACCAAGTTTAGACAAATATATTAACCTTTTTATCAAACAAGCTTAACTCACTTAACTTTAAATTTATTTATTAGCTAATTAGATTGTCCTATTTAATTAATATGTTATTTTAATCTAATACTTTTAGGGGTCATTGTGGACAAGCAAGAAAGAGAAAAAAATGATGAGTTTTCTTTTTCTTTATATGTATTTAGTTTAGAAAAAAATTTATTCATTTTCTTCTAATGGGAATATCTCAAATGAGAGAATGATAATTCTCTCTAATTTATCAAGAAATATGATTCCTTCATCTTGAATTTTCAATTTATCATTCTAAATGATAATAAAATTGATGATGATGATAATAATAATAATTTTTTATAATAAACTAATAATTAATAATAGCAATAATAACAAAAATAATAATATTAATAAATAATAAAAATAAATAATAATAAGTAATAAAAATATAATATTTATAATAGTGATATAAATGATAATATACTAATTATAATTTTTAAAAATTAAAATAATTAATAATAAAATAGTTAATTATAATTACATGATAATATAACAAATAATTAATAAAATTAATAATAAAAATAGAAATAAAATATTAATAATTAATAACATTAAAATGGTAAATAATTATAACAATAGTAATTCTAGTAAATAGCTAAATTAATAATAAAAATAAAATATTTACAATAGTAATAATCAAATTAGTAAAATATTGACAAATAATAATAAATAAATTTTTGTGTAGTTTATGAATTATTATCAAAGTGACCAAGAGAACTTAATTTCCTTTATTGTTTGAACCAAACAAAATAAATAATCACCAAATATTCATTCCTTTTCCTTCCATTTTTTTTTTTTTTTGTCGATTCCTTCTCCTTTCTTTGGTTTCACCTAGTGGCCTCTTAAATTAATTGATATAATTGTGGTATAACTATCATTCTTTTATCATTATACCTTATTTTTTCTCATCAACTCAGCCATCAATCTTTCTAAAATTTTAAAACTTGTGAGTGTGATGAATTTTTATTATTATCTCATTTAATGTTTTTTATTTTACATAAATATAATTATAATTTGTTGCATTAAATAATTAGGAATTCCATAAAATTAAAGATAGAATTTGGTTCGATACATTATTTATTTATTAAATTTAAAGAATATAAAATAATTTCTTTAATTTTGAGTTAATTGAATTTTATTTTTTTTATTTTGAAAACTTAGAAATATTTCTTTTAAAATTTACAAAATATGAAATTAACACCTATTATTAATTTAATTAATAATTTTATCAAATTAAATCATTTTTCTTAATTTCATATATATATATATATATATATATATATATATATATAATATAAAATTTTGGGGGGTGCCAGGGTTGCCTCTAGACGCCTTGACTCTGCCGTTGAATATCATCATCAATGCTTGGCTAGAAAAAGAAACACCCACAGGAGATAATTATTCGGGCAGTTTATACACTTGGGAATGAAGGATATATTATATTAATCTAACAAAATTTAACTTAATTATATTCACATATATGAAATTAATATCTATTTATAAAATAAAAAAATGTGAATCTAATTACATTGATTCCAAATATAAATGAATTCAATTTGTTTTAGAATAAGATTTATCAAATATTAATCGATTATATCAATGAGGCCATTATAAATAAATGAATTACGTCAATCATTATTCCTGCAAAAAAAATTTTAATTTGTAAACTTTCGGTATTAATTTTTGAGGTGAGAGTGTTGTGATGTTTATTTAACCATAAACACTTTTTTTCTGCCTTCAAATTTGATTTCTCTTTATAATTTCCATTCAAATGATTACTTGTGAGATGGTTGCAAACAAGGAGTGTCTTTGGATGTTAATTGGGTACAATTATTAGCTTTACAACAATAAAGAAATTTTTAACAAAAACAGTATAATGACCACAAAAAATGAAATTGCCGCAAAATAAAAGTTAAATGAGACAAATTAAAACGTGCATCGTAATTCCCCGCAAAATTCGACATTGTTATCGTACAATTAAAAATGCGCATCCATATATTGGGATACCATATGATTCGAAAAAGGAAAAATATTTATATGAGTACTGTCTATCGTATTATTTTTAAGTATTATTATTTATATACTTTCAACTATAAATGAATAGATTCATTTATTCTAATAATTAAATACAAATTTGGTTGGCTTGCATTTAAATGACTTCTTTCGAAGCCATTTGACTTTTCTTTTGTCATATTTATTAATACTTAATTATAGATTTATTCTTTCATTTTACTCTACAAATTAAATTATTGTAATAATCAATTACAACATATAAAATCAACAATCTATAGCAATAATTTATGCAAAAACCTTTTATATATAATAACACGGAAAACAAAAGTCATATTTCAATGTACAAATTATTTTATTCCATTGTATCTTTCTCCTTAAAAATAATCTACAATAATTATTAACAATATTTTATCTCCAATAATAATCTATTTCCCTCTCAATTATTAATTTTTATTTCCCAAAAATTTCTATACAAAAATTAATAGTTTATAGTAATAAAAAAATTCATATATATATATATATATATATATATATATATATATATATATATATATATATATATATATATATATATGTAAAATAAGTAATTAATTTTTTTATATATTACATTTCCATATACCTCAAAATATCGACAAAATTATAAAACAAATTTTATTTTAAAAATATGAAGAAATAATTTTTTTAATACCAAAACTTTGATTTGATGAGATTTTTATTTTTAAATTTGATTAAACATTCCATTAAAATTAAAATATCATGATTAACTCTTTTTTATTTTAAAAATTGTTTACAAAAAGGAAGTGTGTGTAGAAAAATAATATATTATTTTAAAAAAAGTAAAACTTTGGATGGATCAAATGTAGTTTTTTTATTTTAAAAAGATGAATAAATAACTATTTTCTTTTCATTTGATGGTACTTTTATTTTAAAATTTAATTAAGCTTCTATTAAAAAGTCATGATAAAAGCTATTTTTTTGGATGAATTTAATCGGAAGAAACAGTGTTCATTGATTATTAATTTTGATAAAGAATTGTAAATAATTGAGTCAAATGAATAAATAATTGATTTGCCGTGAGTCTCGAAAATAGATTTCGAACAGCGTGCTGAATGAATTTTATTTGTCAGATTTAGAATTTATTTCATTTTACAACGAATTTTATTAAAAATTATATTTAAACTTAAATTTTTTAGATTTTATTTTATTTTAAAATTAGAATTTATTTGATTTTGAAATGAGTTCTATTGAAGAATTATATTTAAATTTAAATTTTTTAGATTTCATTTCATTTTAAAATATTATTTTATTTACATTATTACTATTTTAAAATCTTATAAAATTGGATGAAATTTGATAAGAATTCATTACATTTCAAATATAATATTTTCATTTAAGTTATTAATAGTTTTCTCTCTCTCTCTTTAAATTTTTTTTCTTTCATTCTTAAAGAAATATTGTAAATATAAATATTTGAAATGAATTGTACAAGTTTTAATAAAGTTTCAAATAAAAAAATTATTTCAAAGTAAAATGAAATCATATTTTATATAATTTATTCTAAATAAAATAATTTATTTAAAAATAAAATAAAATTATTTTACCAAAATAAAATGAAATGAATTATATTTTTTAGCCCGCCAACAACAAAAAGTTAGACCCAAATGGATTTCATGGATGTTTCAATGCCCATGATATTGTCAATACCATTTCGGGATTTCAATGGGCTCATAGTTGTTGGGTGGTTAGGCATTTTTCCCTTTTTTTTTTTTTTGAAATCATTTTATTAATATTCTAATTTACGTAGAAAAGTAACACATAAGAAATTGATTACTAATGTGAAGATATGCATGAATTCTATATTAATATAGATTATTATTTTGTATAAAAAATTTTAAAAAAAGAGTAATTGAGAAGGAATAAATTAGAAAAAATTGACAGTACATTGGAGATAAAAATATTGTTAATAATTGCTCTAAAATATCCTTTTTAAAGAAGCTGGTTGGAATGGGTTAAAATACTTTGGACGTTGAAATATAATACTTTTGTCTAGGAACTCTTTTTATATAGAAGGGTTTTATATAGATTATTTCTATAGATAAAGTTTCTATACGTTAGCAATCAGTAATAATTGATTACTATAAAGATCTAATTAGTATGTTAAAATAGAAATAATAAATTAATAATTAAATATTAATAAATGGGATAACGGTGAGCTGCTCAAATGCAAGCTAAACCGGTTCATATTTGATTATCAGGATAAATGAATTCACATATTCTTATTTGGTAACGTTATGGTAATGCTTAAAAATAAATGCTTATTTACATAAGTATTTTCTTTTGAAAAATATTTAAATATAATTTATTATCTATATAAATTAATTTTATATTATTGTTCATGTATTACTGTATTAACTAAACATTATTAAAATTTATTTATTGTGTTTAAAATTTTTTAATCATTATTAATTTTTTAATAATGTATCTCATTTTCATTCATTAATAAGATAAAATATTTTACTTTAACAATCAACCAAATTTAAATTCATTTGAAAATTCATGATATCTTAACATTTTTTATGTATTAATTTATAACCGCAAGTTTTTTGGGTCGATTATATCATAAATTAAATTGAAAATGCATTAAATTTTAGAATTTCTATAGCAAGTGTTAATTGATTGCATGCTTTCTTTTGTTTTTCACTTCTCATTATTTTTAATTTTTAATTTAATTATACATACATCTATTTTATTTTTTTAAATATAAACTTATTTTTCTTTTTTCTTTTTAAGTAGAGGAGGTAAGAATAAAAGGAAAGGATGGTAGATGGATATAAAAAAATATTCATATATTTCTAAAAATAGAGATTTATGACTATTAAAGTAGTTAATCTGATGGTATCAAATTATCATTTTATTTTAGAAAATATAGATTCAACACAAGAAGACATTAATTTATAACCAATGAAAGAATGAAAAACTTTTAAAGTTAGTAGGAGTTACAGTAACAAGTGACCTCACAACTTCTTAATTTTTAATTTAATTATAAATACATATATTTTATTTTCTTAAATATAAACTTATTTCTCTTTTTTTTAGTAGAGGGGGCAAAATAAAAGGAAAGAAAGGTGGATGTATATAAAAAAACATTAATATATATTTTTAAAAATAGAAATTTGTAACCATTAAAGTGATCAACAATATCAAATCATTACTTTAGAGGACTTAAATTCAATGTGAGAAAACATTAATTTATAATCAATAAACAAATGAAAAACTTTTGAAGTTACTAGTGCTTCAATGGAATTGTAGTGGCAGGTAACTTTATGACTTCTTAATCATTATTCATCCATTCTTGCTAAATTTCTACAAGGGGTTCTCATAAAATTATCATAAGTATTTACATTATATCTTTTTCAAATTTTAAGTCATTAGCTAATACAAATATTTATAGTCCAGAAATACTTACTTGACAAAAATTCTCAATCTTCTAATACAAAAATTTAATTTGAAAAAGGAGATAACTTACAATAGAAAATAATTAGTAATTGATAATAATTTAAATTTAAGTCAAACTTAACATACAATAAGGGAATATTCCTACGATATTGTCCAAAGAGAATAACTAATTCTAATCACACTTGCTCTCTTTTCTTGATTAAGGAAAAAAATATAAAAGATGCGAAAATATAGAGTATGTTTAGATATTTTTTTATTTTTAAAAATTGTTCCAAATATGTTTTTAAATTTTTTATATTTAAAAATTATTTTAAGATTGAAGGAAAATAAAAAATAGATGGTGGTAAGTGTTACAAATAAGAAAATGTTTTATTTAATTATAAAATTGACATTTAGAATTAGAAAAAAGTTCAAAAAAAATATAAAAGTTATTTTTAATTTTTAAATTACAAATTTACAGTTATAATTTTAAAAATAAATTCTAAAATTAGATTTTCAAAACAAATTCTTTTATTTTTTAAAAATAAAAAATAAAAAATTATTTTTAAAAATAGAAAACAAACAAATATGTAATTTTTCTAAAATTTGAGAAGTGAGTGTACTTTCCTTTTTTTTTTAACTAGGATTTTGGAATATATATATATTGTTCCAATGGTTGATTTTGAGCGAAGGCATTGAACATACATTAAGAATAAAACTATTATATATTAAAAATAAGGTTAGAAATTAAATTTTTTATTTTTAATTTATTAAATTAAATTTTATAAATTTATTATATAATTTATTTTTTGATATTAATTCTTAAAATACATTTAAAATCTAATTTCAAAATGTATTTTTATTTTATAAAGTATTACTTGCGGTGAATACTGTAGACGCAGACAGAGCAAAGAAAGGAATCGGAAGAGGATGAGCAAGCGTTCATTATGAAGGGTCCAAAGGTGAAGTAGTCAATTTATAGACAACAATAGAAAGCTAATTCAACCATTTCTTTGCAAGTATGTATGGAAAAAATTTCTACTGGTATGTTTAAAAAAATTGGGTGTTATTTATATATAAATATTATTAAGTATATTATTTTTAATTTAATAATAAAAATAATTAATTTCTCAATTAAAAATAACTAATTTTGTATCAAATTAAATTATTGAATAAAAAATTGTATAAATAATAATATCTATATAAAAATAATATTAAAATTTTAATATTAATATGACACTAAAATACTTTTCGTTAAGCATGCTATGTAAATTATGACCCGTCTCTCTTGTAGATTTGCGTTGAACTATTCTGAGATTACAAAATGAAAGGGGAAAAAGGGAAATTGGCAGCTTGGGTAAAAGCTAATCTCCTTGGGAAATCAATAGTCAAGTCTCTGGAACGCACCATGCCCTTCCATTCCACGCGTTCCTTGTTTATTAAATAGTTATGTGTCGTTATTATATTATTCTTCTAAATTATAGGTCTATCTAAGTTCACGCAATTCTATCAAGCTAATTTAATAAGTAAAAATTATAGGCTAAATTAGTTTCATGTTAGGTTATTTTCTTATCAAGATCAGATTCTTATAATATTAGTCTTAGTTTCAGTTTTAGTCTCAATCTTAAGTTAATATTTACTAAGCGAGTTCAAGTAAATTTTATAACTTGTTATATTTTATTATTATTATTATTATTATCATACTAGTTATATATTATAATTTTAAAATATTAATTAATTGAAAATTTTCATTATTGTTATAATTTTTGTTATTTTTTATTTTTATTAAATATAATTATATTTTATTATTATCTTTTAAAATTTTATAATCTACATTAGTGAGTTATATATATTATATATGAAAATAAATATATATTATTAAAATGTAGCAAATGCCTAAATTTATACTTAGTAATATATATTTATTATTATATTAGTTGTTTATCTAATTCAGTAAACCAAGATTAGGCAAATATATTAACCTTTTCATTAAAAAAACTTAACTTACTTAACCTTAAATTTGGTTTATTAGCTAATTAGATTGTCCTATCTAATTAATATGTTATTCTAATCTAATACTTTTAGGGGTCATTTTGTTGTGGACAAACAAGAAAGGGAAAAAAAATGATGCGTTTTCTTTTTCTTTATGTGTTTGATTTAGAAAAATCTTACTCATTTTCCCTATTTTCTTCCAATAGGATTATTCCAAATAAGGGAATGATATTTCTCTCTAATTTCTCAAGAAATATAATTCTCTCATCTTGAATTTTTAATTTATCATTTTAAATGATAATAAAATTGATGATGATGATGATGATGATAATAATAATAATAATTTTTTATAATAAACAAATAGTTAATAATAGCAATGGTAACCAAAATAATAATAGGTAATAAAAATATAATATTAACAATAGTGATAATAAATGATAATATGCCAATTATAATTTTTAAAAATTAAAATAACTAATAATAAAATAGTTAATAATAATTACATGATAATTAATAAAATTAATAATAAAAATAGAAATAAAATATTAATAATTAATAACAATAAAATGGTAAATAATTATAACAATAGTAATTCTAGTAAATAACTAAATGAATAATAAAAATAAAATATTAACAATAATAATAATAAAATTAGTAAAATATTAACAATAAATAACAAGATAATAATAATAATAAATAAATAAATAAATTTTTGCATAGTTTACAAATTATTTTCAAAGTGACCAAGAGAATTTAATTTTCTTTATTATTTGAACTAAACAAAATGATTAATCATAGAATATTCATTCCTTTTTCTTCCTCTGTTTTTTTTTTTTTGTCCATTCCTTTTCCTTTCTTTAGTTTCATCTATTGGGGATTAGGCTACTCTAAAGTATATTTTGCACTTTAAAAGATAAGGTACTTAATCTTATTATTAATTTTTTATTTATTATTATTTATAAAATCATGAATCAAAATCAATGATGAGATTGGGTACTTTACTCTTTAAAATGTAAAATATACTTTAGAGGAGCTCAATCTTATCTATTGGCTTCTTAAATTAATTGACATAATTGCATTATAACTATCAATCTTTTATCATTATACCTTATTTTCTTTTATCAACTCAGCCATCAATATTCTTAAATTTTAAAACTTGTGAGTATAATAAATTTTTATTATTACGCCATTCAGTCTTCTTTATTTTACATAAATATAATTATAATTTGTTGCATTAAATCATTAGGAATTCCATAAAATTAGAGATAGAATTTGATTCAATACATTATTTATTTATTTATTAAATTCTAAAATACAAAATAATCCTTTAACTTTGAATTAGTTAAATTTCATCTTTTTACTTTGAAAACTTAAAAGTTATTCTTTTAAATTTTACAAAATATGAAATTAACACCTATTATTAACTTAATTAATAAATTTATCATATTACATCATTTTTTCTCAATTTTGTCAATATATATATGATTTTGGGGGGGCCAGGTTGCCTTTAGACGCCTTGACTCTGCCGTTGAACATCATCTTCGATGCTTGTCTAGAAAAAGGAACGCCCACAGAAGATCATTATTCCCTTCTCAAGGATATATTATATTAATCTAACAAAATTTAACTTAATTATATTCACATATATGAAATTAATATATATTTATAAAATAAAAAAATGTGAATCTAATTACATTGATTCCGAATATAAATGAATTCAATTTGCTTTAGAATAAGATTTGTCAAGTATTATTGATTATAACTTTTCAATGAGGCCATTATAAATAAATGAATTAGGTCAATCATTATTCTTGCAAAACAAAATTTAATTTAGTAAACTTTCGGTATTAATTTTTGAGTTGAGAGTGTTGTGATGTTTATTTAACCAGAAACACTTGTTTTCTGCCTTCAAAATTTGATTTCTCTTAATAATTTCCATTCAAATGATTACTTGTAAGATGGTTGCAAACAAGGAGTGTCATTGGATGTTAATTGGGTACAATTATTAGCTTTACATTAAAAAGTCATGAGTAAAAACTATTTTTTTAGATGAATTTAATCGGAAAAAACAATGTTCGTTGATTATTAATTTTGATTAAAAAATTGTAAATAATCTATTCAAATGAATAAATAATTGATTTGCTGTGAGTCTCGTAAATAGATTTCGAACGGCCTGCCGAATGAATTTTATTTGTTAGATTTAGGAACTAAATGGATTTCATAGATGTTTCAATTGCCATGATGGGACTTCATTCGGCCCATAGTTGTTGGGCGGTTTGGCCCTTTCTTCCTCTTTTTTTTTTTTTTTTTGAAATCATTTATCAATATTCTAACGTATGCAGAAATGTAACACATGAGAAATTGATTACTGATGTGAACATATGCATAAATTCTTTATTAATATAGATTATTATTTTTGTATACAAATTTAAAAAAAATAAAAGTTAGTAATTGAGGAGGAATAAATTAGAAAAAAATTGATAGTACATTGGAGATAAAAATACTGTTAATAATTGCTCTAGATTATCATTTTAAAGAAGCTGGTTGGAAATGAGTTAAAATATTTTGTACGTTGAAATATATTTTTTTGTCTGGTAATTATTTTTATATAGAATGGTTTTATATAAATTATTTCCATAGATAAAATCTCTATACATTAGTAATTAGTAATAATTAATTATTATAAGAGTCTAATTTGTACGTTAAAATAGAAATAATAAATTAATAATTCAACATTAATAAATATGATAAAGGGGAGATTGTTGGTTTCAACGCAAGTCATTTAAATATAAGTTAAAGCAGTTCATATATGATTATTAGGATAAATGAATTCATATATTCTTACTTGGCAATATTATGGTAGTGCTTAAAAATAATGTAATAAGTAATATTTACATAAATATTTTTTGAAAAGAATTTAAATATAATTTATTATTAATATATATTAATTTTATACTGTCATTCATATATTATCCTCTTAAGAAAAATTATTAAAATTTACTTATTATACTTAAAATTTTTTAATTATTATTTTTTAATAACAGATTTTATTTTTATTCATTAATAGTATAAAATATTTTACTTTAACAATCAACGAAATTTAAACTCATTTAAAAGTTCACGATTGCGTTTATTATATCATGAATTGAAAATGCATTATATTTTAGAATTTTGATAGCAAGTGCTAAATGATTGTATGCTTTCTTTTGTTTTTCATTTCTCCTTATTTTTAGTATAATTATACATACATGTATTTTATTTTCTCAAATATAAACTTATTTCTCTGTTTCTTTTTTTCAGTCGAGGAGATAATGTATATTTAAAATAAAAGAAAAGGAAGGTCCATGTATATAAAAATGATATTAATATATATTCCTTAAAATAGAGATATGTGACCATTAAAATAGTTTATCTAATAGTACCGAATAATCACTTTATTTTAGAAGACATAAATTCAATGCAAGAAAACATTAATTTGTGATTAATAAAAAAATAAAAAAAACTTATGAAGCTACTAGCACTTTAATAAAAATGTAGTGATGGATAATTTGATAATTTCCTAACTATTATTCATACATTTCTACAAATTTATATAAGAGGTTATCATATAACTCTCATAAATATTTACATCATATCTTTTTCATATATCAAGTTATTAGTCAATATAAATATTTATAATTCAAAAGTACTTAATAAAAAATCTCAACCCTATTTTATACAAAAACTTAACTTAAACAGAGAGATAATTTATAATATGAAACAGTCAACAATTAACAATGATTTGAATTTAGGTCAAACTCAACATGTAATGAAAGAATATCCTTATGATAGTGTCTAAAGAGACAAGCCAAACTCAATGTAAAACTTAATTTGAATAGGGAGATAATCTATAATATGAAATAGTCAACAATTGATAATGATTAGAATTTAGGCCAAACTCAACATGTAATGAAAGAATATCTTTATTGTGATGTCTAAAGAGATTAGCCAATTCTAAAATTGCACTTGTTCCTTTTTCTTTATTAAAAGGAAATATGAAAGTTGTGAAAGTACAAAATATGTTTGAATATATTTTTATTTTTTATTTTTAAAAATTGTTCTCAAAACATTTTTAAATTTTTTATTTTTAAAAATTACTTTTAGATTGAAAGAAAATAAAAAATACATGCAGTAAGTATTACAAATAAATAAAATACTTATTTAATTATAAAATTGATATTCGGAATAAAAAAATTAGAAAATATGTAAAAGTTATTTCTTTTTTATTTTTATTTTATCCATTTAGAATTATAATGTTTAAAAACATATTCCAAAAATAGATTCTCAAAATAAGTTCTTTTATTTTTAAAAATAAAAAATATTTTTAAAAAATAGAAAACAAACATACAAGGATTTTGGAATATATATATATATATATATATATATATATATATATATATATATATATATATATATTGTTTCAATGGTTTATTTTGGTCGAAGGCGTTGAATATATATTGAGAATAAAATTTTATATATATTAAAACTAGGATTTAAAATTAAATTTTATTTTTTATACTTATTAAATTAAATTTTATAAATTTATTATATTATTTAATTTTTAATAATAATTCTTAAAATATGTTTAACATCTAGTTTCAAATTGTATTTTTGGTTTATAAAGCATAACTTGCTGTGAATATTGTAGAAGCAGACAGAGCGAGTAGGAAGTGATGGGTTGATAAGATTAAAGGAGGATAAGAAAGTGTCCATTATGAAGTGCCCAAGGGTGAAGCAGCCCATTTAAGGACAACAATGGAAAGTTAATTCAATCATTTCTTTGCAATTATGGTACTAGAAAGAACTTCTAGTAATCCGTTTACGCTAAAAATTATTAAGTATTTTATTTTTTAATTTAATAATAAAAATAATTAATTTTTAATTAAAAATAAAAAATGTTTTATCAAATTAAATTATTAAATAAAAAATTATATAATTAATCATATTTATATAAAATAATATTAAAATTTCAATATTAATATAACACTAGAATACTTTTCACAGACATGCTGTGTAAATTATGACCCGTATCTCTCACAGATTTGCATTGAATTCTTGTGAGATTGCAAAATGAAAGAGGAAAAATGGAAATTGACAGCTTGAGTAAAAGCCAATCTCCAAATGAAACCAACGGTCAATAGTATATGTAACGCATCAAGCCCCTCCTTTCCATGCGTTCTTTTTTCGTTAAATTGTCATGTGCTATAATTATAATATCCTTCTAAATTTGAGAACATTCTACTTTAATCTCATGAAGCTTTATGCTCGTTTGCAAAATTTTTATATTATTTTCAATTAACTCATTCATTATTTTTTTAAAAAATATATTTTTATTTTTATATTATTTTCTATTATTTATAATTTAAATATTAATATTATCAAAAATATATTTATAATATATTGTTATTATAAAATATTTTAAAATAAATTTAAAAAATTAATTTAGTTAAATCAATTAATTAAATATTATATTTTAATTTTTATATTACTTTATAACTTACTTCTTATCTTTTTATTTTTACAATTAAATGCATCTCTTTTAATTTTAAAATTATATCTTTATCTCCTTTTTTCTTCCCCGACTTTAAATATAGAAAAAAAATTTATGGTACAATATTTTTTTTTGTAAATTTATACCACTAAAAAAATTGTGCCTAGTAGATACTCTGTAAAACATAGACTCATCTCCTTTACTCGGAGTCATTGGAAAAAAAAGTGGGTTTGCAAATGGGTTGTAAATCCACCAAAAATTTAAAAAAAGAAAAAAAGCGTACCTATAGCAGTTAGGTCAGCCAAGTTCTTCGTCTGCATTCCATTTTTTCTAAAATTTTCACTTTTAAATTAAATTAATGCATTCCTTTTTTTTAAACATTTTCACCTTTAAATTAAATTAGTACACTACATCAATATTTATTCAACCAATCTAATACTCACTCCTAAATGCAATTTTTTATTTTTGAAATTAACTGAACTTAAATAATTTTTTATAAAATAATAATTTTATTTTTAAATTAATAATTACAAAGTAAACTTATTTTTATTATAATTTATTTATTTTTGAATGTTGATATGAATAAAAAATATATTAAATATACAATTTTTGAACTCACAATAATTACTATAAATTTAAATTATTTTAAAAGTTTTAAAATTATTTTTTTTTTAAAAAGTCCATGAACTTGTAGCCCATGAATTTTAGGATTAGGATTCCCATTTAGAAAATTCATAAATTTTGTAGATTGAATGCAATTCGGTTCGTTTATGGCCACTTCTCACTATTGATCATTGTGGATCGGTCCACAAACAGACTTTAACAATTATATTTTTACTTCTTGAGATAGAAATAAATCAAACTGTATTAGAGACCTAACTTGATTTATTTATCTAATTGAATAAATCAAGTTTACATAAATATATTAATCTTCTTATTAAATAAGCTTAATTTATGTAACTTTAAATTTGGTTTATTAGGTTATTGGGTTGTCCTATTTGATTAATATATTAATTTAATCTAATACTTTTAGGGGTAATTTGGTTGGGGATAAATAAGAAAGGAAAAAAAATATATGTTTCCATTTCCTTTATAAGCGTTTGATTTAGAAAAAAAACTTATTTATTTTCTTCATTTTTTCCTAATAGGATATCCTAAATAAGATAATGATAATTCTGCTTAATTTCTCAAGGAAGATTATTCTCTCATTCTAAATTTTGTATTTATTATTTTAAATAATAATAAATTAATAATAATTTTTTATAATAGACTAATAATTAATAATAGCAATGGTAACAAAAATAATAATATTAATAAATAATAAAAATAAAATATTAATAATTATTAATATTAAAATGATAAATAATTATAACAATAATAATTCTAGTAAATAACTAAATGAATAATAAAAATAAAAATATTAACAATGGTAATAATAAAATTAGTGAAATATTAAAAATAAATAAATAAATTTTTGCATAGTGTACAGATTATTATCAAAGTAATTAAGAAAATTTGATTATCTTTATTGTTTGAATCAAATAAAGTGAGTATTTACAATATACTCATTCCCTTTCCTTCCCATTTTTTTTGTTCAATTCCTTTCCCTTTCTTTAGTTTTATTTAATGGCCTCTTAAATTAATTAACACAATTGCATTATAACTATTAATCTTTTATCATTGTATCTTATTTTCTTTCTTCAACTCAACCATCAATTTTCTTGAAATTTTAAAAATTGTAAATGCGATGAATTTTTATTATTACATCAATTAGTCTTTTTTATTTTAAATAAATATAATTATAATTTATTGCATTAAATTACCAAGGATTCCAAAAAATTAGAGATTGAATTTGGTTTAAAACATTATTTATTTATTAAATTTAAAAAAATATAAAATAATCCCTTCAACTTTGAGTTAGATGAATTTTACACCTTTTTACTTTGAAAACTTAGAAATTATTTTTTAAATTCCACTAAGCTTGGAATTAACATTTATTATTAACTTATTTAACAAATTTTATTAAATTACATCTTTTTTAATAAAAATTTTTAAACTAAGAAGCACAATATTATAGTAGATTGGTTTAATTGTCATTTTTTCAAATATAATTTCATGAATCATTTTTTTATTATTTAATCAAAACTTAATTTATCTAATTTAAGTTTTATCAATTATATAACATAAAAATTATTTATGAAAAAATAGTGAGATAAATTAACATGCTATAATATTATAATTTTTAAAAAAATAATGAAAAATATAATTTGATAAAAATTATAAATTAAATTAATGATAGATATTAATTTTAAGTTTTGTATAATTTAAGTTGATAATTTCTAAATTTTTAAAATTGTAAAGAAAAAATCTAATCATCCAAAAGTGAAGGACGTATTTACAATTTTTCCTTAAATTTATTATTTTATTTTTTTACAATATAAATTTATAAATTTATCAATAACTTATTTAGATTTAAGTATTTAAGTTAAAATAGACTAACTAGATATGTCCTTAAATTTTATAAATAATTTAGATTAGATTGAAATTCTGGTCTACAAACAAATTATAAATTAGATTTAGATTAAAAAAATTTTAAACTGACTTGATTTATTTATGCTCATATCTGACTTATCTTACTTATTTCTACTTTTGTACACTCTAATATATATATATATATATATATATAAGTATGTAATTTTGGCCAATTGAAAAGCACTCCATTGAGACAAGTTTCAATGCGGCACCCAGTAAGAGAGAATATAAAGAGCTCTATCTGCATTAATACAGTAATTCTTATTGTTATCGCTTAAACTTGGGTCTTTAATGTCGACCCATACTTAAATATAATTTTATTAAATTATACTCACCCTCTTTCATGTTTAATATAATTATATTCATATTTATTCTGAGAAATATATATTATTTTTTGTTTTTTTTCCCTTATTTCCTGTTTATTTTATTTTAAACATACATTAATCACCTTTGCTTTTAGAAAATTAAAAAAGTGAGTACATATTTCTTATAATAGACAGATTCTGAGATAATTAAATTGAATTTTAAAAACGCTGAATGTAATTTATTCCATGAAAGAGTGTGAATGACATGAGTAATTTATCATTCTTTCAGTTAAAAAATGAAAAAATGGAGACTACAATGTTCTAGGCTTCTAGCTAGGAAATGCTATAAAATAAAGGGCGACTTTCAGCCAACAAGCACCAGTGGTCTAGTGGTAGAATAGTACCCTGCCACGGTACAGACCCGGGTTCGATTCCCGGCTGGTGCAACCTCTGTTGAGCTATGATGAAGCAATATCAGCGATGGTTGGGTCCACGCATATGTCTGAATTCTTCGGACGACATGTCAATGCATCTGAGCTCCTCCTCCTTTTTGCTCTTTCCGAATCTAAATAATTGCGGATCAAATCATGCTTTTACTAATAAATATTTCTGATAAAACCCCACTTGGTCTGTTTCATTTCTATTTGTAGCTTAAATAAAATCATAATTGGTGTCCCCATTTCTATTATCAATTTAAATAATTGTCGAGAGTATTCTACTGTTACATATTATATTTAGATAAATGAAAAAAATTACCTCTTTTACTTTAACAGTGACAAATGAATCCTTCTTATTAATCCTGAATTCAATTTTAATTGAATGTAATTAGATTAAAATTTAGATAAGTAAGTGTAATTTGCTCCAATATTAATACTATTACATATTATATTTAGATAAATGAAAAAAATTATCTCTTTTATTTCAACATCTACTACATCAAAATATTTTACTTGCTATTTGAGCTCTCTTTTTTCTTTATCATCCAAATTAAAACCAATCTCAATTGGCATCCTGGATCTCCATCATCAACTTCAATAATTGCATATCAAATCATTCTTTAACTAGTAAATATTTTTAATAAAATAACACTTGGTGTCCTTCTTTTCTATTTGCAACTTAAATAAAGTTACAAGTGGTGTCCTTGTTTGTATTATAAATTTAAATAATTGTTGAGAGTAGTTAATTTAAGTGAAAAATAAAGTCTTTTATGTTAAAAATAAATTCTTTTTATATTAAAAATGAAGGACACCAAGTGTTATTTTATTAAAAATATTTACTAGTTAAAGAATGATTTGATATGCTATTATTGAAGTTGATAATAGAGATTAAGGATCCTAATTGGGATTTATTTTAATTCAGAAGATAAAGAAAAAAGAGAGCTCAAATAGTAAGTGAAATATTTCGATGTAGTAGATGTTAAAATGAAAGAGATAATTTTTTTTCATTAATCTTGAATTCAATCTTAATTGATTGAAATTAAATTAAAATTTAGATGAGTAAGTGTAACTTGCTCTAATATTAATACTGTTACATATTATATTTAGATAAATGAAAAAAATTACCTTTTTCATTTTAACAGTGACAAATGAAGCCTTCTTCTTAATCCTGAATTCAATCTTAAGTCAATGTAATTATATTAAAATTTAGATAACTAAGTGTAACTTGTTCTAATATTAATACTATTACATGTTATATTTAGATAAATGAAATATCTCTTTCATTTTAACATCTACTTCATCAAAATATTATACTTGCTATTTGAGCTCTCTTTTTTCTTTATCTTCCGAATTAAAATAAGTCCCAATTGGCATCCTTGGTCTCTATTATCAACTTTAATAATTGCATATCAAATCATTCTTTAACTAGTAGATATTTTTAATAAAATAACACTTGGTGTCCTTCGTTTCTGTTTGCAACTTAAATAGAATTACAAGTGGCGACCTTGTTTGTATTATAAATTTAAATAATTGTTGAGAATATTTAATTTAAGTGAAAAATGAAATCTTTTTATTTATCTTGAATTTGATCCCAATTGAATATAATTAGATTAAAATTCATATGAGTAAGTGTAATTTGCTCTAATATTAATACTATTACATATTATATTTAGATGAATGAAAAAAATTACTTCTTTCATTTTAACATCTAGTACATCAAAATATTTTACTTTTTTTCTACGTCTTCCGATTTCTGATAACAACTTTAATAATTGTGTATCAAATCATTTTCTTTCAAGAAAATATTTTTAATCCCAACGAATCATTAAAATTTCAATGTTATTATTAAATACATTTTGATAAATTAAATATTTTGATGTTATGGTAAAATAGAAGCTAAAATAAAGGAAACATATTTTGGTTTATCAAAATTATATAGACAACAATAATATTGAAATTTTCAGTATTATGATAAAATTAGAAATAGTTCCCTTTTACTAAGTTAGTGAAAATTAGAAATATTTTCCTTTTACAAAGTCAGTAACATTGTACCCATTTTCATAATTTATGTTCTCTAATACTTACAATTGGATTTTTACTTGATAACTGGGGATAAAAACTCTTGATTTGTTTGAGATGGATTCTTAGTATTCTAGAGGACCTGTCATTTTATAGAAGAGAATAGTATGAGAATGAGAATGAGGGTAAAGACTTTCTTATATAACGGATACTTGTTTTTATATAAAAATGTAATATGGAAACAAATTAAGTGAGATTGACCGAACTTGGACCACTTAATTATTTTAGATATTATCATTATTATAAATCCTTTTACATTTGTTTATAAGTTTATAAAATTCACATTTATTTTGAATATGAATACATCATTTCTCTGTTGGAAATTTAGAGAAATACCCCTTTATTAGCATTGTTGAATTACTATGAGATTCATTTAAGTGCGAAATTTTCTTATCAAGGTTCCCCACTAAGCGAACATCAAGTCTAGTGGCCAAATTGAAAGAACTCATTGGGAAAGTTGCGTGATTCTTTTGACTCCAACAATCCGAGTTCACTTTTAACATTCACAAAAGAGTTTTAACGAGTACATTCTTTTAAAAACACTTTTTCTTAAAAATTTTTAAGGGGTGCATGAAACATTCTTCCGATAAGAATATATCAAGCTTTTCTTTCACAAACATTTCTCATTTACGGCCGCCTGCTTGTTAGTTCTATAAATACTATTTTCATGAATACAAAAACGGTAATTTTATAAAAGAGAAATTATGCTTATTTATCTTTTTTTTTTAATTTAACTTCATTAAATATGTATCTTTCTATTTCTTTTTTATAAGTTTTCATTTGTTTCAAAACTATAATCACCTCTCCTTCAGCAATAAAAAATAAATTTATAATTATAAAAATAGAGAAATATAAATGTAATTAGTTAAAAATTCTGGTTACGTTGAAAAGAGACATATGTAATCTTTTTTTAATTTTATTGTACATAAAAAAATTTGTATTCTATTACAAATAAGAATGAGATTTTGAATTTTACTACACAAAAAAGGTCTGTGCTAATTTGTCTCTCTTACATAATAGAAATGTAATAAAAGAAAAAAAAAATTCAAATTCACGATGAAGGAAAGAAACAGATATAATTCTTTTAGTTTTATTTTACATAAAATGAATTTTGTGTTCAATTACACATAAAAAGAGGGTTGAGACTTCCATAGCAGAATGGAGATGCTATGGCTAGTACTTGGTCTCCCTTCTATGAAATAATTGGCCTTTGTTTGATTTTTTTTAATTTTAATTGTACCCAAAATAAAATAAATTAAAAATTTTGGCCAGCAATGTAGATTCCTTCTGCTAGATTACAAATAGGATATTCATGAAGACGACAAATCCAAATAGAAAAAAGAGACACAAAAGCTAAGGAAAATTTAGAAGTCTGGCATCATATTTTTATCTATGTAATTCCCTCTTTATCATTTCATAATATACTAAATGTTGGGAACATGGATCGAACAATTTGAAAGCTAATCACAAGATCACATTTATTATATTTTATAACATATAAGTTTGAGCAAATCAATTTATGTGGGAATACCTTAGGATGAAAATCACACTTGATGATCAATTTAATGTCTTGATGATAAATTTGGCATATTCTATAATTAGGAATCACTTTTTACACCTCAGATCCATTCAATTTTCCTGAATACAAAAGACAAAGAAAAGATAATAAAGAGTTAGAAGGGAGTTATCTAACTCTCATTTGCTAATATATATTACAAGCCTTGTGTATTAAAAAGACAACCACAAATATATATAGGGTAAAACTTGAGAACTTAGTAGCTCAAACCTAATTAATTTGCTCATCATGGAAGATCTAGGAATAAAAACTCACAAAACAAAATATCTACATAGGCTTAAGTATTCAAATAAGGTCTAATCATAATATGATCATTGATTTGAGCCTAACTAAAATACACTACTATAATCCATAAATTACCTTAATTATATTAGTTCACAATATAATTCTAAAGATTTTCTACTAGGGCAGCATGATTAGAAAAATAAAACCTTGGATTACATTATTACACCTACAGGTTTAAAACAAGATCATAAGCCTTGAACATAGGGATCATTATATCTTAGAGGGATACTAATGTCACACATATTGAGATTTACACCCTAATGACTAAAGTAGAAAATGGATATATAGTAATCGACACACACACACACACACATACATATATATATAATAAATGGAATGTATATTTCAACTTTGTTAGTGGATAAATAGCATTATGTCCTACATTACTTATATCTTATAATATGTACTATATATTATATTATATATAATGATTGTCTAACTTGATTAAGGATATGACATTACAAATTTCCATCTAATTAATATGATATCTAGAGCCTTCTAGATATCCTTCTCCCACCCTTAAAAAAAGAAAAGAACCCACCTCTCTTTCTCTTTCATTCTCCCTTTCTTTTTTTTTTTAATTTTTTATGTATGACTAAAGTCATAGTAGGGTTGGTGGAAATTTAAGATGCATATTAGTGGAAGTTCAGACCTTAAAGGTATTATTTAGTGGTAATTTACGATGGTGGAGGAAAGCAACAATGTTGTTTGGACTATTGAAGCAATTCTGGTCACTGGAAGGAGGATCTAGGCATACCAGACAATAAATCATGACAAGGCAATCTAGGATAAGTGGTGCATACTTACATGCATAGGGTGTACAATAGTGCATGATGCCTACGCATAGAGCAACTCGGGTGGTAGTAATCTCTGGTTAAGTATTGTTTCAAAGGTTACTAAATCATCCTGTAAGGTTAGTTTTGCAATTTAGTGACTTTAGTTGTGTGTTTTTATTTTTTGGGTAATTCTTTAGTTTATTATTTGCTATTTGAAAATTTTTATTTATTATGGATGATAATTTTGGTACAACTAGTAAGCTTGGTACTCCTAAAAGTCCAAAAAAATTGAAAAAAGAACTTAAGCTTAATTTTTTAGAATTACTTCTAGTTGGTAGAAAAATAACTGAGCAAATGTTGGATGTCGAAGAACAAAAATATGTTACTTGAAAAAGGGTAGTTGAATACTACTTTGATGAAGTTCATATGTGATATCATCTTACTTAAGAACCCCTTATAGATGATCCAAATCAAAAATGGATTGTAAAGGATCGTTAGTTATTTAGGTTGGTGTGTAATACTTTAGTTAATGAAGTTGAAGATAATACTATTTAACGAGTTATAGGAATCCACTAAGTCTTTATATTCCAAAAAGGATAATCTAAACTAGATATATGATTTGATTGTATCCTTATTCTAGTTAGATGAAAAAGGTAAGACCAATGTTCAGATTTATACTAAGTTTAATTACATCTATGAACAGTGGAATTCTCGTCGGCCTATTACTAGTAATGTTAATGAAATGCATTCTCAACGAGAATAATTAGCAGCTTTGTGTTACCTGATGCATTTACCTTTTAAGTTTAGCATAGCATATTAGTAAGTTTTATCCAGTTCTGAACCATTTACCTAAAAAATAACTTATTATCAGATTCAAGGAGCATCTAAGGATATTTCTTACTCTTCTCCATCTTCAAATGTGAATGAGTTAGCCATATTAGTTAACTTAGGCATTCGGGGAGGTCGTGGTAATTCTAAAGGTGACAAGGGAAGAAGAAAAGGGTAGGGTAACTCTAACGAAGGAAAAAGAGGAAAAGATTCAATTTTGATCTATTATTATTGTCAAGAATAATGACAAATCAAGAAATTTTGCCTAAAATTAGTGGGAAAAAATACATAGCAATCCAGGTTTGCACATATGGCATAAGAATTAAAAACTAATGGTAAATTACTATCTAATAATGAAATAATAGTATTTCCAATTGAAGGCCTCTTTATAGTTGCCAACCATATAATCCATGGCTATAATAGTTCAAATAGGTAATCCTACTACATGTCTATCCAATTCTAATTCTAGATAGGTTATTAATTCTGGGGTCACTAATTATATGATGGATCAAATAGGTATCTTATTTTTCTTTAATATTTCTTATCCTTCTTACATTACTTTAACTAATAGGTCTACTGCTTTTATTATTGAGAGTGGTATGATTAATGTCACTTCTAATATTTTTTTATCCAATGTTTTATATCTCTTAAACTTTTCATTTAATTTATTGTCAATCAGCTAAATTATACATATTTATAATTGTGATATTTTCTTTTTCCTTGATTATTATGTGTTTCGGGATTTGTTAATGAAAAAGATTTTTAGTAGGGGATATGAATTTGGAGGATTGTATGTGATAGATGACAAAGTTACTTAACCAATTGCTTTTATTGCTACCCTTACTCCATATTAATTACATTGTCGCCTTGGTCATCCCTTATTGATTTCTTTACGAAAGTTATGTCTTAGTTTAGAATCTATTTCTCATTTAAATTGTGAATTTTATTAATTTACTAAATAACACCATCCATTCTATGTCCCTAAAGTTAGTAAGTAGCTTTCATCCCCATTTGAGTTAGTGCATTCAGATATTTAGAGGCCTTGTCCAATTGTTTCAAATTTTGATTATTGTTATTTTATGTCTTTTGTGGATGATTATTAAAAAATGACTTGATACTATTTAATAAAAAATTATTTAGAGTTATTTAATATTTTTTTTACTTTTTATGCTAAAGTTATAAGTTAGTTTCACATAACTATTTATAATTTTAGAAATGATAATGGTAAAGAGTATTTCTTTACATAATTTTCAACTTATTTATCACAATATGATATAATTCATCAATATTCCTGCATTATTACTTTATAACAGAATGGAGTAGCTGAATGAAAGAATTAACATTTAATGTAAGTTTCTCATACCCTTTTATTTCAAATGAAGGTCCCTAACATTTTTTAAATAGATGCAGTTTCTACAATCGATTTTCTAATAAATCACATACTTTCTTTGGTTCTTGAGGGTTAAGCACCATTTTCTATTTTATTTCCCTCTAAGTTCTTATTTCCTATTCCCTCACATATTTTTGGATGCATATGTTTTATTCATGATAATCGTCTTTAGGCATCCAAATTGGATTCTCGGTCTTTGAAATGTGTTTTTCTTGAATATTCTCATACTTAAAAAAGGTATAAATGTTTTTCTCCTGAGTTAAATTGTTGCATTGTATCTTTTGATGTTATATTTTTTAAAATTACCTTATTTTTTGAACCTTTTCTATCTTCCTCCACCTTGCCAAATTTAAAAATTATTGATGAATGCTTCCTTATACCTTTTCCTTGATAGGATTCATGAGTTCCTCCATAAGAGAATTGGGTTTAACCTTTCATTAAATATGTTTATTCTTGTAGAGTGCAAATACTACTAGTAGCTTCTCCACCAAACAAGCCACAAACATCAAATCTAAACTCCATTTTAAACGATTTGTCAGCTTTATCTCCTCTATTGATTCCTTCCTTATTAAGTCCTCCCTTAGTATCTTTTAATTTGGATCTACCCATTGCTCATCGGAAAGGCACTTGTACTTGTACTTAGAAAAGTAACTCTAGTTATCCTTATTCCATTTCTACCTATATGTCCTATCCTGCTTTACTTGCTTCTTCTCAATCTTTTATTACTTCTTTAGACACTATTACTATTCCTAAGTCATATTCTAAAGCTTTTTCTCATGAAGGGTGGTATGCTATTATGGAGGAAGAAATAACAGCTCTTGAAGCAAATTAAACATAGAATCTTATGCCTTTACTTGATGTTAAATAATCTATTAGTTGTAAATAGGTGTTTAATATGAAAATGAATTTGAATGATTTTATTGTTCATTTGAAAGCATGTTTGGTAGTTAAAGGGTATGCTTGACCTATGGTGTTGATTACTTGGAGACTTTTCCCCTTATAGAAAAAATTACTTTTGTTTGATTGCTTATCTCCCTTGCTAGTACTAATAACTAGTCTCTTCACTAGTTGAATGTTAAAAATGCCTTTTTACACAAAGATTTGCATGAAGAAGTATATATGGAGCAACCACCTAGGTTATTACTCAAGGGGAGTGTGAGAAGGTATTATGTTTGAAGAAATCATTATATGGGTTGAAACAATCTCTTCAAACTTAGTTTGGAAGATTTAATGAAATGGTGATAGAATTTGAAATGAAAAAAAGTGATCATAATCATTCTGTTTTATAAGTAATTTGATTCAGGATGTATTCTTTTCGCTATGTATGTTAATGATATTGTGATTACAAGGAGTGACAAACTAGATATTTCACAATTGAAAACTTCAGGCTAAACTCTAGATTAAAGACTTAAAAGTACTTCATTATTTTTTAGGCAATGGGATTGCTCGAGGAAGGAAAAGGATTTTCTTATCGCAAAGAAATATATGCTTGACCTCTTGAATGAAATAGAGATGATTAGTGCTAAATTATGTGAAATTACTATGATTACAAATATTAAGCTTAATCTAAAAGATGGGGAGTTACTTGAAGATCACAAGTGGTATAGGAGATTGGTGGGAAAATTAAACTACCTTATTATAACTAAGTTTAACATTGCCTTTCTAATAAGTGTGGTTAGTTAGTTTATGAACTCCCTAAAGAACTTTCACTAGGATGCTTTTACACACATTCTGAAGTATTTGAAGAAGGCACCTAGTTAAGGAGTTTAATATAAAAATCATAATTATTGTAAAGTAGAGGCTTTTTCTAATGCAAACTAGCAGGATGTCTTATAGATTAGAAATCTACTTTAGGGTATTGTGTGTTTATTAAAAGAAACCTTGTATCATGGAAAAATAAGAAATAAGCAATTGTATCTCACTCCAGTGTAGAGTGTGAATATAAAGTTATGACTTATACTACATCTAAACTTGTATAGGTTACTTATCTTATTTAGCAACTTAGCATTAAGACTCGTGGGATTATATAATTGTTGTGTGATAATTGAGCTACTACTTATATTATGTCAAACCTAGTTTTTCATAAATGATCTAAGCATGTAGAGGTTAACTATTATTCTATCAAGTAGAAGCTACAAAAAGGGGTTATTAGTCTTAGACATACTAAAACAAAGGAACAATTAGTTAATTTGTTTACTAAAGTTTTTATAAAAAAATAGGTTAATGAAATTTGGAACAAGTTATGCATGATTAATATCTATAACCTACCTTGAAAAGGAGTGTTAGTAGATAAATAGTATTATATCCCATATCATTTATATCTTATAATATATATACTCTGTGTTATATTATATATAGTAATTGTCTAATTCAATTAAGGATATGTCATTACAAATTTTCCTCTAATAAAGTAACTTTATAATCTAAGTATATACTTGATGCTAAATGAGATTCAATAATTTCAATACAATAAATGAGACAAGATCTAAATATCTATAAATGTCAAACCATAATGTGTTTTTAACAAATATGAAAACATTAGTCTTATATGTGCATAACAAGTATCATGTATATATACTCTCACTTATCTAATACATCATACGGCAAAATCAAGCCTATACATTTATTGAATAGTGGTTTATACACACACACACACACACCCCTAAAATACATATGTATACCTAAAGTACATATACTATGACTATACTTAATTTGTGGACACACACATAATACATTTTAATACTTCCACTAAGATAACATATCATATAGTCTTACTACTACTACTACTATAGAATAGTTCATTAATATTAGGTGTTTAGAGAATTTCATGTCGAAATACAATTTTTGTTTTATTGAATGCCACAATAGATATTTTATAACATCAATTACAAAACTATTGTGAAAAAGGAAAATAATATCAATTCTCATAATAAAAAAATTATTATCATTTCTTATAGGAAAGATTAACTAGTAATTGGTGCAAAGTTAAAGACGACAGTTTCCAATAAGTAGTCAACGTGAAATGCTCACCAAATATTTTGCCAAAATATTTAGAGTTAAAATTGAATAAACTCAGCATCTTACCAAAAAATATATATTTTGAGTTTAAAATTTTGAAAGGTCATAACTTCATGCTCAATTATCTATTTAAGGCAAAATTTATGTTAATTTTATGTAATTTTTTGAGATCCATCTATTTATGCAAAATCTAGTGAGTTTTGCCCTTCTTAAAATCACAACAAATAGTTATTTTCATAATTTTTTCCATTTTCTCCATTTTATCATTATTTAGTCACCTTGGTTTCAATTATAACATTTTATCAAATAGTACAACTTCAAAATTTAATAAAAAAATAATATCTTAAAAAAACTTATGCAAAATATGATAGAAATATTAAAGATAAAGATATGAGAGAAATAGAAATAAAAAAAGTGCACCTCTTTTGTTTTGAACCAGTGTGATATTTGCTTTAGGCTTGATGTTAATTAAAGGACTATTGGTATCTCATTGACATGTGATGGAGGACGGAGGCATATCTAGAGTTCTAAAAAGGGAGCTAGACAAAAATGAAGATTGAACTTGAAAACAAATAAGAAAGATAATGATAGTGATAGTGATAATGATAATAAGGAAAAGAATAAGATGTAGTTTATTTATAACATAAAAACATTAGCATGTCAAATGTTCTTTTTAGACTTTAGTGCCTTTAAATGTTAGTTATTTCCAAAATTGATGTCTTAAATTTCCTTGTTTCTCCAATAACTTTTACATGCTATTCATTTTAATGTTGGTTATGTAAAAATTGACATTTTATGTTTCTTTACAATTTCAAAAATGCATCCAGATAGATGTCAATTAATTCTAAAATTGATATCTTAAAATTTCTCATTTTTTAGTAACCCTTAAAGGCTATACATTATGACATCGATTAAGTAAAAAATAAATATTTTTATTTTTCATAATTTAAAAAATTTCATTGCATAAAAATAAATTTTAATTAATTCTAAAATTGATATCTTAAATTTTTTTATTTTTCCAACAACTTTCAAATGCTATATATTATGAAAATAGTTTTATGAAAAATCATCATCTTAAATTTCCTAACAATTACAAAAATATTACCATGTTTAAATAAATGTAAGTTAATTCTAAAATCAATATCTTATATTTTTTTCATTTTCTCAGTATCCTTTAAACTCATACCTAATGCAGTTGGTTAACACTGCATCAAAATATACATTTGTTATATTTACTAACCATTATCTTATTAATCTTTATAATTTCAAAAATGTTATTGTATTAATATAGATATTGGTTTTGTCTTCTACCTACATTTATCCCCTAATGTGAAATCACAAATTTATGGTAACATACCTTATTTAAGCAAATCAAACATTAAATAGTAAAAGTATTGGGATCACATGGTGGGTAAGCTTGAGATTGATATAATTTTACTTGACCTAGAATTGAAATTGATATAGAAAATGATACTAATAGCCTAATTTGGCAAGGGATTGGATTAATAAATGATAGCTCATTAAGTTATTAGATTAGTCCATTAGCTTGGTATAATATAAATAATAAAGAATTAATTGATTATTGCATGTATGTATATATATTATAAAATTATAATTTTAATATATTAAATATAAATATATTAGTATTTTCAATATATACTATACAAGTTTTTAAAAACATATAATTATATTAAAATTCAAAAATTAATAAAATTTATGTGAGAAAATTGTTATCATAAATCCTAAAAACTATTAAAATAATAATTACACAAAACAATTTTAAATTTCATCACTTAATATAAAAAAATATATTTTAATAAAAGTTTATTGCCCATGATGATCATAATGATAGGTCAAATTTATGGTAATAATTCTTAATAACTAAAATGGATATAATCTGATTATAGATGGATTCTACTGAGTTTAGTAATTTTATAAAAATAAGGTCCTTATTTCTTGATTTAGACTATACAAAGTGCTAAAAAAAAGTCTCCCAAATTATTTTTTGGATAATCAAAGTTATTGTGAGGAGTGAACCTATTTGCCTTGAAAAGGATCTAATAATTTCTAGTTGATCTTGATGTAAAATTTTTTTTCATGAGTTCATAAGCGTATAGTTAAACTAAAACTGTGGCTGAAGAACTAGTATTTTGTGGTTCATGATTGAAAAGCTAATTATGTAACTGGAGGGTTGATCATGTTCAATCATAAAACATAAACCTAGTAGGAAATTCAAGTTTTATTTACTACTAGAATTTTATTTGCATACATTTTACACCTTTTTTCACTATTTGACTAGACAAAATGAAATTTCTTACTTACAATCTATCAATAGAACAAAGAACTACTACTTAGAAGTAAAATTCAAGTTTAAGGAAATAAATTTAAGAAAAAAAATAAAAGCATAGCCTTTTGACACTAATAATAAATTAGGAATCAAACCTTGATCTTACAAGAATTTTACCAAATAAATCAAAGACCACAAAGAGTCAAAGAATGGCATGTTTGAAAACTTAAAATTTTAATCTAAAATAAACTAATCACATAAAATAATGACCAATGAGATACAAAAGATAAAAAAATATATTTCACCATTTTAACTTATTCCATAAAAATGAACATATCTTAAAAGGAAAGACAGAGGTAGGATGAAATTATTCATATTTGGAGAAAAGAAAGGTGAATCTTTTAGATTTGATAATTGTATAATCACGAGAGACAAAAGAAATCCCTTCCTTGCTATTTCATCATCATAGCTAGACTTTCCAAAGACTAATTTATTATGATTATCCTTCGATGAAAGCTTTGATATCTTTGCTAGTAACGTGCGACATTCGTGGAATTTTTACCATTGAAACCTTCATTGAAACAACGAAAACAATAGTGTAAACTGTGATTTGTTTAGTTAAAAGCCATGATTTGTTTGATTGAGATTATTCTAAAATTGTAACTTAACCATATGGAGAAGGAAGAATGATTTGGAAAAGGAGAGTAAAATCATGAGAAAGATAGTAGAGAAAGAAGGAAAGTCTTTGTAATTCTATGGAAATGTTAGACTTAAAAAGAAAATAAGATAATTATTTTCAATAATCTTACAATTATTAAATTCACATACTTATAAAATTAATGTCAATTTGATAACTAGTAAAAAGTGCTATCAGTAACATGTTTTTGGCTATACAACTAAAGTCCTTATATATCTTGAATTCCACTACACATAATTTTTTTTTATTTTTCTCTTTTACATAATAGAAACATAATTATTTGTAAAGATTTTAGGTTCCCTTACACATAATTTTTTTGGTTAAGATGATCCTAAAATTGCAACTTACTGGAAGCAGAAGGAAAAATGATTTATAGAAGAAAAGTGAAATCATGAAAGAGATTATAGAGAAATGAGGAAAATCTTTGTAATTCTATGAAAGTGTTGAACTTAAAAAGAAAATAAGATAATTACTTACTATGCTAATTTTCAATAATCTCATAATCATTAGATTTATATGCTTATAAAATCAATATTGATTTGGTAACTAATAAAAGATTCTATCGCTAGCTCATGCCACCGAAGTCTCCACCTAAAAAGAGGATTTGGATTCCATTATATGTAAAAATTTTAAGTTTGTCTCTTTTACATAATAGAAACATAAAAAAAAGGAGAAAAGAAAAATATACAAATTCATGATGAAGGGCCCAATCAGGTTTGAACTGATGACCTCTTGATCTGTAATCAAATGACCTACCACTTAACTATGGACCCTTAAAGCTTTTATACTTTTTGCAAAAAAAAAAAAAAAAGAAGTCAGTTTTACTTATAATATATTAAATAATTATGCATCGCATTGTAAAGAAAAACATTATCTAAAATATAAATTTTTAAAAATTTATACACTTTCATTTAATTTATTCTCAAAATTGTATAATAAATTAAGAATTAAATAAATAAAAAAATAAATTTTAATAGGTTATATTTTCCATGTCATTAAATGCACTTTAAAGACACATATTAACAACACCATATCAAAAGGTAAATTAGATAGAACCCTTCTAAACTTTTTCTTATATATAATTAATACTTGCTGCAAAAATGTAGTTCAACATCAATTAATTGATGCTAGTTAAATTGGAAACCATTATATATAATAGATTAGTGATATTTTTGAAAATATGAGTAATTTAGCATGTTAGTTCAAACAAGAATCAACGTTGTAACACTTGAAAATTTTTTCTCCATCAATTGTTAAAAAATCAATGTTGAAAGGGAAGAGAAGAGTCAATTCAAAAAATTAGGATATAGTTAATATGTTAATTTTTTATAAAATTAATGTTTAAAGTAGTGCCAATTGTCAATATTGAAAAAATGAAATCATCCAATATGTTAGTTTTATAAATAATCAACGGTTTTATGAGATTTCAAACATCAATTTTTAAAGTTATAAGAGTAGTGATATTTTTTGAAATATGAGAAAATTTTAGAGGTTGATTCTTAAAAAAATTATTTTTTTATGAGACTTTAGACTTTGGTTTATGAAAATATCTAATGTTTCAAGTTATTATAGTAAAGACATTTTTGTACTATAAATAAAGCAAGTCATATTTTTTTCCTTGTTATCACTCTCACTTTGTTAAGGTTGTATCTTATAAGCTAATTACATGTGATATAATTAGACACTTCTTGTAAACCTTTTCATTTGATCAATTATTAATAAAAAGGTATTTTATCTCTGAAGAAATTTATACAATATTAACACACAGTAGATACATACTTGGTTTCCTTGATCGATTTGATGCTGTATATCACTTGGATATTTTCTGTATTGCACGAACACGTACTCACGAACACTGATTCACATACCTACATGAAAATTAAGAATTACCAGTTAGAACTCTAGATTGCGTTTCCACAACAGATGCATCACCACACACACTTAGAGAATTAATTGTATTATGTGAGTTATCTGGCAAAAATTTCAGCAACCTTCTGATATGAGATTTTATTCTATTTATAGAAGCCTTCTATCAGATCATGTCCTTTCATACTGAAAGGTTATATTTTTTCTTGAAATAATGTAACCTGAAAGGTCAAGGATGATAACATTTCATGTGGGCCCTATTATGGGTGTACCACATTCATCATCTCCCACTCACACATAATGGAATGAGCCATATCATATATTTTTTATCTCTCTTCGCGTTTTTATACTTGGTGCATCGTTGTGACCACGTGGGCGAGACGTCATCTTGGATGTTCTCGTACTAGGAATCCTTATAAGATCAGCACAAAATAACCTCATCTTTTATTTATTTGTAACATGCCTCGAATGCCCTAGATTTGCCCATATACATTTTTCATATTTCGAACTTGATCCCTCTCGAGCTTTTATTTCAAGCTTAGATTGTCACTTATATATGCGTAATGTCCACACTTATGATGTTACCATAATTAACTTCATAATGGACATGTCTCAAACACTAGCATAATCATGTATATGTTAGGAAATCTTTCTTTCGCCCATATATCACTTCAATTTGAAACAGTTGCTTTTCTAGTATTCATCTTTTAGACCATATTTGTCATGATTATTAGATGCATACTAGATAGCGAGCACTATATCATTTCTTCATGATATCGTCAAAGTCAAAGGGTATTCAGGAAAAGAATTATTCTTTTTTGAGACTCACAAAGCAATGAATCAGGGATCTTTCACTTGCTTCTATTTGCGGTTATATTGCACATGTGGTATGAATCACATGTTACGGTATTTCTCTTGTAACACAAGAGTGTATATCAATTTTATTATTAATACTGTACAGATTTTAGTTGAGGTATACATGGTACCTAACTTGAATTCTTTCACATTGTTTGACTTCTTTTGACGTCAATTTTGAAGAATTCATTATCTAGCTATAGATATTATGGAAGGTGGGATAATCCACAAGTTGATCCATATTGTATTTTAGATCTCATTTTGACTTTTCCTTTGTTTCTTTTTGTCGAGGCGACATATTTTATTTTATTTTTGTTACTTTTCAACTAAAAAATAATTTATTGTATTGGTGAACACATATCTCATCTCCGTCCACTCCTCTTGAGTGTCGGAGGCGATTGTTTGTGTGAGAGAACTAACCTAAATAACCTGTACGACATAATACTAGACATCTGTGTACTCAAACATGTATTATAACAAATAATAGAATAGAACAAATTTTATTCATAAAAAAATGTTCAATCATATTCTACGCATACTAAGAGATTTTACATGTTCAACATACACATCCCTAGGTATAGGCTTAGTAAAAGGATCTGCTATCATTTTATGTGTAGAAATATATTGTATGGCGACATTTTTCTTTACTATGGCATTTCTAACAAAATGGTACTTGATATCTATATGCTTAGTTTTGCTATGGTACTTCGGATCCTTTGTATAAGTGATGGCTGCCTAACTATCATAATGTATCAGGATGGGGTTTAAGCTTTTGCCACAAATCCCCAGATGCTCCATGAATCTTTTTAGCCATATAGCTTCTTGTACTGCTGCAGAACATGCTATAAACTTAGCTTCCATTGTTGATAAAGCAATACATGTCTGCTTCTTGCTACACCATGATATAACGCCATTGTTTAGCAAGAACAAGTATCCTGATGTGGATTTTCATTCATCCAAATCTCCTGCCCAATCTGCATCAGAATATCTAACTAAGCACAGGGTGTCTCCTTAATAACAAAATGCGTAATCAGCCGTTCCTTTTAGATATCTTAGTATTCGCTTGACAACTTTTCAATGTTTCTATACGGGGTTTGATTGGTATCTACTTATAAGTCCGACCGCATGACAAATATCCGATCGACTACACATCATCGCATACATAAGACTACCAATTGCATTGGAATAAAGAACTCTTTCCATTGACTTTCATTCAAAATCACTTTGAGGGCACATTTCCTAACTCAATGGTTCGTTCTTGTTAACAGGGGTATCTATTGGTTTGTAATCTTTCATATTGAACTTTTCAAGATAATTAGGTATGTAGTTTTCTTGAGAAAGTGAAACAAGTTTCTTGGAGCGATCCTTAAAGATTTTGACTCCAAGAATGTAATATGCTTCACCCATATCCTTCATCTCGAAATTCGTGGATAGCCATTCCTTAATAGCCATGATCGATTTCAAGTTATTCCCAGCCAATAGTATATCATCCACGTAAAGGGATAATATCACTAAATTACCTTCATACCGCTTAATGTAAATACAATGGTCTTCCTCAATCATTTTGAAGTCGAATGAAGTTATTGCTTCGTGAAACCTCAAATACCATTGTTTGGATGATTATTTTAGTCCATAAATAGACCGTTGAAGTTTACAAACCTTTTTTCGTCTCTTTTTTGGATGAAACCTACTGGTTGTTCCATGTAGATTTCTTTATCCAGTTCTCCATTCAAAAAGGTGGTTTTTACATCCATTTGATGTAATTCTAAATTTAAGTTTGCTACGATGGCTAGGAGCAATCTAATTGAATTAAAACATACAGCAGGAGAGAATGTATTCTCATAATCTATTCCTTCTTGTTGTGTGTACCCTTTTGCAACTAATCGAGCCTTGTATTTTTCTATTGAACCATCTAATTTTCTTTTGATTTTGAGAACCCATTTATTCCCTATTACCTTTTGGCCAAATGGTAGATTAACCAGTTTCCAAACTTAGTTAGTTTTCATTAAGTCCATCTTTTCCTCCATTGCTTTCTTCCAATGTTCCTTAGCAGGACAAGTTAGAGCCTCTTGAACAGTTCTTGGCTCTTCGTCGTCTTGAGGAGTAATCATAAGAGCTGATCCCTTAATAGAAAAACGTCTTTTAGGTATATTTCCTCTTTTACTTTTTCGTAGTGGGGCATTCTGTATCGCATCATATTTCAATATAGGGTTCTCATTCATCCTTTTCAAACTTTCACTTAGATTTGTAGGCATTTCTTGAGAGCTCTCAGTCGGATAAGATGGATAATTCTCATTATTATCCACTTGATCTTGTGTCTCATAAAATGATATAGTGCGATCAATCTCTCCTTTGCTAGGAAATTCATTCTTTAAAAATGTGGCATCCCACGATTCAAGTTCTGTTACAATACCATCCTCATTTTCACCAATGAAGATGTAACCCTTAGACTATTCTGAGTATCTGATAAAGATACATTTCTTCCCCCGTGGACCTTATTTTTCATATTTATAAGAAGTATCATGGACATTCGCAGTAGACCCCCATGGTCTGAGAATACTTAAATTAGGTTTATGTTTTGTCTATAATTCATAGGGTGTAGATGTAACTAATTTTGAGGGTACCCGATTAAGAATGAAAGTGGCTGTTAATTAAAGCATCTCCCCAATATGAAAAAAGTAGATTTGCCTGTGCCATTATTGACCTAACCATGTCTAAAAGTGTTTGGTTCCTTCTTTCAATTGCTCCATTTTGTTGTGGAGTGTAGGGAATTGTAATTGTCTCATTATCTCCTTCTCTTCACAGAGCTCTTTGAATTGTTCAAATAAATATTCACATCCATAGTCAGTTCTAAGTACTTTTACTTTTCTATCCATTTGATTTTTTACTTCATTTAAGTATCGTCTAAAATATTTTAATACTTCTGACTTATGTGAAATCAAATAGCTATAACCATAACGTGAGTAATCATTAATGAAAGTGATGAAATACTAAGCTCCATGTCTTGCTCGCACACTTAAAGGACCACATATGTTGGAGTGAATTAGTTGTAATGGAGTTTCAACCCTAGTTCCTATTCCAAATGGTTTTCTAGTTACTTTACTAGCTAGACAATGTTCACATAAGGACATTTCTAACTTTGAATTTGTACCTAGCAATCCATCTTTTGCTAGCTTAATCATCCTATTTTGATTTATATGTCCTAGTCTAGCATGCCAAATATTCATATCAACATTTGAATTTGAAGTAAAAGCGGTAAAGTAATCGTAAGTAATACTATCAACAATGTCTAAAATGATAAGGCCATCGGAAATAAAATCAGAACCATAAAATATATTATCCATAAAAATGTCAAAAATATTGTCATGAAAATTAATAGAAAAACCAAACTTTAGAAGGGAACAAATAGAAACTAAGTTTCGTTGAATATCAGGTACAAAAAGTACATCATGTAGGATTAAGGTTCGTCCTCCATGTAAATTCAATTTGCATGTTCCAATTCCTTTTACCTCAATACTTACGTATTTACCAACGTAAGGCCATCTTCTTTGACTTGGCATTCGACGATACTCGATGTAGGATCCTCGATCCTTACTCATGTGGTCTGTGGCACCTGAATCCAAAATTCACAAAGGATGAGATTCTATTAGAAAAACAGTACTAGAAAGAAATGAAAATTTTTCAATTTTAGTGTCCAGAGATACCTTATTTTGATCGTTTTGCTGAGTGCAATCTCGAGCAAAATGACCCTTCTTTTAACACGCAAAGCATTTGATCTTCTTAATATCAACATTCTTCCCACCATGCTTTCCCTTCTTTTTCTTGAAGGTCCTTTTGCTATTGACATTTGGTCCGGGCTTATTTTTCTGGAACTTCCTGCCCTTCTTTAATTTAGGCTTGGAGTGAGAGAGACCAGCTCCCTCTACTATATTTGCTTGTCCAGAGGATCTGTAAGCCTCCAGAATTCATCTTCCAATTCGAAATGTCTCACCACATCATTAAATGTGACAATGCCTTCATTATAGGTCAAGTTCACCTTCATATGTTCCCAACTAGCGGGTAGTGATCTAATTACTGCTTACACTTGCTGCTCATCAGAAAGTGCGTGGTCCGCAGACTTGAGCTCACGTATCATATTTGACATTTCTCTTAAATGTTGTTTCATCGGCGTGTTCGGCCGAAGTTTATATGTGTTAAATTTAATTGTGAGTCTCCTTAATTTGGTAGCCGAAGTACCACCAAATTTCTCTTTCAAGGCAATCCACATGCCTTAAATAGTCGGGTAACCCTCATATTCGCACATGAGGTCATCTACCATCGTACTCAGAAGTGTAATACGTGCGATGCTGTTTTTCTTTTTCCAAACATTAAATGCTTCAGCATCTCTTCTGTGCTGAGCAGAATTGTCAGGTTCCGGTTCTATCATCACATGATTTAAGGCTTTTAAAGCATCTTGTTCTTTTAGTATATATGATATTTTTCGATGCCATATGTCCCAATTGTCCTCGTTTAACTTGTCACCTTTGTTTAAGTCGGCAATAATGGTTTTGCTAGCCATTCTGTTGGATTTGAACATTTCTTAATGAGTACACAATGTCATTTTATTTGCATAGTTCTTACATAAAACAACAATGACACTACTTAGTTCATGGTCAGGAGTTTACGTTTGTTTACCCCTATCGCGTGATTTTTCTAAATACTATCATTATTTCTTATCAAGATATCGTTAATGCAAATGATGTTACTCTTAGATGGACGTAATCTAAAAGCTCCGACTTAAATATAACATTTAATAAGATAGATATGTAATAGTGCATAAATGTAAGCATACATTTAATAACTAAAACAAATAACCAGTTCAATAAACAATCCATGAAAAAAAATAAAGAAAAAATACATAATTGTTCCCTAATTCGTATCTAACATCTCCATTTCATCAAAGGTACTAAATAGTTATTTTAGTGGGTTCCTGTAATGAGTAGGTTCATGTTCAAATTTATTCATCGCTCTCATCAAACCCTTCAAGTGGGATCCTTTTTCCATGATGTTGTGTCTGAAGCGTCTCGTACTCCTCATGTTTGGGAATTAAGATAATAGGATGGATCATCTCTAATTTGCTTTAAATTGATGGACCTCTTGTAATCTTAGGATTTCCATACACTTTTCAAGTTCCATTCTTTTTTACGATCCCTAGGTTATAGTCTTTGTATTTTCATAGTTTCTTTTTAATTGCTTTCCAAAAATTATTGTTTGGTACTTCGTTCAATAGTGTATTGAGCCAATCTGTATTGGGAAACACCTTCCCCCTTCAGTTGAAATCTGATTTTAGTATTTTAACATTGTTCAAACATGGGCAGGTCGGTCTTTTTGCATCTTTCAAATAGGGAATGTACTATGTCTTTTAGGTCTTTTGTGGTCTCCACCCAATCTGACTCTTTGCCATAGCAATCCTCCAGGCTTTCCAAAAAGCCGTAGGGGTCATCCTTTTCCAAGAACCACTGTTCCATAGTTGTATGCCAAAAAATAGAAGAAATAACAGTCAAATTTAAGCTAAATTTTTTTATAGAAACACTAAAAAAAATTTCCAAAATGCACAAATTGCATACCAATGTGTAAATCATGAATGTAGGGAAATTTTGAAACAAAATTGGATCAAAAATACCCTTGCAAGCACCCTCATGCACCGCCAGAAGTTTCTATTTAATTTTTTTTTTTGAAAATAACCTCCCCCGCGCGCCACCTTCCGTGGCAATTCTAGCCACCAATCGCGGCTGTAAACGAAGAACTCATCCTCCCTAATTCATTGGTGCATGAAATGTGGCCATAAGGTGTGGAGGTGAGCCCCACGCGCCTCCCCCTAAGAGTGAGAAGTTTTTTTTTTTTTGATAAATTCTTCCTAGTAAAAATAACATGTCATTTTGACACTGTCGTTTGGCAGTTTTGGGCTAAAACGACTTATCGTTTATGGCTGGCTAAAATGACACGTTGTTTTGGCTGCTATCATTTAGCAGTTCTCGGCTAAAATCACTTGTCATTTACGGACTAGCCAAAACAACACTTCGTTTTGGTCGTCTTCAACCTCCAGCTGGGTAGCAGTGGGTTGACCCAACTTGGTTCGCGACCCAATTGACTCATTTTCATATTTTGGCCATAACTTTTGATCTAAAAGTCCGTTTTGTGTGATTCAAAAGTCAAAATTTTTAGAATTTTATGCTCTACAATTATAAGGTAATTTTAAGGCCTAAAAATTTAATTTTCCAAATGTCCCAAGAAAAAAAATGAGTTTTATGAAGTCTTTTTGGTATTGTTCTCTTCCCTATTAGTATTTTATGCATATTTAGGATAGTCTTATGGTCTAGAAAATATGCTAAATGTTCTGTGTATAATTCCATGTAATTCTTATTGTAAAACACATTTTATATCCACATGCATTTGTTACAGAACCCAAATATATAAATATATATATATATATATATATATATATATATATACATATAACCAGTAAGGAAAAAAATTACAATATTGGAATTAAATTTTTTTTTATCATGCATGTATTCAGTGTCATAAAAAACATATGAGAAATTAAGCATGTTGTCCAGTGTTAAAACATGTTGTTTAGTTTATGTGAAAAGTTCCTAATGTACATTCATAGGTCTTCCAAAAAATAAATGCATAGTATACGTACATTACAAGTTTCTCATGCATACATGTATTGAATCAATGTTTCTCATCCAGTATTGGTCATATTTTGCAAACATCAAGAATCATATAGACATTTAGAACAACCTGGCTCTGATACAAATGAAGGAATTTATACAGTATTAATATGCAGCGGATACATACTTAGTTTCCTTGATCAATCTGATGCTGTATATCACTTGGATGTTTTCTATACTGCACGAATATGTACTCACAAACACTGATTCACATACCCACATGAAAATCAAGAATCACCAGTTGGAACTCCAGATTGCGTTTCCACAATAAATGCACCACCACACACACTTAGAGAATTAATTGTATTATGTGAGTTATCTGACAAAAATTTCAGCAACCTTTTAATATGAGACTTTATTCTATTTATGGAAGTCTTCTATCAGATCATGTCCTTTCATACTGAAAGGTTATATTTCTTCTTGAAATACTGCAACCTGAAAGGTCAAGGATGATAACCTTTCATATGGGCCCCATTATGGGTGTCCCACATTCATCAATCTCTCTTTATCAAACATTTAATTATTTTTTATGTTAAATAAAGTCTAAAGATTAAGATGACTTGTAGAATATGGTTGTACATAAAGATAATGATCATTAAATGTATTTCTTACAAGCTCAGATCTTAAAATGCACCTAGTTGTAAAGTTATTAAGAATAAATACTAATAACTCAAATAAATTAGTACCTATAATGCATCTTCAAGTGGGTGGCTATCTCATTTCATAGATATTGACATAGTAACACTAGTGCAAATGTATATATATATATATGCTCATTAGATGAATGAGTTCACCAAGCTAACTTATCTAAGAATTCCTATATACATAAGTCGAATTGGAATTCTTATATTGTCATGGTGCAAAATTGATCCTTTGACTTGAGACATCATAGTAATCTTATATATAGTACATTATACTTTACCATATATGAAGATATGTGAATATTAATAAGGAATTAATCACTTCTTACAAAAAGAAGAAAATATCTTATGTTATCTTACGAATCATGACTTAAAAATCCTCAATTGAGGAAAGGTAAATTTAGCAAAATAGTTTTATAAATTTTATATAATGAGTCATAAATTCTAGATTGGATATGTGGTAGTTGAATAACTAAGGTTTTGACTAATTACCAAGGCTTAAGTTCAATCAAGATATTATATAATGAAAGGATTGTATTGTATGGTAATTGCAACTGAAAAGATTCACTTTTGGAATTCTTTTTAACTAGTTTATGATATTTTACTAGACATTAATCATGAATTTTAAGATTTAAAATTAATAAGATTAATTCTAAATATTAAATTAAATAAATTTAATTTAATCATAGCCTAATATTAGTTTAATAGTGAACCTAAAGGGTTACACATAAAAGATTGAATGTATCCACATTTATTTATTTGGAGACAATTAACTTAATTATGGGATAATTGATAATTCAACTATAAGATAGTTGATGGGAGGAAAAAAAATAAATATAAATAAAGAGTTTATTTATTTATTTATTTTATTAATACTCCTCAAAAGTAAATAATAAATAAAGAATTTATTTATTAATTTATTTCATCAAAAAAATATTCTAGAAATAAATAAATTATTTATTTATTTATTAGAAAATTTTTAAGATATTATTTATTTTGATTGCAATTCCTAAAAATCCTTTTAAGATTCTAGAAGGAAACTACTTGAAAGGCAATTCATATGATGATTATAAAAGGAAGTCTACAAGAGTTGTAAAGAATTTTAAGACTAACATATTAGCCACCAAAACATCTCTACTCATGTGTTAAGTTGATCATGAAAATTGTCTTCTCTTCTCCCTTTTTCTCTAAAATTGTTACTTACTAATACTAGCACAAAGGTGTGATGAAGTTGAGGCTAATCATGTCAACTGACATTAGAATAGCCACACTTGGGTTTATCAATTGAAGTTCTAGAATACATACAACTAATTATATTTCTTGATTGTATATTCTTTTAATCAAATTAATTGCATGAATGGTCCTTAAAAGGAAAATTCAAATTGATTAAAATTATTTTAAAATTTCCACTGCATTTGTATCTAATGCAATCCTAAATCTTCCAATACACACTTTTATTTGTTGTCAAGTTTAATTGCTATCTTATTCCATCTATACAATACTAGATCTCACTCCATCCTCCATCATAAGTTAGTAAATTATCAATACTTCTTTAACTAACGTCGAATATAAATTAAGTTCAAAATATAAGAAGTGTCTTTCTTATTTTTGTTTCTCAAATCTTCATCTTTTCTATTTTTCTAAATTTTTATGTAGGTTTTTTAAGAGATTTTTATTTGTATTTTCTTTGTATGATTTTTGATATTGTATTTGAGTTTTAGATGCTTACTATATATTTAACAAAATATTGTAATCGAGTTTAAAGTTAACCAAACAATGATAAGAGATAGACAAAAAAATGGAAAAACCTATGAAATGGCCATTTTTCATAATTTTAAAGGGAGACTACCTCTGGCAATTTGCAAATAAATAAATCTCAAAAAATTATATAAAATAAACAAAATTTATCCTAAATAGACAATTGAGCACGAAGTTATAGTTTGTCAAAATTTTCAACTTAAAACATATATTTTTTGCAAGAGGCTAGATTTATTCAATTTTTACTATATATATTCTAGTGCAAAAATGAAATATCAAGTTAAAAAAATAATATTATGTAAATATATGATGTCAATTTTTTACCAAAAGAAAATTAAAATATTGTTAAAAGGAAAGACATCAATTTTTTAGCAGAAAAATGATATTGTAACCTTTTTTTTTTACATTAGTTATATAATCAACATGGAATAATTTAATATATAGCATCACTCATATACACATTGGTTTTAAAGTGACATAATTTTTTGAAATAATCAACATAGTTATATTTTTATAGTAATGACTATTTCAACATACTTTTCTCTTACTTTTAGTTAATTAATGGTGTAAAGGATCCTTCTCTATTAACTTTCTGTTTGATATCCTAATGGAATTCATATATGATCCTTGACCCTAATTTCAAAAAAATTTCTAACATTTTCTCTCTATCAAATATCAATCAGAAAAAAAATTCAAATTATGTATTAAGTTGATTTACTTTCTAGTAAAAATATTAATTCAAAGAATTTTTAAATTAAATAATTTCTAATACTATGCTATTCACCTAAAAAAACAAATTTGACAAGACAAAAGCTTTATTTAATGGACTGATGACTTTCCTTGAATCGAAATGTATCTCCGCTCATTGATCCTTATTTTTCCTTCTACTAATACTTCATTTGTTACCAATTTCATTACTGTTATTTCATAACAAGTTAGAATATCCTTATCTTTAATCAAGTATTAATGACAATCTAACGGCTCTAAAATAAAAATGCACAATCCATTTTCATACTAATTATTTTAATGGATGGAGTCAATGGTACATTTAAATTGGTTACGTGTTCAATGGGAGAATCCATGATTTAATCTTTTAAAAAATTGATTAATTTAGTTCTATGTTTAGTTATCTTGAAAAAATTCCGGTTAAAAACTTGAAAAGCATGGTGGGATTTTAATATGTCCCAAAAATTAAGATATTTCATAGGAATCATATAATGAAAATAAAAATTATCATCATAATATGAATTAAAATAATCTGATTCCAATGATAAAATCTGTACTCGTAAAACAAATCTTGATATAGTTGATTAATAATTCTTGTGAACAGAATTTTTATAGATTAGTAAATGAAATATAGATTTTGTAAACTTATAAAATGAAATGCAAAACAACTAAAAAAATGAAGGAAAAAGATGAATTTTAAGAGAAAATTTTTACATGGCAATCGAGAATCATGTGTGAAGTGTTAGGATATCAAATAGAATATAGTGGAAGAGAATTTTTTTTCCATTAATTTAGTTAATGTATGTGATAGCAAGCACGTTTTGCTAGTATAAAAATAAACCACCCATTAAAAAAAATTAAGAAAATTCTGTGTAATTTCCTCATAAAAAATAATTGTGAGACTAATTTTATTCTTGGGTATTAGTTTGCGTAAGCTACCATAATTCTAACTCTTTTAAGACCATCTTCTTTGTCTTTTATCAGAGTTTCCTCATTAGCTATTATGACGAAGTTCAATTAACTCTTGCGCACCTCATCTCCAACCAATTAACATTTTGCATGCCATAGTTAGCAAAATTTAATCTGCTATCGTCAAATTTTATCATGTTCCTTCTTTTGTTTTACTTTCACAGAATTTTAAACGTGTGGACAAAGGTAATGCAATGAATTAAATGCATGATTTTATAATTAAATAAGTTAAATTTTATTATTAACTTAATATAGATTAATTTTATACTGTTACTCATTTATATATTACCATAATATTAAGAATTATTAAAATCATCTTACTCTTAATAAGAAAATTTTAATTACTATTTTAATTTTAATTACTGTAAAAAGTTTAGATTGATAATAAATAAAATTTACTCTTTGATTGAGATGGAACAGTATTAATGCTAGCTTTTCTTTTTGGATATGATGATGCCACTGATCATAAACAACAAATGTCATATTTTTTCTTCTAAATGATTCCAACTTTAATAATTATATACGTACTGTATTATTACTAACCCACTACGCATTGTTTTCTCCTTCCTAGCCACTATAAGGGACAATAATACACAAAAAGTCAGTTGTTCATTTTGGCTTCACTATTTCCATTTGTCAAATTGGTCTAGTTTTATTAATAATTTATGTTATATGTACTGCTGCTTGTGCTGCATAACATTTTCAAGTTTTTTTTTTTTTTAACTGTAAGAATGAATCAAATTTAAATTATTAATATTATTATTATTAAAAGAATCTTGCTAATTAATCTTTCTAATGATAGACTATTATTGAGCATAATCGAATAACTTGACGATACTTAATAGTGTTACTAAATAGACTTAAGTTGACATTTAAATTCTTTAAAGATGAAATTGATATGAATTAAGTTAGTGAAAGATAAAAAATGTGTGTTTGTCTACACTTTTTTATGTGGATGAACAATTTTGCTTTGTTGAAAAGTGTAGGGTGACTCCAGGCCATTTTGCATGTCAACTAGAAGGGTAAATAATGAGATGGGTTATTAATTTGTGCACCACTCAGATTTGGCTTGACGCACTTTTTTTCAGAGAATAAACAAGTTTAAATATAAAATTGGATTAATCTAAAGTTGAATTTTGAAAATTTTAGACTTAGGCCTAATTTATTCTTAAATGAACAAAATTTAGGGAAAATTTTTTAAGTATTGATCATAAGGTTCTTCATTTAGATTATATCATGTGGATTAATTACTTTAGTACAATTATAGCAATGATTTGAATAAAAAAATTATAGCATTGGTAATTATTGTAATTATTAAATTAAATTTATTGATAATTAATAAAATAATTAATATACATGTCATAGTCTAAATAGTGAACTTTATAATAAATACTCAGAAAACTTTCCCTAAATTTTCTCCTTCTTAAAAAAATTTGTTAAAATAATACATACACACATATATGTGTTGTACCCTTTACATTACATCATAATTCATAATTAATAAATATCATGTATATTTTTTGTGAGACAGGAGCCCACATCATTGCTTGTAATTGATCATTCATATGATATTATAAATCAAACTTAATAGAAAATCTTTAATTTAGATGATATTTAATGTTGTTTGAAAATTTTGTATCTTTTATTACATTCAAAATTTGATTCTTAATCACATATGTAGATCTAATAATTCAATCATTCATGCTATTATTAGAAAAAAAAGGACTTGACACCTTATTCACTACTCCCACTCCGTCAGTTTTGTTTTCTTAGGTCTTCTTCCTGTTTAATGTTTTTTTCTTACGTTTTATTGGGCTGATTAATAAAGTAAAAATTGAATTTTATATTCTCAATTTTATTTGCTAAGCTATTTTAATATATATATGTGTGTGTGTGATAGTCATACGCAGATAAAGCTTGTGAATTAACGACATTAGTTTCTTGACAAAAAAAAGACATTAGTTTAATTTAATTGTAACATACATAAAAATTTCATGCATTTTTATTATATAAAATTTACATATTTGAGTTCTTAAAAAAATCAAAACTATTCCATTCGTAATGGGATTGAGACAGTAATGGAAGTTTTGTCGTTTGTACCAAGGGAAATAACTAGAAATAGATCAAGAGGGCAGCTAAGAGTAGTTGGCTATGGTTTTTATCGTACTCGTGTATGTTTCAAACTTTCAGCATTTGCTTTAGGGTTTTCAAGTGTCATTGGAAGAGAAAAAAAAACGAGAGAGAAAGAAATGAGAGAACAAAAAAAAAAAAAAAAGAGGAGAGAAGATATGTTTTTTCCTTGTGTTTGGTTATAGGAGAAATGGGAGGAGAAAGAAATAGAAAACTAGAAAGATAAGAAAAATAAAAAATCAGTAAAATAGAAAAAAAAATGGAAAGTCAGAAATTAGAATGCAGAAAACCAGCAAAACAAAAAACAAAAAATCAGCTATTAGATAGCAAAAAACTAGAATCAAACCAAAATATCACAAGAAATCAGAAAATAGAAAGCTAGAAATCGAAAATCGCTAGATGGCAGCTTTTCTCTTCCAATTTCTTCTTGCCTAGAAGGAGAAAAAAAATTTGAGTTGGCTGTAAAAAAAATTTTTATTCAATTTTCTATTTCCTCTATTTTCTCCTTCATTCAAACAGCAAAAAATTAAAATTTTTATCTTAATTTCTCTTGTCTAATTTTTTTTCTTCTATTTTCTTTGCAACCAAATAGAAGACTAGTATTCGAAAGATGTTCTTTGCATGCCATATTTATTACTAGTCATTTGTAGAGTATGAAATTAATCAAATTTTTTTATAGTTATATTTTATTGTATTTTATTTTTGAAAATTTAAATTTAAGTAATAAATTTAAACTTTGTAAGGTTAATTTGAGGATATGTGTTAGAAAATAATATGTAAGAATTGTTATAATATGGGCATAAGTATACTTCGGACTTGGGATGCAGTCATGAGAAGGTATTAGTGGCTTTATGTATTTATGTTTCTTATATTAAGCCTTTTTATTTATTTCAATAGTACACATCATACCCTACTTTACATGATAATATTCTTTCCAAGTCTCTTCAACATTTCCCCACTTCTTCTCCTTTCAAATCCTAATTATTTTCTCACAAGAAGAAGTGTTAAAATAGGTTAAATTTAATGAATTTGATCTAGAATAGGTATAATTTTGTCTGACTTGAAACTAGAATTAGTATAAAAAATGATAATAATGACCCTACTTGATAAGATACTAAAATTGGTTAACTTGACTTGCCAAAGGATTGAAACCAGTAAATATTAGCCTCTCAAGTTATTGAATTAGTCTATTAATCTTATAATAATAAATAATAATAATAAATAATTAACTTATTATATATTTATATATATTAGAATAATATTTTTTATATATTAAAATTATACTTTAAAACATATAATATTAAACTTATATATATGAGTAATATTAAATAATTTTTTATATTAAAATTAATAAATTTATATATTTAATATTTTCAATATATATTATATAATTTTATCTAGAAAATTACTCTAACCTCCCCTCTGATTTTCAAAACTTACACAAATCTCCCCTCTGTTTTTAAAATAAATAAATAGAAATACACATATCTCCCTCAAATTTTTAAAAACTTACACAAACCTCCCCTCCAGTTTTGAAAATAGAATAGAGGTTTCTGTAAGTTTTCAAAACTTTGAGGGAAGTCTGTATATTTCTATTTATTTATTTTGAAAATAGAAAGGAGGTTTGTGTAAGTTTTAAAAATAGAGGGGAGGTCTGTGTAAATTTTTAATACTTCAGGGGAGGTCAGAATATTTTTTTTCTAATTTTATGAAAACAAGTAATTACATTAAAATTTAAAAATATTTATTATTAAATTTAAAAATTAATGAGTTTATATTTAATATTGTTAATATATATTACACAATGTTATTAAAATAAATAATTAAATTAAATTTAAAAATTAATAAAAATAACTACATAAAGTAATTATTATAACTAAACATATATAAAATCATTACTATAATTGAATAAATATATTAATTGGAGTAATAAATTATTATTAGTAAAGTAAAATGGTGATATATTTATATATATGTTATGAATTTAGTTAACAAAACATTTGAATTGATTTCAATTAATACTAAATTCCATAGTTTTTAATTATTTTTCTAATTAAAGGTTTTTATAATAAAAAATATTATATTTTAATTTATTTTCTTACTATTTTAGTTATATTCATTAATAATAAATTTTTAAATGATAATAATAATTGATTTTAATTAATCAGCAATGTGAAATTAACAATAAATAAATAAATAGTGTAATAATAATAAAGTATGATAGGTTACAAAATCTATTTGGAAGCACTTGATAAAAGTCAACTGGGATTAAGATTGGGACTTGGACTTGGACTTGGACTTGGACTTAGACTAGGACTAATATTATAGCAACCTAACTTAGTCCGACTTAATGAAAAAGTAGTTTAGTTTAAGATTGGCTTGACATACAATTTTTACTCATTGGATTAACTTAATAGGGTTAGATTAGCTTGTTTTAACAATTCTACTCACAAGATACACTCTCATATTAATATGGTGCAGTCAAACTTTTACCTCTTTAATGCATTCTAAAAGAATCATTCCCCTTATTGATAAAAAATACTTAACTTCTTAAGAGGTTGAGTTCCATGTAACTTTACCCTTATATATTCCACTTGGCCTATCCACACTTTAACATTACAATCTCATAAGATTCTTTAACAAAAATTAAGAAAAATTGATTAGAATTACAAACAAAAATCACATGTTAAATCACAATTCAATATCAATCATAGCTCTTTTTTGTGGGAAATTATGACCTCTTATCCCTCTTGGTATTTCTAAATAATTTTTTAAAATTATAAATATTTTAAATAATTAGGAAAAGAAAGATAGGTTCAATAAATGCAAACAACTCTAAATTTGTGGGATTTATGTATTTTATATTTTTAAATATATATTTATCTCTCATAAAATATTTTAAATTGAACAATAAATAAATAAATAAATATAAAGCTAGTTATACAAGTTAACATATTAACAAGGTAAAATTTTGTAGATGAGAAATAATTACCATATTGATTATGATTTTAGAAACATCACATAGTACAATTCCTAAAAAATGGTCTATAACTCCTTAGAATCCAAAGTATATGAACATATATGTTTAATACTAGCTTAGGATTCATTAAGTAGTTACCTTGATTTTTGTTAGGGAGAAATCCATTAATGCCTTCATTCTTGAATGGCTTTTTTCATGATTTATACAAAAAAAATTAAAAATCAAGATATGGATACCCTAAATTTTGCAAAGAAATTGATATTATTGACATTACTAAAATAGAAATAAAATTACATGTGGTCTAATACATATTAATTAAAAAGAACGTTGAAGTATAAATTGGAGTGGTGACACTTTTCAAAATATAAGAAAACTTTAAACGTTGATTCCTATAAAAAAAACCATCATATTTTCCCCTATAAGACTTTAAATGTTAGTTTCCAAAATAATCTATATTTAAAGTTATGATAGCAGTGATATTTTTTAAAATATGAAGAAATTTTAGATGTTGGTTCCTAACTGATGTATTTTCTTCCTGAAAGACATTAGAAGTTGTTTCCTAAAATAATTAACATCTAAATGCTAGGCTTTAAATGTAAAAGACATGGGAGGAAAATTAAAATTTCCAAAAGTTATTGATGGATCCATGTAAAAGAAGTATTAATCTACATTAAGATCTATAGCCTAGTAGTGGATACTATCTAAGACAATGGATCCTAATGCAATAGGCTTATGAAAGAAAGTACAAATCGCATCTACTTGTAATAAGCATGAACACTTTAGTCATGAACAATTGATTATTAAATTAGAAACACTATCCAAAGGCCATCTCTATGATATCCACATAAATAATAAAAAATTTTGATCAAATTGGATGGAGTTGTACTTTTTTCTAATGTAGAGCTAACTTATCAATCCGTAAGTTTAACCTATCTTATGTGAGAGAAATAAAGTTATTTATCCAAGAGTTATAAACCCTTCACCTTCAATATAAGAATACCACTAGCAACAGTAATGTACATTTTATTAATTAGTAAATATCCACATTAAAGCCCTTCACTCTTATTCATGAACATAAATTTCATTAAAAATGTTAAAACTCTTCGCAATATGAATAAAAAGACATATCCCATGAAATTTCAACATTAAGTGAATTAAAACTTATAAATGATACTGGTACACAATATCTCATTAAAGCATAATTCTTTATCAAAGTAACAAATTCATCATAACACATTTCTTTATTCACTGACGTGATTTAACTTCAATCAACAATTAACAATAAATAGTACTACCATGCCTTCATTGCATGGCCATAAATATCCATTCAACTTTAATAATCTAAATATATATATACAAACTAAACATGCATCATTAGTCAAATAATATCAATATTATGCCTTTGTTGCATAGCCCCAAAGAGTTAATTAATAACAATCTACAATTTATATTTATGTTTTTGAGGTATAAAACAAACTAATCAAGTCATTGCATTAACAAAGAACTATAGGACTAGTATAAATAAACTTTATATTCTCAAACCATGTATGAGTATAAAGATATCATTATATATTTATGTATATTTGCATATATATATATATATATGTATATATATGTGTGTGTATATATATGTATATACTTATATAAGTAGTTATATGGAAGCATTAAATTTAAAAATATTAGATTTAGGTAGAATATACACTTACCTTAAAATACCATTTCTCTTCTTGAAATTCCTAACTATCTAAGTTTGCCAAATTTTCTAGTTATCTAATAGTCAACAAGAGCAAATTATGAAATAACACAAAATAATTATTTCTTTTCCTACATTCCTTCATCTAGGTACTAAATAACTCATTCTAATACATAAATCATAAATTTCATTATTTTTCCAAGATTATGTCCAAAAAGTTAGAAATTTGCACTAGAGTTAAGGTTCTTGGATCAAGCATTAAATGTAATATTAGAGTTTTATACCTTAAATGGGTTTATCTCATCCCAAAGAGGCTACTCGTAACTTAACAATAGCTAAAGCATGGTAGAATGATGAAAAAAATGGAGGGTTAAACTATCTTGTTTAGGCATTATTTTAGCCATGATTTTATGGCTTCGTTTATGTGAGTCACTAGTTAGTGAAGGACTCATAAAGGTGGCCAGTGATGACATAGTGGCCGAAGTGGCAGTGGTTAAGAGGAAAAGAGAAGGATAGAGATGAGAATAAGAAATGGAAGGGAAAGTGTGTGAGAGAAACAGAGCTCGGTGAAAGAAAAAGCTAGGAGAAAAAATAGATAAGAAGAGGTATGGACTATTATCATATGTAATGGATGTAGCATAAGTTCATTCTCTTGAATCCTAACCACCCATTTAATGTGCTTTCCAAAGGGAAAGGTTAGGTTAAGTTAAGGTGGATGTAAGATAACTAGAATAGAAACTAATCCTAACCACTTATCCTTCATGAAAAGTCCTTTCCTTAATAAATCATACCTTGTCAACATTATATTTTTCTTAATTTTCATCTTTCTTTTCCCTTTCCAATAATTTCTATAATTATTCAATAATTTAAGAACTCAAAATGAGTGTTCTAAATTTTGTTAATAAATTTGAGTAAAATCATTTACTAAAGTTTGTACAAGTATTCTATAGACTTTCACTCATAATATCTCTAACTTAGTAAAAGAATATCGTATAAATCATTCAATGGAAATTTGGATATCATTCTAATTAAATAAAATCATTATAATGTTATTCAATGAAAATTTAAATACCTTTATTTCACCATAATATAACATAAATAGAAATCAATTTTGTAAAAATTAATATTCAAATACTCATTTCATTTTCTATGGCTACTAAAGTAGAAATCAACTTGAAAATAAGCAAAAATAATTACAACACATACCTTTAAACTAAAAAAAAATTCAAGAAAATTTCTAAAAAGGAAATTCAGATATTACAAATTAACCCACTTATTTTAGATCTTATCATTATTAGCTCTTTATTCATGCATCTTATCTAATGTATCTCACATATCAAATAAAGTATAATTAAAGTAAAATGTAACATAGTATGGCCTAAACTACCTAGATTTTCCTAAGCCAATGAAAGGACCAACTATTAAACCTAGGGTGATGTAACTTTTTCAAGTGCTATCATTATGTGTCCTCATATGGTTTCTAAATCTTTTCTTCCTTGCAATTTGCTCCAAAAGTATGTTTCTCAATTACATTATATAATATAGAAGAAACCTCAAGTTACATTCAAAGGCAATTTAGGTGACAAAAGAAAATACAAAAATTATAGAGAAAGGCATAAAACAAGTCATATTCAAAATTACAACCATAAGGTAAATTTCAATCACATTGGACGAATAAGGTTTTACCATGCACCATAAATCATGCAGCACATAAAGACATGCAAATATCACAAGAGATAATATTAATTATTTTAAATTTTAAAATTTAATATTTGAGATCCCTATTTAATCTCCTTGATTTTAAAACAAGTTTAGATTCTAGTTTTGAATTATAGCTATTGGGATTGGTTATTGTCGAATCATTGAAACAAGTATGTCATATATAAATTAAGTCATATTAAAACTAATTTATACATATACATCAAACTAGAACCAGAAATCAATTCATATATTCCATATATGTATCTATTCGTCCAGAAGCTGAATTGATTTATATTTATCACATTAAAATATATCAAAAATTGATAAAAACATATAATCCAATATATGGTTGTGATGCCATTATTAAGGCTTAGATGTATAAGATATAGGTGAAAGATAAAATTTTCTAAAACCTTTCAATAGATCCATGTGAAAAGAAACATAAGTTAATGTGAGGATTGATACCTTTGCAATGTAAGAATTTGAAACAATGGACCCTAATGCAATAAACTCACAAATGTATAGGTACAAATTGTGTTTGCTTCTGATAGATACAAATGCTTTAGTCATGAATAAAAGATTGATGAACCATGAATATTGTCCAAAGGCTTGCATCTCTATAGTATCCAAATGAGTAGTAAAATTTTTTTATTAAATCAAATGGAGTTGTGCTCTCTTTGATGTAGTACTAGTTGCCATATTTTCTAATTTTTGCGATCACTCTTTAAAGTACTCTTATAATCAATCCTTAGGTTTATCCTTTCTTATAAAAGAAAAATAGGTTATTTATATGAGAGTTCTAAATCCTTCACCCTCATTATAAGAATACCACTGGGCACAATAACCTATATTCCATTCATTAGTAATTGTCCACATAAGAGTCCCTCATTCATATACATAGCTATACATTTCATTACAGATGTTCAAACCATTCATAATATAAATAAAAATTTCATCATTTAGTAAATTAAAACTCTTTCAAAACAAGTAATCAATTTCATTAAAGACATTAAACTCATTCATAATGTAAATAGAAAAACTATGTCCTTTGAAATTTCACCATTGAGTAAATTAAAAATCTTTTAATAAACCAAAATTTCCTTTATTAAGTAAGGAAATAGTTAGGCTTTGATTATTGACCAAGCTCAATAATGATTTTGATAAATAATCGGTTCATCTTTAGTATTAGCTAAGTAAGGCCTAACCATATTATGTTATTACTTAGTGCAGCTCAATCATATTAGACTTATTCTAATTAGTGGTATTAATTTCACTAAGATTTTCTAATTACATTATGACCCCAATATTTAATTTGTTCTTTTATATGTGAACTTATAAATTCTCACTATGTTCCAAAATCTTATTTTATTATTACAAATAATGTATGGTATTTATCAATATATTACTACCGCCCAAGTAGTGAGAGTGTTAGTGATTCAACAAAACCTTTTTTATGACAAATGTTTAATGTGGTTTAGTCCCTTTTGTCTGGATATCCAGGTCAAACTCAAGACATGAAATATGTCAATTTTTCATAGCTTAATATACGTGTTTTTTTAATTATTTTTGAGTAACTAACTTAAAATAAGTGAATCAATATCACATACTAGTTTATTTAAGCATAACAATGTATTTTGTAATATCACTCAATCAAAAGGCTCATAAATATCAATTCCCTAATATATGAGGAACAAAATCTCATCTATATCACTCATATCTATCTGCATGGCTTGTAATATATGTAATCATTACCTTTTAAGCTAACCATATTATAGATAATATTAGATGACATCAAAGTGTACGACTCTTCATATAGGGAATTATAGTAATTTTAATGATTTTAAGTCAAGGAACCATATACATTATTGTTATTATGAGACGTGCTTATGATACTCATACAACAATCCATGTAATATTCTCATGATTTATCTAGTACATTCGTTCTCTAATATATACCTATGTATCAACTTGATATCTCATATCTATGAGTATGGTCACCAATCAATATATATTAGTTCCAATGTATTATTACTATCCCAATTTATAATAATACTCAACTAGAGAGATTTAAAAATAATATTAACCATTCTAGGACAATTGCTATATTTACTCATATTATGCAAATATAATATTAGAGACAATAATTGAAACACATTTATAATGAAAATGTAATATAATGTGTACTAATATCATTTTCCTATAATTGGCTTTTAGAGTGTACACTAATACTAATGTAATAGGTGCAATGATATTTTTAAAAATATGAGGAATCCTTTTTCTTCCTAAAAAAATGTAGTGTTTTCTTCTTGGAAGATTTTAGATATTAGTTCCTAAAATAATCAATGTCTAAAGTCATGGAAGCAATGATTTTTTAAAAATATGAAGAAACTTTAGTTGTCAATTCCTTAAAAAAAATGCTCATATTTTTTTCCATGAGACTTTAAACTTTAATTGCATTGATATCTAAAGTCAAAAGAATAATGATATTTTTATATTTTAAATAAAACAAATCATATTTTAGGTTAAATTTGCCTTAGAATAAGATTAGTAAAAAGGCGGTTAGGAATTCTTATTTTTGATTGAGATTTTGTTCTTTTCAACATGTTTCTATTAGATTTTTCGTAGTGAATCTATCAAACCAATTAATCTTATTTTAGGTTAAAATATGAAGAAACTTTAGTTGTCAATTCCTTAAAAAAATGCTTATATTTTTTTCCATGAGACTTTAAACTTCAATTGCATTGATATCTAAAGTCAAAAGAATAATGATATTTTTATATTTTAAATAAAATAAATCATATTTTAAGTTAAATTTGCCTTAGAATAAGATTAGTAAAATGGTAGTTAGGAATTCTTATTTTCGACTGAAATTTCATTCTTTTCAACATGTTTCTATTAGATTTTTCAAAGTGAATGTATCATACCAATTAATCTCTCATTAATATTCCATAAACCCAATCACAAAATTAGAATCTACAAGAACTCTAACATATTATCAGGAGTTGATTTCTAAAGGTAATGAAATTCTTCATTTAAAAAAAATCTTCAAGGTCTAGTTCTTTTCATTTCTCTATCATTTTTTAGAAGACAGAAATAATTTTTATTCTATAACTTTACTTTTTGTACTAAAACCACCCTCCCATTTTCTTAGAAGAAAATGAGAGGCATAAGAAAGAAGAGGATAAGAATATAGTCTATTCATAATAGTTTCCCTTTCCTTGAGAACTTTTTTGTGGTTCAAGATTCACGATTTAAGTGAAAGGCTATCGTTTGAAGAATGAAAATGACTTTCCTCGATCTCACGCTGAGAGCACTAGTAGTGATGAACAATATATGCTAATTAACATATAGTATAACATGCTTCTCTCTCAGCAGGTGCAACCAAAGGATGGTGATTTTCCCAAAACAAAGAACAATGTGCATTCACCTCTAAAATGATTAGAGAACTGAGTGTACCAAATAAGAAGATAGTGCTTAGAATAATAGTGTAGATGCTGACAAGTTGGCTTAGCCTTAGACAAATTAAAACATGCATCGGAATCCGACCCAAAGCATCATACTGTTATTGTACAACAGAAAATATGCAACCTGCTGATATGCTGAATACCGTCAACCCCAATATAATTTGAAAAGAACTGAAATATAGATCAATTTTATATTATTATTTATTTATATATTATTATATTAATAAAAAATTAATAAAATTTATTTATTATGGTTAAAAAATTTTAGTTATTATTTTTTAATAATTTATTTTTTATTTATAAATAATATAAAATATTTTATACCAGCAATAAATTAAATTTAAACTTATTTGAAAATACATAATATCTTAACATTCTCTTTGCATTGAAAAATTTAAATTTAATCTAATGTTAGTATAAATTAATTTTACATAATCATCTACTCATGTATTACCATATCAATAAAAAATTATTAAAAATTCTTTAGTTATTATAACTTTTTTAATTATGTTTACTTTTTATATAAAATATTTTACACTATTAATAAATTAAATTTAAACTCTATAATAATTTATAATCGGAAAATTTTGGGTCGATTGCGTCTAATATATCATGAATTGAATTGAAAATGCCATACATTTTAGAATTATGTTAGCAAGCTACTGCTACATGACTGTATGCCTTCCTCTTTTTTTTTTACTTGTCCTGATTTTTAATTTTTTAATTTAACTATACTTACATCTATTTTATTTTTTTAAATACAAACTTACTTCTCTTATTTTAGAAGGGAGGTAATGTATATTTAAAATAGAAGGAAAGAAAAATAAATGTAACTCCACAAATCAAGAAGACATTAATTTATGATTAATGCATGATGACATTAAGTGGTATTTTATTCTAGAGGTTGTAGATTCAATGCAAAAGGAAATTAATTTATTATTAATAAAGGGTTGGGAAATTCTTTAAACTACAAGCGCAACTCCATAATTTTTTAGTCATTATCTCTACATGTTTGCAAGAAAATTCTATGAGGCTTCTCACATAATCATTATGGTGGGGTGGCGTTTAATTTGTGAAATTTTAAATTCCAAAGAAAATGTTCCTTCTCAGGAATGTAATTCTTGAGAATTTAATCTAAAAGAATGTATCATTCCTATATTGGTTCATTATAAATTTTTCTAAAAATATTTTACCAAATTCTCATATATATTATATTATTATATTTGATTTATATTTGATATTTTCAAAAATTTTAAGACTATTTTGAAAGTACCTTTATCAAGTTTTTTATTATAAAATATAATATAAAATCATATTTTTATTTAAAACTATATAAATAATTAAAATTTTTTAACACATAATAAATTAAATCTTAATATTTAACATTTAAAAAGTTATTGAGATATATATAAATATTTTATACTTTATTATTTTTTAATATTTAATATATTATATTTTAAGAATTAATATATTATAAACCTTAAACCCTGGTGACAATTAGACACTATAATCCTATCTAGAAATAAACTATGTATAGTTAGTTGTTTGTTTGTTTTTCTGCACTCTTTACCTTTACAAGGTATATTTATCATTAGTCATATTATTAGTATTATTATTAGATCAATTTTTTAAAATGAAGTGAATATAATTTATTTAAGTTATTATAATATTAAATATACTTGATATTTCTCCTTTTACAAAATTATAAAATTTCACTACTAAATTATTTTCACAATTATATTTCATATTGATATTAAATTTTATATTATAGTTTCTTCCTTAATATAAAAATATTATTTTTTATTTTTTATGCATAAATATGCTTTTGTTTAGAAGAACTTCCAAGTCTATTGTATTATTGGTTAAAGAAAGAAATCATATGTATATATAAATATATTAAAATAATCTTCCAAACATTAGGAACAATAATAGAAAAGGAATTACAATTAAAAAACTAATGTCATTACATTTTTAATAATAAAAATATTTTAAAAATAAAGTGATAATTATTTCTCAATTTAAATTAAAAATTATTTAATAAAGTGATAAGAGAGAGAATTAAATATGAAGATAATTTTATTCTTTTATTTTAATATCAATATTCATATCCCTCATGAGAATATTTTGAGAGAAAGTTAGATTAAAAATATTTTTGAGAATGTCACATTCCTAAGCATTATTTTTTCAAACTTTGAATTGAACATAGGAATTTTGGGCTAAAAATATTCTTAGAAATGTCATATTCCCAAATATTTTCCTTTTTGAAAAACTTTGAGCCAAATATAATAATTTAAATTTAATTTAATATCAGTATAAATTACTTTTATACTATTATTTATTCATATATTACTATATTAATAAAAATTATTAAAATTTTTTATTATTGTTAAAAATTCTTAAGTATTACAACTTTTTTAATGGCATGTATTCTTAATAAAAAATATTTTCCACTATCAATGTATCAAATTTAAGTCCCACAATAATTTTTAACTAGAAAATTTTAGGTTGATTGCATCTATTATCTCTTAATATAAAATATTTTATATTATTAGTGTATCAAATTTAAGCCCTACAATAATTTTTAGCTAGAAAATTTTAGGTCAATTGCATCTATTACATCATAAATTAAATTGAAAATGCCTCACATTATAGAATTATGTTAGCAAGCTACTGCTAAATGATTGAATGTCTTCCTCTCTTTTTTTTTTTCACTTCTCCTGATTTTTAATTTTTAATTTTATAATACTTACATCTATTTTATTTTCTTAAATGTAAATTTATTTCTCTTATTTTAGAACAGAGGTGATGTATATTTAAAATAAAAAGAAAGGAAGATAGGTGTAATTTCACAATGCAAAAGATATTAATTTATGATTAATAAAGGGGTGGGAGACTTTTTAAACTATTAGTGCAATGGGTAACTCCATAATTTTTTAGTCATTATCTTTACACCACTATCAAAAAAATTTATGAGGGTTCTCACATAATCATGATAAGTATTCATATTACATCTCTCTCTCTCATTTGTCTACTCATTAGTCAATATGAATATTTATGATTCAGAAATACTTATTTAATAAAAAATTTGAATTCTACTCTAATACAAAAATTAATTTGATTAAAAAGATAAATACAATAAAAATAATTATTAATTAATAATAATTTAAATTTAAATTAAATTCAACATGCAATGTAGGAGTACTCCTATAAGTAAATAAAGAGAATGAACAATTCTAGTTGCCCTTGCTTTATCTTCTTGATTAGTAAAATAAGTAAATAAAGATGTGAAAATGTAGTTATTCTAAAATTTGAGAGGTGAGCATAATCTCTCTTTTTTTTTCTAACAAGAATTTTAGAATGTACCTATTTCGTTCTAATGATTTATTTTGAGCAAAGGCAATGAACATACATTAAGAATAAAACTGATTACACAAATGTTATATATATTAAAAATAATCTTAAAATTAAATTTTAAAAATTTATATTAATTAAATTAATTTTTATATAGAATATTCATGTTACATCTCCTTCATACATCAAATCATTAATCAATACAAATATTTATAATTCAGAAATACTTACTTGATAAAGAATCTAAATCCTACTCTAATACCAAAAATTAATTTGAATATGGAGATAATTCATAGTAGAAAACAATTATTAATTGAAAATAATTTAAATTTAGATTAAACTCAACATATAATATAGAAGTACTCTTATAATAATATCAAAAGAGAATTACCAATTTTAGTTGTCCTTGTTTTTTCTTTTTTATGAGCAAAAATAAATAAATAAATAAGTGAAAATGTAATTATTCTAAAATTTGAGAGGTGAGCATAATTTCTTTTTTTTTTTAACAAGAATTTTAGAATATATATTTTGTTCCAACGATTTATTCTGAGCGAAAACAATGAACATACATTGAGAATAAAATTGATTATAAAAATGTTATACATATTAAATATAAGTTTAAAATTAAATTTAAAAATTTTATATTAATAAAATTAAATTTTATAAATTTATCGCATCAAAAGATAGCTTCTTCTCCCTCCATTATATTCAAAATTTCATATTTGATCTCATTTTTACTCATTGGAGATTGAGAATGGTGTAGGGGCAGGTAGAGCCAGCAAGAATAAAAAAAGGATGTGTTGATAAGATTGGAAGAGGATTAGAAAGCTTTCTACCAAAAAAAAGGAAGAGGATTAGAAAGCGTCCATTACGAGGGGTCCAAAAATGGGGAAGCACTCGATATAAGGACAAAAATAAGAAGTTAGTCCAATCATTCCTCGGCAGCGTAGGCATGCTATGTAAATTATGACTCGCTTCCCTTAAAAGATTAGATTTCAATAAAATCATAATAAATATAATATTGAAAAGGAGATAAATTATTTATATAATATTTATTTTATATTAAATAAAAATAAATTTTAATAAAATTTTTGTTAATTTGATGAATTTTATAATGATATAAATATAATTAAAATAAAAATTATAATTAAGATGAAATTTTTTATTTAAAATTAAATATTATTTCAAAATTTTATTTTAAAATAAAATAAAATTTTGTTTTTAATTAAGTCAAAGGAGTTGGAAAATTACACTCTAAACTTTTGTTTTAGATCATGGCTTTTTTTTTTTTTTTGGGCAAAGGGAATTTGTACAAAGTGAGAAGAGTTTACAAAGTCACCAAACGGAACATAAATAGAAGTGGAAAGACTACTGTATGGCGGGGAAGGTTATGACGCAACACTGGATCTAAGTTTATAAATTTATATAAATATTATATAAGCTAAATAAAATTTAATTTAAATTTAATAATGTATTGTAAGGTGGTATATTTTAGTTTTTTTAAATAAAATTACAATCCCATGGAAGACGTATTTTCCTTCTTACAAAAAAATAATATTTTTGAATAAAAAAAATTTATGACATACTATTGATACAACAATGTACCATACATAATCAAATTTAAGTATTAATATATTATTATATAATATATAAATATAATTAAAAAAATTATTATACAATTAAACCTGAAAATGCATCAATATATTATTGTATCGAACTTTCTTCCTCTAAAATATAATAATCAATTCACATGCACTTATTCGTTCTCAATTCATAACATGACTCTTAAAATTTATTAAGAATCTTTTATTTTAGAGGAAGGGGAAGGATGGAGTTGCTTAGGATTCAAACCCTTGCCCTTTTATTCCAAACACATTGAAAATTGGAACTATTGACATTAATCACAAGGTTTTAAAAGTTGGATCGATGCTTGGGCATGAAACCAAATCAGATATACCCATAGAACCACTCTATTGGAAAACCTGGATTGAATTGGGAAAATCCGATAAAAAATCAATTTAACTAGCAATCCACTAGACCCTTTAGCCCATTTTGTTTTTTTTTTAGTTGGACAAAGTCAGTCTAAAAGTCAACTTAGGCTAGTAAAAAGCTCAAGTCCCACTAGCCTCTTAACCCAGCCTACCAACCATGAAACGATGCAACATTAGACAACATGATACTGTAGTAGCATTTAGGAATTAGGAATGGAATTGAAGTGGAAAACTTAATTTTTTATTTGTTGTTCTATTCTATTGCTCAACTTACTCTACTCCTTAATTGTTCTTCAATTCTTCTAATATACTATTCTACTTTGTTTTTGTCTTATGTAGCTTTGCTTTATTTCACAGCTTTTGCCATTATGCAATAAGTAGCTTTGTTTCATCTTCAACTCTGTAGCATAGCTCTATAGCTTTGCTCATTGCCTTAATGTTGTGGTAACAACAACAACAAGTTCAACAACTTTAGCTCTATTTTGGCAGCTTAACCAGAGGATAAAGGCATCAGAAAGCCTCACTATTACTGACTGTTGCCTTTTGGCCTTTAGTAATACTAGTTCCTTCTCTTCAATTCGATTTTGGTCTGGTTTGTCATTGTTATTTCAAATAGGTAACAATAACATGTTTCATTTGGAAACATGAGATTATTATTGTCATGAGATAGTAATTATAATGTTTCATTTGTTGCACTATAATGGCTTAAAAATACCGTATAGTACCGATTTTTGTCATAATAATAATATTTTTGTGCCTTTGGTAATAACTTATTTGTCTTTCAAATAGGTAACAACAACATGTTCCATTCATTTGTTATTCTTGCAAAATTATATGAGATTGTTATTTAGAGATAGAAAATATTATGAAATTCAATATATTTTTTTCATCTTCTTTTAATAGACTTTAAGCATTGAAAATAACCCATTTTGTCAATACATAAAGCATTTATATTGCTTTATTATGCAAATTGCAGAATAGCTTAAATTTAAAACATGTTTTATTTGTTGAAAAAAATTTAAATAATCAATAACTTATGTTCTATTTTGTTTAAATGTAGATCATGTTATCTTCCTCAACTAGCCAATCAACAGCTGCATTTTCAACACAATCTATTAGAGCAAAAACAAACCCTGCATGGAACTATTGTATAGAAAGTGTAGACTCAAAGGGGAAAATTTTTAAAATGCTTGTATTGTGCAAAAGAAATCAAAGATGGAGAGATAAATCAAATAAAACTACATCTTGCTAAAAGAAAGGATAAAGTCCAAGTGTGTTCAAAAGTTTTACATGATATTCAGTTAAATTGAAGAGTGTTTGAAAGAGGCCGAAGGAAAGACAAAAAAAGAGTCTACCCAAGGTAATTGGAAGAGCATCCATATGTTCAAAGCACTATATCATTTGATGGAGATACACCAAAGATTGAAGAATTTCATGATAAACAATTTCATGCTAGAGGTAAAAGAAAGGAAGTGGGAGTATTGAAAAATTTTTTGCACCAAGAACCACTCTTACAGCTTAACCATCAATCAAGAGTGCATTAACAGATAAATAAGCTATACATAGAGTGGATTTGGCAATTTTTAGGTTCTTTTATGACAATTGCATCCTATTAAATACTGCAAATTCAGTTTACTTTTAAAAAATATTTAATACAGTAGCGGCAATAGATCTTGGTTATAAGGCTCCAACTTATCATGCATTGAGAACAAAGTTATTGTATGATATAAAAAAAAAGTTCAATTATTGCTTGATGCTTATAAAAGTACCTAGGAAGACATTAGTTAGACTGTAATGACTGATGGTTAGCAAGATTAAAAACATAGATAACTCATTAATTTCCTTATTTATTATCCAGCTGGCACTACTTTTATTAAATCTTTAGATGCTTCGAATATTGTTAAGGATGTAGTAACACTTTATAAGCTATTTGAAGAAATAGTTGAGTTTGCTAGGGCATGTAATATTGTCCACTTAGTTATTGATAATGCTGCTAATTATAAAGTTGTAGGAAGATTGTTGAATGAAAAGTATCCTTCAATTTATTAGTCATCTTGTGTTGCACACTGCTTAAACTTGATTTTAGCAGACATTAGTAAGATGGAACTTATGAGCAGTGTAGCAAAATGTGCATCAATGATAACTAAGTTTATCTATAATCATGCATTTTTGTTAGCTTAGTTAAGGAAAACAAAAGGATGGATAAAAATCATATGCCTGGGTTAAACTCATTTTGTTACAATTTTTATTGCTTTGAAAAGCATTCAAGAGCACAAGCATGATCTTATAGCATTGGTGACTAGTAAGACATACATTGATTCTAAATACTCCAGAGACTAAAAAGCTAAGGATGTTGTTGCCATAATTTTAAATGATAAATGTTGGAATGATTTTGCTATTGTGACTCAAATTATAGCTCCATTTATTCAAGTATTGAGAACTATTGATGCTGATGAAAGGCCTTTACTAGGTTATGTGTATGATGCCATGTATAGGGTAAAGAGAGCTATTAAGAACATTTTCTTGAGTAAAAAGACATTGTACAAACCTTGTATAAGAATTATCAAACATAGGTGGGATAGGCAACTTCATCAAAAAGTTTATGTTACTGCATATCTATTAAATCTGACTTTTGCCTATAATAAAAAGAAAAGTCTTCGTCAAACCAGAGGTACAACAAAGATTCTTGATGTTTTAGAAGTAAAAATCAAGTCAAACAAAATTGGATTTTTAAAAGAAAGCATGGTTCATTGTGAAAGGCATGAAAGTTTTAATAATCAAACGGCTTTTGAAGCTTCAAAAAATATACTACCTAGTAAGAATTTTAGTTTATATGAATTATTTTTTATGATGTGTCATTTAAATTATGATTAATTTATTTTTTTATTTTTATAATGACTTATGAATTGTGAGATATCAATGGTAAAATAATTTTGACCATAATGCTCTTAATGTACAAAGGTTAGTCATCACTCTTTTAAGCTAAACAACATCTTCTTCATATTGTGAAAGAAATTGAAATGTCTTTGAAAGAATACACACTAAAAAAAGAAACAAAATAGAGCATCAAAGGTTGAATGATCTTATGTTTATGTATTACAATTTGTATTTGAAAGATAGGTAATATTATTTAATATTTTATTCAATTCGTTAATAATAATTAGTGTATGTGAAAGAACAATATTCATAATTTACTCACATACTTTATGTGGCTTTAAACAAGAATAGATCATTGGATCCCATTAACTATGAAAGCATAGACAAAACTCAATTTTGGATTATGGAAGAAGATGATTCACCCTTGCATGATTATGAAAAAATAGAGAGAATGCTCTACAATGATGAAGCAATTCCAAAGGTTTCATCTACTAATCAAGAAGGTTAGTTTTCTTTCTTTTATACTGGAACTTGTTTTAGACTACTTTTTTCCCTTTAGACTTTTACTTATCAAAATAGCATATCAGCTTAAAAATATTAAAAATTATTCTAATCTTTTTAAATTTTTAATATTTTTTTTGGTTTGGTGACATAATTGAAGATGATATTCAAGCAGCAAGAATGGAGGCTCCATTAATGGATTTGGGTTCAATTCTACAAGATGAGGATTATAGTATTAGTAGAAATGATTTTGATGATAGTGATAACATGGCTTAACTTAGATCAAGCTCCTCCCATGTTTGATAAGGAATGAGGTAATGAATGTTTTTTTTTTATCATTTATAGTGATTATTAAGTAAAAAGAATTAAGACTTGTGTGAATGTGATTTGAATTAGAGATAATTTTTGTCATTTGCCTTTTATTTGAACTAAAATTGTGCTAGATAATTATTATAATTGTAGTAAAATTAATGTTTATTTGTTGAGTTTTAGAAATATAATAAGACAGTGTATGCATATATATAATGTATAATTTACTATATAAAAAATATAATATCCAATTCAATCATCCAGTTGAGCTGGCCCAACCTTAACCCATTTGCCTTCCTGGGTTGAACTAGATTTTAAAACATTGATTAATCTTCCCAATATGCCCATATTGGTGTTGTTTTTTCTTTGACTATGGCTAATGGTTATAATTTGGGTAAATTTTACTTTTTCTTTTCAAGGTTTATTACGATTATACGCATCCTTTTTAATTTCAAACGTATACTTTTATTTCTATTTTTCTCTCTACTTTGAATATAAAAATATCTATAGTATGATATTTTTAATAGTATAAATGTATATCTCTAAATTAATATTAATAATTTAATTAATTTTAAAATATTAATGAGTCAAACATAAAATTGATTAAATTAAAACCGTCAATTTAGTATTATATATTTATCTATATCACTAAAAAAATAGTGCATAATAGACACTTTGTTAAACATATACTCAACTCTATTCATTGAATATATATATATATATATATATATATATATATATATATATATATATATATATATATTCAATTTTTTTAACATAAAGTCGTTAAAATGAATTTAGGGTTATAGGTCTACAAAAATTAAAAAAAAAATAGATTAAGACTTATACATAATGAATCCGTTTGAATGCAGATTTAAAGTAATCCTGTTCATCAAGTTCATAGTCCAGATTCCTTTTTTAAAAAAAAAAATACATTTTCATCTTTAAATGAAACTGATAAATTATACAAATCTTCACTCAATTAATTCAATGCTTACTCCTAAATTTAATTTTTTATTTTTCAAATTAATTTAACATAAATAAATTATTTTTAAATTAATAATTTTGTTTCTAAATTAATAAATTACTCGGCTGAGTGCACCAAATAAATAGATAATGCTTAGAATAATAGCGCAGATGCTGACAAATTGGCTTAACCTTTGACAAACTATAACGTGCATGGAATCCCACCCAAAATATGATATTGTTATTGTACAACAGAAAATATGCAACCTGCTGATACCTCGAATACCGTCAACCACAATATAATTTGAAAATAACTGAAATATAAATCAATTTTATATTATTATTTATCTATTTATATGTTATTATATTCATAAAAAATTATTAAAATTTATTTATTATAGTTAGAAATTTGTATTTATTATTATTTTTATAAGGTATTTTTTTCATTTATAAATAGTATAGAATATTTTATACCAACAATAAATTAAATTTAAAATCATTTGAAAATACATAATAATTTAACATTTTCTATGCATTTATGAATTTAAAGTTAATCTAATTTCAGTATATCATCTACTCATATATTATCATACGAATAAAAAATATTAAAATTTTTATTATTATTAAAAAAATTTAATTATTATGCTTTTAATTACATATACTCTTAATATAAATTATTTTATACTATAAATAAATTAAATTTAAATCCTGCTATAATTTATAATCGCAAAATTTTGGGTGGATTGCATCTATTATATCATAAATTGAATTGAAAATGCTTTGCATTTTAGAATTATGTTAGCAAGCTACTGCTACATGACTGTATGCCTTCCTATTTTTTTTAATTTTTATTTATTTTTGTACTTCTTCTGATTTTTAATTTTTAATTTAATTATACTAGCTTACATCTATTTTATTTTCTTAAATATAAACCCACTTTTCTTATTTTAGAAGGGAGGTAATGTATATTTAAAATAGAAGGAAAGGAAGATAAATGTAACTCCACAATGCAAAAAAACATTAATTTATAATTAGTGAGGAGTTGGGAGGCTCTTTAAATTGCTAGCACAATGGGTAATTCTATAATTTTTGAATCATTATCTTTACATCTTTGTCAAAAGAAATTTATGCGGGTTCTTATGTAATCGGTATTCACATTACATCTTTTTCTTACGTTAAGTTATTAATTAATATAAATATTTATAATTTAAAAATACTCACATTACATCTTTTTCTTATGTTAAGTTATTAATTAATACAAATATTTATAATTTAAAAATACTCACTTGGCAAAAAATCTAAATCCTCTTCTAATACAAAAAAATTAATTTAAATAAAAAGATAACTCACAATAAAAAGATTAATAACTCATAATAATTTAAATTTGGATTAAACTCAACATATAATATGAGAGTACTTTAATAATAATGTCAAAAGAGAATCATCAATTCTAGTTGTCCTCACTTTCTCTTCTTAATTAGTAATAAATAAATAAAGATGGAAAATGTAATTATTCTAGAATTTGAGAGGTGAGCGTAATTTCTGTTTTTTAAACAAGATTTTAGAATATATATATATATATATATATATATATATATATATATATATATATATATATATATATATATATATATATATATATATATATTGTTTCAATGATTTATTTTGAGCGAAGACAATGAACATGCATTCAGAATAAAATTGATTATAAAAATGTCATAAATATCAAATATAAATTTAAAATTAAATTTAATAATTTATATTAATTACGTTAATTTTTAAAAATTTATCGCATCAAAAGGCAGCTCCTTATCCCTGTATTATATTCAAATTTCATATTTGATCTCATTTTTACGCGCTGGAGATTGAGAATGGCATAGGGGCAGACAGAGCCAGTAAGAATAAAAAATGGACGTGTTGATAGAGATTGGAAGGGGATAAGAGAGCGTCCACTATGAAGGGTCCAAAAAGGGCAAGTCAATTCAATCATTTCTCAGCAGCGTGGGCATGCCATGTAAATTACGACACGTCTCTTTTGAATATAGAATTTCAATAAGATTATTGTAAATATAATATTAAAAAAGAGATAAATTATTTATACAATATATATTTATATTAAATAAAATATATTTTAATAAAATTTTTATTAATTTGATGAATTTTACAATAACATGAATATAATTAAAATTAGAATTATAACTAAGATGAAAGTTTATTTAAAATTAAATATTATTTAAAAAATTATTTTAAAATACAATAAAATTTTATTTTTAATTAAGTCAAAGGAGTTTGAAAATTACACTTGACTTTTGTTTTAGATCATGGCCTTTTTCTTTTCTTTCTTTTTTTTTTTTTGGGCAAAGGGAATTTGTACAAAGTGAGAAGAGTTTATAAAGTCACCAAACACAACATAAATAGAAGTAAAAGACTACTAAATGCATGATTCGCCATCGGATCTAAGTGTATAGATTTACGTAATATTATATAAATTGAATAAAATTTAATAATTTAAAATTAATAATGTACCGAAATGTGGTACCTTTTATTTTTTTTTTAAATAAGATTACAATCCCAGGAAAGACATATTTCCCTTATTAAAAAAATTAATATTTTCAAATACACTATTAATACAGTAATATCTCGATATACTATCAAATTTTATTATTAATATATTATTATATAACTTACAAAATTTAACTTTAATAAAAATAAATTTATTAAAGAATTAAATAACATATCAATATAATATACATTAATAATATACCAAAATTTCCTCCCTTCAAATATAATAATAGATTCAACTTCTCTTGTTCGTTCTCAATTCATAACATTAATAATATATCGAAGTGTCCTCCTTTCAAATATAATAATAGATTCACCTTCTCTTATTCATTCTCAATTCATAACAGGGCTCTTAAAATTTATTAAGAATAAAATTTATCGTTCCTTTTATTCTAGAGGAGGGGAAAGCATGGTGTTGCTTGGGCTTCGAACCGTCACCCTTTTATTCCACACCCACTAAAAACTGAATCTATTAAAAATTAATCTTCTGAAATGTCCACACTGGCGCCATTTTCCTTTGACTAGGCCAAAGGTTATAAATTTGGGTAAATTTTTCTTTTTCTTTTTCTTTTCAAGGTTTATTACACGCATCCTTTTTAATTTCAGAATTATACTTTTATACCCTTTTTTCCCTTCTACTTTAAATATAAAAAAATTTACAATATAATATTTTTAATAGTATAAATTTACATCTCTAAATCAATGATAATAATTTAATCAATTTTAAAATATTAGTGAATTTCACATAAAATTAGTTAAATTATAATCATCAATTTAATGTTGTATATTTATCTATATCACTAAAAAATTTATGCATAGTAGACATGTGGTGAACATATACTCACCTCCATTCACTGAAAAAGGGAAAAACATATACCGAACTCTATTACGTAGAGCCATTAAAATGGACTCGAGTTCACGCATTTACAAAAAAATATGAATTAAAACTTGTAAAAAATAAATCCATGTAAATGCAAACATAAAGTGATTCAGTTCATCAAGTCCGCAATATTCTTTTAAAAAAATTCGCTTTTAAGTTAAATTAATATACTGTACAAATATTCATTTAATCAATTCAATTTATCTTTTAAATCAACCTAACATAAATAAATTATTTTTAAATTAATAATTTTGTTTCTGAATTAATAATTTCAAAGTAAACTTACTTTTGCTAAAGTTTATTTAGTCTTGAATTGTTGATGTCGATTAAGACTATATTAAATATATTATTTTTGAATTTATAATTATTACTTTAGATTTAAAATTATTTTAAAAATTTTAGAATTATTTTTTTTAGAAATGAAAAATTCATAGACCTAATCCATCAGTCCACAATTTATGAATTTTAGGACTTGAACTTTGAGTTAGAAAGTTTGCAATAGTTGCAAGCCAACTTGGTTCGATTTATTTATATCTAATTTGTGTGGATTGATTTGTAAATAAGCTAGATAAGTTCATTTAACAACTATACCCTTACCCCTTAAGGTGGAAATAAATTAGGTCATATTAAATACTTGATTTGATTTATTTATTTATTTAAATAAATTAAGTTTAAGTGAATATATTATCCTATTCATTGAATAAATTTAACTTATTTAACTTTAAGAGGTCATTTTTTTTGTTTCAATAGTATGAAAAATTTTATTTTCTAGGAATAGAAAAGATGTGCATTGTTTGATTGGTTATTATCTAACAAATTGTAAGAAATAGAACTTCTTGGAAAGTCTTACTTTCTAGAAAATATGAAAAGTTACGTACCCACCTCTCCTAAGTAAGTTCTATTTCTTGTATTATTTATGAATATAATGATAAAATTATTTTTATTAAATTTAATTAATGATAACTAAAATTTTTAATTTTTATTATAATAATATTGAAGATATAATAATCATTTTATTAACACTTTCTAGAATATTCAAAATAAAACTAAACAAAATATAAGAAGTTATTTTTTAGGAAGTGTTACTTCTTATGTATCAATCAAATATTTTTCGTACTTCCTAGGAATTCCTAAAAAATTTATATAAAAAATTATTTCTTTAGAAGTTCAATTTTTCACGGGAAGTTACTTCTTGTACAAATCAAACAACTCCTAAATTTAGTTTGTTAACCTAATAAATTGACCTATTTAATTAATATGTTATCCTATTTTAATAGTCTTAAGGGTTATTTCATTGGAAGTGGTCGGGAAAGCAATGGAATCATGAGTTTTCATTTCCTTTGATTGTGTTTAGTTTAGAAAAAAAATTACTCATTTTTTTCCTATTTTTGTGATTTCCCTAAATCAAGGGATGATAATTCATTCTAATTTTTCAAGGAGTAGTAGTAGTAGTAGTAGTAGTAGTAGTAGTAGTATTTCCCTAAATCAAGGGATGATAATTCATTCTAATTTTCCAAGGAGTAGTAGTAGTAGTAGTAGTAGTAATTTGTTATAATAAAATAATACTTAATAATAGAAATTGTAACAAAAATAATAATATTAATAAATAATAAAAAATGAATAATAATAAATCATTAAAATATGATATTAATAAAAGTGATAGTAAATAATAATATACTAATTGTAACATTGAAAAATAAAATAATTAATAAGAATAAAATATCTAATAATAAAAAATAATAACTACACAATAATAGTAAATAAAAAAAATAATTAAATTTTATTAATTAGTAATATTAAAATGATAAATAATTATAAAAATAGTAATTCTAATAAATAATTAAATAAATAATAAATAAAAATTAAAAAAAACATTTACAATAGTAATAATAAGTTAGTAAAATATTAACAAAAAAAATAGGATAGCAAGTTGTTAACAAAGTACGTAGAACTTGATTTCCTTTGTTATTAAACTAAACAAAGTGGATAATAGCAAGCTATTTATTCTTTTTTTTTTCCTTTTTTGTTAGTTTCTTTCTCTTTCTCTAGTTGTACCAAGTGACCCATTAAAATAATTGACACAATTATAACTATCAATTTTTTTATCATTGTATCTTATTTTCTCTCTTCAATTCTATCATAAATTTTCTTAAAATTTTAAAGGATGTGAGTATGATGAATTTTTATTATTGTATCAATTATTTTTTTATTTTAAATAAATATGATTATAATTTGTTACATTAAATTTCAAGAATTTTATAGAAGTACAAATAGAATTTCATTTAGTCCAATATTTATTTATTAAATTTAGGAAAATATATAAAAAAATTCTTCAACTTTGAGTTAAAATTTTTCCTTTTTTACTTTGAAAATGTGAAAATCATCCCTCTTTAACTTCATCAAGTTTAGAATTAACACTCATTATTAACTTAATCAACAATTTTATCAAATTACATTATTTTTTAATAAACATCTTTAGACAAGAAGCATCATATTATAATATGTTAGCTTAAATTGTTATTTTTTAATATAATTTAATGACTAATTTTTTTATTTTTTAATCAAAACTCTATATGTCATATTTAATTTCTATTAACTATATCATATAAAATTATTTATGAAAAACGATAAGATAAATTAACATAATATAGTATTATTATTGTTTAAAATGATAATAAAAAATCATAATTTGATAAAACATAAAATTAAGTTGACAATGAGTGTTAATTCCTAATTTAAAGGAGCAGTTTTTAACTTTTCAAATTGAAAAGGAGTATTTCACATTTTTCCTTAAATTTATTATTCTATTTTTTTTTACAACAAAGGTTTATAAATTCAATGGAAACTTATTTAAATTTCAATAATTAAGCTGAAATAGACTAACAAGATATATCAAATTCTTATATTTTACAAATAATTTACATCAAACTAAAATTTTGGCCTACATATAAATTATAAATCAGGACTAGGTCAAAAAAAATTGAAAAAAATTTAATTTATTTATGCTAATATTTTACTTATGTTGACTTGTTTCCATCCTCGTATAATCTAAAAATAAAATAAGTGTGTATTTTTAAAAATAAAATGAATATGAGTACGATTAAGTAAAGCCTAGGCGGATATAATTCACGTTATAACTTTTGGCCAATTAAAAAGCTCTCCATTGTGACAAGTTTCAACAGACTCAGGAAGAGAGAATATGGAAAGATTTATCTGCATCAATACAGCAATTTTTATTGTTATCGCTGAAACTTGGTACGGTAATGTCGCAGATCCAAACTTAAATATTTATATTTATCTTTTTTAAAGTTTAGTATAATTATATTCACGTTGGGAAATGTATTTTTATCATTCTTTCAGTAAAAAAATAAAATAAAATAAAATAGTATAGAGTAAGAAGTTCTGGCAAGGGGATCCAATACGACTGGAAAGCAGCATTTTTTTGGATCTTGGCTATGAGAGTTTAATAAGATGATGTCAACCTTGTTGCATCTCCCACGGGTGGTCTTGTGGTAGATTGGTGTCCCCACTCGATATTGGTCTGGGTTCGAATCCCCGCTGGTAACCTCCACTGAGCCATGACGACGGACGCGCTTTCGGCGATGGTTGGGTCCACGCGAACGTCTGACCTCTTCGGACGACAACTCAGCGCATCTGAGCTCCCGCTCTTTTGACTTTTTCTGAATCTAAACAAAATTCCGTTCGATTTCCATCCCTACTATCAACTTCAATAATTGTGCGTCAAACCATTCTTCAACTATAAATATTTTTAAGAAAATTCCACTTGGTGTCCTTTATTTCTATTTGCAACTTAAAATAAAATCCCACTCGGTGTCCTCCGTTTCCATTATCAACTTGAATAATTGTACATCGATGTCAACAAATCATTTTCTTGCAAGAAAATATTTTAAATTTCACTTTAGTATTGATAATTTTAAGAGAAAATTACATTTATTTTTCATAAAATTTAATATAATTACATTCATATTCTTTTTATTTTTAAAAATATACACTAACATTCCTTTTCATATATATTCATATTCCTTCTTTTTTATTTACAACCTATATTCACCATCCTTCACTTTTATTTAAAATTAAGAAAAATAAGCACATATTTTTTAAGATAAAATATATAATTAGATTAAATTTCAAAAAAATAAGTGTAATTTATTTGCCATTTTTATTATCTCATCCATTTTTTGGCTTTTGTATATATCTTTTGGATGAATTTTTAGGGTGTGAAATATTATAATTCATACTCAAATATGTACTCTACTACAATAATATATGTATATATATTATTTGGTTGAAGTTATGAAAAATTTGGATTTATCATTGTTTAATCATGAGCATTAGAAATTTTTTTAGAAATTTTTTGGCTTTACAGAAGAAAAAATCAAAATTGTTTTTTGAAAAAATTGCCAAGTATCGTTTTTTGGAAAACTCTTTTCCAATTTTCATTGATGTGTTGATTCCAATTTGATGAATACATAAAAAGGTTTCTATATAAATTTGGGTTCTATTTAAGAGTAATTTTTTGCAGACTCCAATACTATTTTTTACAAGATTCAACATGTAAATTTTTGGCTATTTTTCAATAATTATAGAGTTTTGAAATTTTTTGCAATCAATTTTGAAATAATTTTCCATTTTAGTGTTTTATAATTTAAGGAAAATATATTCTAGCATTTATGAGTTGTTAAATTCAAGCTTTAAAGGGAAAAAAAAGGTATTAAAACTCCATTGTCATATTTTTGAAAAAAATTTCAAATATGAAAAATCAATTTTAAGTGAGTTTTTTAAGAAAAATTTTAGAATTAAATGCATTAAAATACATTAAATGAGGATTATGTATGAATAATGCATTAAAAAATGGGTTTTCTACAATTGACTCATGTTGGGTTTGCAACCGGTCAGTAACTCAATTTAGCCTCGGCTTGGTGAAGGAGATGATAAATAGCCTACGCTTGGCAATGCCCTACACAACACATCGTTCGGTGGCAGTGAAAGCTTCTCCAAACTCCACTTTTCGAATTAGATATTTTAGGTACTTTTTCATATTTTAATAAAATTAAAAATATTTTAATTATTTTTTACCTATTTAATTTGAATGTCCAATTGATTTTATTTTAGGTGAAAAATTTTATTGTAATATTCTTACATTTTGAGCTTTCACATATATTTTTGTTGAATTTTTAAATATTATTTGATCTATCAATTATTTTTCCATGTAAATGTATGCATAGGAAAATAATTTTAGAAAAATTATTTAGACTTATGTTATACCATGGGATTTTGTATAATTAAATTACATAAAAATTTTTTCATTTCAATAAAATAATAGTTGGATTAAGGAGAATATTATATTAATAATATTTTTAATAAACCATTAATATAATATTATTAATGTGATTTGTTGGTGAAAATATAAATGTAAAAATAAATATTATGTTTCAAAAATTTTTATCACGTTATTGTTGTTAAAATTTTAGGTGTTAGAATTTTAGGAATATGATATTTAATCCTTGCATTATATTATAAGGTCTTTAATGTCTCATCGGTATTAAGTTTTATAGTATAATATTGAGTTCAATTGCATAATTTTTTTAAAGAAATTTCTTACCTAATTAATGTTAAATATGCATTAATATTTTAAATTTGTTTCCTTAACTCATTCACTTATGCAATTAAAACGCTTAGTGGGATGAATCATGAGAATTGGGTTAGGTCATTGAAGTTATATCTCATGATCTCTATTCTTGATCTAATGATTAGGGAAATAAAACTTCATATTAATGCTAAATCTATAACAGATCAAAGAAATTATCATGAAAGGTGGACCTATTCTAATAAATGGGTTTGATGATAATAAAGTACATTTTAGATAAGACAATAAGAGAAAGTATTCCCAAAAAAATATAAGAAGTTTGATAAGGCTAAGAAAGGATGGTATCTTTTATTGCCTAAGAAATCAATGTATAATAGTGTCAACAAGGTAAGAGAGCACATTCTAAGATTATTTAACTATTATAATAAATTGAAAACCATATGAGTTAATCTAAGGAAAAGTTATTTAACTTGGCATATATTTAAGTCCCTTCCATCTTAGTTTAACATTCTAAAAACATTTTATAATACTCAAAAATTAGAATAAACCATCAATGAGCTCATTTCAATTGTTATAGGTTAAGAAAAACATGAAAAAGGGTAAAGCTCAAGTAGTTAGTTATACCTCACATAGCATAATTTCAGATCATGGTGGAAGATCTAATAAAAAAGATATCAAAGGTCTCTATAACTATAGGAGGAAGAAGGGTGAGAAATGTGAATCTAATGGACAACAACATTATAAAGAAGGCCCAATTCAAGGGTAATTACAGATTCTGTAAGAAGTACGAGTATAAGAAAGTAAATTATTTTAAATATAATAGATGGGTTCAGAAGAAAAAGAAAAGTACTTATCTAATTTTAATTTATTTTTAAGTTAAATATTATTGATGTGCCATTAAACTTTTAATGATTAGATATTGATGTGACTATTCATGTGACTAATTATTTTTAGGTGCTCACAGATTTAAGAAAGCAAAATAAAAAAGTGTGAAATTTGAAAATAAAGAGACAGAGTTGAAGTAGAGCATATAAGATTAGTGAAGTTAAAATTGAAGACTAAACGTGAGCTTTTACCAAATAATGTAGTTTATGTATCTTTTATGAGAAGGAATTTAATTTCTATTATTACTTTAGATTCTATTAGATACTATTATTATTTTGGAAATAGAAAAGCTAAATCATTTTATAAATCCTTTCTTATGGGCACTGGTTCTATATGTGATGGTTTATATGAAGTTGATTTAGATCCTAATTTTATGAACTTAATAAACTCTATTGTTGGCAAAAAAGGATGTCAAATAGATGAAAGATCCTCAATATTATGGCATAGATGTTTAAGATACATTTTTGAAGAAAGAGTTTGAAGACTTATAAAAGAAGAAGTATTTCATGATTAGGACTTCTCAAATTTTAGAACCTGTGTGCATTACATTAAAGGAAAACTTACAATTAGAGTTAGAAAGATTAAGAAAAAAAGAAAGGAGAATATTTTAGAATTGATCCATATAAAATTAATGTAATACCTACTGTTACGGGAGGTTACAAATACTTTACCACATTCATCAATGATTACTCCAGATTTAGTTGGATAAAGCTACTTAATGAGAAATCAAAATTGCTAGAAGCGTTCAAGTCATTCAAGGCAACAGTTAAACTAAAACTAAGGAAATAGATAAAGTGTGTTAATTCTAATAGAAGTAGTGAGTATTATGATAGGTATAATGAAAATAGGAAGAAACCATGGTCCTTTTGCATGATCCTACAAGATTGTGGAATTTAAGCAAGTTACACTATGCTTGAAACATTGAAATAAAATGGAATTGAAAAAAGGAGAAATAAGACTCTTATAGACATAGTAAAATACATATTGGCCTATATTACTATAATTCTTATGTGGTGATGTGTTTAGGATAGTAGCATACATTTTAAATCGGGTTCCCAATAAGTTAATATCTAAGTCCTTTTACAAATTATTATACAATAGAAGCTTAGCTTAAAATATTTTTGAGTTTAGAGTTGTAAAGTTCAAGTAAAGCCATACATTCCATCTATAAGGAAACTAGATTCAAAGACTATTATTGAATACTTTATCAATATTGAAGTGGCTTAAAAGGAAATAAATTTTATTGTCTAACTCATATGACCAAAATCATTGAATATGATTGAGCTTTCTTCCTTGAGTATGAGTTAGATAGTGAGAGCTAAATATCACATATCATAGATTTCTCTGAAGATAGAATAATTATTCTGCTAGTATCAACATTGGGAGAGTCATCTTCTATTATTCCACTAGCTGATCTAATACAACCAATGATAGAAGATGTCAAACTAATGAAATAAATAAAGAAATTCCATTGAAAAGATCTCATAAAGTTCACAAATCAATAATTCCCAAAGATTATTTTATATATTTGTAGGAGCATGAATTTGAGATTAATGATGATATTAATCCTACAACCTTTTCTTAAGCTATATCTAGTTCAAACTATTTTAATTGGATAAATACTATAAAGGATGACCTAGCTTTAATGTGCAAGAATGAAGTGCAAGATATAGTAAAGCTTCCTATAGGTAGTAAGCCAAATTGATACAAATGGATTTTTAAGATCAAGAAGGATGCTTAAGGTTAAGTTGAAAGGTATAAGGCTGGATTGGTAGTCAAAGGCTACACCCAGGAGGAATGTATATAATATAAGGAAACTTTTTCACCAATTTTAACTAAAAACTTATTCGAGTTGTCATAGTTTTAGTGGCTCATTTTAATTTAGAGCTGTGATTAGATGGATGTAAAAACAATCTTCCTAAATGGTGATTTATCAAATATTTTTTTATATAAACTAGGAAAATGGTTTCTAAGAGAAGGAAAAAGAATACCTTATGTGTTAGCTTAAAAGTCTATACATGGCTTAAAATAAGCTTTTAGATAGTGGTACCTCAAGTTCAATGAGGTAATAACTTCTTTTGAATTTAAGAAAAATGCAATAGATAAGTGTATTTATATGTTAATGAATGTGAACAACTTTGTTATTCTAGTATTATACGTGAATGATTTCTCCTTGCAAGTAATGATGTGAACTTGCTAGCAGAGACAAAATAAATGTTATCCAAATATTTTGATATAAAGGATCTTGGAAATGCCTATTATATTTTAGAGATAAAGATTCATCAGATTAGATTCCAAGGCTTGCTTGGTTTGTCTCTATAAACATATATTGAGAAAGTACTAAAAGGTTTAATATGTTAATATTCTCTTAAATTTTCACACCCATTTCGAAAGGTGAAATTTTTTCTAAGTCCAAATATCCTTAAAATGATGTTGAAATACAAAAAATAAAAAGTGTCTTACATACACCAATTGTCAGTAGCTTGATAAATGCTCGAGTATGTACACATTCTAACATAATTTATGTTATTATTGTAGTAGGGAGATACTTAAGTAGTCTTAGGTAGAGACATCGAAATACTACAAAAAGAGTTATGAGTTACCTTTGGGTTACAAAAGATTACATGTTAATCTATAAGAAATCAGAAGATCTCACAATTTCAAGTTGCATAGATTTAAATTTTCTTGGTTGTTTAGATTATCACAAATTAATATTTGGATATATCTTTATAATGGCAAGAAGAGTTATGTTATAGAAAAGTGTTAAGTAGTCCTTAACAACAACCTCTATTGTGAAAGTAGAATATATCGCATGTTATAAAACCACTTGCACTACTGTATGGTTAAGAAATTTTATGGTTGATTTTGAGATTATTGAGAGCATTTCTAGACTGTTGACTATTTATTGTAATAATATTGCTATTATAAACTTCTTTTATAACAACAAAAATTTTTTTTATATAAAATATTTTGATATCAAGTACTAATTTGCGTGAGAGAAGGTACGTAAGCATATCATATATATTGAACATATTTCCATGGATCATATACTTGCAGATCCACCAACCGATGGCTTTGTAGTAGGAATATATCATGATCATGTAATCAATATAAGATTACTATGAGATTAGTCAAGTATTTTTATGTTTTGGATTAATAGAAGCATTATGATATAAATCGTTTTCTCGAAATGTGTATAAATGAAATATTCATATTTTATCATATATTGTACACATTTTTATTATAGCATATTTGTGGAGACATTTAGACTATGTCTTAATATTATATAGAGAATTACAATTCTTGTTTAATATCTTAGGTAGATGCTTTCGACCCAATACGTAAAGATTTACATATGTTATCACAATTTTGTTATATAAATTTTATTAAGTATAATTTTGTTATATATATCCTTATCAAATGTTGTATATGCTCAACGAGATTTAAGTATACAATATATATGTTTCATTGATATCCCTATTAGATACTATATTTATATTATTCGATATTTATGATATCAAATTAGACCAATGAGTGTAAAAATATTATAATTTTTATTTTGTATCTTATTAAAGAGGCTACTATTATTAAATTACATAGTTTAAGTGGACGATTATTAGAATTTTCTATTGTAGAACTATTAATTTAATAATAAAATAAAATATAAAAAGTTTAACCTAATATTAAAGTAACTATACAGTTTGTGCCCAATGGTAATTTAATTCAATAGCATAGTAACAAATAGTTTTTAACGATGGATCGATATACTAACGTTACAATATAAATAAAGATTGCTACTCCTAAACTTTATAATCGATTCTAAACATTCCTCATCAGTGTTAAAGAGAGACTTCCTAATTAAATATTTATCTAAGGTTGATAGAAGTAACGAACCTTTATTAGGGTTTGTGATCAAGATTGATTGTTGGTACCTTGTGACCTATAATAAATTTAGATTTTGCATCCATCAAAAAATAAATTCATTATGTAATTGCTATTTATTTTGTCTATGTATAATATTATCTTTTAAAAAAATTCAATTAATATTATTATTATAAAATTTTGATTTTCACACAAATTATATTTATCTCCTTTAAAATTTAATATAATTATACTCATAATTTTTACATTTTTAAAAATATATACTAACATCTCTTTTCATATATACTTGCATCCCTTTTCCTTTAGTTACAACCTACACTTACTTACCTTCTCTTTTATTTAAAATTAAGGAAAATGAATATATATTTTTGAAAATAAATGAAGTATATATGTAATTAAATTAAATTTTAAGAAAATAAGTATAATTTGTACTAATTTCAATACTTTTACATATTATATTTTAATAAATGGAAAGACTTCCCTTTCTATTGCAGCATTTATTGCATCTAACATTTGACTTGTTTTTTTATCTCTCTTTTTTCTCACTTTTTATATTAAAATAAATCCAAATTGATGTCCTTCATTTCTAATACCAACTTTAATAATTGTGTATCAAATGGTTCTCTATCAAGAAAATAATTTTAGTCCTATCAATTCATTGAAATATTATTATTATTATTATTATTATTATTATTATTATTATTATTATTATTATTGTCTAAATCTAATCCATCAATCTTATTTAAATTTAAAGAATGAGATTAATTCACTTTAAATTATTTTTTACACCACATGTAATCTACTCTCTCTGGTGCAATTAATGCATTAAATGAAAATTCTTGAATCATAAAGATATTTCAACTTTAATTTAATATTTTCTTTACAAAAGTAAATAAAAAATGCATAGGGAGGTGTCTACAAAATTAAAAGGAATTGGTTACCTTATTTACAATAATCCGTAATTAATTATATATATCGTACCTCCCTATGCATTTTTTAATCTATATTTGTAAAGAAAATATTTGATTAAAGTTGAAATGTCTTTATGATTTAGGTATTTTCATTTAATGCATTAATTGCATGAGAAAAAGTAGATTACGTGTGGTGTAGAAAATGATTTAGAGTGAATTATTCTCATTCTTTAAATTTTAATAGAATTAACGGATCAAATTTGGTGTAAGTCATTTTGATTTACATTGATGTCAATGGATCCCTCTATTATCATCATCATCATCATCTAATACATTTTGATAAATAAAATGTTTTCGTGGCATGGTAAAATAGATGTTAAAATAAAGGAAGTTCAAATTACCTTTATCTCCTTCCAGATTTTGTATTTAGTATAATTATATTCATATGTCTTTTTTTAGAAATATATACTAACTTTCATTTTCATATACACTCATTTTTCTTCTCCATTATTTGGAACCTACAATTATCTCTCTTAACTTTGAAAATTAAAGAAAGTGAGTATATATTTTTAAAAATAAAAGGAATAAGAGCATAAGTAGATTAAAGTTCAGAGGAGTTGAGTATAAAATGTTCTAATTTTAATACTATTATATATTATATTTTGAAAAATGAAAAAAAAATTGCCTCTTTCATTTTAGTATCTACTATGTTCATATGTTCAAATATCTTACTTGTTATTTGTTATTTGAGCTCTCAATTTTCTCCCTCCTTCGGATTAAAATAAGTCTCAATTGGCATCCTTGGTTTCTAATACCAACTTTAATATTTGTCTACCAAATAATTCTCTTTCAAGAAAATATTTTTAGTCCCATTGAATCATAGGAATCCAATTTTATTATCTAATATATTTTGATAAATCAAATATTTTGACGTCATAGTGAAATGAATGTTGAAATAAGGGAAATATTTTTCTGGTTTTATCAAAATTTTATAGGCAATAATAATATTAAAATTTTCAATATTATAATTAATATTAAAATATTTCCCTTTTGTAAAGTTAGTGAAAATAGTAACAATATAACCATTTCATAATTTATGTTCTTTAAAATTTACAATTGGATTTTATTTGATATAGGCAGGTTTTAACTCTTGATTTGTTCAAGACAGAATCCTAATATTCAAGAGGACTTATAAGATACGAAAACCTTGTTACAAGATGGCGAAACTCCATCCACTATAAACCTATTGATGATTAAGTTTGTCATTTCACAGTAGAGATTAGTGTAAGAATAAGACTACCCCTGTACAAGATGCATACTTGTATTTATATAGAGAGGTGGAATGAGGGCTAGTTAGGCCAGATTGATCAATCCTCAACCAGTTAGCTATTTTAGATATTATTATAACCATAAATCTTTCTACATTTGTTTATAATTTTATAAAATTCACGTATATTTGAAATATTAATCTATCAATTTTCTATTTAAAATTAATAGAAATATCCTTTATTATGATTTTTAAATTAATATGAGACTCATTTAGGATAACAATAGGGTAGGACAATGTGGAGATAGATTAGCCTCGTATTACCTTACCTTGTAACCCTTATCATTTGTCTTGAATTAGTCTTGCCCTACGGAGGGGAGAATTTAGGACATTATATCCATGATTCATAGGCAACCAATATCTTATAAGAAAATTCATAAAGATAAAAAATTAAAAAATTAATAAAAATTTAAAATTTATACATTGAAATTCACACATAAGTAACACATAATATTTAATATAATGTGATAATATAAAATTAAAAATACATATAATTTGGACAACAATTTTAATAATTAAGTATTATTTGACCTTATTTTACTATATAAACATATAATAAAATACAATAATTAAATTAAAAATTAAAGATAAAATATTTAAAAAGTATTTTTAATATTTAAATTACTAAAAAGACTACATTTATAATATATATGCATAAATTATATGCATTGAAGTTGCAAAGTTTCACGAGACAAATTAGGCTAATACTGTATTTATCCTAAAATCTACACCGAATTAAAAGCTTGCCTTATGCTTTATCCTTTATGGCAATTTTCATTCAATAACTATACCTTATCAAGGTCAAATCCATATGGCAAGTCTTGAATTCAAAATTTTCTCGTCCCTAGACTCATTTCACTTTTAAGTACAAATTTTTTTTATTAAGGTACCTTATTAAGCCAATACTAAGTCTTAGTGGCCATATTAAAGGATTTTAGCAAAAGAAATGTGTGATTCTTGTGCCTTCAACGATCCAAGTTTACTTTTAACATTCATAAATAAGGTTTAATAAGTACATTCTTTAAAAAATAATTTAAAATCGCTTTTTCTTAAAATTTATTTAAGAGTGCCTAGTACATTCCTACTATAAGATCATATTAAGCTTTTCTTTCACAAACATTTATCATTTATAGTTGGCTACTTGTTAGTAGTATATATACTATTTTCATGAATATTATATTAGAATTACTAGCTTTTATCAGGGCTTCAAAATAATATTCAATGTATTTAACTTTCATTATGAATGGTCTTGTTGTATTAAGTTAAAAAACATCTTTCAAAAATTCATTGAAAAATGCACAATGGAATTTAAAATTCTTGTTATTTCTAAAAAAAATATTTTTGTTAGAATTTTTAGAAAATTATTAGAAATGTGGCACAACTTTTATTCTCAAAATTTTGTTGTTTCTAATGAAAAATTTATTGAAAAGTTCAAACAAAATGAAATAACATGTTGAACCTCTTCTTCTTCACTTTTGTAAATTCTCTTAATGTGCATTTGCATTTTTCAAGTTTGTTACACTTCATTCCTATAATTTAGGCGTAAATTTATAAATATTGAACCAATTAAATTTTTCTTAGTACTTTATTTACTAATTGAACTAATTAATTTTAACATTTTGTGTAATTTGGGCCTACCGTCTTCCAAAAGCCTTTTCTTTTTATTTTCTTTGTGCTTCGATGAACATTAGTAGTTTATTTCCTTTATTTACTTACAACTATTTGTGTTTAGTTTATTTGGTTAATTTTAAATCTATATTAATTTCATTTATATGCTAAGTAGACATTTTTAGTTTATTTTATTTACTTAATTGCTTATTTAATACTTAGAGAAATTTTGGTACTTAAGTTATTCAGAGTATTTCTTAGGTAATTTTATTTATTACATTCCATACTTTATTAGAAAGGCTTGATAGTTTCATCAACAAGTTGGCTAGAATAATTTATTTACTTAATTAGAAATAATAATTTTAAATATTTAGTTAATTTGAAAGACTTAGTTAATTCAAATAGTTTATTATTCAATTAATTTATTTATTTAATTAAAATAGTTATTTTTAAGTGTTCATTTATTTTTATTTAGTTAATTATTTAGTGATCAATTAGAAATATTTGTTTAATTTATTTAGTTTATTGCTTAGTTAATAAATTTACTTAATCAAAATAGATAATTTTAAATATTTAGTTAATTAGATAGGCTTAGTTATTTATTTATTTTGTTAACTAATTAATCTTAAATATTTAGTTAATTAAATATTTATTTAATTTATTTATTTTATTATTCAATTAATTTTGTATAGTTAATTAGAAAAGTCTTAATTAATTTATTTAATCTATTACTCAATTAATTTTAAATATTTAATTAGTTAGAAAGACTTAGTTAATTTATTTAGTTTATTGCAAGTTAATTTTAAATATTTAGTTAATTTTGTATATTGAATTAGAAAGGTTTAGTTAACTTATTTAATTTATAACTCAATTAATTTTAAATATTTAGTTAATTAGAAAGGCTTTATTAATTTATTAAATTTATCATTCAATTTATTTATTTATTTATTTAGAATTGTTAATTTTAAATGTTTAGTTGATTTTTTTAGTTAATTAGAAAGGCTTATTTATTAGTGACAGATGATTAGACAAGATTATGGTAAAAGTCGATTAAGATGAAATAAAGGACAAAATAAAGGACGAGATAGCCTTACTTTTACTAGTGGGTCAACACCACCTACTCACTTTTCTTCTAGGTACATGTTTGTGCCTATGCCAAATAATGAAGGACTAACTCAATCATTGATGTCTTAACTTTCATCTAGTGGAGCTATGTAACATTAATTCCTTGCAACTATAGGGTTTACCATGATGCTATGACCTTTGAGGGCATCCCATATGGTTTCCTCCCTAAACAACTTATTTTTAGTCTTGAGAAAAGTGTCATGCCTTATAGGAATGGACATATAATTATTTTTAATTTATTTTGTCTATTTGAATTTTTTGTTAAAGTAGAATATTATGTTAATTAACTTTATTATTGATTTTCATACCAAGTTCTTCACCACCAAAGAGTCCATTAAATCATTTCCTCACATCATAAAAAGCAAATATGATGATATATAGCTTACCTAGATGCAAATTTTGAAAACCTCTTGGAGTATGATTTTTAATAAGTTTAAAGTGTTTTTTTTAATAATTACAATCATTGTTGCACTTAATTTGTTATAATTTTATCTTACTAGCTAACAATTTTAATATTTTTTTTCTTAAAATTACATAAATATTAGATATAAAACCTTATACACAAGCAAAAAATATGGAAAAATTAAAAGACATTATAGATGAGGTTAAGAAGAGATTAACTCAACCTGAGTAGGTGGAGGATGTAGAGTGGAGAGACTTTACAAGTACTAGGATAACTTTAAGTTCTCGTAAAAGTCCCAAGTAAGCATAGAGGAATAAGGCTTTGAATGCAACTAGGTAAAGGTCATCCTTACATGCTAGAGGTTCCATTCCAATTATGGAGCATCGGCTCCACATGGTATGTAATTCACCTTAATTTTATTTTTTTTTATTTTCAGTTGCATATGGTTTAAAGCATTATCACAAATTGTTGAGTCTAAGGCTAAATCCTATGTGGATGGGTTATTCCATCACACCTATATCATGAAGATAGATTAATAATAGATGTCCCTAAGAGCTACTAAATTAACATATCCTTTAACTTTACCTTTTTCATTTCCAAGTAATTAATTATCTAACTATATGCAGGAAGCTATTACAAGGAAGAAGAAGGAGCTAACTCAAGCTAGGATATAGCAGATGGTGAATAAAGGAGGATCATTTGTTAAGGAGGATGACCAACCCTTTTGATCCCAACCTATAGGTGGAGATAGTTAAGGGTGTAAAGAAGGAATAAGTTTATGGGTTAGCATTGAAGGCCTTTACTACGGGGACGACATCTTTTATTATTGTAATGTATTCTAAGTACATTCCTAGGGCTTAAGTGTCTTACCTAATGTAAGAGGTCATTTTACTGAGATAGAAGGTGATTGATAGTAAAGCTACACATAGAAAGTAGATATAATAGCCTTAACTACCTCCATATAGTTATTACATGTATATGTTACCACCTCCAGCAGTGCACCCACTACATGCGTACACTTAGCATGCACTTGGTGAATAGTTAAGAGGCCTTTTTTATCCTCAAACTCCTTTGACCTAACATAGTTGGATAGCAAGGACATGGCCACTGATGATTTTAAACAGCTAGGTTTCGTTTGATCACTTTTTTCTCTTTCTTTTTTGATTTGTATTTATATTTTTTAATTAGACATATTATATCAAATATTTAATTTTATGATTTAAATATTTTATAGTTGTATGCTTCTTTAATTTTAAATTTCATATTATAATTTTTGATTATTTATAAATTATAAATTTATATATTTTATTTACATATATATATTTTAAAAAAAAACTCACTATTTCTAAAGGATTTTCGATGGACATTCAAGTATAGATTAAATTTAAATCTCACTATTTTTCATTAAAAAAATAGTTAGAGATAATTCCTAATAGAAAAATTCATCAAAAAATTTTTGAATAGTATTTGATGCTCATTTTTGCCAAAAATCTTGATTTCTAATTTTGGTTGTTTCCTACAAAAAAAATTCATTAGAAATAGCAAAATTTCTTGTAGTGAAAGGGTAAATTAGATAGAACCTCTTAAACTTTTGTCTAATATGTGATTTACCCCTATACTATTACAATGTACTTATCCCTTGCTTTTAGTTAATTAAAAAACTTTCCTCTATTAACTTTATATTTGATATTTAATGGAATCCATACATGATTCTTAACAATTTCTTTCTAATATGAAAAGAAACTAATACCTTAATTTCAAAAAAAACTCTTACTTTTCCTTTTTATCAAATATCAGCTATGAAAAGATTTTTAAAATTATAGAGTTAATTTACTTTTTGGTAAAATATTAATTCAAAGGATGTTTAAATAATTTGTAATACTATGTTATCCATCTAAGAAAACAAGTTTAATGACAAAAGCTTTATTTTTTTTATTGAATTGATTATTTTCATTGATGAATTAAAATACACCTCCTCTTGTTGACACTTATATTTTTCTCCAAGTAATCCTCTATTTGTTTTGAGTTACATAATTGTTAATTCATAACAAGTTGTATATCTTCATTATCAACCAAATCTAAATGACAATCCAAAGGCTCTAAAATGAAAATGCATTATCAATTTTCATACTAATTTTTCTAATTGATGGAATCTAAGAGTGATAATTTTCGACATGACATGATAATACAATATGAATACGACATGAATTATATGGGTTCGAATCATAAATAGATTGACCTATTTGATTTGAATAAATTTCATGTCAAATTTTGGTTAATCCGCATAACTTATTTAAGTTACTTGAGTTATAAATCAGATTAATCTGACCTGTTTAACTCGAATAACCCATAATAATAAATCATATAATATATAAGTTTATTAATTATTAATTTATATAAGATAAAAAATTAATATAAATAAACTAATAAATAGGTTTAGGTTAGGTTAAATGGGTCATCCTATTAGTGTATAAGCATATTTTGAATATTTTGAGTTATACGGGTTGGGTCAGGTTAACCTATTTAATAAGTAAATCATGTTTGTGTTTACCATAAATGGATTAAGATTATATCTCAACTTGACATAAACTCAATCCACCAAATTGAATTGCCATCCTTAATGGAATCAATGGCACACTTAAATTGGTTAAATGTTTAAAGAGAGAACCTGTGATTTAATCCTTTGTAAAATTGATTAATTTAGTTCTATGTTCAATCATCTTGGAAAGATTTTGGGTTGCAACTTTTGAAAGGATTCTGATATTTCAATACATTCTAAAACTAAAGATCATATTTTATATGAATCCTATAAGAAAAATGAAAATCATCATCATATTAGGAATTAAAATAATGTGATCACAATGATAAAACATGTACCTATAAAACAAATCTTGATAAGTTAACATATAAATGTTATCAATAGAATTTTATAGATTCTATAAATAAGTAAAATGGAATGAAAATTTTTTAGATTAGTAAAATGAAAGAAAAATAAAACTAAAAAATGGAGAAAGATGAGTACTTTTAAAGAAAAATTTTCACAGAGTGAGAATTAAGTGTGGATTTCATTAGGATATCAAACAAAATATAATACCAATAAGGTATTAGTCCAATAGAAAACATATTGACCCTAAGCTAATTGTACCTATTAATGGACATAGATTCAAATATCGGAAATGACCATTGTTAGGAGGAAAGAAATCCATTAATATTTTTTATTCTCAAAGTAGTTCATTTACACAACATCTCACCAAAGGGGGAAAAAAAGATTATAATAGAGAAAAAAATTATCTAAACGAAGGTGACAGTATAAAAATAAATTACACATTAAAAAAAATTTGGATGAGTAGAATACTAGAGAGAAAGAAATTTTAGAAGGAAAAAAATAAAGGAAAAGATTTAAATGTTTCTTGTTTGGATAATGAGAAATTGCAAGAGATAAAAAATAGAAGAGATAAAATGAGTGGGTTCCGCCATTTATTTTTTATTTCTCTTTATAAGTGGAGAGAAAAAAGAGGAAAAGTAAGAAAAAATTAATTATTTTCATCATTAACCCTAATTAAAATAAAACACTTGGAATTATAGTAAAAGTATGAATGTAATTTGATTTAATTAAATTTCTTTCTTCTCATTTTTTTTCTACAAACCAAACAAACAAAAACAATATTTAAAATTTTCTTCCTTCTCATTTTTCTATTCATCCAAACACATGGAAAGAAGATATAATCTTCTTTATTTTCTAGTAAGAGAATTCTGTGTAGTTTCCTTGCAAAATATAATTGGGAGACTAATTTTATTCTTCGGCTATTAGTTTGCGGAAGCTATCACAAATCTAACTTTTTTATTAAGACCCCCTGCTTTGTCTTTTATCATAGTTTCCTCATCAGCCATTATGACTATGTTCAATTAAGTCTCATGCATCTCATCTCCAACTAATTTACATTTTGCATGTCATAATTAGCAAATTTTAATTTGCTATTATCAAATTGAGTCATGTTTCTTGCTTTATTTTACTTTGTCGGAATTTTAAACGAGTGGACAAAGGGTAGGCAACGAAATGCATGATTTTATAATTAAAAGAGTGAAACTTTGATTCGTTATTAATATAAATTAATTTTATATTATTATTTTAATATATTTCCATAATATTAAAAGATTATTAAAATTATCTTACTTTTAGTAAAAAGTTTAATTATTATTTTATTTAAATTATACTCTTTGATTAAAATGGAACATTATTTGCTAGCTTTTATTATTGGATATGATATATGATGTATCGTATATCATTTGTCATATTTTTCCTTGTAAATGACTATAAATTACTTTAATAATATTGAAGTATGAATATAAAAATTATATAACGTTTTAGTTAACAACATAAAATCCAATAAGATAATAATTCCAGAATTTACTAGAAAAGAAGAAAATTCCCTTAATATAATTAAAATAAAAAATGGTGTATTATGTTTCACATATTGATACCTTATAAGGATAATTAAAATATGTTAAATTACTCATAGCCGATTGATTAAATCTAAAAATAATTAGTTAAAAGCAATTAATATACTAACATCAATTGAAATTATAAAAAATAAATAAATTTATGAAATTTAGTTGATTGGTTATGATGGTTAAAAAGCCATTAACTATACAAAATTGACATTCAGCAGAAAGGAAAAGAACTGAGGAAAATTCGATTGATTGATTAGGAGATTTTGGACTTGGATTTCATATTTTTTTTAACAATTTTTATTGTCCAAACTCGAGATATGAATTTTTAAGTATTAAGATCATACGATAATTGAATGAAAATTCCTATTTCATATTTAATGATCATGCAAGGCACTAATATAATGCCATAATTTTTCCAAATTTTGATTTGCTAACAAAAGTTTGAAACCGATATGATCAATTAAATTCAATTAAAGTTAAACAATTGGTAGGTTTTGATTGGAAAAATATATGAAAATAATTAAAGTTGGTCAATTGAAAAAATGATCCTAACTATTCTTAACCATCCAATCATTCTAATATGATAAGACAGTTTTAATAAATAAATGTCATTTAGAACATTCCTAACCTTCATACATAAATCTATTAGGATTTTAATTCTATATTATTTTTTCTAAAATTATTTAAAATGATTAAATAACATTTTTAAAAATAATAACTAAAAAAAATACAAAATAATGGAATCCAATTATATAATATAATACTGTATTATTTTTTTTTCTTGGAAGAATAATACTGTGTTATTACTAACCCGCTGCACATCCGTTTTTTCTTCCAAGCCACTTCAAGGTCGAGGGACAATAATGCGGAGAAAGTCAATTGTTCAGTTTGGTCCACTACTTCAATTGGTCATATTGTTCTAGTTTTATTAATAAATTATGTTATATGTCCTGCTGCTTGGGGTGCATAACGTTTGCAAGTCCCTGTCTTTCGATTTGTACGTAAGGTCTTATACTAAAAAAACCCTAATATAAGAAATTTCAACTTCTCACCAAATATTATTATTAGGATTTAATGTTTATCCACTTAAAATTTAAATGTGTTTGATACTCTCATTTACCCTATGTTTTGTCATAGTGAGAAAGAAAATAAGTAGAAAGATTAAAAGAAATATCGAAAGAAAATAAGTTAATAAAAAGGTGGAAGCAAAATATATGAAAAAAAATATTTTTCAGCGTTCATATATATTAAAAATAAATGGAAAGGAAATAATAAAAATATTAATTTTTATTTGGATAGTAAAAAGGGAATAATATTAATTGAAAAATAAAAAGGAATAAAAGAAATATTATCAAGATTTTTTAATTCCTTTTCTGCAAAAAATATTTTACTAATTTTTAAGATACTTTTGGTAACATTTTTCTTTTGTCATAAATTTTTTTTGTAACATTTAAATACTAAAAAAATTTATTTTTACCTTTTTTTTCATTTTTAATAAATCCAAACAAAAAGGGTTAATGTGTTATTTGCATTTTAACGCTAAGGTGAAATTCGTCATTATTCTTAAAACTTTGCCCTTTTTAGCCATAAATTCCAACTTAAAAATATGTTGTGTGCAATCAGTACTTTATCATTCTTTTACCCAAAAAGTAGTAAAGCTTATAAAGTTCTTCCAATGGGGATCCTATGATTGCAAACCACCGCTTTTTAAATCTTGGTAGTTGCAAAAACTATAAAATAACGTGTAATCTCCAACTCACAAGCACCAGTGGTCTAGTGGTAGAATACTACGCTGCCACCACGGTCGACCCGGGTTCGATTCCGGGCTGGTGCACCCTCTGGTGAGCAATGACGAAGGCATGCGCTTTCTGCGATGGTTGGGTCCACGCTAACGTCTGAACTCTGCGGACGATAGTTCAGCGCATCTGAGCTTGCTCCTTTTTGCATTTCCCGGATCTAAAATAGTTGTGTATCAAATTAGGTGAGTTATTTTATACATTATATTTTTTATTAATGTATAAAATTTAATAATTATATATATATATATATATATTTAAAAATTCAATCTATTAATTTATAATTCATTAATGAGATCAATTTATATAATTATTAAATAATTTTCAATGTACAATAGAATAGAACTTCGAAACTTACAAGGACATATTTTCTATTCAAATCCCAATTGTTGTCCTTCATTTCTATTACCATCCTCAAAAATGGTATGTCATATCATTCTCTTACAAAAATTAATTCACACATCTATTAAATTTTACTCTAATATATAATGGAATTAAACTTCAGAATATACAAGGACATATTTTCTATTCAAATCCCAATTGTTGTCCTTGATTTCTATTACCATCTTCCAAAATTGTGTATCAGACCATTCTCTTACAAGAAAATATTTCTAAATTTTAAAATAATATTAAGAATATTAAAGATTTTAATATTATAATTTAAGTAAATATTATGGTACCATTAAAGTTTCAAAATTTAAGATAATATGACAATTTAAAAATTTATTAGAATAAAAATATTTTACCACATTTATTAAAAAAAATATAATTAAATAATTTTTGAAATCCTAAAAGTGCCATAACAAACCTCTATTATCAATATTATCAATTGTATCTTAATAAATTAGAAAATTACCTCCTTTCCTAACATTAATTCACCCATTACGTTAAAACATCTTTCTTTTGATCATTGGTACCCTCCATTTTCTACTCTCTCCAAATCAAAATAATCCCAATCAGGGTCCTTCTTATCCAATACCAACTTCAACAATTATGTTTCAAATCATTGCCTTTTAAGAAAACAGTTTTTTTTACACGTGAGGATCATGAATTAGTAGAAGGCGTAAAATTTTCAAAAAATATTAAATACCATTTGAGTTAAATACTCTTAACTTTATGAAAATATTTTTAGCTATTCATTTGTTACTAAAATCATAATATTGTGTTCTAATACGTTTTGATAACTCAGATATTCTAACATCATGGTAAAATGAATATTAAAATAAAGAAAGTAGTTTCAGAAATTATTAAAATTCAATAGCTATCGTAGGTTTAAGATTAATAGTACTATAATAAAATTAAAATATTTTCCTCTTTCAAAGTCCATGAATACAATAACATTATACCGAAATTCATTACATATATATTAATATTTTATATCTTATATTCTCTTGTATTTACCATTACATTTTACTATAAATTCGTTCTATATTTATTTATAATAGTATAAAGCACATATCTCTTTTTCTAAATAAAAGAATGGCTAAATTATTAAAGAAACGTATAAGGATCATGGATTGAATTTTAAATGTAGAAGAAGGTATAAAACTCTTAAAAAATATCAAATACCACTTGAATGGAAAACTTTCAATGAAGTAGATATCTATTTTGAATATAAATACATCATTTTTCTATTTGAAATTTACAAAAATCATATTTTGATGGTTATAGTAAAATAAATGTGAAAAAAAAGAGGTAATTTTTTTAACTTACTAAAATACAATAAATATATTTTTAGTATTATAGTAAAATTAGAAATATCTCCATCTTACAAAGTTAGTGAAAATAGTAACATTGTACCCACTTTTATTATTTATATTAATATTTTACATTCTCCTGTATTTATAATTAGATTTTACTATAAATCCTTCTAAATTTGTTAATAATGGTAAAAAACACATTTCTGATTTGAATATGAATATATCATTTTTCTATTGAAAATTTAGAGAAATAGCCATTTATTAGCACTGATAAATTACTTATGAGATTCATTTCACATCTTGTGAGGAATTTTCCCGTCAAGGCCCCCAGGGCCAAACTGAAGGAAATCAGTGGGAATAGTGTGATCCTTGTGCCCCATACGGTCCAAGTCTGCGTTAACATTCATAAACATGTCATTTCTATTCGACTGCTTTTTAGTTTTATAAATACTATTTTCATGGTTATTAGTTTTATAAAATAAAAATCACTTTTATTTGTCTATTTTTTAATTTAACTCAATTGCACATGTGTCCCTCTATTTTTTTTAATAAATATTCACTTGTTTTAAAACTATGATAACATCACCTATAGGACTAAAAAAGAGTGAAGAGTTTATAATTATGAAAAGAGAGAAATATGAATACAATTAGTTGAAAAAAATATTTTACGGAGAGATAGATATAACATATTTTTTTGGGAAAAAATTAAGCCGGTATCGTTTACTACAATTTATTACAATAAAGTACTTGAAGGCTACTCTCTTTTATTTAAATGCACTCGTATATGAAAATTTATCGTGGTATCCAAAACACAAAATGATTCATTTACTATACATTTCAAGAAGGTAAAAAGCACCAAAATAGAAACCTCTCTTTGCCACATATTAAAATTAAATTTTTTTTAATTTAATACAAATAAAAAATTAAAGACTAAAAGTTTATAAGAATTAAAATTGAAGAATTTTTAATTTTAAAAAATTTTAATTAATAAAAAATTTTAATTATAAATAAAATTAATAAAAATTTAATTTTTTAGGAATTAAAAGAAATTTTTAGTTAAGATAAAAATAAAAATAAATAAGAACTTAGAGATATAGTAATATATTATTATTTGACAATTTAGTTATTAATTATACTTGATTTATCCATTTATTTAGAATTTTTTCTTACTGTTACTATTTTAGAATAAAATAGTAACATGTTACCGTTTGAAAAACAGACAATAATATACTGTTATTTGATAGTTTTGTTATTAATTAAATTTAATTTATCCATTTATTTAAGATTTTTAGTTAGTATTTCTATTTTAAAACGAAATAGTAACATATTCTTCTTTAACAGTTTGGTTGTTAATTAAATTTAATTTATCCATTTGTTTAAGATTTTTTATTAATGTTATTATTTTAATACGAAACAACAACATCCTTTTTCTTGATAGTTTGATTGTTAATTATAAAATATTAATTTTTATATTTATTTTTCAATTAATATAAAAATTAATATTTTTATTATTTCCTTTCCATTTATTTTTAATATATATGAACGCTGAAAAATATTTTTTTTCATATATTTTGCTTCCACCTTTTTATTAACTTATTTTCTTTCCATATTTCTTTTAATCTTTCTACTTATTTTCTTTCTCACTATGACAAAACATAGGGTAAATGAGAGTATCAAACACATTTAAATTTTAAGTGGATAAACATTAAATCCTAATAATAATATTTGGTGAGAAGTTGAAATTTCTTATATTAGGGTTTTTTTAGTATAAGACCTTACGTACAAATCGAAAGACAGGGACTTGCAAATGTTATGCACCCCAAGCAGCAGGACATATAACATAATTTATTAATAAAACTAGAACAATATGACCAATTGAAGTAGTAGACCAAACTGAACAATTGACTTTCCCGCATTATTGTCCCTCGACCTTGAAGTGGCTTGGAAGAAAAAATGGATGTGCAGCGGGTTAGTAATAACACAGTATTATTCTTCCAAGAAAAAAAAATAATACAGTATTATATTATATAATTGGATTTCATTATTTTGTAATTTTTGTAGTTATTATTTTTAAAAATTTTATTTAATCATTTTAAATAATTTTAGAATAAATAATGTAGAATTAAAATCCTAATGGATTTATGTATGAAGGTTAGGAATGTTCTAAATGATATTTATTTATTAAAACTGTCTTATCATATTAGAATGATTGGATGGTTAAGAATAGTTAAGATCATTTTTTCAATTGACCAACTTTAATTATTTTCATATATTTTTCCAATCAAAACCTACCAATTATTTAACTTTAATTGAATTTAATTGATCATATCGGTTTCAAACTTTTGTTAACAAATCAAAATTTGGAAAAATTATGACACTATATTAGTGCCTTACATTGAAATAGGAATTTTCATTCAATTAGCGTATGATCTTAATACTTAAAAATTCATATCTCGAGTTCGGACAATAAAAATTGTTAAAAAAATATGAAATCCAAGTCCAAAATCTCCTAATCAATCAATCGAATTTTCCTCAGTTCTTTTCCTTTCCGCTGAATGTCAATTTTGTATAGTTAATGGCTTTTTAACCATCATAACCAATCAACTAAATTTCATAAATTTATTTATTTTTTATAATTTCAATTGATGTTAGTATATTAATTGCTTTTAACTAATTATTTTTAGATTTAATCAATCGGCTATGAGTAATTTAACATATTTTAATTATCCTTATAAGGTATCAATATGTGAAACATAATACACCATTTTTTATTTTAATTATATTAAGGGAATTTTCTTCTTTTCTAGTAAATTCTGGAATTATTATCTTATTGGATTTTATGTTGTTAACTAAAACGTTATATAATTTTTATATTCATACTTCAATATTATTAAAGTAATTTATAGTCATTTACAAGGAAAAATATGACAAATGATATACGATACATCATATATCATATCCAATAATAAAAGCTAGCAAATAATGTTCCATTTTAATCAAAGAGTATAATTTAAATAAAATAATAATTAAACTTTTTACTAAAAGTAAGATAATTTTAATAATCTTTTAATATTATGGAAATATATTAAAATAATAATATAAAATTAATTTATATTAATAACGAATCAAAATTTCATTCTTTTAATTATAAAATCATGCATTTCGTTGCCTACCCTTTGTCCACACGTTTAAAATTCCCAGAAAGCAAAAGAAAGCAAGAAACATGACTCAATTTGAAAATAGCAAATTAAAATTTGCTAATTATGACATGCAAAATGTAAATTAGTTGGAGATGAGATGCATGAGACTTAATTGAACATAGTCATAATGGCTGATGAGGAAACTATGATAAAAGACAAAGCAGGGGGTCTTAATAAAAAAGTTAGATTTGTGATAGCTTCCGCAAACTAATAGCCGAAGAATAAAATTAGTCTCCCAATTATATTTTGCAAGGAAACTACACAGAATTCTCTTACTAGAAAATAAAGAAGATTATATCTTCTTTCCATGTGTTTGGATGAATAGAAAAATGAGAAGGAAGAAAATTTTAAATATTGTTTTTGTTTGTTTGGTTTGTAGAAAAAAAATGAGAAGAAAGAAATTTAATTAAATCAAATTACATTTATACTTTTACTATAATTCCAAGTGTTTTATTTTAATTAGGGTTAATGATGAAAATAATTAATTTTTTCTTATTTTTCCTCTTTTTTCTCTCCACTTATAAAGAGAAATAGAAAATAAATGGCGGAACCCACTCATTTTACCTCTTCTATTTTTTATCTCTTGCAATTTCTCATTATCCAAACAAGAAACATTTAAATCTTTTCCTTTATTTTTTTTCCTTCTAAAATTTCTTTCTCTCTAGTATTCTACTCATCCAAAAAAATTTTTAATGTGTAATTTATTTTTATACTGTCACCTTCGTTTAATTAATGGTAGATAAAATTTTTCTCTATTATATTCGTTTTTTTTCCTTTGGTGAGATGTTGTGTAAATGAACTACTTTGAGAATAAAAAATATTAATGGATTTCTTTCCTCCTAACAATGGTCATTTTCGATATTTGAATCTATGTCCATTAATAGTTACAATCAGCTTAGGGTCAATATGTTTTCTATTGGACTAATACCTTATTGGTATTATATTTTGTTTGATATCCTAATGAAATCTACACTTAATATATTGCCAAAAAAAAAGATTAGAGATCTTCAACCTTATATGCATCAAAATTTAGAGATTTCAAAGTTAAGGTTCCAAATTCTCTTTTGAAAACCAAAGTGCCTTCATCCCACTTCAACCTAAGAAGAAGTGGAAGGAAGATTTAATAAGGATGATGTCCTTACCTTAAGTGAATGAAAGATTTGATGAGATTTTGATGATTTCTTTAACAATTCTTATATGAAAAGGAATGAAAAGTAGAGAAGAAATGTGGATAAGAATGATGAGTCATGTTGGAAATGTGGGAGGGGAGAAAAGAAGGGAGTGTAAAATAAGAAATATTGATCATAGGGTACTTTTGTGGATTTACACCTAAATCTCTTTCATACTTACACACACTTATATCTCATAACTCAAATACTTCATTTTATTCTTGTAAATATGAAAATTTCTCATTTAACTTCCCATCCCACAAAATTATTTTAATTTACCCTAGGTTCTATTGGTCATTTAATCTTCCCTTTAGTTTATAGTTGGGTTAAAATATATTTCATTTTTAGAGGATGTAATGTATTTCTAGGAGACAAATACATAATTTTTATGTATAGGGAAATTGAAAATTCTTTGTTTATAACTGGGTTTAAATTTTATTTATATTTGTAATGAAACTTAAAAAAGAAATACGATAAATTATAATGAGGTGCTGCTTCATAGACTTTATTTCAAAGAGGTGGTAACGTTAGGCCTTTTTCAAAATAGGTTCCGATTTTATGATTTATAAATATTGTATGCCAAAATTATCTTTTTAAACTGTGAGGATGTGGTTGTGAATTAGAAACTTTAAAAAGTCATAAATCATCAGTTAATCAATTTTTACATATGACTACTCATTTTCAATTATTTTCATATGATCTTTAAACAGAAAATAAGAAAATGTAGGTTTAGGAAAGTCCAGTTGGTTAAAAATGTGTAAATTGAGCTAAAAACTTTGAGCAATTATAACTTTGTGCTCAATTGTCCATTTTAAGTGAATTTTTTTTTTATTTTATGTAACTTTTCAAGATCTACATGCTTGCAAAAACTAAAAGTGTTTTGTCCACTCTAGTTTGGCAAAAAAGGTTTTTTTTCAATGATTTTTCTTAATTTTTCTTGTTATTTTTCTAACTTTGATCTTATTTTTATCAATTCAACTTCATTCAAATCTTATATTAAACTTTTTCTTCTCAACTCTTTTGGTGTCTAGTAGTGTTATAATAATTTTTTTAATAAATAAAACTACTAAAAAATAATATATTACTATTTGTAGACTAAATAGTAACATGTTACTATTTCATTCCAAAACAATAACACCAACCAAAAATATCAAATAAACGGATAAATCAAGTCTAATTAATAACTAAATTTTCAAATAATAGCATTTTACTATCTGTTCTCTAGACAGTAACATGTTACTGTTTCGTTTTAAAATAGTAACACCAACCAAAAATTCTAAATAAATGGATAATAGCATGTTACTATTTATTCTCTAGATAGTAACATGTTACTATTTCGTTTTAAAATAGTAACACTAACTAAAAAGTCAAAATAAATAGATAAATTAAGTCTAATTAACAACTAAATTACTAAATAATAATATGTTATTGTCTGTTCTCTAAACAGTAACATGTTACTATTTCATTCCAAGCCTAATTAATTAATAACTAAACTATCAAAGAAGAGAATATTACTATTTCATTCTAAAATAGTAACACCAACAAAAAATTTTAAATAAATGGATAAATCAAGTCTAATTAATAATCAAATTGTCAAATAATAGTATATTACTATTTGTTCTTTAGATAGTAACATATTACTATTTTATTCTAAAATAGTAACACCAACTAAAAATTTAAAATAAATGAATGAATTAAGTCTAATTAGTTTTGTTCTTTAGAGAATATGATGTTATTGTTTTGATAGGAAATAGTAACATTAATAAAAAAATCTCAAATAAATGAATAAATTAAATCTAATTAACAACTAAATTATCAAATAATATTATGTTACTGTTTGTTCATAAAACAGTAACATGCTATTGTTTCATTTTAAAATAGCAACATCAACCAAAAATTCAAAATAAATAAATGAATTAAGTCTAATTAATTTTGTTCTCTAGAGAAGATGATGTTACTGTTTTGTTCAAAAATAGTAACACCAATAAAAAATTTTAAAAAAATAAATAAATTAAGTCTAATCAACAACTAAATTATCAAATAACATCATGTTACTATTTATTCATAAGACAGTAACATATTACTATTTTATTTTAAAACAATAACATCAACCAAAAATCTCAAATAAATAGATAAATTAAATCTAAATAACAATTAAATCGTCAAATAATATCATGTCACTATTTGTTCTCAAGACAGTAACATGTTACTATCTTATTCTAAAATAGTAATACCAACAAAAAAATATCAAATAAATAGATAAATCAAGTCTAATAAACAGTAACATGTTACTATTTCATTTTAAAATAGTAACACTAATAAAAAATCTTAAATAAATGGATAAATCAAATCTAATTAACAACTAAATAGTCAAAGAAGAGGATGTTACTGTTCTGTTTCAAAATAGTAACACTAACTAAAAACTCCAAATAAATGCATAAATTAAATCTAATTAATAATAAAATTACAAAATAATACCATATTGTTATTTGCTTTCAAGAGAGTAACATATTACTATTTTATTCCAAAATAGTAATACTAATAAAAAATACTAAATAAATAGATAAATTAAATTTAATTAACAACTAAATTATCAAATAAATAAATATTATTGCTTTATTCTAAAGCAGTAATACCAACCAAAAATTTTAAAACAACAACACCAACTAAAAATTTAAAATAAATAAATAAATTAAGTCTAATTAATTTTATTTTCTAGAGAAGATAATGTTACTGTTTTATTCAAAAATAGTAACACCAATAAAAAATCTTAAATAAATAAATAAATTAAGTCTAATTAATAACTAAATTATCAAATAACATCATGTTACTATTTGTTCATAAGACAGTAACATATTATTATTTCATTTTAAAACAATAACATTAACTAAAAATCTCAAATAAATAGATAAATCAAATCTAATTAACAATTAAATCATCAAATAATACTATGTTACTATTTGTTCTCAAGACAGTAACATGTTATTATCTTATTTCAAAATAGTAATACCAACAAAAAAGATCAAATAAATAGATAAATCAAGTCTAATTAACAACCAAATTATTAAAGAAGTAAATGTTACTGTTTATTCTCTAAATAGTAACATGTTACTATTTTATTTTAAAATAGTAGCACTAACAAAAATTCTTAAATAAATGGATAAATCAAATCTAATTAACAATCAAATAGTCAAAGAAGAGGATGTTACTGTTTCATTTCAAAATAGTAACACTAACTAAAAACTCCAAATAAATGCATAAATCAAATCTAATTAATAATAAAATTACTAAATAATACCATGTTATTATTTGCTTTCAAGACAGTAACATATTACTATTTTATTCTAAAATAGTAATACTAATAAAAAATACTAAATAAATAGATAAATCAAATTTAATTAACAACTAAATTATTAAATAAATAAATGTTATTGCTTTATTCTAAAGTAGTAATATAATTATGAAGACTTTATAATTATGAAAAGAGAGAAATATGAATATAATTAGTTGAAAAAAATATTTTAGGGAGAGATAGATATAAGATATTTTTTTGGGAAAAAATTACGTCGGTGTCGTTTACTACAATTTATTAAAGTAACGTACTTGAAGGCTACTTTATTTTATTTAAGTGCATTCGCATACGAAAATTTATCGTGATATCTAAAAGACAAAATGATTCATTTACTATACATTTCAAGAAGGTAAAAAGCACCAAAATAGAAACCTCTCTTTGCCACATATTAAAGTTAAAAAATTTTTAATTTAATACAAATAAAAAATTAAAGACTAAAAGTTTATAAGAATTAAAATTGAAGAATTTTTAATTTTAAAAAATTTAAATTAATAAAAAATTTTAATTATAAATAAAATTAATAAAAATTTAATTTTTTAGGAATTAAAAGAAATTTTTAGTTAAGATAAAAATAAAAATAAATAAGAACTTAGAGATATAGTAATATATTATTATTTGACAATTTAGTTAGTAATTATACTTAATTTATCCATTTATTTAGAATTTTTTCTTACTGTTACTATTTTAGAACAAAATAGTAACATGTTACTGTTTGAAGAACAGACAATAATATACTGTTATTTGATAGTTTTGTTATTAATTAAATTTAATTTATCCATTTATTTAAGATTTTTAGTTAGTATTTCTATTTTAGAACGAAACAGTAACATACTCTTCTTTAACAGTTTGGTTGTTAATTAGACTTAATTTACCCATTTGTTTAAGATTTTTTATTAATGTTATTATTTTAATACGAAACAGCAACATCCTTTTCTTTGATAGTTTGATTGTTAATTAAAATTAATTTATGTATTTATTTAAAATTTTTTGTTGATATTACTGCTTTAGAATAAAGCAATAACATTCATTTATTTGATAATTTAGTTGTTAATTAGATTTGATTTATCTATTTATTTAGTATTTTTTTATTGGTATTACTATTTTAGAATAAAATAGTAATATGTTACTGTTTTGAAAGCAAATAATAACATGGTATTATTTAGTAATTTTATTATTAATTAAATTTGATTTATGCATTTATTTGGAGTTTTTAGTTAGTGTTACAATTTTGAAACGAAACAGTAACATCCTCTTCTTTGACTATTTAGTTGTTAATTAGATTTAATTTATCTATTTATTTAAGATTTTTTGTTGATGTTACTATTTTAAAATGAAACAGTAATATGTTACTATTTGGAGAATAAGTAGTAACATTCACTTCTTTGATAGTTTGATTGTTAATTACACTTGATTTATCTATTTATTTGATATTTTTTATTGGTATTACTATTTTGGAATAAGATAACAACATGTTACTGTCTTGAGAACAAATAGTAACATGGTATTATTTGACGATTTAATTGTTAATTAGATTTAATTAATTTATTTATTTTAGAATTTTGGTTAATGTTATTATTTTAAAATGAAATAGTGATATGTTACTGTCTTATGAACAAATAATAACATGATGTTAATTGATAATTTAGTTGTTAATTAGACTTAATTTATTCATTTATTTAAGATTTTTTATTGATATTACTGTTTTTGAATAAAACAGTAATATCATCTTCTCTAGAGAACAAAATTAATTAGACTTAATTCATTCATTTATTTTAAATTTTTTATTAATATTGCTATTTTAGAATAAAACAGTAACATGTTACTGTCTTATGAACAAATAGTAATATAATATTATTTAATAATTTAGTTATTAATTAGACTTAATTTATTCATTTATTTGAGATTTTTTATTAATGTTACTATTTTTGATCGAAACAATAACATCATATTCTTTAAAAAATAAAATTAATTAGACTTAATTCATTCATTTATTTTAAATTTTTAG